>OX451736.1:187255859-188455859 GCA_948472305.1 Vicia faba | reverse complement strand
TCAAGTCATATCTATATAATGTGGGACTCTTAGCCGTGACAATTGTTCTCTTAAGAAATATTAGCTAATCAATGAAATGAGCAAATCCATAAGCTCTCACCAAAGTCATATAGATAGTAATGCAAGAGATATTTAATATGATTTAGGGAGTAGAGTGAAGTATTAACTATACTAAAATATTTCATTTAAAAGAATAAAGTAAAGCCGAACTTATTTTTATATGATTTAAGAAAAAAAAATGATGCAACTGAAATCCAAGCAAAAGAACTTGGACATGAATACTAGAAAATGATGTACAGTTGATTCAGTGAAGAGCACATTCAAAGACAACAAGGATGATTTAATTTGAGTGGTGCGAGAGAGAAAGAGAGAGAAATACTTACTAAGAAGCGATGAATGAGGGTCTTATTTTTTTGGCCAATACGATGTACGCGACTGATTGCTTGTGCTTCAGCAGCTGGATTGAGTAATGGCTCCACAAGGACCACATGCTGTGCTTCCAAAAGATTGAGACCATTGGCTCCATCTTGGATTAAAAGCAACAACACCTGAATAGATTTTGGTTCTGACCCCTCACATCCTTTTGAGTCATTCTGTTTTCCCCTAAATTGACTGATGGTGGTGTGAGCTTTCCTGAACTCACAAGTTCATACCAATGTGAGAAAATTGAAATGTCACACATTAAGAAAGAAATGAACCCAAAAAGGATTTAAATCATAATTTTTGTCTTCTTATTCCGTCTCTCTTTTTATGCCTCTAAAAGTCTTCTAGTTCAGCAAGTCAAGTAAAATATGAAATAGAAATGGCATAGATTATTATACCTGCCTCCCTTCATCCGGATGAAGGTAATGTTATTGGCGGCAAAGGCATGTTCCAATACATCAAGTACATCTTTCCAACTTGTAAATACAAGAACTTTTGATTTATGATTTGTAGCCTTTATCCACAAGATTCTTCTTGTGACTGCTTCAATCTGCAAAACATCATCAATACAAATATTTAGAGGGCATAACATACAGTAGATCCCAGTGGTAGTGGCGTGTGTTAACAAAGATGAAATATGCTTATTATTCATCTAGAGATTATCAATACACTAAAAGTTGCAATGTGATCAAACACCTTGGTTCCATATGAGCCTTTAACAGGAATAGATGCTTCGTGTTTTTCACAGCTGTCAGTTGTATGCGGCATTGACGAATTGGGAGATTCCTTTTGTGCATCAACAGCATAGGCAATGTTTCCAAAATCAGTATGCTGTCGACATGTAGGGCACATCACCCAATTATGAGTCTTGCTATGTTGAAGCCTCTTCTCAGTCAAAGCAAATAAACCTGTGACAAATAGATGCATAGTTATGTTTTATATAATATTTCTTTAGAACTCAATAAATGTTCAACTCTATCGAGCTATAATGGATGAGTATCGCACATGTAGGCGCTATAGATTGCATACTTCTATGATATGCTTTACTTCTAACATGCCCTTCACGCAATAACGCTTTACTTTAAGATTAAATTGTGGACAAAGCGCGTGCCTAGATTTACCATGTGCTAAAATTTAACCTCTTTTATTGAAGAATGGGGACAACAAGGAACAAAATCTTAACCATTTGATCATAGACTCTTAAATCACATCATCTTAACCATTTGATCATAGACTCTTAAATCACGTCAAAGTCCAGCTCTACTAGAAACTTACGCTATTAAAGATTGATAAATGACTATCACATCTAACATAACTAAAGAAAGATAATATGAAGTTTTGTCATATAATACTTACATTTACAGCAGGTAACATGCCCACATTGAAACACCATTCTCTGATGGCCTAGCTTTTCTTGGCAAATTGGACATGTTTCCTCATAAGTTTTAGATATGAGTTCAACCCTCTCTTCTGTAGAATTTGACATAGCATTTGTGTCTTGAGTGCATGAAGAGTTATCTGGACTTTCCAATGACAGCTTTTGGTTAGATTGAACCAAACCCTGAAAAGTAATTCAGCTCAGATTTAATGCCAAAGCATAAAAGATCATATATCATATAGTTGGATAAGTAAGTGATAACCACGTTCACATTAATGCACAACAGCAGTTAGAATCGATTTCATAGCCATCAAAATTTGCTAAGATCCCCACATTGGATAAGATAATATGGTATCAAAGTGTGTTTATAAGCGGGAGCACACTTCATCTTACTAATTAGTTTTGTAAAGTTGAGTTAGAATAAACCTAAATTCTAATATGGTATCAAAGCCTATCTAAGATCCGTTGGACCACCAGCTATCAGGTCAGCGTTATCTAACCACTCGGGTTATGCTTCAAATGTCCAGTCATAGGCGGGAGGGAGAAAGAGAAAGAGGGTCTTATGGAGGGAGGGGGAGGGCTTGGACTGGGCCTACCTATCCCGATAGGACCTCATAAAGGAACGGGGGCTGTTGAGAGGTTCCATATTGCCGAGCCGAAGGGCAACACTTCTGTGTGTGATCGTACTGTGTCATCTCGTCCCCAGGTCATACTTGAGTATCACACTATAGACCCCCACCCCAACTCTATTAGACCCATATTAATTTCTTATTTGAATTGGGCTATAACACGATAATAATAGACACTCTTTTTCTTCGTGACCCATAGTCTTTCATTCCGATATTGGGTGTGAGGGGGTGTTAAGAGTCTCACATTGGATGAGATATGAACTACCAATATATACATTAAGCCGCTTTTATAAGACTAAGTTAGGAACAACTCATGTTCTATTATAAATTATTCTTAACGTAGTCTTTGAAAGACTCGTGTTTGAGACAACTCAAAACTGGGTGTGAGGGGGTGTTAAGAGTCTCACATTGAATGAGATATATGAACTAACAATATGTTTATAAGTGAAGCCGGTTTTATAAAGTTAAGTTAACCCCAACCCAAGATCAAATAGCATGAATGTTTAAATTAACTATTTTTCCGATTAATCATATCCAACATGCCCAGATGCGTAAATTATTCTCAACTTAGTCTTTGAAAGGCTCGTATTTGAGACAAAACTACTCAAAAATATTAAATTTTTATTTTATTTGATTTATTCTTAGGCACCTGTTAAGAGTCTCACATTGAATGAGATATATGAACTAACAATATGTTTATAAGTGAAGCCGGTTTTATAAAGTTAAGTTAACCCCAACCCAAGATCAAATAGCATGAATGTTTAAATGAACTATTTTTCCGATTAATCATATCCAACATGCCCAGATGCATAAATTATTCTCAACTTAGTCTTTGAAAGGCTCGTATTTGAGACAAAACTACTCAAAAATATTAAATTTTTATTTTATTTGATTTATTCTTAGGCACCTGTTAATGAAGTTATTTTTGTCCAAATTTTACATAGCCAAACAAGCAAACATCAAATGTTTGTTTCAACCAACTCTTATAAATTATGTTTATAAACTGAACAGTGACAATCATCAATTGAATAAAATTCCATACTTGCAATATAAAAAATTATAATACCAAACTGAGAATAACTATATCTTTAAGCAGTAGAGATAGTATTTGATTTACTTATTCATTTATTTCCTTTGTAATTTAGTTTCTAAACAATTTTTTGTTAATCATTAAGAATTTCCATGCTCCTGCATAATAGTTCATGATTATTGTCAAGAGCCAACTATCAAATGGCTTTATATCTCTTAAAAGCTCAGCAATATGTGTATACTTGTTAGTCACCATTAATTGCTCAAGGGGTTAAAATTTTGATTACCTAGAAATTTAGCAAATACACAGAGCAAATTATATTAATACAAAAAAAAAAAAAAATAAATTCTAAAGCTTATTTTTCCATACCTTTAAGTAGCGTAGCTTTCCCTTTATCTGTGACAACAAGGCCTGTGACATAAACTTCTCCTGGGAAAAGTTTGAGCTAGCCGCATATAATTCATTTTCACCTAGAGCATCAAAAGATTTATCATCTTCATTTGCCCTTAGGTGTAAACGAGAAACCGCCATCTTTATTTCATCATGGGCTCGCAGATACTGAGCTTGAGCTGATGCCAAAGACCTTGCATAGGCAAACTCCTTTCGCATTCCCTTACAAAGTCATGAACAAGTAATTAGAATCCATTGAATATACTGTATACATTATTAGTATGGATGATCGCAAATTTCAAAAAGATTGAATCAGAAAAACTGTCTGTCAATAATTTCCAGGTGAGCAGTCAACCTATCTTCATATATCGCTCATTTATTTATTCATTATTTTAGCATGAGTGGGTAATAATATTGAAATTAAAACTTTCTAATCACACCTACCAAATTCAACTCTAGATAAGCATAGATTATATTTAATCAAGCTATACCTCAAAAATATGTAAATGCTTCGTGGCTGCTGAGACACTGTCCTTTCCAAACTGAGTCTTGCAATAGTTCTTTATAACTCCAAGAAGAACCTCCAGCATAGATGCCGATCTCGAAGTCTAAATAGATTACCATAGTTAATATGGAAGATTAGTAAGCAATTGTCACATATTTCAGCACTTTGTAATTTTCATTAACCAAAATGAAGCTATCATCATTTATGATCAAATACAAATATAATTACTTACCACAACTCTCTGTCCAGCATCCCTTTTTCTGGACTCATCATAATCAATATCAGGTACTGTTGAACTGTGATTAGACTTTGATAGATTTGCGAGGAAATGATTACGTGCAAAAATTTTCTTTTTAAAACCTACTGCCTCCTCCGCAGATGAAATTATCCCTCCACGTTCATTCTTGAGAAGAAACAGCCTAGCTTCATAGTCCTGAAGATAAAATTAAACCATGAGACCATATTATTTGTTAAAAGTAGTGTGAATCAAATTGCAAGATAAGCTCGATTACAAACCTGAAACAATTCATCTAGTTCACACAGAACGCATGGGGGGCCATCACAATTAGGTTGACAATTTTGACATTTACCAACGCGTTCAATATCTTCGTCATTTGGTTTTTCCATTGTCTGATCAATCTCTAACAGACGATCTAATAGCACTTTCCTAGAGGCTTCTAACTGATCCAAACTGGTTTGAATTTGATACTTCAAAGAGCTTATGCTTCGAAAACTGGATCAGAAGTAACACACATTAGTAACAATGCATGTTATAGTAAATTTACTAATTGTCATTTATCAAAATGATGTAGAAATAAATTTTCAAATCTTAAATTACAAAGGAAACTGTTCATGGCAATGCAACATAAGCAATCAATAAAACTTTGAAATGAGTTTTCACAAAAATCCACTGCTTTATAAATATGTTTGTTAAACAATCTTATACAGTCAAAACATCACTAACCGAGGAGCTACTCGTGACGATTTTGGATTTCCTGACATGGCTTCTTCAATCTTTCTAAGCAACTCGGTTGAGAAATCCTTGTTCTGCTCAGCATTATGAAGTGCTTCTAACCACCAAAGTGTGTTTTGATTTTTTCTGGTGTCACGATATAAGTTACAAACCTTCAAAATATCCAAATGCCAAATACAGAAAGCAGTAAGTGGAGACTACTGAACAAACCAAGAACAATCCCACTAGATACGGAATCTATTTAAAAGGAAACATCAAGTCTTTAAGGTATTTGGCAATCCATAATAAAATATGAACTTATATTTCAAGAAGCTAAACTGGACTAAAAATTTCAAAAGAAAAAACCTCAAAGTCCAATGCAAACAGATAATATTTATTTCTTAAGAGCCATTAAGGATATCTTAAGGATATTTACCTGCATGTAAGAACTTTGAAACTCCTGTTGAGCTGCAGTTAGCTTTGAATTGAACACAGATAAGTATTTAAGTTTTAAATCTTCACACTCTGCTATCAGATATTTGACGGAACTTGCAGACAAATCATCAAATTCTCTATCATTTAAGTCATTTTCTGAAAGACCAGATACAACATTTGATGGTACTGCAGAAGCCACTGTTAAATTTATGTTCTCGCAGTTACTTATTTTGTGCCTCTTCACATGATCATGATCAACCTTTGCAATAGAATGCTTTTTGGTTGTATCAACTGCAGAAGTTCCAGATACTTGCTTTCGTTTGCATGGCAAGATCGAAGCAAAATTCTCAGCCAGTGGGATTATATTAGCAAGATTATGATGAATGTGGATATTTAACAAAGGATCAATACGGAAATCTTCAAAATGCTCTTCAGCTAAAGTAAGAGCTTCATTATACAGCAAAGCAGCTTGAGAAAAATCTTTTTGTATTGTAACGATTGCTGCAAGTGCATTCAGAGCCATAACTAACCTCCTGAGAGCTTCCTCACCTTCTACCTTAGTCTTGCTTATAAGGACCTATAGATTAAGTTCCACGTCAATTGAAAGCGCACATACATTGTTCGTAAAAGCTTATCAAAGATCACTACAAGTAACACACCGTTAGTACTTCCTCCATTGTCATAGGAGACTGCTGCATGGATCGCAACCCAGAACTTCCAACCTGGGGATGACAACAAGCCTGACGAAGCTTCAGCAAAGCATAAAATAGCTTCCCTGCCTCCGCTTCAGTGATGAAAGGATCAGACGAACCATTCAAAGATACAGAATCTGGAATCCATGTGAAATATTGCAAGTTCAATCATTATCCTATATGCATTGCTTTCAAATGACTTTTAAAAATGAAATTCAAAATACTGAGCAAAAACCTGGGACTTTTCTTATAAGAATATCATTTCTCAAACTTTCGATAAATTCATGGGAATCTCTAACAAAAGCTTCATGTTGCCTCTGGTAAAAGTGCTCTTCTACTGGTGATAGTGTAAGCCAAGAGACGCACTCCTCTTGGGAAGGAAGTTCCAATTCATCTGCAACATGTTGTTTACAAGAACGCCACATGATTTGCTTGAAAATTCTGTGTGTAAATTCCATAGCTCCTACATCTCCCTTCTGCAAAAAATATGGATAAAAAAGAAATGTACAGAAAAAATAAATTAATGAAAGAACTCTGCTGAAAGAACTGATTCAGATCAAGTCCATGACAAATCAGATAAACCAAAACTACAACAATCATGCAGAAAGGCTGCTACATTCTCTAGACACATAAGACTTTTAGCATGTATTATGACAACAAAATAAATACTTAGATTTCCCATGTTAATTCTAGCTGTTAAGACTGTTATATTGTTTTTGAATATGAGTTGATTATAAGAGAACATAACTGAACTACTATTATATTGCTCCATGTTTATTTATAAAAGAAAAACGGACTACTAATGAATGTCAATCTGCAACAATTTAATAAAACATAAATTATAGATAAAATACCTCATAAGGATCTCGAATAACTTCACTCCACCATCTGTATATATTGAAAGGACTAGTTTTAGTGAACCTTAAAAGTCCATATAAGTCATCAAACTTTCTCTGAATTGGGGTTCCTGTAACGCACCAACGATGCTTGGAATGGAGTCTTAGAGCCATTTCAGTTGCAGCGGTAACAACAGTACTCTCCACCATTTGAGCCTCATCTAAACAAATCCTCCACCAGTATATTCTGGTAAGAAGAGTTGGGACAACTGGGTACCTACAAGAAGGAAAAAAACAGGCTGCTAAAAACCTTGGATCATAAAGGACATACAGAAAACTGAACTTATTCTAATACATAACATTATGAATATCCACATATATCACGTGTGGTTCCTCTGTAAATATTTAAAATAATATAGCCACCTCAAATCCATACAAAATCAGAATCTGATGATACAAAGGGGAAATACCATACTCTCTAAAGCTAACCTTTTCTGAAATCTTAAAAGGTGTCGATCACCTATATGTCTATCAGAGTCATGGGACAAATCCTCTTTAAGCACATCATATGTAGTAATTACAATGTCCGCACTGGCAAGATCACTGATATCCATCAAAGATGAATTAGAGAAAGATGTGTCATGCACACCTTCATAAATACAAGTTTTCAAGGCTCCTGGACGTGTATGACTGCAGTGACAAGTGACAAAGAAAAGTTAACGAGTATGAGACAGATATAAGTTCATTTAGTTTAAATCACTAAATAAGAATTACACAATGTGATCACAATTCATATTAGTAAACAAAATTAAAGAGTGGAAAAATAATCCAACTATGCATGTCTAAAAGAAACTAAATCTTGAAAACAGCTAGCAATTATGTTGATATGTATCGTGGTTTTAAAAACTTCAGATGGAGTCTCATCATTCCAAAATAAAGCCGGTGCAGCCGGGATTTCAAATCTCTGCTCCTTTAACAATCTTAATGCATTACTTATGCCCTAATAGGAGAATTATTATATCCTAGACTAACTTAACCATTAACCCAAATTGATGCAAGCTGCAAGCATGCAGCTCTATATGGGATAAGAGTACACACCAAGCTCTAGGTTGATGCTAACATTGATAATTTCATTAAGAAAAAAAAAACTATACCGAATAATTTCATCGTGCCACTGGGGCAAAATAGGAGCTGGGCAGACAATGAGTGTAGCACCAGAGGTAATAGGAGATTCAGTAGCTTGTATTAGTTCAGAGCACATCTGACATACATATTCCCCATTCCTCAAAGCTATAGTAGTTTTATGTGTTTTGCTTTCCAATCCTTGCTTTGATTTCACTGACTTTCCTTTAGGCGAATAACCAACACAATCTGCATGTTGCCAAGCATCACAAGTGTCACACTGAACCCATAATCCTTCATATTGGAGACTTTCGCTGACAGCTCCACATATGCACTCCACGCGCTCTCTTTTGAGTCTTTTTAAAGTGGCTTTTTCGTTGCCATTAACTTGGGGAACTGAAGCAATTAATGTGTCACTTTCATTGGCTGATCTCCGGTGAGCAAAGATGCAGGCAAGCAATTCTACAGTTTTTCCTAATCCCATCTCATCTGTTACATTGAAACATTCAGTCATAGAGAACAGAAATGCACAGTTTGTCACTAGCAATAAAGAACAATTGCCTCCAAATTACAACTACCACAGGCATTATAACTACGTGCTTAATACTTCAGAATATCGAATATAAATAAACACATAGAATAATATAAAGTAAACATATAATTACAAGTATCCATAAGGGTTGTCATTGAAGCACAACGAGAGACTATGCAAGTAGAACAACACAGTCATACAGTTTGTCAATAATACCAATCAACAACATTATCCTTTCAACTTTCTAGCTCTTAAATTTAGAATGCATAGGTATTACAGTTACACTCAGGATTCCACACCATAGAACATAAATGAACATTAGAAAGCAACAATAAGAGTAAAAATGGTAACAAGGGTTTCCTACTCTCAATGGAACTCTAGTATCTCAAGAAAAGTCAGGAAAACGAATTTTGTTCAAAAGAAAAAGGAATATGACACTTGAATCCTGGATTGATGTTCACTATGCAATGTCCGTTGTTGACATAAGAGTAACCATTAGATATTGAAGTTTTCTTGCAGGAATCTTGTGGCTTGGTGGGAAAATCTAATGCTAAAGAAGAATTTTGTATCATGGCACCAGGTATGAAGCCCAGATTCTCCAAAATGGGAGAAGTATCTGTGTCAGACTTGTATTAGATACTGATACTCCTAAGATACTTCCGGATACGTGTCTTAGAAATATCCAAAAATATATTATTATTTTGTTAAATTTAGTTACCAGTTGCGTTTAAGATACTCTGTGGATACGGCTTCGTCGTGGTGCGATAGAGACAATACACATTGGGAGGGTTGCGTTTTTTAAACTCTTTTTCACAAATTTTTGCCATGTTCTTTAATCAATTAAATACACTTTAAGTTTTTACATCCCAAATGAAGACTCCCCCTCTCCTCCATAAACATAGAGAAGTCCCACAATCACTTTTTGTCTTGGGTGATACAACTTCTGTGTCGACAACGACGTTAAAATATAGTTTAATTTATGCAAAAACTCTACAATTTTTGTTTTGATCATAACTATATTTTATAAATTGTGGTCATTATTGTTATACGTTAAGGAGTTATTGATGCCTATTTCTTTACAAGTATTCTACACCTATATAATTTTGTCTATTAAATTATATTAACATGCCTAAATCGTGTCAAATTGAATTTCAAAATTTTCTTGTATACAATATACCTTATTGTTCAACAAATTAGTTATTTCAATCCCAATTTTCCCAAAGATGTATATAACAGCAGCATTGATAAGATTTCAACAGCATAGAGAGCAGGATGCTATCAGAAGAACCATACTGGTCTTGCCCTCACAAGATTCCATGGATTACTCATCATGCAATAAATTTGACTGAAAATTAGTCAATTCGTTAATAAGTCAAAGGAGGCCAACTAGTAAAAAGCTATTTGTTAGTAAAAGATTACTTTTTACCACTGTAAAATATCACAATTTATTCAAAATTTAATAAAATCCACATGATTATTAGAGAAAAATAAAAGAAATATGCAACATAACTTGGGACCTACCAGCAAGAATGCCTCCGAATACATAAGGTGAAGAAGTCTCTGGGCACAAGGAAATATTTCCACTGAAGCGATTATAACTCAAATAAGTACAAGTAAAATGAAACCATAATCATAGGGGGGGAGAGAAAGTGAAGCCTTCCCATATGAGTTATGTAACAAAAAAAAAAGAATGCTTGTAAGTTACATTTGAGAACTGGTTAAAAAACTTACCTGAACGGATTGAAAAACATTTTAGAGCTTGTGTCCAGAAAATTAACCGCCACACATAATGGAGAATGTAACTGATTTCTTTCTCTTTCAATCTGAGTTTCTTCCATTTCTTTTTCTCGTTTTACCATCCAAAAAACTGCACGCCGTTGATATGGCCGAAGTTCAGGAAGTAACTCAGGTATGTCACCTTCAAGCATTGGCTCTGCTCTGAGCACATATGTACAAAATATAAGCTACAGGCTACAAGCTAGATACTAAAATCGAGCAACGTTATTAAATTCCGCTACACTACAATGTCATAATGCCGCTATTTGGCAAATCTTAATACTAATAAAATATCATGAACAATAGCCATTTCGTCAAATTCCGCTACGCTAGAGCACCAGTTTAGCTTCTATATGACAACACTGATTGGAGATTGATTATTGTTAAGACTTAAGCTAGTCTGTTATTGTATAATGAATGACGATTGACCATTATAAGAACTGTTTCTGCCCAAAAATTAGTGATCAAGACAAATGAAAAAGCTCAACTTACTTTGAAGGCCTAATGGCTTCATAAAAACCAGCAGGATCGAACCTCGAGCCATTCCCTGCATAGCCATCATTGTCTTCCATGTCTGTCAGCGAATCAACTTGCATTTCCATGTAGCTACTTAACCCATACCTAACCTCAGAAGTCATTATTTCTGGTCGTAACCAAGACATGACATTCATCATACTCTTTTTCCATAGCTGTCTAGAACTCTCAAGAAGCGACTCACATGCATCTAATGCACTCTTTAGTACCTCAACCCTCACCCTGAGGGAAGTTATGTCCTCAGAAAGCCTAATCCCCGGAACCACCCTCAATGTAACAAATTTCAAACTCGCCAAATGAACAAGACCAGAAGCACCTTCATCGGGTCCATCAAAAATACCCGATAACAACACTTTGCATGTTTCATTCTTATCACCTGTAGCTCTTTTAACAAACTCTAAATGAATATCAGTGTAAGGTAATACAGGCCAATGGCCAAGTTTGATTCGACCAAGAACATTACCGACATTACATAACCGAAATCTTAACGAGAATTGGGGATCTTGAGAAAAATCTTCAGACAATTCAAAACCCTTAAAACCATCTCTTAAATTTAAATCCCTAAGAACAACTTCAGAAATATCAAGGTGTTCATCTGACAACCAACCAGAGCGATCAACTTCAACAAAATGAGGTATATCAATATCACCAAAATCATTTTTTTCTTCTTCTCCCACTTCTACAACATTAGGTTTATCCAATTCTGTTTCTGTAGTACCATTTGTTTCTATTATTATCCCACCCGATCGACGTGGTTTAGTTTTTCGCCTACCCATCAATTATCACCACTGCATAAAACCAGATGAAAAAACATCAAACAAAAGGCCAGGTTATACTTATACTACCTATGTCTCTAATTATAATCACTCTGAAGAAACACTTGTCCCTGAATATAAGTCTCATATCAAGTTGGAGACACATTTTGGAGAGGAAAAGCAATTCTAGAGGTGTAGAATTGATTTTGGAATGATTTAAGGTGTTTGGTTCTTCTAAAGTATAATTGATTTTGCCTCCATAATGGATTCTACTTGAACCTAGAATTTATAACTTTTGAGTTTAAAAATGATTTTCACATATTGAAATTTACTAATCAACTCAATTTCGCATAAACTTATCCAAACATAAATCACTTTACATTGAACTCAATTTTATAGAATCAATTCACTCGAAATTACGAATGATATTACATAATTGAAACTAAACCACAAGATGGAGACACGATAACTCAAAAAGATGTAACAAGAACAAACTAAAGAATAAAACTAAACATGAACTCAAAACACACACACACTCATTCAATGTAGAAACATTCAAAAACTTCACAATTCTACAAATGAGGAGTTTTTGGAATTGGAACCTGCAGAGAGGAATAAGAGAATCAGCGAAGTAAAGAAGAGCGTGAATCGTTGAATGGAATAGAAGACTGTTAATATGGCAGTGTTTGTTATCTCTCTTTCTACGATCAAGCTAATGTTGCAACGGAAAGCCACATCAACAGGTTGTTTTTGTTTGCATCAAATTCAACGGTTGTGATCTGACGCTCATTTTACGAATATGACCATTCTGCCCTCTTTTTTATTTAATTTGCCTTCCCAAGTAAGAGACTAATTTGTCGATCAAATTTCTTTTGAATAATAAAAGTGTGAATTTATTGAAGTTTCTTGATGCACCTATGGATATTTACCAAAAATATTTTAACCCTAGACTCATGGTATAAATTTATAGCATTAATTAATTAATTAATGTAAATTATTTTATTCTTTTTTAAGAGGTCTCTCGAAGTAGGCTCATAAGTCGTCTAAAATGCACATGAATTCGTTCGTTTGGGCTTGGGTCTCTTGAATTAGTTTACATTGCCCATTCGTCCATGAACGTGGATGATTATGTGTCCAAGCAATATCTGACATAAAGGATCAATCAACCTCCCTTATTCCACGTTTTTGATAATAATGCTAGGAAAATGACTCTCTAGTTCAGGCTCAGGGAGTTTCTATATATGCTTCACTCCCAAAACTATGAGAGGGATCCCTAATTCTCTATAAATTCAATAAATTGAGACTTCCAAAACTCTCACATGAGCAAGCTCTTAGTACACCACAAATCTTATAGTCATATAATCCTAACAAGGGTTGCCACCTCATTGTATTTTTTAAGCAAGTACACGTATTTATCCTAACTCACCATTTTCGAAATGCCGCAGAGGAATTGTGGTTATGAAATAAGGAACTTAAGCTTGTTAGACATGGTCTGATCAATCATAATTCATGCAGATCTTTCAAACTTTTTATAGGACATGTTTTTTTAACTATGCTTTCACACTTAACGGTGATCCAACCATGGCAATGGAAAAGACACCATATGAAGTGTGGATTGGCGATAAACCTAATATGTCTTGCATGAACATTTGAGGCTATGAAGTATATGTGAAAGAAAAAATTTCTACTAAAATTGGGTCCAAATATGATAAATATTTCTTGTGGGTAATCCTAAAGAAACTAAGGGTTACTACTTCTACAACCCTTTTCAAGGAAAAATATTTGTCACATAAACTAAGGTATTCCTAGAAAGGGAATTCACTTTCAAAGGAACCAATGGAAATAAAGTATAACTTGATGAAATTCAAGAATCAAATATTGAAAACACACCAATGAAGGAACAAGAGCATATTACACATGATGTTATGTATAAACAATCAAATCAAGTAACAAAAGAATAAGCGTAAGTCAAACAATATAAATCACCACCTTGAGAGATATAGATTTTCTGTAACTAAGTATCATTATGTATTATTTATGGATAAAGATAAGCATGTTATTTATCAATGGGACATTATTCGACCTAAATATTGAGAAGTGATTATATGTCATGAAATATAAAAAGGGATTCCATGTACATTAACTAATTGTGGACTTTGGTGGAGCCACCTAAATGGGTTAATTCCATATGGTGCTAGAGGGTATTAAAAAAGAAGACAGTCATAGATAGTGTTCTGGGCAGGTCAAAGACCCAAATAGATAAGGTTCATTTCTCCTCAAATCAGTTTCACTTGAGCCAAGGTATAAAACTAGTTCACACGCAAAAGAAAGGTAAATTCTATGATTTCCTCTTTTCACTAAACTCATCTTGAATCTTGAATTGACTTGAGCATAGAAGTGTTAACCATGCAGGTCCACCCTGCACCACTGTGACGCAGATCAACATCAATGTTTCAAGATCATCGGTTCTCCAACTACGTTTATTTCTGGTTCTAGAACAGAACATTTATTTTGAAGTTAAATAATTTAGTTGGAATTATTGGGATTTTAGAATAATTGCTTAGAATTTATCTAATAATGAAATTGAATAATATGAGTAAAAATAATGAGGACAAGATGGTCATTAATTGAGGTTTAGTGGGGGTAATAATGGAAGACCATATTAGGGGTCTAAGGGTTATTCTAGTAAACAGAGAGAATAGAGAGTGAATCGTATCATTTGGAATGATCGCACTCTGAGAGAAGTTGAAGCATAGAAGTGAGAAAGAAATGGCAAGGAGGATCCATTGTAGGAGCTTGTGAATCTTCAATCTAGGATACAGATGGGGTTCCAACTCTCTAAGGATAGTGTATAATGATGGATACGTCACAGTTATGATTGCCATGGTTGTTATGTGTTCCTCTTTTGATTCAATTTGCGGTTTTTGAGGAATGTGACAATATGGTGAATCTATGACTAATTTGATGAAATTTGATGTTATAATGCTATGAATCGGTACCCATAACATGTATGTTGATGTGCTAATGTTCTAAGATGAATATGTGTTGAATTTTGTGAGTTTTGGAACGGAATGATGTTGGAATCACATGGAAATTGAGACTGGTTCAATGTTGGAATCGCAACAGCAAGCCAATGTTGTTGTCAGGCACGCTTCGCCAGGCGAGATCCCCCACTCAAGCCTCGTCGGGCGAAAGAGCGGGCACGGGAAATGGGAGAAATTGGGTGCTCATAGAAAATGTATTGGAGGGGTGGCCTCTCATACGCTTCGTCGGGTAAGCCTCAAGCAAGCAGGCTGGGGCATGCTTATTTTGAAACTTTACAAATTTTTATCTTTTGACTCGGGTGTATGTTTGACGCACTTCTTGAACCCACGGGAAGCTAAAAAATATTTTCTATCATATAAAAGTAATTTTGAAAATATAGAGTGATTATTTATTGGGGGTTTATGCCCTTCTATATGTGATTTTGTCTGTTATGTTGAGATATGCGTATGAAATTATGTGTGATGATGTCGAATGATATTGTTTGGGTTGTATGATTTGTATGTTGTATGTGTGGACAGTTGGTGGCCTTAATGGTGTGTCACATTGATGGATGTACATATCAATGTGTTGTATTTTGTTGCATGATTGTGTTGCATACATTTCATGTTGTGGACTTCAGTCCTATTTGTTGGCTCTGATCCTAGATGGCATGGATCAGAAGCGATGTGAACCTCATCGTTCATGATGTTGGTTGGTTCTGGTCCTAGATGGCGTGGATTTAGGAGATGGCGTGGATTTAGGAGCGATGTGAACCAAATTGTTCATGATATTGGTGGCTCCTATCCTAGATGGCATGGATTTGGGAGTGATATTAGTATCACATGCATTGAGTCTGTGAGTCGGACTCATTGCATTGTATTGTTAGTAACATGATGTTTGAGTTATATATTGGTGTATGCACTACATGATGATGGTTGTTATGTGTGGATGATTATGGGTGATTGTATAAGCAATATGTAATATAGTTTTTGTCTATTATACGAAGGTGTGAGATGTGGAAAGTATAACTATGTATGATTATAATTGATGTATACTTATTATTATACATTTCCTTATATTGTTGTGATATCTCACCCTTCTATTGGAATAATTCTTTATACGATATCGTGCAGATAGTCAGGAGTAGTCTGAGGCTGCAAGGATTGGAAGAGGTTGCTCTTCATTTAATTTCGAGTTGGTGTCATTGCTCTGATACGTAACACCGGGGGGGGGGGGGGGGGGGGTGAACATTGTTTATTTTTTTGTTTTAGTAATTGTTTGGAGTTTTAGGAACTCCTTGTGAATTTTGAATACATGTTGATTTATTTTGAAAAGGTTGTTTGACTTCGAGTATGATTTTTCTGCTACATTAATAAAAAGTTAATGTTGAAGACTATGAGTTGATGTTTTTGTTTATCCGGTATTTGTGTTATGTATCTTATATTTAATATGAGCAGTTTTTTGTATATTTTTGAAAATGTGACATCCTAATTTACTTTAAAAATTACTTTGATTCTTATTTACTATTCGCTGGGTAGTTTGGAGTGTTACATTAGTGGTATCAAAGCAGGTCGGTTCATCCGTGTCTTAGTGTGAAACATAGAAATTGCTAGAAGAAACAATGTTGCACTTGTTGGTGCTTTGCATTTTGTTGCTCAGGCCGTGCAACATCAGCCTAATGTTAGTGGGAATGATGGATCCCGTGTCTTAGAAACATTTTAAAGGAATCATCTGCCTACTTTCAAAGAGAGGTATGATCCTGATGGAGTGTATGCTTGGCTGAAAGAAATAGAAAGGATCTTTCGGGTGATGAACTGCTCAGAGGCACAAAAGGTGCGGTTTGGTACGCATATGCTGGCAAAGGAGGCTGATGACTGGTGGGTTAGCACCAGTCATAGGCTGCAACCATTTGTTGTGGATCTAGTTTGTTTTCCATTGAGTGGTCTCTATGTAATCTTAGGTATGAAATGGTTGGAATTCAATTACGTTTATATTAATTATTACAACAAATATGTATGGTTTCTTGCTCCTGGTTAGGAGAAGGAAGTTGAGTTCTTGTCTGATAGATAGTTTAATGAGTTGATGTCAGAAAGCTCGGGTGTTTTCATTAACTACACCTTTGTCTATTGAAAACCAAGCCGCAACTGATGAGCTGCATGTGGTGCATGAATTTCCTGAAGTTTTTCCAGATGATATTTCAGATGTACCGCCAAAAAGAGAAGTGGAATTTTCTATTAATCTTGCCCCTAGTACCAGACTTGTTTCAATGGAACCATATAGGATGTCGGAATCTGAGTTAGTAGAGTTGAAGAAGCAATTAGAATACTTGCTTGAAAATAAATTCATGAGACCAAGTGTATCGTCGTGGGGAGCTACGTTGTTGCTGGTGAAAAAGAAAAACGGTGGTATGAGATTATGTGTAGACTACCGACAACTGAATAAAGTGATGATCAACAAGTATCCACTTTCAAGAATAGATGACTTGATGGACCAATTGATGGGTGCATGCGTGTTTAGAAAAATTGACTTGAGGTGGGGTTATCACCAAATCCGAGTATAAGATGAGAATATTCAGAAGACGACTTTCGGGACTCAGTTTGGACATTATGAGTATATTGTGATGCCGTTCAATGTGTCGAACACACTAGGAGTTTTTAGGGAGTATATGAACAGAACCTTTCATGAGTATCTGCACAAGTTTGTGGTGGTCTTTATCGATGATATTTTGATTTATTCTAAATAAGAAGGAGAGCATGCTGAGCATTTGAGAATTGTGTTGAAAGAGAATAAATTATATGATAAGTTATCAAAGTGCGAGTTCTGGTTGGAAAAGGTTAGTTTTATTGGCCTTATTATTCCAGGTGATGTTATTGTCGTAGATCCATCCCAGGTAGATGTAGTGTTGCAGTGGGAAGCTCCAAAATCAGTTACATAGATTAGAAGCTTTTTGGGCTTGGCTGGTTATTACAGAAGGTTTATTAAAGGCTTTTATAAGTTAGCACTTATGTTAACTCAGTTGACTTGCAAATGTAAAGCGTTTGTGTGGGATGTTCAGTGTGAGGAAAATTTTACTGAGCTGAAGCAGGAATTGACGACGGCTCCGATTTTGATACTACCTAACCCATAGGAATCTTTTGTTGTGTATTGTGATGCATCTAAATTAGGTTTAGGTGGTGTGCTTATGCAAAATGACAAAGTGGTAGCTTATACGTCGAGGCAATTGAGAATTCATGAACGGAATTATCCTACTCATGATCTAAAACTGGCTGCAGAGGTGTTTATGCTAAAGATTTGGAGGCACTACCTTTATGGCTCTAGGTTTAAGGTGTTTAGTGATCACAAAAGCTTGAAGTACTTGTTTGACCAAAATGAACTAAATATGAGACAACGAAGGTGGTTAGAATTGTTAAAGGATTATGACTTTGGCTTAAACTACCATCCGGGTAAAGCTAATGTTGTAGCGGATGCCTTGAGTCAGAAATTGTTACATATGTTGTTATGATGGTTAGAGAGCTAGAATTGATTGAGAAATTCAGAGGTATGAGCTTAGTCCGTGAGCTAACATCGAGGAGTGTAATATTGGGAATGTTGAAGATCAATAATGATTTTTTGAATAATATTAAGGAAGCTCATAAATTAGATGTGAAGTTGGTAGACGTGATGGTTGGGAGTAATCAGTCTGAAGACAGTTATTTTAAAGTGGATATGCAGAGTGTGTTGAGATTCCACAATAGAATTTATATTCTTGATGACCCTTAGTTGAAAAAGATGATTCTGGAAGAAAGTCATAGAAGCAGTTTCAGTATTCATCCTGGTGCTAGTAAGATGTATCAAGACTTAAAGAAGTTGTTTTTGTGGCCTCGGTTGAAATGCCATGTGGCGTGGTTTGTGTATGCATGTTTGACTTGTCAGAAGTTGAAAGTCAACATCAGAAACCTGCAGGGTTAATGAAACTGTTAGATGTTCCAGAATGGAAATGGGATAGTATATCGATGGACTTTGTGATAGAGTTGTCAAGTACTCTGAGAGGGCATGATATGATTTGGGTGATCGCCGATAGGCTGACAAAATCAACTCATTTTATTTTGATTAATATCAGTTTTATAGTACCAAAGTTGGAAAAGATTTACATCCCCGTGATTATGAAACTTCACAGGGTTCTGTCAAGCATTGTTTCTGATAGATATCTGAGGTTTACTTCTAGATTTTAGAAGAGTTTACAGGATGCGTTGGGCTCTAAGCTGACACTGACTTATGTGTATCATCCACAGATGGATGGTCTGACAAAGAGGATTATTCACTCATTGGGGGATTTTGAAATTGTGGCACACATAATATAAATGTCTCAACGTACAAGCACAATGTCACGATGGATGTTATAACATTTACTGACAGAACATAAGTGTTTACCAAAGTTAAAATAGTGCAAAATTATAAAGTGAAAAAGGTAAAACAACACAGAATTGTTAATCCAGTTCAGTGCAAGCTCACCTACTCTTAGAGCTACCAAGCCAGGAAGGAAATTCACTATCAGCATTATTAATTCTAAGCTAAACTCCCTCGTTTACAACTTATCACTTAATCACTACCCAGTGCAACTTCTGTCTAGGCACCTCCTAGATATGGAAAATGGCCATCTCACTTCCAATAATTGCGGTGATAAAAGACCTACCCCAATCTCAGCGACAGTCTATAATCCAATTCACAATCATAGTGAATCGAAACCAAAAGATAACCAAAGTTTACACTTCAATCACAATACTCAAACTCTTACTTAAAATCTCTAGAGTGGGAACATTACTTGACAAACTGTCAAGTAACAATCAGTTAACTCAAGTGCATCAAGAGATGCAAGAGGATGTACAAACAAAACCGAAACTTCCTTTAAGAACCCTCAGACTCCAAGATTGAGAAAAAAAAATTGGCTTCCCCTTATTTTTATAAGTTATTAATGATATTAAGTCTATGTAGTTTCTTTAAATACTCCTCAGCAATTCTTGGGCCTTGCAGCTGCACCCAAATATTCCTTGTTGTCCATGCTAAGGGCTGCATAAAACTGTGCAGGAAAATCTCCATGAATCTTGGAACAAAACACAAGGTTTCCTAATTAGTCTCAATCAACCAATTATAGAAACATGTGTACTGCTAGAGATATTATTTGTTTCAGATATAAATATCCTTGACCTGCGAAAAATCAGTGAGATAAACCAAAAGGAATCTCACAAAATCATTTTAAATCTGTCAAGAATAAATCAAACAACATAACCTGTTGAACCAGACCAAGATGTCATGATATTGTCTTTGACATCTGGATGAAACTAACATAACAACAAACTTGTTATGGCAAACCAGGTTTTAGCAAAAACTATGACAATCCGAAAAACATGGTACTAACAATCTCCCCCTTTGGCAAGTTTTGTCTAAAATAACCTTAGCATAAAAAATCCTGGAGAGAGGAATAAAACCACAAACAAAACAAACTGCATAAAAGTATACATATCAGAGTACAACAACTACATATCATACAAGTACAATACTTTCCCTATCATACATAGTAAGTTATCCCCCTCAAGGAAAAACAGATATCATAAGAGAAATTTTGAGCATCGTAATTCTCAGCACACATAGACACGGGATGTTGGAACATCTGCTAAGACATCCATATCTTGCACATATAGTTGCATCAGTAGGCGCAACAGAAGCACACACACTAAGATAGCAGCATGAACAAGCATGCTCCTCCCTCAATGATTTTATGAGCAATCATACACATAATACACACCACTTTACTTCCCCTTTTTAGCCAAAATCTTGACAAAAAGAAACAAAGTAAATGTACACAATGGTGAAAACACATAAAAACTTCAGAACATATTGCATTCAGGCAATACAATAGATGGAAACACATATTGCACACTAGCAATACCACATATAGAAACACGCAAATGGAAGCACAACTTCTTAGTCAGCTTTAGGTGGTTTGCCACCTCTTGCCTCTGTCAAAGAGTCTCCTTCTCCTATCAAAGAGATTTCTGCATGATGAAATGACATGTTATGCAAAGGCATTTCAGGAATTTCAGCAAGACTCCATGTGATACGGTGGCAGAACCGACTACTTTTACTGGTTTGCGTTTTGCGTTTTTTGTTCGTAAAATGTCGCGGTAAGCAAGAGTCGCCACCAAATTTTATTTTATCCAATCATGGAAAAGGAAAAAGAACAGAAAAAACCTTTTTTATAGATGTTTCTGAGTACGGGGGGTAGATTATATAAAGGGAAGGTGTTAGCACCCTTTCTATCCATGGTTTTCCATGGGCTCTTAGGTACTTGCTCATCTTATTAAAATTTCTTGTGTGTGTGCTTGTTTTCGAAAATGTTTTACTTCGTGATAACCCTTGTATCAGTCCTCAAAGGTGTGACAAAGTTTGTTTTGAAAATTGTTTTGAAAGGTGTTTGTGTGAAAAGTTTTGTTGAGCAAGTACTTAAGATTCTACCTACTCGAAAAAAGATGGTTCGTTCTTGTTTCCTTTAGACAACACTATCCTACTATTAAGGAGTAGGTAGCCCCATCATTGGAGTTTGTAAGGGACGTTTGAAAGGGACCAGTACAGTCACCTAAGCAATGGGTTGGAAACTTTAGTATTAACCCTAGAGTCTTAAGATCTTTTCGAGACAACATTTTTGAGGCAACATTCGAATGGGACATTTGATCTTTTAGACAGGAGGGCAACCACTAAAGTCTCCTATGCTTAATGACTGTTTACCAAAGGCAACCGAAGTGAGGCAAACCCTAGGAGTGAACATTTGCATGTGAATTTTTCAGTTAATTAATCTTTGCACATTTAAGTGATCTACCGTTTTAATTTTCAAGTATTCTTTCCATACAATCCTATTAGCCATGCATCTAGACAATTAAAGATTTGCAAGAATTTAAAGTGAGAGAAAATAAACCTAGCTATTACAAGGCTTCGGAGAGGGGGATTAATTACATAACCAAAAACCGGGGAAAAGCGATAAATGAAAACCCTAATTTAAAGTTATTACAAACCCTTGGAAGTTACAAAATAATAAGAAGAAAAATAATTAATACGCGCGACGAGTTAAATGCGAGGACGCTTAAAAATAACCTAAAACCCTAATTGAGAGAAAAGTATTTTTGTGCATTTTTATTCGAGAAAAACACTTAAATTGCAAATTAGTTAAACCCTAATTTCTAATTGTTTTTAATTATGAAAGAATTAAATTAACCTAGTTTCTAATTAAATTAATTAATTAAAGAGAAATAAATATTTTATGAGAAAAACGATTTTGGTGAATTTTTGAGGAAAAAGAAAATTCATTAAGCTATGTACAATTAAAACCCTAATTCTAATTATTTTTAACTATAAAAAAGATTAAATTGCCCTAAGTTAATTAAACTAACTAATTAATTAAAAAAATAAAAATATTTTTATAAAAAAAAAAGATTTTTGTAGTTTTTGTGATTTTTTAGTTTAATAAAAAAAATATTTTGTGTGTTAATTAAGAAAAATAGAAAATAACTAAAGAAAATAAATAAAGAAATTAAAAGAAGTAGAAAGAAAAGAAAGAATTGGGCATGTGCTAAATAGTAAGGAGGGGGTGTGAAGCTGAAGCTCCCAGGCCCTTTGGTGTTGAAGCCCAGTCAGCGTTGGATCCTGTGTTATTGCGTCTGAGGGTGCACCATGGTCTCTCGAGGTTGTAGGCGCTGGATCTGATTGAGAAGTATTCATTGGTTGGATGGTGGAGTCGTATGGTGAGCGCTTGGGAGAGAATTTCATAGGATCTGTTGAAAGAAAATAAAATAAAGAGAACGCTGAGACCTGGGATCGAACCCAGGTACTTATGCTTAGCACCAATGCTACGTTGCCAGTTGCGCTACACGTTTTACTTGTTAGTATAATAACAATCAAATATAATATATGAAAACCAAACAAACTGAATCAAACGCGCGTGAATTCAAATGCTACAATGGTTGGCTGACACATATCTTCTTCTTCCTGGAACCGTCGTGTTAGACATCAGATCTATACATATAGACACCTTCCATCATTATAAGCCTGCAATATCTCAAAACATGATACAAGCATGATAAATAACTTATGAATACATTGATCAATTCGTTTTGACCTCATGAACACGATGACACCCTTTATTTAGGCTAATTTCACCTGTGGACAAAAACCCTAAAAATGCAAGGTGAACCCTAGAAATGGCATATACGCGTATAGGCTTCAAAAATGAAATTAAACTATTCAGTCAGCTTGCAAACATGATAACAAACACATATATGCCATTAAAACATGCTCATAATGTATAAATTATGATAATCGAATTTGAAAAATATGGAAAACCGTGTGAGGCCTGGAGGCGGATTCCGGGCGTGAGAGGGCTGGCTATTGATTGAGATAGCCTCCTGAGACGTCCAGCAAACGATTGGCAATGCTAGGATGGCTTGAGATAGCCTGTGGAATGAAAACCGAGTCACACTCTTCTTTGAATTTTCTAAATTTGCTCTGCCTCTTTCACGACTTCTAACCCCTGTAATTTGCCTTGTACTTGTTCATTATATACCCTTGAGTGAATTAGGGTTATAAAATTGGCTTGAATCTTTTGGAATTAAGAAGATTTGATATGATTTTCATGCCATAGGTAATCTTTCTAAATTGAGCCAAATCATTCCTTTCTTGTACCAATCAGCCCTGATTCATTTTGGTCTTGATATCTCTGCATAATTTGATTGAGATCCTGTCCAAAAATCAAATCAAAACATATCTTTGCTATTATTTACCAATTATTTGATTTAATTCAATTTTTAATTAATAAAAAATCAGAATAAAATGGAAAAATGAAGCAAATAGCATGTGGATAAGTAATTGGGTCGTGGACCATGTTATAAGTGAGGTGCAATCATGAAATACTAAGCCCATTTGGTAAAAAATGCACTTTTGAGCATATTTGACTTTTGGCAATTTTGCAAAAAGGGTTAACTTTGACAAGGCATATCTCCTCCAATTTTAACCCTAGAGAGGTGTTCTTGGACTTTTTAGAAAGCTTAGGATGTCCCCTAAGCAACCCTTTTAATCTCATTTCAATTGGGTCTTCCATGTTCATGTAAGAAGCTTTTACCCAAAAGGTGTTTTTGTTAACTTTCAAAAGGACCCATAATGTAGAAATTCATATCTTTTTGTGAGTGCATATTTTGAACTTGGGGGATGAAGATTAGTTATAGGTAATTGCATCCTATTCAAAATGAGACTTGGATGGAAAATTTCTGATAAAGTATGTGGAAGTTATGCTTGGTCAAAGTTTGGTTGACTTTTCTTGAGAAACCGTAATTTAACAACTTTTGGGTTTTGATGAATTTGGGGCATTCCTTGAGGAATCATGATCAACCCTTGATAAAATTATGGATATCACTTAAAACTGTTGATCTTTACCAAAAATATGGAAGTTTGACTGTATGTGGTCCATAGTTGACTTTTGACCTAATACAGTTGATTCTCAAGCATCTGAGCAGTTGACTGAGCAAACTTCTTGTGCAGTGCTTGAAATTTGACATGGAGGGTCTTGAGAAGATATTAGGACTATGGAGAGCATATGATGTCTTTGGAGTTCACCTATCTTGATGAAAATGGAAACCCTAATTTGAGACATTAGGAGAGAGTTTGTCTGGTCAGCTCTTGGGCAAACTTGAGCAAATTGAGGATCTCTAGGAGTATGTATCGAGTAAAATGAGAGGGAAAATTTTGGGGTACAACACTCCATTTTTATGTAGTTTTCTTCTTTCCCTTTCCCAATATGTCTTCAACATCATCATCAACATCATACTCTAAATCACTGGAGGGAACATCTTTTCTTTTTAAGTTCTTCCTTTTGGACTCAGGTAGCACTACCTTGCTCCATTTATTTATTGGACCTATCCTCATATATTTCTTTGTGGAATGTTTCTTACATCATCAACCTTTTCTTTATTGTTCCTTAATTTAGTGGCAACATTAGGAGTCAATCGTTGGCTGATGAGCTCATAATATGAAGGAAGATCATCAAGGTTGAATATTTGATGATGCACCTTAACATTCAAGGACATATCTAATGATGTTCCAACATTAGACACATCATCTAGAGTGGTCTTACTACCCAAAATTTCATCCATTATCTTTCTTATGCTTTGAACAACTCGAGCTTCTTTCTGGTTAGTTTTTCTGAGAACATTAGGTTTTGTTGAACCCTTATTCTTACTCGCAGATGTTATTTCTTCAGCAACCTTTCCTTTAGAAATAGTATGGTTACTTACATCAATAGATTGAGGTCTTCTTCTTCCTTCAAGGGACTTTGTCCTTATCTTCTTTGGAGTTCCAGCAAGAATAATCGATAGAGGAGCAACATCAAGTATCTCATTTGACATGCCTTCAATAGTTCCAGTAGTATAGAGAGTGTGACTGGATATGTCTTATGTGTTAGACATATTGGGATTATGAAATTTTGAGAGAGAAGTATTAAGAATGATATTTCTGGAACTAAAGGAATGGTGGTTGCAGTGAGAACCGAAGGAATAGGAATTTTGAATAGTGGAGTAGGTTATGGGGCTTAAGTCGCGTATCAGCTTGAATAAATCAATGTTTTGAAATGATGTCAATGAATTTTTATAAACCAATAACTGATGTGCGACGAAACTATCCATTGCATATCTCTATATT
This sequence comes from Vicia faba, assembly GCA_948472305.1. Lineage (NCBI taxonomy): Eukaryota > Viridiplantae > Streptophyta > Magnoliopsida > Fabales > Fabaceae > Vicia > Vicia faba. The sequence continues at coordinate 188,430,130 of OX451736.1, read as the reverse complement.
ATTGATTGCCCTATTCCCTTAGTAAATTTATTTTTAAGATTTTTCACTGTGACCACATTTTGAACAACCCTTTCTTTATCCCTTGGCACCTCACTGATGAGCTGATAAGGCTTCTGACATTGCTTTGAGTTGTTATGTTGAATAACACACTTTACTCTATTAGTGTTACTCAAGTAAACTAGTTTAATGTCATGACATATATTATGGCATTCGAGTGATTTCCCTTAGACTGAGGCTTAACATAGACTTTGTCAGTTGGAGTTCTGTCATGAACTTTGGCAAACAGATAAGTGTTCACACCTTTAACTTTCCATTTTATGCCCTTCTTTTTAACCTATTTAGAGTATCCATATAACATGTAACAGAAAGGTCTTATATGACCATACTTCCCACAATAGTGTCATTTCCAGGGGTGAACAACTACTTTGTTCCAGAGTTTTTGGCCATTGGCCGGTTGTTGCAACATTGGGTCTGACATACTCAATTTAGCATCAACATCATGTTTTGTCACTGAAGGTTTTCCTTTATCCTTCAAGGACTATCAGTTAAACCATATACTGATGAATTTTCTACCTCCTTCATTTATTTAAACAACGTTATTGAATCCACTAGACCCATTCATCATGCTCTCAAGTTTATAAATTAGCAACATTACCTTCATTTCAAGTTCAGAGTTTGTAGGTTGAAGTTTTTCTTTCTCCTCCTGAAGTTGATCCATGGCTTTCTTTTAGGCATCATTTAACTTACACACTTCTTCACTTTTCACGCAGAGATATTTGTAGAGACTTACTATTTCTTCATGTGTAAGTTCCTTATCACAAGAATCCATATTAGGTTTACAACTACCAGTCAGAGTTACATTTTTTGCAGTTTCCATACTTCTAGCATCTCTATCTTTCAAAATGTCAGAAGAAATATTCCTAACATTTGGTTCTGATCCTATCATATCCAATAATTGATTAAGTCTTTTTCCAAGAAGCATAGTACATTTTTACATACCTGCATTAGAGTCATGAATTCTGGCAACACTTTTGTTCTTCTTCTCAAATCTTTCACTCATCTTTAATTAAAAGATTTATAGAGATCCAATAAGTTCATCCATTTTCATACTTCTGACATCTTGAGCTTCCTCAATGGTTGTTACCTTCATGTCAAGCTTCCTCAATGGCAGAGACATAAGAATCTTCCTAACCATATTTTCTTCTGACATTTTTTCATCCAAGAGGTTTGATGCATTTGCAACTTCAAGAATCTTCATATGGAAATCTTGAACAGTTTCATCATCATTCATCTATATATTTTCAAACTTAGTAGTGAGAAGTTGAAACCTTTACATCTTTACTTTGGATGTACCTTCATGAGTTTTCCTGAGAGTTTCCCAAGCATCCTTGGCCAAGGTACAAGTATTGATCATTCTGAAGACATTTTTATCTACTCCATTGAATAAAACATTCAAAGTCTTGGAGTTTCTACTAGCTGATTTTTCCTCATCTTCAGACCAGTCTTCCTATAGTTTTAAGGACACATTCCCTTCTTTGTCCTTCATACTAGGAGGATACCATCCTTCCAAGACAGACTTGCATGCTTTCAAGTCCATGGATTTTAGAAAACACATCTGTTGTACCCTAAAATTTGCCCTCTCATTTTTATTCAAGACTTTCTGTTGTACCCCAAAATTAGCCCTCCCATTTTTCTTTAAAGCATTCTTTCAAGGCTCTTCAAATGGTCGAAACACTCAAGGTTTGATTAGTCAAGGTGCTCCTCCTAGACCAAAGATCCATAACTAGGGTTTGGAATTTCTCAAGGAAATTTGATTTTCAAAGGTATCAAATGGCTTCCATGGTTATTCATAGGTCCTTAACAAGGTTCATGTCAAGTTTCAAGCCCTACATCACAAGTTTGCTCAGTCAATGGCTCAAGTGCTTGAAAATCAACTGTATTGATCAAAAAGTCAAATATGGTCAACATACAGTCAAACTTCAAGATTTTTGGTCAACATCAACATTTTGAAGTGATATTCATCATTTGATCAAGGTTTGATCATGATTACCCAAGGAAAGTCCTCAGATCATCAAAAGTCAAGAATTGCCAAATTAGGGTTTTCCTTAGGAGAAGTCAACTGAACTTTGACCAGGCATAACTTTCTCATGCTTCATCAAATTTTCCCCAAAAAAGCCCATTTTGAATAAAATTCTATTCTCTATAACTTTGTTATTATTCTAAAGTCCAAAAAATGCTTCATTTGGAAGATATGATCTCATACATTATAGGTCATTTTCAAAAAGTCAACAAAAGATAATTTTTGTCAAGGAAACTTACATTAAGATAATGTCTCCAAATGCAAAAATGCTTAAAATATAAATCGTAGAGGACATATTGGGCTTTCCAAAAATTCCAAGACCATCTTCAAAAAACGAAAATTGAGCAAGTTATGAGTTGCACAAGTTGGACAATTTTCAAGAAATGCATGAAATATCAATTGAACAAATTTGTGATTTTAAGTTATTGGGCCTAACGTTTTAGAGTTCAAACATACTCATGACGTATCCAAGAGCCTCTAAAACTATCCATGCATTATTTTGATTTTTATTTCTATTTATTTGAATTTTTTTCATTTAAATATAAAAGAAATCAAGTGAAATATCAAACAAATGGATCAAGGCTTAAGTGGGTTTCATTCGGATCATTCAAGAGGCCCAAATTCATGCAAGGTACATCACAAATGACCAGGTTCATACAGCAAACGAAAATGGCAAGGGATCGTGAAGTTTGGAAACTTTTCAAAACTTGATTTTTGTTTTAAACCACCATGTTGGTGGCTTTAATGGTGTGATTATTTACCATATTGATCTAGCCTCCTACTCCTCTATAAATACACAATATTGCAAGCTTAAAGGGGACACAAAAAACATTGCAAAGAAAGCTTCACAAAAGTCTCAAGAAAAAATTCTCAAAGTTGCAAAATTCATAACTGCATTCCCAGGCATGATTAGTCCAAACCAGTGATCAAATCATATCCCTGAGGCTCCCAGGAGTTGAACCTGGCCGATAACCAAGCCCTTCCACGTCCAAAACTCCCACATCCAATCATACCAGTTTGGTAAGGTTTTAATTCCTCAAACTCTCTAATCATGTGATTTAAAGTAATTCTATGCATACATCCATGTTGTTATCAATATTTAGAATGGATCTAACGTGTCACATGTAAGGTTTGGTGTAGAAACACTAAAATGCCATTGTTAGGGCTCAAGAAATATTGAGTTTCGAGTCTCACTCTACAGGCCGTTTCAGGCCAAACTAATGCCATATTTGAACTTGTAACATGCGATTTAGGTCCAAGGATTTGAGTTGTTTTATTTTGTTTTGCAGGTTTTCAAAAAAATACATCATCTAAGAAGATGGTGTTTCTCCCCAATGTCTTGCTACAACTCCTAGGCCAATGTTATTGGGCTTAGGGGATTTCAAATCTCTGCATCCTCCTAATTACTTGATTTACAGCTTGGCCCAATTTAATTTTTTGTATTTTCCTTTTATTATTTGTTTTCTTTTATTTCAATTAATTTCTTTTCCCTAAAAATCATAAAATCAAAATCACAAAAATAATTAGACTTAGATTTTCATTAATTAAATTAATTTTAATTAATCATTTGTAATCACTTTTTTTTTAAAATTAATTAATCTATTAGAATTAGGTTTTCTTTTTCTTAATTTAATTTAAATATTTTTCTAAAACAAATAAAAACAACAAAAACATTTCTTTTATCACTTAGAAATTTTTCTTAGGTTTTTTCTCCATCGTTTTATTTTTCTTTCTTTCTTCCCCCGCGTGTCTATTTATTTATTTGCATTATTTTTCATAATTATGTAACTGTATAAGGGATGTAATAGTTTTAATTAGGACTTTTTATTTCCCGTTTTGGTTTGTAATTCCCCCACCCCGAAGCCATTTAATAGCGTAGATTCAAATTCCGCATTTTATTTTTTGTACTGATATTAATTATTAGATGAATGCTAATAGGATTGTATGGAAATACTAAAAGCAGACGCTAGCAAAACCTAACATCCAAGAAAAATAACTAAAACACAACACAGTCGCACACGCGCACCTCTAAGGTACCTTCACTTGTTGCCTTCAGAAAAACAAACAGTTACGACTCTCGAACGTAAGAGATTTTAGTGAAGACCCTTTGGTTTAAAGATCATAAGTCCCTCGAAGACCCTTTCGATGTTGCCTCGGTATATGATCTTAAAACCTTAGGATAATTACTAAAGTATCTTACTAGTTTCTTTCGTGATTGTACGATGACCCTCGACCGTTCCTAAAAAATCCAACGATAGCGCTACCTACTCACTAATAGTAAGATAGCACTGTCTAAAAGAAAAGAGGAAAATAACAAACCTTTAGAGTAGGTAGATATCTCCTAGTTGCTTGCTCATAAAAACGATCAAAATTTTTTTTTAACACATACACAAACTCTTTTCTAAATATTTTCAAAGACAAAAAACACTTTGTATACGTTCTCGCCGAAACGAGAAACATTACAAAGTTCGCCGCACTAAGGCGTCTTTTCAAAATATCTTCAAAACACACTTACACAAAAAAGCATTTTCAAAGTGAGCTAGAAACTAAGAGCCCGTAGATAACTACAGATGGAAAGGGTGCTAACACCTTCCATTTCCATAACCTACCCCCTCACTCAGAAAATAATCTCGAAAGTTTTTCCTGTTCTTTTCACCCTTTCCTTTGTTGGATAAAAGAAAAGTAGGTGACGACTCTTGCTAACTGTAACATTACAATAAAACGTAAAACCAATAAAAAAAGTCAGTTCTACCATCGCATTATAGAACTGGAGACTCTACTGGGGAACATAAACTAAAAGTGGGGTTACCTTAGAGCTAGATCATATAAAAAATGCTTTACTTGTTTGATTGTTGTGTTTTATCTTTCGGGTTTATGTTTGGGTTATTATTAAAGATCATATACCCGGATCTGGGGCACCTTTTAGGTAAGTAGCAATAAATCATGGAGGTTGTATGGCGTGGACCGATATGGATGATATGATAGCTATGTTAGTGCGATACTCTGGTTTGTATTAATATTCCTTGAGTCACTCAAGGATAACATTAGGCTTCCATATAGTGTCATTAAGCACTAACTGACCTTTAGAACCTTAAATTGACTCATCTTAGCCATTATAAAGTAGCGAGATGGCCAACTTTAGTGCAGACTGAAGTTGGTTGATACTTGATACTACACTCATTGAGATTGGACTTTTGGGATATTTTGGCCGTAATTCTAATGCTTGAGCTGAAACAATGCCTGAGAGAAAGATCAATGATTTGAGATCCCTAGAACCCGATTACTATTGCTAGGACATGTTGATCCAACTAAAACTTCAAGAGGGTACTTACCTACAAATTCCATGCAAGCCTGAACCTAAGGCTACTTGTGTGACTTGTTTGCTTTCATTATCTAACAACTTGAACTTCTTGCAGGGTTTTGTTCATATTCATTATCTAACAATTTGAGTTCCTTGCAGGACTTATTTGTAGTCATTATCCAATAACTTGGACTTCTTGTAAGACTCACTTGTCTTCATCACCTTACACTTTTGCTTGGTGCATAACATATACATCATGACATCATGCCATAGCATTTCGTTAACCATTTCAAGGATCTCTAGGGTCTGTGATACAAGTTATGATGAACCATACGTCTAGAAAGAGGCAAGGGAATTTATTTTCCTCTAGCCAATGCTGTCAAAAGACCAAAGCATGATTACTTGAGTCAGAGGCTATGACCCACTCGACATGGTGAGCTTTATTCTCGTAGAAGGACATTCAAAGAGACGAAGTTCTTCAATCAAGGCTGAAGTCAAATTCAATTCAAACATCTTCTTGTGTTTAGCCCGCGAGATCCTTGAAAACATGGCATGCATATCATTACATAACAAGTATTCTCAAGACATGTTTCTCATTTTCTCGCTGTTTATTTCAGCAAGGAAAATGGCTCTCGAACAGAACGACAGAGATCTCCAAACTCAAGATGCTCGGTTCAAGGAAATTTTCCTAAATCTATCCAAGGGGCAAGAAGAATTGAAAACACTCCTCGTTGGGAACATGACCAAGAAAAATCCTGAAGACAACAATGATGACCACTTGGAACAACTGCAAGGTGAGATGGAAAGGATGAGAATCCAGATGAGTAGTCATATGGCTCTTATCTAAAATTTAGCTCGGGGACAAGAAGAGTTAAGGATTCTTATCATTAAGCTTCGTCAAGACAGATACGACCGTCTGGGGCAAACTGTTAGAGCTTAGGGCTTAGTCAATGATTAACCTCTCTTGGCAGACAGGGAATTGGGTGGCATGTTCATGCGGGGACATGTTGAGAATAAATTCAAGAGCGATGAAATTCAGGGGACTGCATCTTCAAGTACTCAGAAGAGATTATACATCGGAAAGAAGGAGTCCAGTACTATGTACGACCAGAAGGATCATAATAAGAGCAATCTCAACCAATCTGTGGGGGTAATGTGGATCTCTAATCCAACACCAGTGCAACAATAATGACAACAGGGTAATAAGCGTAAGCAGAATACATCTAAAAGATGCTTTACCTAAATCAATGTGTCATTAGCTCAAGAATTGCAACACGTGTTGGAGGCCAAGCTGGTTACGTTGAAGGATCCTCCTCAGAATCCCAACACCACCTCTCTAATGTACAATCCAAATGAAAGGTGTGCGTACCACTCCAATAGTCCCGAACATGACACTAATAGTGGTTGGACATTGAAAAATAAGATTCAAGACTTGGTTGACGAAGGAGTGGTGGAGTTCACACAAGATGATCAGACTAAACTCGTCTTCCATCCCTTAAAGGCACACCACCTGAAGTAACAAGTTCAGTCAGAGAGGCTTTTTGTTCATTATAATTTTCAAATTGTAATTTCTTTTGATTGTTCAAACACTTTCATGTCAAACTTTGTTATTCCGTTAATGCATTGCGTATGTTTGTCTTGAACTAATCCATTTGTTGTCACTATACTGAAACTATGCTTTTACTTCCTTTTTGTGATATTCAACTCTCGATTAAAAGTTGTAATCCTTTAGAGGGAGGATGATAAAAAAGATACCACAATCTCTATAGTATGATTTTGAATAGACCTGGATGACGATGTACAAGCGTTGTTTCAAATCCTAAACAATGGAGTTATAAGGAAGATAATCCCTAGTTAACCCCTTTGAGCCTAAGAAGTAGGAGTTTTCTTTTTCACACAAATTGAAACCTTTAATCATAACCTGGGTGTGATACAGTGGCATAACTGACTGTTTAATACTGGTTTTGCGTTTGTGTTTGCAAATGTTGCAGTAAGCAAGAGTCGCCACCGACTGTTCTTTTATCCAAATTAAGGAAAGGGTGAAAAGAACAGAAAAAGACCTTTTCGAGAGTTTTCTGAGTAAGGGGGGTAGATTATGGAAAGGGAAGGTGTTAGCATTCTTTCCATCCGTAGTTTTCTACGGGCTCTTAGTTGCTTGCTAGTTCACTTTGCTTTGTTCGAAAATGTGCTTGTGGTGTGGGTTTGAAAATATTTTGAAAACGTCTTTGCATTGATTCTCGTCTCTATAAGAATGCGTACAAAGCGTTGGTTTTGAAAATAGTTCAAAGAGGTGTTTGTGGATAATGTTTTTTTTTGTTTGTAAGTGATTTTGAAAAGTGCCTTTGTAATAATTCTCGTCTCTATAAGAATGCGTACAAGGAGCTTTGACTTTTGAAAATGTTTCAATTTGAAAGTGTTGGTGTGAAATTTTTTGTTGTTGTGAGCAAGCGAGAAACTATGAGCATCCTACCTACTCAAAAGGTCTAACGTTCTTTTCCTCCTCCTTTAGATGTTACTATCTTACCATTGATTTGGTAAGAAGCCCCATCGTTGGATGTATGAGGGACATCGAAGGGACGTACAGTCATAAAGGCAACAATGTAGAGACGCTTTAGCAATTTCTGTTTAGGGACTAGATCATTTACCGAAAGGCAACTGTAGGGTCATCTAGGGACTATGATCTTTTGATTTATGGGTCTTTGCTAAAGCGTCCCTGTCTCGAGGGACATGACTGTTTTATTTCTGAAGGCAACCAAAGTGGGGTACCCTAGAGGTGTATATGTGCAAGTGTGTTATGTTCAATTATTTTTTTGTCTTTTTTGTTAGGTTTGCTAACGTTTTTTGTTTTCAGTCTTGTCACGCAATCCTAGTTACTAGCAGTTAATAAATATACATGAATTTAAAGTGCAAAAATGTAAAGTGCGGGAATGTAAATCCTACGCTATTATATTGCTTTGTGAGAGGTACATTATAGAAATGCGAAAAATAAAGTCCTAGTTACTATTACAAACCGGGAAGCAATTACAATAAGATGACAAATGCGAAAATACATAAATGTGCGAATGAATTAAAAGGGACGTCTAAATCCTAAGGAAAAGAAATATTTTTTGTTTGTTTTTTATTTATAAAAGAAAATAAAACTTAAGTCTATTTAATTTTAAATTAAGGGAAAGGTTAAAATAATTAATTAGTTAATTAACAAAATTTAATTTGATTAATAAAACACTAGCCTAATGTTTTGTTTTTGTGATTTTTGATTTTAATGTTAAAATAAAAAAGAAGTCAATAAAGAAATGATAACAAAAGTAAAAATACAAAGGGGGGAATCCTTCGATCCAGGGAGAGATGGGGGCTTCGATTCAGAGGAAAAAAGTGGCCTTCGATCCAGAGGAAGGTGGCTTTCGATCCAGAGGAAGAAAGGTACCCTTCGATCCAATGAAGGATGATTGTCTTTCGACCCAAGGGTGGATGTTGCCTTTAGGTTTGAATCTGCAAGATAAATATTAGCCAAATAAAGATGCAGGACCTGGGTATCGAACCCAGGTCCTTCGATCCTGCGCGTGTTGGTCTGTTCAGGTTGGATCTGCAACAAGTGTTAGAAACAAAAAAAATGCAGGCCTGGGGTTGAACCCAGGTCTTTAATCTTGAATAACAAATCGAATGAACTACAAGTGTTGATGTGTCATGCAAATGTAAAGTTTGATCTTTTTACCAATTTTTACCAATGGTGATGGATGAATCTGTGGCTTCAGGAGTGGGTACCTTTGTTTAAGGGTTGCTTCGATTTGGCACTTCTGGACGTGTGCTTGCTTAAGGGCTGGTAATGATTTGAAAAGCTTAGGGAGACCTCCAAGAATGTGTTTGCAATTTCGTGTGACTCTTTTAGGCTGTGTCTAGGCATGTAAAACAATATCTGTGTATGGTTCCCCTGGGCTTCTGTCTCTCTCCCCTGCGCGTATGTATATGGTCTCCTTATATAGAGGGGATGGAGGGGACAAGAAGGCAAAGGAGTAAACAACGATTAAGTTGGTGTTTTAAGGCCATGAATACCATTATGAAATGTTGCAAAAGACATGGTTTCTTGTCCCTTTTTGAATTTGAATGAACCTGGACATTTGACTTTCGAATGCCTTCAGTCCCAGCCCTTCGATTGGCCTCAAGTTGCCTCCTTCGACTCGCTTTAGTTTCACCCTTATAGTTCCTTCGATTGAGTCTGCCCACCTCAATTAGAATTGCTCAGGTCTTGATTCGAATTGTATAAGGCCTCAACATCCTGGCTTCTTTGATCAGCTCCTAAGCTCGCTTTCTTCGATTTCCCTGACCTTACTCAACTAGACCAATCAAAAGACTTTACTCTGGCTAGTCGAAGCTACCTTTTGGCAGGAATGTACATGTACATGGGCTTGGGCTTAGCAATATGCAGGACTTTGGCCAGCAAGCATCTTCGACCAAAACTCACCACAAAGCCAACTTGCCTTCAATAATCATGTGTCCTTCGAATGAACCGGTGAATGCTTCTTCGAAGGGACCACATGAATATGCATTCGAAGGGAATATCATGCGTGTCGGTGATACGGTGGCAGAACCGACTGTTTGTACTGGTTTGCATTATTTGTTCACAAATATCACAGTAAGCAAGAGTCGCCACCGACTTTTCTTTTATCCAACAAAGGAAAGGGTGAAAATAACAGAAAAAGAACTTTTTCGAGAGTTTCTGAGTAAGAGGGGTAGATTATGGAAAGGGAAGGTGTTAACACCCTTTCCATTCGTGGTTTTCCACGGGCTCTTAGGTACTTGCTCATTTTTGAAAACTGTTTGTGTTTGTGTGTTTTGAAAGATTTTTGTTTTCTTTATGGTAACTCTCGTATCAGTCCTCGAGAGTGTGATAAAGAGTTTTTGAAAAGATTTTTGAAAGTGTGTAAGTGTGAAAAATTTCATGTTTGAGCAAGTACTTAAGAGTCATCTACCTACTCGAAAAAGGGTGTTCTTTTCCTCCTACCCTTTAGATAGTGCTATCCTATTGTTAGTGAGTAGGTAGCCCTATCATCGGATGTTGAGGGACTATCGAAAGGGACATTATGGTAATTGAAGGCAACATGTAATGATATCTTAGCATTCTAAGGGACTATCATCATATAGGCAACATCAAGGGACAAGATCATTTCTCGAAGGCAACTCGAGGGACGTTTAGGGACCATGATCTTTTATGATGACTTTTATACCGAGGGTCTTTGCTAAGATACTCCTATGTTCGAGGGACATGACCATTATTTTCCGAGGAAACCAAGTGAGGTATACCCTAAGGGTGTGTGATGCGGCGGGAGAACTGACTTGAGGTTTTGCGTTTGTGTTCGCAAATGCCGCGGTTAGCAAGAGTCGCCACTGACTTTTATTTTATCCAAAAGGAAAGGTAAAAAAGCACAGGAAAAACCTTTGAGATGTTTTCTTGAGTTCGGGGGGTAGATTATGAAAAGGGAAGGTGCTAGCACCCTTTTCATCCATGGTTTTCCATGGGCTCTTAGTTACTTGTTTAGATCACTTGCTTTGCTTTGAAATTGTTTGAAATGGTGCTTTGTGTGGTTTTGAAAGTATTTTGAAAAAAGGCCATTTGTTTAGGCAATCTTTGTAATGATTCTCGTTCGTAAGAATGTATACAAAGAAGTTTGTCTTTTGAAAAATGTTTCAATGTTTTGAAAGATGTTTGGAAATGTGTGTGTGTTTGTTTTTGAAAATAGCAAGGATGTTTTGAAATTGATCAAGTAACTAGAAGCTATCTACCTACTCAAATGTCTTTCTTGTGCATTTTTATTCCTTTGACATTGTTGATTTACCATTGATTTGGTAAACAACCCTATCTTTGGATGTTAACGGGACGGGCGTGGGTCATCGTATGACCATGATAGTAATATTGCCAAGTATCTTAGCATGTTTGAGGGACCAAGATCATCTTTGTTTAGGCAACCTTTTGATAGCGTCATCGAGGGACTATGATCTTATGTTTGTTTTGTTTTGCCAAGATACTTCGCGTGCGTAACATGGCCATTTTTATTTAGGCAACCAAGTGGGAGAAGCCCTAAGGGTGCTTGTGTGAAATGTGTGTCATTTTTCATGCATTTGTCTTGCAATTAGGTTTTCTATTTGTTTGTTTTTGGTCTTGTCATGCAAACCCTAGTTTACTAAACATGGTATAAAAGCGATAAATTGCGTAAATGTAAACTAAGCTATTCAACAATTATTACGGGAGGGGGGATACAAGTTTTTGAATGGGGATATTGCACAAAATAAACCCTAAAAATACTATTACAACCCAATTGAATATTGTGCGAAATAAATAAATACACAAATATTTAAATATGCAATGCAATGTATTTATGGAAAAAATGTTTTGTATTTGTTTAAGGTATGAGAAAATAAAATTAATTAATCCTAGAAAATAAGGAAAAATAATATTATTATTTTTGAAAGGGGGAAACCCTAATTTTTGATTAAAAGAAAAATATGTTTCCTATTATTTATTTTGTCCATTTTTGTACAAGAAAATAATAAATAATATTATATGTCAATATCAAAAATTAAATATGTATGAAAATAAATATTTTATGTGTAAAAATAATGTAATAAAAATGTATGGTATTTTTAAATATATTTACAAATTTTATTTAAGAAAATAAAGTATATTATCCTAATAAACTATTTTTTTATGCAAAAAATAATAGAAAAATAAAATAAAAATGCAAAAAAGTAAAGAAATTATTTTTATGATTTTTAATGTTCAGAAAAATAAATAAAAGCAATAAATATAAAAAATATGAGAAAACATGAAAAATATAACAAATAAAGTCAGGGGGTGCAAATAGTGGTCAGGGGGTGTGAAAATCAAAAACAGAAGGCCCAAGGCGTCCAAGGCCCAGGCCAGTCATCCCTGTCCTCCATCCATTCCTTCTGCGCACGTATTTTCGTTCAACCTGTAACTTTCTATTGCTTGCATAAAAACAAAAACTTATAACACAAAACATGTAGCATTTTATCTCACGATTCCAATGATATAAAATTTATAATCTAACTCTAAAAGATCAGAGAGAATTTAATCAGCCCTAATTCGTGACCTAATTATTTCATGAACTTCAAGCTTCAAATTCTCACAGCATGGTTAATATAAATGGAAAGTATGCATATGTACAGCTTCACCATGTTATAGACTACATCTTTTCTTCACAGATCGTGGCTTGAGGATGCCTAAATAGAGAGATAGAGATTTGAAAAATAACTCCTTCAGCTGGATTTGGATATGACAATGTAGGGACTTTGAGTGAGGCCTGAGGATCGTGTGAGCTTCCTTGAACTTCCTTCAAGTTATTCCAATGCTTAGCTTGCTTTGTGGATGGCTGAAACTTTCTGTAGAAGTCAAGTTGCAAGCTTCCAAAGTGAAAATGGCAATGGTTGAAACAAGGGTTACAACAACAATGTAAAGGCTTGGATAGCTTTGATATGATGTGGATAAGATGTTTCAAATGTCAATCCATAAAACGCACGAGCAAAAATGAAGTTGGCAATGATTTTGTAGAACTGCAGTGTTTGGGCAGAAAAATGATGTTTTTGAGTTTTAGGGTGTTTTGGATGTTAAGCATTCATGTCCTAGTTTGTAACAAGTTTGTGAATATGTATAGAATGATACCAAGTCCACTCCTTATTAGTTGTACAAGTTCTGGCCTCTTTTGCAACTTTTCTTGCATTTTAAGAAAAGTGAAGTGACTATTGTGATATGCTTGTACTGGCTAGTTTGTGAGCTGATAATAGTTGGTATACTTTTCTTGAAACCTGTAGAAAATGCTTGCACCAAAGGGACAGGTCCAAGGCTCAAGATGGACAAAGTTGCAAAAGTTGCACTTTATGAAAATGGCAATGTGAGCTTTATGCCTAAAATGGAATTATCTCTTGTACAATGTTACAAAAGCCAAAATAAAGCCTTTATCTTCTGAGTTAGCATTTAATTATGGAGTGTAGAATGAGTTTAGGACCTGTAATGCAAGGTACAAGCATCATGGATCTGATTTGCAACTTGATACACTTGTGAAAATGGCATGAATAAAAGTGATAAAATGCCAATTTCTCTTCTTCGATTCTCCCTAACCACAAATGATCTTGGAGAGTTCTTTGACATTTTGGAAATCTTGTCATGTGCTCTATAATCCATATTTGAAATTCATTTTGATATACCTCTTGGAACTAAGTGAAAAATCTCCATGAAGTTGGGTCCAAAACCTGCCTAAATTAGGGCAAATTTTCATTAAGTTATTTAGTTCATGGACCCCTATTCACAAATTCATAAATTGATATCCAAGCATCTTTTGGGAAAAGTTTGTGAATCAAAGTTGTAGATTTCATGGAGGACTACAACTTTCATGTTGGAAGTTTTCTTTGAATCAAATTGCATCATGATGAAAAAGTGGTGGAAAGTTGGGAAAAAATAAGAAAATTTCCATACTTAGAAAAATTCTAAGTTATGAAAATTTTCAAATTCAAAACCCTAATTTGAAATTTTGAGTTTCTTGGTGAAAAAGATTCATATTTTGACATATCTTGATGAATTATGATCCTTGGCACTTGATTTTGACCAAAAAGTCAAAGTTTGACTTTTCAGTGTACAATTGACTTTTGATCAGTTGACTGCAAAATTCATCTGTCAATCCAATGAACTTGAGATCTTTTGAACCATGTAATTAGGTCAAGATCATGCCATTAGATCCTTGAAATCATGTTTGAACTCAATTGGTCATTGGCTAGGTTGAAAATCAGAAATTGCCCTTTCTCAGTCAAAACCCTAATTTTGACCATTTTGCCCTTTTGATGATTTGATCAAATTTCTTGAGGAGTTGTGATCCAAACTTGATCAAATAGTGCATATGAGTCTAAAATGTTGTTGTGGATAAAAAATTATGAAGTTTGACTGTAAATTGGCCATGGTTGACCTTTTCCCCAATACAACTGATTTTTAGGTCAACTGTCCAATTGACTGGTCAAAAATGTGGTTCAAGGCTTGAAACTTGTTATGAGCAATCTTAGGGGTCCAAGATGAGGTATTAAAGTCACATGAAGCATTGGTGGTCCAAAAATCCTTGTGCAATCTCAAACCCTAATTTGGGGTTATCAGTGCAAGATGAGATGTCTTGAGCTGAGCAAACCCTAATCCTGTCTTGAGTCCAAGAGGTCTTGTGAGAAAAAAATTGATAAATGAGAGGGAAAATTTTGGGATACAACAGCTGCCCCTGTTCAATCTTCTTGAACCTGAAGAGTTAGATTGGCGAGTTTTGTCGTTCGTGACTCGAAGGTAAAAGATGATTGGACACTAGAGTGCCCATAAATTTGCACTCGACGAAGTGTAGTTGAGGGAATGGGCTTAAAGATGCCATTTGGAGAGGTGATAGAATCTTGTTGGAGATGGGCTTGTAGATTCCATCCAAGAATGTTTGTTGAATTGTAAGTTGTAAGTCAGAAGAATGAGTATCAGAATGGTGTTTGCGTTTGGAACATATCTGAGCTGTATCTGGAGACTTGAAGTCTGAATGAGAAATAGAATAGCATCTGTGTCTGGAGCGTATCCGTACTGTATCAAGAGCGTGAAATCTGAATGATTATCAGAATGGCATCCGTGTCTGGAGCGTATCTGAACTTGAAATCTGAATAAGGGCCAGAATGGCATCCGTGTCTTGAGCGTATCTGAACTAGAATCTGAATAAGTGACAGAATGACTTCCGTGTTTGGAGTGTATCTGCACTGTATCTTGAAGTTGAAGTCTGAATAAGTAACAAAATGACTTCCGCATCTGAAGTGTATCTGAACTGTATCTGAAATCTGGATCTGAATGAGCAATAGAATGACTTCTGTGTCTGGAGTGTATCTGAACTTGAAATCTGAATGAGTAGCAGAATGACTTCCGTGTCTAGAATGTATCTGAACTGTATCATGATTGCATATTGTTAAATGGTAGCTGTTAATCTTATCCTGAAAAGGGTAAAATGTTAGCCGAAACATAAAGTTATGTTGCATGAAATGTATGATGCAATAAATGTATTTTATCAATGTTTATGATATATGGATGTAATGTATGCGCATGTAAGTTGATGTGCTGTATTGCTGAGGAAAATATTTCCTTGACTGATGTCGGGGAAAATAAATCCTTGACTGCTGAGGATGAGAAATCCTTGGCGACTGTTGGGGATATAGGGATCCTTCATGTCTTGAAGTTGGAGTATTCGACAAGAGTTCTGTTGCAAGCAATGTCGTATACCGCTTGAGTAATCTGTTTGGGGAATCCAGAGAATTTTGATGACTTCTACTGGGGATTACACAATGGGAATCCTTGTTCTACTGGATAATAAAGAAAACTCTGATGACTTCTGTGAGGAATTAATAAAGAGAATCTTCATTCTGTTAGTGAGCAATGAAAACTCTGCGGGGAAGAAGGCTTACTGCTGGGGAAGTAGGTTCAGGAGTTTGGATTGTCTGCCATTCTACTTGGGAGTTATCCTAGGTTGGGGAGAGACAAAAGTTAACTGTTATCTGGTTGATTTCCAGGCTTTAAGACAACTTGATGGGGAATATGAAGAAACTAGATGGTCTTCACTGGGGATTGATAGTTAGAAGTTTTGGCTCCTCTAGGGATTGGGAGTTTGAAGTTTTAACTCTGACGGGGATTAAGGGTTTGAAATTTTAGCTCCGATAGGGATCTAGATGATGTATTGTAGGGATTGCTCGTGGAATAGCCTAAAGACGTTTTCCTATCCTTTCAACCTGTCAGTGATTGATCTTTTCCACTTTGTTTATTTGTAAACAGTAATTATGTTCAAATGCATATGTTCATCAATGAATCATTGGATGTTTTTTCCAAATAAAAACACAAGTGTAAAGAAAAAGGCAAATAGTTTTCTGTACTTTGAAAGAGATATCTTTGTATTTACTTTGAATAAGTGTTTTGTACAAAGGAGACATACATCCTAGTAAGAGGATGGTGTCATAAAAGTAAGAAAAGTTTATACAAAGAAAGATAGCTATGTGTGATAATCCCATGGGGTCCCCATTCTGCTATAGCCTTCGTATCTTCGAATATCTTGTCTATCCATTGCTTCGTCCGAAGATGATTGGATTGATCAGAAGCTCAAAGTTTGTCAGTGAAGAGATTGTCCTTAAAGTGATCCAACGAGACATATTCATACGCTCTAATTCCCTAACTTTTGCCTGGACCGCCCTTTCGGGTTTTCGATCCACCGGGAAACCCTTTTTTGCCCAAGTCGCCCTTTCGAGTTTTCAACTTGTCGGGTGTACATATTTTTTTTATTTTATCCCTAATTTTTGCCCGAACCTTTTTGGTTCGCTGGGATGCCCTTGTTTTGCCTAGGCGTGTCAACCTAGCGGGTCTCTTATGCGTAGTATCTTTTGACTATGTCTGCATTCCCAGGGTGTTGCGGGTCGTCACCGTCCATGGTGGTTAAGATCATTGCCCCACCAGAAAAGATGTTCTTGATTACAAATGGTCCTTCGTAGGTAGGAGTCCATTTGCCCCTGAGATCACTTTGCGGTAAGATGATGCGCTTGATCACTAGATCTCCAAATTGATATATCTGGCGTTTGAATTTCTTGTTGAAAGCCTTGATCATCCGTTTTTGATACGTCTGATCGTGGCAAACAACAGTAAGTCTCTTTTCGTCAATTAAGTTCAGTTGATCAAGCCGGGTCTGGATCCAATCGTCTTCACTTAAACCTGCATCTTTCATGATTCTCAAAGAGGAAATCTGAACCTCAATAGGTAAAACATCCTCCATGCCATAAACCAAAGAATAAGGTGTTGCCCTAGTTGATGTGCGAGCCGTGGTACGGTACTCGTGAAGAGAAAACGGTAGCATCTCATGCCAGTCCTTGTAGGTGACTGTCATTTTTTGTATGATCATTTTAATATTTTTGTTAGCAGCTTCGACTGCACCATTCATCTTTGGCCGATAGGGGGATGAATTGTGATGCTGAATCTTGAACTGCTCGCACAAAGCGGTGATCATAGTATTATTAAGGTTTGTACCGTTGTCAGTTATGATCCTTTCGGAGATACCGTACCGGAAGATAAGATTCTGCTTGATGAAGCGGGAAACAACATTCTTAGTAACGGATGCGAAGGAAGCTGCTTCGACCCATTTGGTGAAATAGTCAATGGCCACCAGAATGAAGCGGTGTCCATTAGAGGTTGTAGGCTTGATCTCCCCAATCATGTCAATTCCCCACATAGCGAAGGGCCAAGGAGCTGTTAAGACATTTAGAGGAACCAGAGGCACATGCACCTTGTCTGCATAGATTTGACACTTTTGACAAGTGCGGGAGTGCTGATAGCAATCTGCTTCCATGGTAGACCAATAATAGCCTACCTGCAGGATCTTCTTTGCCATCGTATGCCCGCTAGAGTGAGTGCCAAAGGTACCTTCATGCAATTCAGCCATGATCTTTTCAGCTTCAATCTTGTCCACACAACGGAGCATAATAGAATCATGATTGTGCTTGTACAGGATGCCATTACTTAGGAAGAACTTAGCTGAGAATCTCCTTAAGAACTTTTTGTCATTGACTGAAGCTCCTTCGGGATATTCTTGAGCCTCGAGATACCTTTTGACTTCATGAAACCACGACTGGTCCACTACTTCCTCGGTATTGATCTCGTGACAGTGTGCTGGTTCGTCCATCCGTTCAATGGTGATCTGGGGAGCCTCATTATCCCAATTAAGTTTAAACATGGATGACATTGTGGCTAGAGAATCTGCTAGCTGATTTTCTTCTCGCGGGAAGTGCTCGAAGGTAATCTGCTCGAAATGTGGTAACAATGTCAAAACATGTTCTTTGTAAGGGTTGAGGTTTGGATGCTTAGTGTCCCACTCTCCTTTGATCTGACTGATGACCAAAGATGAGTCCCCAAACACATCTAAAGATTTGATTCCCAAGTCTATGGCAGCCTTGAGTCTAAAGATACATGCTTCATATTCTGCCATGTTGTTCGTACAGTTGAAGTAAAGTCTGGCAGTGAAAGGAGTATGGCATCCTTCTGGAGATATGAGCACAACACCAATACCGTTACCGAGTGCATTGGAGGCCCCATCAAAGTACAGGGTCCATCGGGATCCTTGTTCAGGTCCGTCATATGGCCTGATCTCTTCAACATTGTCCAATGTCATGATGTCTTCGTCAGGGAAGTCAAACTTCATGGACTGGTAATCTTCTACAACTTGATGATCCAGATGGTCAGCTAGTACACTGCCCTTTATAGCTTTTTGGGTCGTGTACTGTATATCGTATTCCGTTAGGATCATCTTCCATCTAGCTATCCTCCCAGACAAAGCAGGCTTCTCAAAGATGTACTTTATCGGATCCATCTTAGATATCAGCAAAGTGGTATGAGTCAACATATACTGCCTTAGTCGGTGAGCAACCCATACCAAAGCGCATCAAGTTTTCTCGAGCAGTGAATATCTGGTTTCACAGTCGGTAAACTTTTTGCTAAGGTAATAAATGGAGTGCTCTTTTCGGACAGACTTGTTATGCTGCCCCAGTACGCACCCCATTGAATTCTCTAAGACGGTCAAATACATGATTAAAGGTCTTCCTTCAACGGGCGGCATCAAGATAGGAGGTTCTAGTAAATACTCCTTGATTTTATCGAAAGCAATCTGTGATCGGTGGATCTGGAACTGACTGTTTAACGCTGGTTCGCGAAATGTCGCGGAAGCAAGAGTCGCCACCGTCTTTTATTTTCTCCAAATGGAAAGGACAAAAGCACAGAAAAATTCCTTAAAGAGATTGCTCTCGGTTCGGGAGGTAGATTTATAGAAAGGGAAGGTGTTAGCACCCTTTCTATCCATGGTTATCCATGGGCTCTTAGATACTTGCTCATTTGTGTTTTCAAAAATGGTTTGTTTGCTTTTCAACTGTGGGTTTTAAAAAGTTTCTTTGAAAATTCCAGTTCGACTCTTGTATCGGTCCTCAAGAGTGTTTGAAAAATTGCTTTCGAAAGCTTTTTGAAAAAGTGTTGGTGTGAAAAGTATTTTTGAATTTGTTTTGAAATTAGAGCAAGTATCTACGAGAACCTACCTACCCTAAGGAATTCGTCTGTGTAAATGTCCTTTAAAGTAGTGCCATCCCACCATTGAGAGGTAGGTAGCACCACCGTTGGAGGTGTTCGGGTCAATTCGAGTTTAGGGACATTGTGGTCACCGAGCAAAGGTAAGACTCCTTAGAAGCTACCCTTATGCCATTGATCTTTTATTCCGAGGCAACTATTCCGAGGCAACTTATTTTGAGGCAACCGGATCAATGGGACATAAGGACTCACTAAGACGTCCTATAGTCGATGGCCACGTTTCGAGGGACAAGGCAACAGTGTGATCACCGGAGTAATGGGAAGACACCTTAGAAGCTACCCTCATGCCAGGTTCCTAGATCATGAGGACTTACTAAAACGTCCTCTACTCGACGATCACCTTTCGGGGCAAGGCAACAGTGAGGCGTACCCTAGGGGTGGTGTGTGCGATTTGTGTGTCGTTTTCATTTGCATTTATCTTGTCATGTTATGGGTGTTCTACGCTTGTTTTTATTTTTGTCCATACATTCTTTCATGCCATTTGTTAACAGTTAAAATATTGCGAGAAATATAAAGTTCTAAACTATTACAAAAGGCGCGGGTCCACATCGCCAAAATTTCTCGAACCCGATTTGACAGAAAAATAAATAAATAAAGTAAAGAAAAGTGCGAGAAAATTAAAAGGTTACATGGCCTTGGGAGAGATACATAAATATTATAAAGAAATAAAATAAATATGCGAATAAGAATTAAATCGAAACGAGGGCGTTGGACCCTTTTTGCAAAATTAAAATTACTTGGAAATAATTAATTAAAAAGAAAAGGTGATGTTTTTTGGTATTTTTATAGTATTTATGATTTAAATGAAAAAAAAAGAATTAATTGAAATTAAATGCTAACCCTAATTCTAGTGGCTTTTAATTTATTAAGAAAACATTGAATTTTAACCTAAATTAACCCTAATTTTTATATACAAATTTAATTATAAAAATAAATATTTAATTATTTAATTATTATGAAAGAAAAAATAAAAAAAATAAAAATTAATCAAACCCTAGTTCTATGTTTTTTAGATTTTTTATTAAAAGAATTAAAATTAAAACCTAATTTAACTAAGTTTAGTTATATGCAATTATTTACAAGAAATATTAAAATAAAAAATATTTATTATTTTTTTCTTTTCTGATTTTTTTATGGCATTTTGTAGTTTTTATGAAAATATAATTAAATTAACAGGATTAATTAAATAACAATTGAAAGTAAAAAAATAGAGAAAAATAAAGAATAATAAAAAGAGTTTGCAAACCTGGGGGTTCAGACCCCAAATAGGAGGTTTTCTCTTAGTAAATCTGGCCCATTTGCCTTGGCCCTTTTGACTTTTCCAAGCAGCGTGCTGGCGTGTTGACCAGGACCTACCATGTTCTTTAGCTCTGAACCCTTGGATGACTGATATTGACCAAGTGGATGGCTTGATGGAGAGGCGCATGATGGTCTCCAGCATATGAAACTGTACGTGAACTTTGATTGAAAAATAATATGGAGATTGTGAAGACCTGGGGCTCGAACCCAGGTCATGATTGTTATCAGCACATGC
This sequence comes from Vicia faba, assembly GCA_948472305.1. Taxonomy (NCBI): domain Eukaryota; kingdom Viridiplantae; phylum Streptophyta; class Magnoliopsida; order Fabales; family Fabaceae; genus Vicia; species Vicia faba. The sequence goes on along the minus strand of OX451736.1, from coordinate 188,409,045 downwards.
GTACACCACTGAACCATGTTGCGCGTCTTGTATGTATAATAATGAATAAATAATAAAAATAAGAATTGGTTAGTGGCATGAAAAATATAAAAAGCGCGCGCTGATTTTAAAAGGACCACTCACGCCTTGACACTGCATCATCTTCTTCCTTGCTTATTTGTTTTCCTGGAAACATTAAAATATTGGCAACGGTTTTCACGCGTTGCCTAAGACAACATATCAGAAAATAACGATTAAGCCATGGATGCTCATAAATTGAGCGCGAGGGTGCCGTCTTCTTCGTCCAAACGCGCTCGTGTCAATGGTGGTACTCAGGGGTTCTAATTTTTCCTGATTCAAAAACCCCTAATTCCAAGTCCTGTAAACCCTAGAAAATAATAATGGCATCTTGGCATACAATGCGTAAAACTTCAATCAAAGCACATGATTAGCTTGCAAACATCATTATAAACACAAAAATAACAACAAAATATGTTAACAATGCATGTATGATAGAAACCAATTCAGAAATTTTCTTTACCAACTTCAATGGTGATCTTGCGTTTTCTTGAGTATGGGGCTTGGGGAATGATTGGAATATGTCCTATAATCCTCCAAGAAGCTAATGGAACAAGTTTGGAGGCTTGAATCAACCTGCAAGTGAGTTTTCAGAATAGAGTTTTTTTGGCAAAATTTGCAAGTTTGTGCAAGGGTTTTCTGCGCAGCTCAATGGTCAATCGCATTAGGTTTTGATTCTATACTTATGTAAGAGTGAATTAGGTCAAGAATTCTGATCAAAATCTCTTGCATTCATGGCTTTTGAGATTTGATTTTCAAGATCTTTTTTCAAATATTTTCCATGTGTTTTTGTACAAATCATGATCAATTCTCTCCAAATCTTTCCCTATTTGAATATGCACGAATTATTGAGTAGATTTCATGCAAAAAAAGATTGTAAAACTTAGGTTAAATATTTTCCATGTATTTAATTTGATTTAAATGAATTATTATAAATAAAAATTCAAATAAATAAATAAAAAATGAAGAAATACTTCCCTTTGGGCCAAGTGGTCGTGCACATGCTTGGGATGATGAATTGTGGAAGAAAAATGGGTCCATTAGCAATTTTAGGTCATTTGAATCAATGTTGACTTTTCAAAATATCCAAAAATTTCCCAACTTCTACAAGGCATAACTTGCTCAATTTTTAAGCTTTTCTCATGTTCTTGGACATTTTGGAAAGGTCTTTGAGTCCTCTAACCAATTCCTTTGGTCCCATGTCATTTTGATGTACCAAACTCAAGTTATGGCCTTTGACTTAAAGTCCTTTTTTGTTGACTTTTGAAAATGACCTATAATGTTGAAATTGATAACTTTTTGTGAGAGCATTTCTTGGACTTGAAGTATGAATATGAGTTGTAGGAAATGTCTTTCTCTTCAAAATGAGCTTTGGATGGGATTTTTCTGATAATCCATGTGAAAGTTATGCCCTGGTCAATTTACAGTTGACTTTTTCAGCTGTCCAAATAAGGAAACTTTTGCATTTTGATGATTTTTGAGCCAAACTTTGAGAATCATGATCAAGCATTGATCAAATGATGTTTGTGGTTTCAAAATGATATGTTGACCAAAAATTTGAACTTTTGACTGTCAAATGACCATTTTGCCCCTACAGTTGACTGTAGTGCAATTAGGGTTTTGACTGTGCAATTTTGTGCTGAAAGTCTTGAAACTTTGTATGAGGATGCTTGACCATATTTGTAGGCATATGAGACTTGATTGGTCCTTTGGAAACTTCATTTTCTTGATCAGAACCAAAACCCTAATTTTGACTGTTTAGGAGGCCCTTACACTGTGCAACCCTTGGAGAATTTTGAAGCTTGACTTGGCAATTCTTGAAGAATATGGGAGGGCAAATTTTGGGGTACAACACAATCTGACAGTCATCATTCCATCTAACTACTTGATCTTTCTTCAACAACTTAAAGATTGGTTCACAAGTAGACGTTAGATGAGAGATGAACCTGGCAATGTAGTTTAGGCGTCCCAAAAAACATCTGACCTCCTTCTCAGTGCGAGGAGCAGGCATTTCTTGTATAGCTTTAACTTTGGCAGGATCAACCTCGATGCCTTTGTTGCTGACAATGAAACCTAAGAGTTTACCGGACGGGACTCTGAATGTACACTTGTTTGGGTTCAATCTTAGCTTGTACTCCTTCAACCTGACAAACAGCTTTTGCAAGTGATCAAGGTGTTCTTCTTCAGTTTGTGATAGGGCTATCATGTCATCTACGTAGACCTCTATCTCATGATGTATCATATCAGTAAACAAAGCTACCATAGAGCGTTGATAGGTTGCCCCGGAATTCTTCAGGCCGAATGGCATCACTTTGTAGCAGAATGTACCCCACTGTGTGACAAAAGTAGTTTTCTCCATGTCCTCGGGTGCCATTTTGATCTGGTTATAGCCTGAGAATCCGTCCATGAAAGAAAATACTTTGTGCTGAGCTGTATTGTCAACTAGGATGTCAATGTGCGGTAGTGGAAAATTATCTTTAGGGTTGGCCCTGTTTAAATCTCTATAATCCACGCACATTCTCACTTTGCCGTCCTTTTTAGGCACGGGCACAATGTTAGCAACCCATTGAGGATAGGAAGTAACAGCCAGAAATCCAGCATTGAACTGTTTCATAACTTCTGCTTTGATCTTCTCTGACATGTCAGGTCTCATGTGGCGGACCTTCTGTTTCACTGGTGGACAGTCTTCTCTGGTGGGGATACGATGTACCACAATGTCTGTATCGAGTCCCGACATGTCTTCGTATGACCAGGCGAAGATCTCAACATAATCATACAGTAGCTGAATTAGGCGCTCCTTGACACTCGGCTCTAGATTGGCACCTATTTTGATTTCCTTTTTATCTTCCTCAGTACCCAAGTTGATTGTATCCAACTGCTCCTCATGAGGCTGAATTGCTCTTTCCTCTTGCTGTAGTAATCTGGCCAATTCCCCTGGCACCTCACAATCTTCCTCACCTTCGTATTCGGCTTGGTAGATCAGATCTTCAGAGTCACTGAAGGCTATAGCAGTGTCATTACCCATGGGATCCAGAATGGAAGGGTACCTGCATTTGTGAGTGTGGGTATATGTAGGGGTATAGCCATCTTAAAACAACAAAATGTAAAAGAAAGACAATGAGCATAAAAGGTTTATATATGAAAAAGCGTCCATGATTCATTGAATGATATATGTAGATGAAATAAAAACCCTTACAAATGGATCATTGTGTCTCGGGTAAGACACAAGGTTTTTAAAGTACGAATTGTTTGTGAATTATTACAGTCCAACAGAAATGTAAAAGGTAAATTACTGTGATATGAAAGTTATCGGGATGAAGTCTTTGGCTTCCCAGTTGCAAAGTCCTCCGCTGACAGTAGGGAATATCCAGTCTTCCAGGCTGCCATCTTCTTCACTGTCCTCTAGTGCATTAACCCCTTGGTTGGTAATCTTCACAGGTGGCCCCCCAGCACGGGCACGGCGCACAGCCTTCTGACCAGTCAAAGTAAATCCTAAGCCAAACTTGTCTGATTTGTAAGGAATGTCTGGAAGCTGACCCCAGATTGTACACCCCCCCTTCTTCCACTACTTCTCTTGCATCCTTGAGAGATGACATCCGAGGTGGAGGTCTTGTGATCTTAGGAATCGAGGATACCGCCTTGGTTGCCGCTATTTTCGGAGAGACTTCTTCAAAATGTTGGAAAGGGGTCTCTATGAACTCGCCATCTAACTCCACATAACGGAAGGAATTCAGATGACTAATCATATACTCCCCCTCCTCATGGACAATTATGATTTTCCCTTGGACGGGGTACTTGAGCATTTGATGCAAGGTGGAGGTGACAGCTCCGACATTGTGGATCCAGGGGCGTCCCAACAGACAAGAATAAGAAGGACGGATGTCCATCACATAGAATGTTGAGTTAAAGACTTGAGTTACAACCTTGGTTGGGATGTCAACCTCCCCGTGGACCATCCTCTTAGAACCATCAAAAGCTCTAACCACTATATTGCTGGGCTTTAGAGTCAGTCCCTCGCAATCCAACCTATCAAGGGCTTTCTTCGGCAAGACGTTCAGAGACGAACCAGTATCAACCAAGACATAAGCTAGGGTTGTTCCTCTGCACTCCACTGAGACATGTAGTGCATCATTGTGTTTTCTCCCTCAGGGTGTCAAGTCAGCATCGGAGAAACCCAGGCCATTATCAGCTGTCAAACTGGCCACACAGTCCTGAAACTGGTCAGCAGACGTTTCTTGCGGCACGTGAGCTGTCTTCAAAAATTTTACCAAAGCTTTGGCATGTGCTTCAGAGCAGAGCAACAGAGCTAGCATAAAGATCTTGGAAGGGGTCTGCCCCAATTGCTCAACCACATCATAATCACTCTTCTTAATGATCCTCAGGATTTCTTCCATCTCCTTCTTGGATGTTTCAGGAATAACTAGTGATTGAGCCTTCGTCAGGACATACTCCTCTTGAACGTTCTTTCCTTTGTTCTAAGCAGTGGAAGTAGGGATAGGAATTGTATTGTCTTTGTTGGTAGGTACGCTTCCAGGTACAATCAATGGTGTAGAGGTGATCTTCAGAACGACCACGGGTCCAAAGATTGTTGTTGGAGGAGCAATCTCTAGAGAGAAGATCCTACCACTGCGGGTGATCTTGCTAGTTCCAACAATATTGCTAATGTCGGGACTGTCCTCTTCGGAGCTTTCTTCTTCTGCAGTCAGTTCAATCTGTTTAATACCATGGTAGTAGATTTCTCCACCATAGTTCCATGGTACTGTTTTATCTGAATTGTAGGGGGTCGGCCCGGGCATTGTTATCTTAAGCGGAGAAGTCTTTGGAGCAGGTGTAATCCTAACGGGTCTTTTAGGGACCCTGGAAGGATTGGCGTAGATGGTTATTATTGAAACTTCTTTCACTAGAACGGGTGAAACAGGAGCATTCTCAAACAAAATTTCTTGGTTATCCATCAGTCATTGTATACCTTTCTTCAACAGAGGGCAGTCAAATGGGGAGGATAGGCAAGCACGACAGTCTTGGTCACAACTTGGGAAAACACCCGCTTTCAGCAAATTCAACTTAATAGTCGGGAGCGGAGTTAACAGTTTATCCACGGTAGCAACAAATAAGTCTTCTTCAATAGCGTTGGCATTGTGACCATGCCTCGGCATTGGGGCGAAAATAACATTTGGTTTCTCAGGTGCTTCAAATTCAACTTCCTTTGCGTCTATCAGATCTTGAATCTTGTTCTTCAGAGCCCAACATTTGTTGGTGTCGTGCCTTGGACTTTCAGAATGGTAAGTGCATCTGGCGTTGGGAGGGTAATATGGAGAAGAAGTATTAGATTCTTAGGAGCCTCTTTTAGCATGGCCAGATTCAACTTCAAAAGATGTGGTAGGACTTGGGCTGGAGTCATGTTAATCTTGGTGAATTGCCGTACTGGCCTTTCCACCCTTTGCTGGTTATTTCTCGGCTGGTTGTTTCTTGGCTGGTCTGATGCAGGCTTTTGAATCATAACAGCCCCCGCTGTTGGTCGGCGCTCAGTTCTTCCATGATTTCTCTGTGAATAGACAACAAATACTTCCTTTCTTCCTGTGAAGGGCTTTTTTACAGTTGTTGAGGCAGACATGTCCTTTTGAATCTTCCCACTTCTTATACCATCCTCCACTCTTTCACCGGTTAAGATCAATTTAGTAAACCCTGCAGAAGAACTCCCAATTAGGTGATTGAAGAACGGACCTGAAAGAGTTCCCAAGAACATGTCTACTAACTCCCTCTCAGATAGAGGAGGTTGCAGCCTTCCGGCTAGGTCTCTCCACTTTTACGCGTAATCTTTAAAGCCCTCATTGGAAGCCATGGCCATACTCTGTAGCTGAGTACGGGTTGGCGCCAAGTCGGCGTTATATTGATACTGTTTATAGAAAGTTGCTGCCAAGTCTTCCCAATTGTGAACATCAGCCCTCTCCAACTGGTAGAACCAATCAAGTTGCGTTTCTGATAAACTGTCCTGGAAAAAGTGGACCCACAGGTCCTTGTCAGCAGAATGTGGTTGAATCTTTCTGACATAAGATCTGAGGTGCATTTTAGGGAAAGACACCCCATCATACTTGGAAAATAGTGGCACTTTAAACTTTGAAGGGATTACAATTCCAGACACCAACCTTAACTCCTCAAAATCTAGCCCCGGTACTCTCTGGATTTCCATAGCGCTTAGCCGCTCTTCCAAGTGTTTGTATTTGTCATTGGCCGGAGGGTATTGTTGTTCAGAGTAGTCCTCTTCTTCCTCTTCTTCTGCTTTAGAATCTGATGGTACTACCGTTTCTTTTCCTTTTCTCTCCCCTTCATCAGAAGTTTTTGGAAAATCTAAGGTCCGTCTGGCTTGTCCCTGAAATCTTCTGCCCATGAGAACCACACCAGTTGGCTTCTTCTCCTTTTTCTCTTTTTCCTTCTCTAACAAAGTCTTCAGCTCCTCCTGCCCCTTGGCTAAGGTCATGAGCAACTATTGAAATTGTGAATTCTGAGCTTGTAAGTCTTTGACCATTTGTTCAAGATCCATCTTGCTGAAATAAACAGCAGAGAGATGAGGAAACTTGGTGTGAATACCTGATTATGCTCATGATGAATGATATGTATTCATGCAATGCTTTCAAGGATTCAGAAATTCAAATTTGTTTTAAACAAAAAAGAAACACACGTCATATTAATAAGATAGAATTGTTAGTACATCAATGCCCCTTGGGCAAAATAATACAAAATTCTAAGGTAAAAAGACATTGCGTATCCTCTTTGGTGCAATGTAGGTGTTGAGAGTCTGCTCTTCATGAAGTAACCGAGTGAGTTGCAAAACCTTCTTCTCGCTTGCGTAGAATTGGGCTTCAAAAGTATCACGTTCTCCCTTGAGCTGTATCCAACTCCTTTGTAGGTCTTCGAGCGATGTTGGCTTGTTAGGATGTAGGATGGTGTATGGAACCTCTCCTTCCTTAACAGGCTCTATAATCACTGGGAGAATGGAGGGGTAAGGCATCATAAGACTTTGGGCGCGGGTTCGTATCCACTTGAGGTAAGGCTCAAGAGGGATGGAATTCTTGTGTCCCAAGGTCTTACTATCTACCTTGTTTGGCATCCTCCAAGCTCGGATGAATCTCTGACGGAGTCCTTGGTTGTCGTTGTCGAAGTCAAAAACTAATCCTTGAATTAGTATATCATATGGGCCATCCCTTTGGGCATACCCAAACTGTCTTAGAGCCAAGCAAGGGTTGTAGGTGATGCCTCCCCTAATGCCAAGTAGAGGAACATTAGGGAATTCCCCACAACAGTCAACAATGATGACATTCTCTTTGGATCAAGAACACCAATGAATATCTGAATGGTTAAGTGTCATTAACCTTTGTGACCACCTCAAACCTTGCTCATTCCTCAAGACTGATTGGGGAAGATGAGAAATAAACCATCTTGCCAAGAGAGGAGTACAACACATGAGAACACCTCTTTTCCTTATTGTACGAGTGTGAAAAGAGTGGAGGATATCCCCAAGCAATGTAGGCACCAGGTTGCGAGTCATGAAGATTTTGATAGCGCTTACATCTATAAGTTGGTCAAGATTAGGGAACAAGACCATCCCATATATGAGAAGTGCTACAATCTCCTCAAAAGCTTGCAAGTCTAGAGAATTCCAACAACTTTAGGCCTTCTCAAACAGAAACTTTGATAAGAAGCCTTTGATACCACTTCTAGTTTCCCAATGGATTGTGACATCAGATGAGTGCAAGTGCAGGGCTTGAGCAATCTCTTCTGGCTTTGGATCTCTTTCCGTACTGTTGAAAGGTAGTTGATTGAGAATAAGAATCCTCAGAAGTTGAGAAAATTCTTCCAAAGTAGGCACAAGCTGGTAGTCAGGAAATGTGAAGCAGTGATGCAAAGGGTCAAAGAACTGGAAGAGAACCTTCATCATGTCTTCCTCTGTGTTGGAAGTGACTAGGTTGAGTAGACGGCCATGTCTCTCAGTGAATGGAGAATTCTCAGGAATCCTTGAAGCTAGCTCCTTGAGTTGTGGAGGAATTCTTACAAGGTTGACTTGGATAGTTTTCCTGCGAAGTGAATCCATAACCTAAAAAACAAGAACAAAGATGAATATCCAAAATCCTTGAAATGGTTAGTGAATGCATATGATGTTCATGATGTCCATGATGTTATGCACAAGTATATATGTACAAGCAAATCACACAAGTACTTAGTTTTAGGCTTGCATGGGGTTTCATAGGTAAATACCCTCTTGAAGTTTAGTTGGCTCAACCTGTCCTAGAAATAGTAACCAGGTTCTAAGGAGCTCAATATCACTGGATTGTTTCCTTGTTCATTGTTTCAGTTTAAGCCTCTTTACTGGCGACCGAAATATTCCAAGGAACCAACCCTCAATGAGTGTAGTATCGAGTATCTACCAACTTCGTACTGCACCAAAGCCGGTCATCTCACTACATCCTAAAAGGCCGAGTTGGTCAAGTAAAGGTTCTAGAAGTTCATTAGTGCTTCATGACATCACTCAGCGGCCCCGTATTCTCTTTGATTGACTCAAAGGCTACTGGTACCCACAAATATGTCGCACTAACATAGCTATTGCTTAGACCATGTCGGTATACCCCGCACAGTTTCCATAACGTATTGCTATTTACCTATAATGTTTCCCCAAATCCGGGTGGAGGATTCAAACCCAAACAATAGAACCAAAATGTAAAGCAAACAAGTCAAACAAGGTAAGCATGTAAATATGATCTAAAACCCTAAGGTAAACCCCACTTTTACTAATTCCCCAGCAGAGTCACCAGTTCTGTGATGCGGTGGGAGAACTGACTTGAGGTTTTGCGTTTGTGTTCGCAAATTTCGCGGTTAGCAAGAGTCGCCACCGACTTTTCTTTTATCCAAAAGAAAAGGTAAAAAAGCACAGGAAAACCTTTGAGATGTTTTCTTGAGTTCGGGGGGTAGATTATGAAAAGGGAAGGTGCTAGCACCCTTTTCATCCATGGTTTTCCATGGGCTCTTAGTTCCTTGTTTAATTCACTTGCTTTGCTTTGAAATTGTTTGAAATGGTGCTTTGTGTGGTTTTGAAAGTATTTTGAAAAGAGTCCATTTGTTTAGGCAATCTTTGTAATGATTCTCGTTCGTAAGAATGTATACAAAGATGTTTGTCTTTTGAAAAATGTTTCAATGTTTTGAAAGATGTTTGGAAATGTGTGTGTTTGTTTTTGAAAATAGCAAGGATTGTTTTGAAATTGATCAAGTAACTAGAAGCTATCTACCTACTCAAATGTATTTCTTGTGCATTTTTATTCCTTTGACATTGTTGATTTACCATTGATTTGGTAAACAACCCTATCTTTGGATGTTAACGGGACAGGCTTGGGTCATCGTATGACCATGATAGCAATATTGCCAAGTATCTTAGCATGTTTGAGGGACCAAGATCATCTTTGTTTAGGCAACCTTTTGATAGCGTCATCGAGGGACTATGATCTTATGTTTGTTTTGTTTTGCCAAGATACTTCGCATGCATAACATGGCCATTTTTATTTAGGCAACCAAGTGGGAGAAGCCCTAAGGGTGCTTGTGTGCAATGTGTGTCATTTTTCATACATTTGTCTTGCAATTAGGTTTTCTATTTGTTTGTTTTTGGTCTTGTCATGCAAACCCTAGTTTACTAAACATGGTATAAAAGCGATAAATTGCGTAAATGTAAACTAAGCTATTCAACAATTATTATGGGAGGGGGGATACAAGTTTTTGAATGGGGATATTGCACAAAATAAACCCTAAAAATACTATTACAACCCAATTGAATATTGTGCGAAATAAATAAATACACAAATATTTAAATATGCAATGCAATGTATTTATGGAAAAAATGTTTTGTATTTGTTTAAGGTATGAGAAAATAAAATTAATTAACCCTAGAAAATAAGGAAAAATAATATTATTATTTTTGAAAGGGGGAAACCCTAATTTTTGATTAAAAGAAAAATATGTTTCCTATTATTTATTTTGTCCATTTTTGTACAAGAAAATAATAAATAATATTATATGTCAATATCAAAAATTAAATATGTATGAAAATAAATATTTTATGTGTAAAAATAATGTAATAAAAATGTATGGTATTTTTAAATATATTTACAAATTTTATTTAAGAAAATAAAGTATATTATCCTAATAAACTATTTTTTTATGTAAAAAATAATAGAAAAATAAAATAAAAATGCAAGAAAGTAAATAAATTATTTTTATGATTTTTAATGTTCAGAAAAATAAATAAAAGCAATGAATATATAAAAATATGAGAAAACATGAAAAATATAACAAATAAAGTCAGGGGGTGCAAATAGTGGTCAGGGGGTGTGAAAATCAAAAACAGAAGGCCCAAGGTGCCCAAGGCCCAGGCCATTCATCCCTGTCCTCCAGCCATTACTTTTGCATGCGTATTTTCGTTCAACCTGTAACTTGCTATTGCTTGCATAAAAACAAAAACTTATAACACAAAACATGTAGCATTTTATCTCACGATTCCAATGATATAAAATTTGTAATCTAACTCTAAAAGATCAGAGAGAATTTAATCAACCCTAATTCGTGACCTAATTATTTCATGAACTTCAAGCTTCAAATTCTCACAACATGGTTAATATAAATGGAAAGTATGCATATGTACAACTTCACCATGTCATAGACTACATCTTTTCTTCACAGGTCGTGGCTTGAGGATGCCTAAATAGAGAGATAGAGATTTGAAAAATACCTCCTTCAGCTGGATTTGGATATGACAATGTAGGGACTTTGAGTAAGGCCCGAGGATTGTGTGAGCTTCCTTCAAGTTATTCCAATACTTAGCTTGCTTTGTGGATGGATGAAACTCTCTGTAGAAGTCAAGTTGCAAGCTTCCAAAGTGAAAATGGAAATGGTTGAAATAGGGGTTACAACAACAATGTAAAGGCTTGGATAGCTTTGATATGATGTGGATAAGATGTTTCAAATGTCAATCCACAAAACGCACGAGCAAAAATGAAGTTGGTAATGATTTTGCAGAACTACAGTGTTTGGGCAGAAAAATGATGTTTTTGAGTTTTAGGGTGTTTTGGATGTTAAGCATTCGTGTCCTAGTTTGTAACAAGTTTGTGAATATGTATAGAATGATACCAAGTCCACTCCTTATCAGTTGTACAAGTTCTGACCTCTTTTGCAACTTTTCTTGCATTTTAAGAAAAGTGAAGTGACTATTGCTATATGCTTGTACTGGCTAGTTTGTGAGCTGATAATAGTTGGTATACTTTGCTTGAAACCTGTAGAAAATGCTTGCACCAAAGGGACAGGTCCAAGGCTCAAGATGGACAAAGTTGCAAAAGTTGCACTTTATGAAAATGGCAATGTGAGCGTTATGCCTAAAATGGAATTATCTCTTGTACAATGTTCCAAAAGCAAAAATAAAGCCTTTATCTTCTGAGTTAGAATTTAATTATGGAGTGTAGAATTATTTTAGGACCTATAATGCAAGGTACAAGCATCATGGACCTGATTTGCAACTTGATACACTTGTGAAAATGGCATGAACAAAAGTGATAAAGTGCCAACTTCTCTTCTTTGATTCTCCCTAACCACAAATGATCTTGGAGAGTTCTTTGAAATTTTGGAAAGCTTGTCATGTTCTCTATAATCCATCTTTGAAATTCATTTTGATATACCTCTTGGAACTAGGTGAAAAATGTCCATGAAGTTGGGTCCAAAACCTGCCTAAATTAGGGCAAAATTTCACTAAGTTATTTAGTTCATGGAGCCCTATTCACAAATTCATAACTTGAGATCCAAGCATATTTTGGGAAAAGTTTGTGAATCAAAGTTGTATATTTCATGGAGGACTACAACTTTCATGTTTGAAGTTTTCTTTGAATCAAATTGCATCATGATGAAAAAGTGGTGGAAAGTTGGGGAAAAATAAGAAAATTTCCATACTTAGAAAAATTCTAAGTTATGAAAATTTTCAAATTCAAAACCCTAATTTGCAATTTTGAGTTTCTTGGTGAACAAGCTTCATATTTTGACATATCTTGATGAAGTATGACCCTTGGCACTTGATTTTGACCAAAAAGTCAAAGTTTGACTTTTCAGTGTACAGTTGACTTTTGATCAGTTGACTGCAAAATTCATCTGTCAATCCAATGAACTTGAGATCTTTTGAACCATGTAATTAGGTCAAGATGATTCCATTAGATCCTTGAAATCATGTTTGAACTCAATTGGTCATTGGCTAGGTTAAAAATCAGAAATTGCCCTTTCTCAGTCAAAACCCTAATTTTGACCATTTTGCCCTTTTGATGATTTGATCAAATTTCTTGAGGAGTTGTGATCCAAACTTGATCAAATAGTGCATATGAGTCTAAAATGTTGTTGTGGATCAAAAATTATGAAGTTTGACTATAAATTGGCCATGGTTGACTTTTTCCCCAATAAAGTTGATTTTTAGGTCAACTGTCCAATTGACTGGTCAAAAATGTGGTTCAAGGCTTGAAACTTGTTATGAGCAATCTTAGGGGTCCAAGATGAGGTATGCAAGTCACATGAAGCATTGGTGGTCCAAAAATCCTTGTGTAAACTCAAACCCTAATTTGGGTTTATCAGTGCAAGATGAGATGTCTTGAGCTGAGCAAACCTTAATCCTGTCTTGAGTCCAAGAGGTCTTGTGAGAAAAAATTTGATAAATGAGAGGGCAAATTTTGGGGTACAACAGGGTGCAAGTGTGCAACAATGTGTTTTTTCAGTTATGTTTATCTTGCAATTAGTGATCTACTGATTAATTGATTCTTGTCATGCACGCCTAAGTTACTAAGAATTATATACAAGCATGTAAAGAAAAAACAAGAAATAAAGTCCTACACTATTACAGGGCTTTAGTGTAGATACATAAGCAATGGACTGAAAAGTAAAAATGCAAAAATAAAAACTCTAATTTAGCTATTACAAACCGAGCGCAGTTACATAAATGGTAAAAAATAAATCGTATGAAAAATATAAGAGTGCGCAAAATTGAGACGGGAAAAAGTTTTAAACCCTAAAAAATCTAATTGTTCATTAAAAATATTTTTTTGTATTTAAAAAAAATAATTGAATTTTAACCTAATTATTTAATTAATTTTAATTAATGAAATAAGGTTAAAATTTAATTAAATTAATTAATTTGCAAAAAATTAATTTTATTAAAAAAAACTCTAAATCCTAATTTTTATGATTTTCTGATTTTTTATGATTAAATAGAAAAAAAATATTTTTTTGGAATAATTAAAAATAAAAAAGAAACTAAATAAAAATAATAAAAAGAAAGAAGAATGGGCCTAAAGGGGGGGGGGGGGGGGTGAAGCCCAAACTGGAGTGTGTTGTTTGAATTTGTCTAAGCCCAAGTCTGGTTGGCCCACTATTAGCGCCTGATCCTATGTTGTTGTGGTATGGAGGTCCATGGTGTGCCTGCAAGCTAGGTGCGTTAGATCCAGAACCATACAAATGTGACGACTGGATCTGAGAATGCATGATGCGCGCTTGGGAGTGTACTACACTGGATCTGCCAGAAATAAATTAGAAAAATATAACATTCCATACCTGGGGATCGAACCTAGGTCTCTCCCTTTGCCAAGCGCTTCCTCTACCATCTGAGCCAAGTTGTCATTCGTTATATGGAATTAACAAAACATAATATAACAAAAATAAAATGCCCAAAATTCTTTTTTATAAAAAAGTGCACGCTGTTTCACATGGCCCAATCAGGTCATGCCATGCCTTCATCTTCTTCAGCTGTCCGTCGTTTTAGCTCATGGACTTTTACCTACGGACAATGTCTGTCACTAAAAACCTGCACATTTCAAAAATTCACAACAGGCAATATAAATCCAATTCAAGGTCATGGATCAATTGGGTTTGATCCTCTGAGCATGATGGTGTACTTTATTAGGCCCAATTCTACCTGCATCTGAAAGCCCTAAAACGAACCTTTAAACCCTAACAATGGCAGGTTATCAAATATGCATCAAAACTGGAAATTAGCCATTCAAACACGTTCTAAATGCTCATACAAACAATAATGCATAATCAAAATCTATTTCTAATGAGTGTATGATCAAAATCGATTTCAAGAAATAGTGTGCAAATCATGATGATGTAAGTGATGATTCTGGGTGCTTTGATGCTTGGGAATGATGTTATTAGCTTCAGAACATCCCCAAGAATGGATTACAAGCGTCAAAACTTCTTGAATCCCTTTGTAAATGTCAATCTAATTGCCCATTTTTTGTGAAAAAGTTGGAACTTTTGTGTGTGTTCTATGCGGCCAATCCTCTTTCTTCTGGTCTGGAAATGTTATGCATATATACTAGGATGCATTAGGTCAACAAAATTGGACTGAATCTTGGAGATTTATGGAGAAAAGATTTGATTTTCCTATGGGATTTTAAGTTTCCAAATTTGGCCAAAACATGCTCTTTTCTTTCCAATCAACCCTTGCACGAAATCCTGGCTTGCTCATCAGATCCTAGACTCATTATGTGATCATAAAACAAATCTTTTGATTTTATTTCATTATTTCACTATTTTATTTGATTTATTATGATTTAAATGAATAAAAATTCAAATAAATAAAAACAAATCTCATAAAAATAAAATAATGGATTTAAATATCTTAAATAAGTCCATGGATATGTTTGAGATCCAAAACCCACGCCCATTAGTCCAAAAGATCCAATTTGCTCACATTGACTTTTGTGCATTTTCCTAAAATTGGTCAAATTTAGTAATGCATATCTTTCTCAATTTTAACCCTATGATGGTGTTCTTGGCCTTTTTAGAGAGCTTAGGATGTACTATAAATAACCCTTTTTTTTCACCTCAATTGGATCTTCCATGTTCATGTAAGGAGCTTTGACCCAAAAAGTGTTTTTGTTGACTTTTTGAAAGGACCTATAATGTCTGAGCTTTTATCTTTTGATTGAGGCATTTATTGAACTTGAGGGATGAATAGAAGTTGTAAGGAATTGGATTCTCTTCAAAATGAGCCTTGGAGGAAAACATTCTGATAAAGTATGAGAAAGTTGTGCCTGGTCAAAGTTTGGTTTACTTTTCCTATAGAAACCCTAATTTGCCATTTTTGACTTTTGATGAGTTAGGAGCATTTCTTGAGGAACCATGATCAACCATTGATAAAATTATGGATAATACTTCAAAATATTGATGTTGACCAAAAATCTTGAAGTTTGACTGTATTTGGGCCACCGTTGACTTTTAACCTTGCACAGTTGATTTCTAGGCATTTGAGCAGTTGACTGAGCAAACTTGTTGTTCAAGGCATGAAATTTGGCATGGATGATCTTTAGGACATATTGAGACAATGGAGAACATTTTGGATCCTTGGGACTCACACATATTGCTTAAAATTTAAACCCTAGTTTGAGTTTTATTGCCTTGGGAGGAGAATTTGTCTGATCAATTCTTTGTCATCCTTGAGCAATTGAGGACCTCTAGAGGCATGTCTTGAGTGAAAATGGGAAGGAAAATTTTGGGGTACAACAACTTCCCCTGTTCAATCTTCTTAAACCTGAGGATGTAGATTGGCTGGTCTGCCTTTCGTGATCTGAAGGTGGAAGATGATTGAACACTAGAGTGCCTAGTGAAGGGGTAAGAAAACACTTAGAATGGGGGGTTGAATAAGTGACTCTTTTTATTTTCAAAACAAAGCTCAACAATAATGGAAAGACAAGGTTATTTTTATCCTGGTTCGTTCAAACTCAAACTACTCCAGTCCACCTGTCAAGGTGATTTCCCCTTTCTCAACAAGGACTTAATCCACTATAATCAACTGATTTCAAACACATAACAATTATTGTGACTAACAATGCACAAGTAATCTTACAAGTGAATCACACCACTAAGACTTAAATCTAGTCCTAGTCTACTTGAGAAATCTGACCAAACTTGGTCTCTCAAGGAACAATTACAAGAGTTTAATCTTTACAGATAGTGAAATAAAGTTTGTTTCTAATCAAGCTATATCACAACTGTGATTTTTTACTTAGAATAAATTGCACAAAGTGTATGAACAAAGAGTTTGTGAGCCCATAATTTTTCATGTAGTTTCTTGCTTCTTTTTGAAATTGATTGGTTGGTTGGCTTGCAATAAATGTCCTTCTATATATAGTAAGAACAAAAAGACCGTTGCTTCCTTCAAAAAGTGGAGAGCATTAAATGCTTGCGTGTTTCTTTGCACTATTCCATTTTCCAAGAACTAGCGTAGACACTTGAGTGCATGCAGTCGTCTTTGCATTAAATGAGCAAACGACACTTATAAGAACATGTTTCCTGAAGCTTGACAAGACAAGTTTGCTTTTGCATTCTTTCAGAACTTATTTCAATGTCTTGAATTCAGAACATGCTTGCTTTTCTTCTAAACAATGTTTTGCTTGCTAAGAACTTGATCATCGCTTGCTTTCAAATAAACTTCTGAACAACACTTGCTTTCAAGTAATCTTCTGAACAAGGAATCCTGCTAAGTGTTAGAAGATGCAGTTAAATTAATTTTCTTACCAGAGTCAGCAACAACAGTTGCGCTTAAAGAAAATAGTTCTTTCATTTAAAGAAATTCTTCATATAATTTTTAGCTCAGCACATCAAAATGCTTCTGTCAGAACATTATCTGAAACATTCAAATACGTTCATCAGAGTATAAATTATCTAAAATATAATTTATTGTTATCATCAAAACTCTGAGATAGATCAGAACTAATCTTGTTCTAACACCTAGAAATTTGCACTCATCTAAAATGATACTTGATTGTGTAGGTAATATCAGGAATGGGCTTACAGATGCCATTTGGAGGAGGTGACAGGAGATCATCGGAGATGGGCTTAAAGATGCCATCTGGAACAATGTTGATTTCATGAGATATTCCTTTGTGGGAATTCCTATGCCTATTATTGAGGAGGACTCCGCTGAAGAATGTTGGTCACCGCTTGGGAAATAGAGTTTAGGAGTTGCGGTTGTACATTACTCTATTGGGGAGTCATCTCTTGATTGAAGAGACGAAAGTGAACTGCTATATGGTCAGGATCCAGGCTTCACAATGACTTGCTGACGATAATAAGGCTGACTGCTATCTGGTCGTATTCCAGGCTTCACAACGACTTATTGGGAATGAGATTAAACTGTTATTTGATCGTGCTTTAGGCTTTGCAGTTTCTTTAACTGGAATATAAATCAGAAAAATCTTAGTGTCGATTTAACTGAACCAGAGAAAGGTCTTTAATTAACTTTGACTGGAATGGAAATCAGAAGAATCTTATGATCGATTTAACTGAACCAGAAAAAAAGTCTTGGGTCATCTTCAATGGAAATAGGAATCAGAGAGATCTTAGTGGCGATCTGACTGAACCAGGGAAGGTCTTTAATTAACTTTGACTGGAATGGAAATCAAAAGAATCTTAGGGTCGATTCAACTGAACCAGACAAAAGTCTTGGGTCAATCTTCAATTGGAATAGGAATCAGAGAGATCTTAGTGGTGATCTGACTGAACCAGAGAAGGTCTTTAATTAACTTTGACTGGAATGGAAATCAGTAGAATCTTAGGGTCGATTCAACTGAACCAGACAAAAGTCTTGGGTTAATCTTCAACTGGAATAGGAATCAGAGAGATCTTAGTGGCGATCTGACTGAACCAGAGAAGGTCTTTAATTAACTTTGACTGGAACGAAAATCAGAAGAATCTTAGGGTCAATTCAACTGAACCAGATAAAAGTCTTGGGCCAATCTTCAAGTGGAATAGGAATCAGAGAGATCTTAGTGGCGATTTGACTGAACCAGAGAAGGTCTTTAATTAACTTTGACTGGAACAGAAATCAAAAGAATCTTAGGGTCGATTCAACTGAACTAGACAAAAGTCTTGGGTCAATCTTCAACTAGAATAAGAATCAGAGAGATCTTAGTGGCGATCTGACTGAACCACATAAGGTCTTTAATTAACTTTGTCTGGAACGGAAATTAGAAGAATCTTAGGATCAATTCAACTGAACCAGACAAAAGTCTTGGAATATCTTTAACTAGAATAGGAATCAGAGAGATCTTAGTGGCGATCTGATTGAACCAAAGAAGGTCTTTAATTAACTTTGACTGGAATAGAAATCAGAAGAATCTTAGGGTCGATTCAACTGAACCAGACAAAAGTCTTGGGTCAATCTTCAACTGGAATAGGAATTAGAGAGATGTTAGTGGCGATCTGACTGAACTAGAGAAGGTCTTTAATTAACTTTGTCTGGAAAGAAAATCAGAAGAATCTTAGGATCGATTCAACTGAACCAGATAAAAGTCTTGGTATATCTTCAACTGGAATAGGAATCAGAGAGATCTTAGTGGCAATTTGACTGAACCAGAGAAGGTCTTATGAGAACGTCATTCTGAGGAAGATGCTGAAATAACATGTAGCTTTTGAGAAAACTACTAGGTCGCATAGGTAGCCAATGGTGTTTATTGATTTGATCTTTTCCCTGAAAAAGGCAAAGAGTTAGTCATATGCAATGTCATGATGTATGAAAGGCATTGTGGTGATGTTCTCAAAATAAATGAGATTATGTTGTATGTAATGTGTATGTGCATTTCATAATGTATGAACATGGAATGCTATTGTGATGTTTCTTAGTCTGGGAAAGTAAATCCTGGACTACTGCTGAAGAGTATAAGGTGGCTGAATCCTTCGTTTCCGCTGGGGATGATGAATGGATATAATTTTCCAGGGATTTCCTCTTTTTGTTTGAGGATGTTCTGCCGGGGATTGACTCTGCTTGAGAATAACTCTGTGGAAAAAGATGCTTTATTGGAATATTTTTCCGTTGTAGAGAAATAAACTCTGTTGGGGAATGAACTTCCGTAGTTAGAGAAATAAACTCTACCTGGGAGGAGATTTTATAACTATTTGAAATTATAAAACTTGGTTGGGGAATACAGGTTGCAGCTGGAGAAGAAACTTTGCTGGAGGAGATAATTCATGCTTGGGGAAGAAGAGATCAAAACTCTGGTTGTTTCTACTCTGTGGGGAACATAGACGTCACGGGGTCATATATAATGGTGACTTCGTCTCAAAATTGTCCATGCCCCTGTATCTGTTGGAAGTAGTAACTGTCGGGACTAAATATTGTTTTTTTTGAGACTTTTCCCCATTCCTTAAAGTCATGAGCAACTGTCTTTCTGTTTCTTATGCAAATATTTGTGAATAGTAATCATATTCAAATGCATATGTCAAGAATAAGTCATTGGAAGTTTTTTCAAAACAAAAAAGAAAATTAAAAACAAACAGTTTTGCACTTTCAAAGAAATTATTTGTATTGATTTATTTTGAAGTTTGCCTATAACAAGCATTTTGTACAAAGAGGCTGGCGTTCTAGTAGGAGAACTCCGTCGTGAGAGTGAAAACTATACAACATAGTGTACAAAGAGAAGAAAACAACTATGTGTAATAATCCCATTGGGTTTCAATTCTGCTATTGCCCTTATGTCTTCGAGCGTCTCATCGCATTTCTACTTGTCCGTAGATGACTGGATTGATCAGTACCGTTTGAGCTTGATAGTTGATACTGAGGTCTGGTCGCAAGGTGGTCAAATGGGACATAATGATACGCTTTAAATCTATAACTTTTGCCTGGACCGCTGTGATACGGTGGGAGAACTAACTTGGGTGTTTTGCGTTTGTGTTCGCAAATGTCGCGGTTTAGCAAGAGTCGCCACCGACTTTTCTTTTATCCAATAAGGAAAGGTGAAAAAGCACAGGAAAGACCTTTAGATATGTTTTCTTGAGTTCAGGGGGGTAGATTATGAAAAGGGAAGGTATTAGCACCCTTTTCATCCATGGTTTTCCATGGGCTCTTAGTTACTTGCTAGATCACTTGCTTTAGTTTGAAGATATGCTTTGTGTGGTTTTTTTTTGAAAGTATTTTGAAAAGGCGCCATCGTTTAGTCAAACTATTGTAATGATTCTCGTTCGTAAGAATGTATACAAAAGTGTTGAGCTTTTGAAAATATTTCATGTTTGGAAAGTGTTTTGAAAGTGTATGTGATTGTTTTTGAAAATAGCAAGGGTGCTTGTTTTGAAATCTGAGCAAGAAACTAGGAGCAATCTACCTACTCAAAAAGGTCTTAGGTGTTCTTTTTCCTCACTCTTTAGACATTTCTATCTTACCATTGTTTTGGTAAGAAGCCCCATCGTTGGATGTGAAGCAACGGGCATGGGTCATCGTATAACCATGATAGCAATGTTGTGAGATGATTTAGCATTTTTCTCTAGGGACTAAGATCATTTCGAAAGGCAACTTTAATAGCATCATCGAGGGACTATGATCTTGTATTTTTTGTTTATGCTAAGACATCTCACATGTATAACATGGCCATTTTTGTAAGGCAACAAGTGGAATCACCCTAGGGGTGCTAGTGTGCAAGTGTATTTGATTGCATGCATAATTTTGTCTTGAATTAGGGTTTTATAACATTGGTTTTAGTCTTGCAATACACACTCTGTTGTACCCCAAAATTTTCCCTCCCATATTTCTCAAGACATGTAAGGAATCATCTCCAAGTTGCTCAAGATGGCTCAAGAGTTGGACAGTCAAATCATCTCCTAAGGCAATCAATCTCAAATTAGGGTTTTGTGTTTAATCAAGGTCCTTACATCCAAATGACCTCAAGTGCTCCCCAATGTCCTAATATGTTCTCAAGTTCATCCATGTCAAATTTCAAGCCTTGCAGAGGATGTTTGGTCAGTCAATTGCTCAAGAGGTCCAAAAATCGACTGTGCTAAGGCAAACGTCAACTGTGACCTATGAATAGTCAAACCTCAAGATTTTTTGTCAACATTATAATTTTGAAGTATAATTAATCATTTGATAAAGGGTTGATCATGATTCATCAAGGATTTCTCAAGATTCATCAAGATTCAAAAGTTGCTAAATTAGGGTTTTGTAGGAAAAGTCAACTCAACTTTGACCAAGCATACCTTTCTCATACTTTATGAGAAATGACCCATCCAAAGCTCATTTTGAAGATAATTCAATTTCCTATAATCTATCTTCACACCCCAAGATCAATAAATGCACTCACAAAAAGTTACAAATTTGGACATTATAGGTCATTTTTGAAAGTCAACAAAAATACCTTTTTTTGCCAAAGCTTATAACTTAAGCATGGAATATAAAAATGAGATGAGACCAAAAGGGTTGGTTAGAGTACATCTCAAGGTTTCTAAAAAGTCCAAGAACACCTCCAAAAGTTCAAAATTGAAGAAGTTATGCATTGTTGAAGTTGGGCATTTTTCCAAATTTGCCAAAAGTCAACTATCCTCAAAACTCCAATTTTTGACAAAAGGGCCCACTTTTCCCCCCTTGATATGATATTGTCACACCACACACGTGTCCTATCTTCAATTTCATGACCAATCATTTATTTTTCTATTTTATTTAATTTTTATTGAATTAATTCATTTTAAATCAATATTAATTCAAATAAAATCCAAAAATTAATGGAATAAGATTTTTTTGATCATTACAGGTCTTCATTATCAAGATACACCTAATCAAATTCGTATCAAGCTTTGTTATTCACAAAATATCAGATTTGGTAAAATTTTGGAAACTTTACCAATGGTGATCAAATCAAATCCCAAACCTTGAATGCACATGGATTGAAAGCCCAATTCTTGATCTAATGCAATACCATATACACACACACAAGCCAGGCACATCAAGAACACGACCTAAGAGCTGCAGAAACGGCCAAACCAAATTGGAGAAAAAGCTTGGAAAAGTGAAAACTGAAATCATACTTAGAGCACGATTCAGTCCAAAATCTCAACGTCGTGTTCTTGCTTGCAATCCCCTGAAGCTATAGCAATCAGAACCAAGCCCTCTCATCGCCTGAAACGCCTTGTAAGTCGTCCTGAACATATCTCTGAACATGAAATTGTGAATCCATGTTCTTGCATATTTTTTCCATTTTTTTGGTACAATCATGCTTAACATCCAATTTCCAACATGTCTACATTATTTGATTTTGTTTTCATGGCCTATAACCTTAGATCCGAAGCTAGGATTTGTGTTCTTGTTTTTTAGGCATTTTTGATACAGACAAAATTAAGACAAATAATGACCATGGTTATGTTCAGTGGAAAGAAACGAGTATGATGATGCTCTTAAAACTCGTTTCTAAGGCCTACAGGTGATTTTAGAAGGCATCCATGGATTCTGTTGCGGATAAAATCCGCAGGTAAAAACCCTGGTTGTTTCAACGAAGAAGACGACTACGCGTCCTCTTCCTATTGGTTGGTTCAAATCTCGCGCCACTTTTTTTTTATTTCCAGCATAATAATTGAGTTTTGAATATAATATTTGTTTTGTATTCCATTAACAAAAGAACGCGTTGGTTGAGTTGGCAAGCAGGCTAGTGGAAAACCCTTTGGGACCTGGGTTCGAATCTCAGGTCCCCCAATATATTTGTCTTATTTTTCTCCAGGCAATTATGTGTGGTTTCAGCAAGCGTGGACTATCATGCTCCTCCTGATCTCAGATGCCAGATGGCCTGCAAATCAAATCCAATGGCCAAAGTTGGATATCCACCATACTCTCCAGTCAAAGGCACACGCTGGATTGGGAAAGTCAAACAAGGCTGAATGAAAATGGGCCAGCAAATTTCAAATCATACCTCCATCTGGGGCCCAAACCCCCCTGAGTTTGTTTCTTTTTTTTTTTATTTCTTTCATTATTTCTCTTATTTTTATTAATTGTTATTTATTTGTTATTTTAATTACTAACCAAATAATAATTTTCTTCATAAAATCAGAAAACAAAAAAATAATATTTTTATTATTAATTTCATTATTTTATTTTTGTAAATAAATATTAATTAATTGACTTAGTTTTAAATAGGTTTAAACATTTAATATTTTTGCAATAAATTAAAACTAACATAGAATTAGGTTTTTAATAATTTTAATAATTTTTATTTTATTTCCTTATATATAAAAAAAAACAAAAATATTTTTATTAATTAATTAATTCAATTATTAACTTAGATTTAATTTTTAATTCAAAAATAACAAAAACTTGCTTTCTTTAAAAAAAAAGGGTCAAAACCCTAAAAAATACGTCGATTTAATTTTCTTGCACGCGATCTATATTTCCAATATTGTAATTGCTTCCGGTATGTAATAACTTTTAATTAGGACATTATTTATCGCTTTCTTTTACTTTCCGCAATTTAAATTAAAGGGTTTGTTTTTGGCGATGTAAATACCCGACGCCTTGTAATAGCTTAGATTTAATTTCCGCAAATTTAATTTCCGCAACTATATAATGTTAGATGTTTGATAAATAGGGAATGCATGACAAGATCCAATGTATGAACTTAAAATCAACAATACCTCACCCATGACATGTACAAATAAAATTAACCGAACTAACACACTTGCACATGCCACTCTTAGGGTACACCTCACTTGGTTGCCTCGAACGTGGTCATTGAGTATATGAAGTTTTAGAGGTCTCCCTCTTGTCCAAAGATCATATTTGCCTCGTGTTGTACCCCAAAATTTTCCCTCTCATTTCCTCAACATTTCCTCATCACTAGACCCTTTGGAGCTCAAGATCAAGTTATGGTTTACTCTGCTCAAGGCCCCTCCTTGCACTGTTGACCCAAATTAGGGTTTGAGTTTGCACAAAGATGTTTTGACCTAAAATTCCCAAGATGACTTTCATGCTTCATGTTGGACTCACAAGTTTATCCATACCAAGTTTCAAGCCTTGATTCCAATCTTTGCCCAGTCAATTGGACAGTTGACCTAGAAATCAACTGTATTGGGGAAAAAGTCAACTGTGGTCAATTGACAGTCAAACCTCATGATTTTTGACCCACATCAACATTATGAACTCATATGGACCATTTGATCAAGTTTGGATCATAATTCCACAAGAAATTTGATCAGATCACCAAAAGGGCAAAATGGTCATTTTTAGGGTTTTGACTGCACAAAGGCAATTTCTGACTGTTTGACCTGGCCAATGGCAAACCAAGCTCACATATGGACTCAAGGACCAAATGGCATTGTCTTGAAATGTTCAAAAAATTCAAAAGATCCCAAATGCACAAGATTGACAGATGAATTTTCCAGTCAACTGATCAAAATTTGACTGTATACTGAAAAGTAAAACTTTGACTTTTTGGTCAAAATCAAGTGCCAAGATTCATTTTTCATCAAGACATGTCAAATTATGAAACTTGTTCATCAAGAAACCAAAAATTACAAATTAGGGTTTGAAATGAAGAAATTTCATAACTTAGAAATTTTCTAAGTTATGAAATTTCCTAATTTTTTCCTAACTTTGTCCCATCTTTTCATCAAGATACATTTGGATTAAAACAAAACTCAAAACATGAAAGTTGTAGTCCATTGCAAAATCTACAACTTTGATTCACAAAGTTTCCTCAAAAGTGGCTTGTAGCTCAAGTTATGATTTTTGGAATAGGGGTGCAAAACATTCTTAACTTAGAAATTTTTTGACCTATTTTAGGCAGGATTTTTGCCTAACTTCATGTCCACTTTTCACATGCTTCCACTTGGAATTTCAATTTTCATTAAAAATATGGATTGTAGTACACATTCCAAGCTTTCCAAATTGTCCAAGAACTTCTCAAACACCCTTGTGGTTAGGGAGAATCGAATTTGTGAAGATGGGCAAAAGTCACTTTGTTCATAAGCCAATTACATGTTCATAACATTGCCATTTTCAAGTCAACATGTTCCAAGCTAGATTACAGGCCTCTAATCCCATTCTTACTCAATAATTTAATTCCAATCCATTGTGTTCTAGCATTATTTTGTTCATATAGTCATTACACAAAGAATTAACCTTTAAATGGAAAAAGCAAGTTTGCCATTTTGAAAAAGCAATGCTTTATGTCAAAGTCCATATCTTGGAAGTACAAGCAGATCTTTGAGGCACAAGTTTGTGGACAAATCCCACTGATCAAGAAGATGAAATGCAGCATGCTTGAGGGACCTGCCTTGGCCTATAACCCAACTTGACTATCTTTGCTTATCTTAGAAGAAAACTTGCATATTGAACCACAACTCATATTACTGCAAGAACTAACTAAAGCAAACTTTGAAAACACTTTCCACTTGATCCAACTGACCTAGAACACGAGCCCTTGACCTTCAATACCTCCTCATTCACAGAAATACCTTCGTGCTGCAAAAACAGAGTCCCTTCTGCAACTTGAATCCCACAGTCCATTTTTGTCGTGCGTTTTGGCTAAAATCTCTTCATACACATTCCCTACCATCCATTGAAGCTGTCCCAAGCCTTAGATACAGACTGTAACACCCCTAACCAAGTTTGCCATTTTCACTTTTCTGTTTTGCAGGTTGACTTC
This sequence comes from Vicia faba, assembly GCA_948472305.1. NCBI lineage: Eukaryota > Viridiplantae > Streptophyta > Magnoliopsida > Fabales > Fabaceae > Vicia > Vicia faba. The sequence goes on along the minus strand of OX451736.1, from coordinate 188,383,528 downwards.
TATAGCTCGATTCAGTTAGTTTCAAAGTAAGCTAGAGGTTGAAGAAGCATCCCTGAACTTCAAGCAAGCTGTACAAGTCCTCAAATTCCATTGAAAGTACCCATATTGTTGTACACGATTCAAGCTGAACAGGTAAGAATTTGAACTTCTATCTCTCTATCCAAGCATATCTAGGCTTAGGTTTGTGAAGAAGTTATGTCCCACTCATGTCCCTGAAGCCACCCATATCCTCACTTTCCATTTATATTGTGTGTGCTGAGAGAATTTAAGACATGAACATTGGAAAAAACTTAGGTTAAAAATTGGGGGAGAAGAAATTCTCTCTCATTTCTGAGAGTTAGAACAACTTTTTTATATGTATGAATTCGTGATTTAATGCTCTACATAGTTTATGTTGTGAGTTTTGGCTGAAAATCAAAGAATCAGGAGTTTGTTGTTGAAGCAAGGAGGCGCGCGAATTTCAAACAAACTGGCTGGAGGTTGAAGAAGATAGACTTGGGCTGGGCCTGCGTTTTGTTTTTTCTGTTTACACCACTTTTTTTCACATACACCCCCCTGGCCCATTATGTGATATATTTGTCATTTTTTGATTTTTTCTTTTTGATTCTGATTTTATATTTTTGCTCAAACATGAAAAAACACTAAAAATATTTTTTCACATTTTTTTAATATTTATTTGGCATTTATTTATTTTGTTAGGCATATGTATGTAAATATATAATATATATATATATATATATATATATATATATATATATATATATATATATATATATATATATATATATATATATATATATATATATATATATATATATATATATATATATATATATATATATATATATATATATATATATATATATATATATATATATATATATATATATATATATATATATATATATATATATATATATATATATATATATATATATATATATATATATATATATATATATATATATATATATATATATATATATATATATATATATATATATATATATACTTTTTATTTAAACCCTAGAAAATAATACAAATATATTTTATTTTCTGATTTTATTTTATTTTTACCTTTTGAAAACATTTTCTAAAAAATATACTTTTTTGTAAATAATAAATATTTTATTTTTTGTATATATTTAATATATTTAATATATAATATAAATACTTATATAGTTATTAGAATATTTAGGATAAAAACATAAAAATAATACATTTTTTTTATTAATATTTAACCTCAAAAATCACTTTTTTACAATATACTTCCTTTTTATTTATTTTTTGTATATAATTAATAAATATTGTATATAATAAATAATAAATACTTTTTTATTTACAAAAATTAGGGTTTTGCCCTAAACCATGAAAATACCCAAAAATTAACCTTTTTTTTTATTTTTGTTTATTTGTCACATGAAAAATACTTTTTACATACATATAAAACCATTTTTGTGCATTTTACATATTTATTGTATTTATTCAATTATTTGTACAATTAAATAACTTGTATATTCAATTTGGATTGTAATAGTTTAGATTTAAATTTCTTGCTAAATATCCCCATTTGAACATTTGTACCCTCCATCCCATAATTATGTTGTAATAATTTAGGATTTTATTTTCCGCACTTTAAAGCTTTCTAAATATGCCATGATAGACTTAGGGTTTTGTATGCAAATCAAAAATAACAAATAGCTTGACCTAATTCAAAGACAAAAAAGCATGAAAATGGACAACACCAATCACACTTGCACCCCTAGGGTCACTCCACTTGTTGCCTTCAATAATGGGCCATGTTGCATGTTGAGTTTCTTTGGCAAAATAAAACAATTCAAATGATCATAGTCCCTCGATGACGCTTTCGAAAGTTGCCTAAAAATGATCAAGTCCCTTAAAGGAAGAATTGCCAAAGACACTTGGCACTATTGCAATCATGGTCTAAACGATGACCCGCGCCCGTCCCGTTAACATCCTAACACAAGATTGTCCACCAAATACAATGGTGGAACAATACTGTTAAAAGGGTTAAAACATAGGAAAGACCTTTGAGAAATTTAGGGTAGATAGCTCTTGGTTATTTGACCAAATCTTGCAAAACAATCCTTGCCACTTTTCAAAACCACACATCACAACACAATTTCAAAACAACTTTCAAAAACATTGAAAACTTTTCAAAAGACAAGTACACCTTTGTATACATTCAAACATAGATCATTACAAAGGTTGCCACAACAATGGCCTCTTTTCAAAACATTTTCAAACCCACACACACAAAGCACCATTTCAAACAATTGAAAATGCAAGGCAAGTGATCTAAGCAAGTAACTAAGAGCCCATGGATAACCATGGATAGAAAGGGTGCTAATACCTTCCCTTTCTATAATCTACTCCCCGAACCCAAGAAAACATCTCAAAGGTTTTTGCTGTGCTTTTTAACCTTTCCTTAGGATAAAATAAAAAGTCGGTGGCGAATCTTGCTCAACCGAAACATTTGCGAAAACAAACGCAAAACCCAAGTCAGTTCTCCCACCGTATCACAGAACTGGCGACTCTGCTGGGGATAATTTTAAAAGTGGAGTAACCTTAGGACTTAGATCACCCTCTTGCATGACTAATTGATTGCTTTGTTTGCTTTACATCTTGGTTCTCTTGTTTGGGCTTGGAATCCTACACCCGGATTTGGGGAAACATTCATAGATAGCAATACATTGTGGAAACTGTGCGGGGTATACCGACACGGTTGAAGCAATAGCTATATTAGTGCGACATATTTGTGAGTACCGGTAACCCTTGAGTTCAATCAAGGAGAGTACGGGGCCGCTGAGTGATGTCACTAAGCACTAATGACCTAGAATCTTACTTGACCATCTTGGCCTTTCATTAGGGGTAGTGAGATGACCGGCTTTGGTGCAGTCTGAAGTTGGTAGATACTCGATACTACACTCATTGAGGGTTGTTTTCTTGGAATATTTTGGTCGCTAGTTAAGTGGCTAAACCAAAACAATGAACATGGAAAACAATCCAATGATATTGAGCTCCTTAGAACCCGATTACTATTTATAGGACAGGTTTTTAAGCCAACTACACTCAAGAAGGTACTTACCTATGAAACCCCATGCAAGCCTGAAACTAGGGTTTTGTGTGAATTGCTTGTACATATGTTTGTGCATACATCATGAACATCATAAAGCATCATATGCATACACTAACCATTTCAAGGGTTTGGATCTTCATCTTTGTTCTTGTTTTGTAGGTCATGGAATCTCTTCGCAGGAAAACTATCCAAGTCAACCTTGTGAGAATCCCTCCTCAACTCAAGGAGCTCACATCCAGAATTCCGGAAAGCTCTCCTTTCAGTGAAAGACATGGTAGACTGCTCAGCCTAGTCAACACCAACATTGAAGAGGACATGGTAAAGGTGTTGTTCCAGTTCTTTGACCCCCTTCACCATTGTTTCACATTCCCCGAATACCAATTGGTGCCCACTTTGGAGGAATTTTCTCAACTTTTGAGAATTCCTATTCTTAATCAACTACCCTACAACGGTACGGAAAAAGAACCAAAGCCTGAAGATGTTGCTCAAGCACTACACTTGTAACCATCTGACATCAAGGGGCATTGGGAAACTAGAAGCGGTGTCAAAGGCTTCTTGGCAAAATTCTTGTTTGAGAAGGCACAAGAGTGTTGGAATTCATTGGATCTACAAGCCTTTGAAGAAATTGTGGCACTCCTCATTTATGGGTTGGTCCTGTTCCCAAATCCTGACCAGCTTGTAGATGTCAACACCGTCAAGATCTTCTTATCCAGGAATCCCATACCAACATTGCTTGGGGACATCCTTCACTCATTTTACACACGAACAATGAGAAAGAGGGGTGTTCTCATGTGCTGTACTCCTCTCCTTGCAAGGTGGTTTATTTCGCACCTTCCACAATATGTTTTAAAGAATGACCAAGGCTTAAGGTGGTCACAACGATTGATGACCCTCACTCACTCTGATGTACATTGGTGTTCTCGGTCCAGAGAAAATGTCATCATCGTCGATCATTATGGAGAGTTCCCTAATGTTCCATTGCTTGGCATTAGAGGAGGCATTACCTACAACCCTTGTCTAGCTTTGAGACAATTTGGATATGCACGGAGGGATGGCCCTCATGACCTGTTGATTCCTGACTTAGTTTTTGACTTCGACAACGGTGCACAAGGACTTCACCAAAGATTCATCAGAGCTTGGAGGATGCCTAACAAGGTAGACAACAAGACACTGGGGCACAAGAACTCCATCCCTCTTGAGCCTTATCTCAAGTGGGTACGAACCCGAGCCCAGAGTCTAATGATGCCTTACCCTCATGTTCTCCCGGTGATTAAAGAGCCCGTTAAGGAATGAGAGGTTCCCTACACCATCCTATATCCTGACATGCCAACATCATGGGAGGAGATGCAGAAGAGTTGGATCCAACTCAAGGAGGAACGGAATACTTTTGAAGCCAGCTTCTACGCCAGTGAGAAGAAGGTTTTGGAGCTTACCCGCTGACTCCATGAGGAAGAGACCCTCAACACCTACATCGCACCAAAGAGGATGCGCAACGTCTTTTTACCTTGAGAAATTTTTATTTGGCCCATGGGGCATTTATGTACTGACGAAATTTCTTCTTATTAATATGACGTGTGTTCTTTTTGTTTGCAACAATTTTGAATTTTCTAAATCCTTAAATGCATTGCATAAATAAGCATATCATTCATCATGCGCATAAGCAGGTCTCCACACCAGGTTTCCTTATCTTTCTACTGTTTATTACAGTAAGATGGATCTCGAACAGACGGTCAAGGATTTGCAGTCTCAAAACTCACAGTTTCAACATTTCCTGATGACCTTGGCAAAGGGTCAGGAGGATCTAAAAGCCCTGCTTGGGAACAAAGAGCAAGTGAAAAAGAAGAAGAAAAGAGTCGAGGTGACTACCCTGGGAAGAAGGTTTGAGGGTGAAGCCATAAGAGTTCTTGAATTTCCCCCTACTTCTGAAGAGGGAACCAGTAAAGGAAAAGGGGCTGCAGTACCTTCTGAATCCGAAGCTGAAGAAGAAGAGGCTGAAGAGGACAAAGACTACTCAGAGCAACAATACCCGCCCGCCGACGACAAGTACAAGAGCTTGGAAGACAGGTTGGCAGCTATGGAGCTGCAGAGAGTTCCCGGCTTAGATTTCGAAGATTTGGGATTAGTTGCTGGAATTGTGATCCCCCCGAAGTTTAAAGTGCCAATTTTTGCAAGATATGACGGGCTGTCCTGCCCGAAGATGCATCTCAGATCATATGTAAGGAAGATCCAACCTTACACCACAGACAAGAACCTATGGATCCATTTCCTCCAGGATAGCCTTTCAGAGGCTCAACTCGAATGGTTCTATCAGCTGGATGGAGCCAGTATTCGAAACTGGGAAGACTTGGCTACTGCATTTTATAAGCAGTATCAGTACAATTCCGACCTCGCTCCCACGCGTACCCAACTCCAGGGTATGTCACTGGGGACGGGCGAAGGATTCAAGGAGTATGCACAAAAGTGGAGAGATATGGCTGGCAGGGTGCAACCACCTTTGATGGACCGTGAGCTTGTCGACAAGTTCTTAGGGACCCTGTCTGGTCCGTTCTTCAACCACCTGATTGGTAATTCTTCTGTTGGGTTCACAGACCTGATCTTAACCGGTGAGAGGATAGAAACTGGTATCAAGTCGGGGAAGATACAGAAAGGTGCCTCCTCGAGTACTAAAAAGAAGCCCTTCAAGAAGGAAGCCAATGCTGTTTATGGTCCCAGAAGACAAATTAAACCGGAACGCCGCCAAGTTGTCAACGCGTTGGTAATTTCAAAGCCTACTGCTGCTCCTCAGCAGTATAACCAACCAAGGGGTGAGAGACCCAAAAGGCAGTACACTCGACTCAGCATGACCCTGTCTCAGATTTTGCCGCAACTACTGTTAACCAATCTGGTAACTGTCAAAGAAGCTCCGAAGGTAGTAAACACAGCTTCTCCAAAGTACAACCCCAATGCCCGTTGCGCTTATCACTCTGATAGCCCGGGGAATACTACGGACGATTGTTGGGCTCTGGGGAATAAGGTTCAGGACCTTATTGATGCTAAAGAAATACAATTTGAGGCGCCCGAAAGGCCCAATGTTGTGACTGCTCCCATGCCCCAGCATGGAGTGAATGCTGTGGGAGAAGACTTGTATGTAGCCTCTGGAAGATATTGTTACTCCGTTGTTGACTGTCAAAAGGAACCTGTTGCTAGCCGGTTTATTTCCGGGATGTAGTAAAGGTTGTCATTTATGTGCTGTTTCACCTGCTGGTTGTCCCTTGCTGAAGTCAGGCGTCCAAAACCTGATGGATAGCAAAGAGATCTTGTTCGAGAAGATTGCTGTTCCTGCTGTCCCTGCTGAAGAAGTGTCTATTGTTACTATTTTCAACAACCCTCCTAAGGCTCCTTCAAAGAAGCCTGTCAAAATCATGTCCACTCAGAAGATTGCTCCTATCATCATCACTGTTCCGGGGCCCCTCCCCTATACGTCTGACAAAGCTGTCCCGTGGCACTATGGGGAAGATGTTTATGTGCTTGGAGTTAAACAAGAGTTCGATACAAGTACCGGCGTCAGCAACATCACCGGGCCTGCCAAAGTTACTCGCAGTGGTAGGCTCTTCTCACCTGATATTGCGCCACCAGCTATTCAAAGACCTCTTATCATCACACCTGCAAGTGTGCCTGCTCCCCTTCCTGGTCAAGTTCCTGTTTCTACCCCTGCTGCCGAGTCATCTGACGCTCGGGGCAAAGGGATTGCTACTGATTTGCCTGCCCTGACGGAGGCACCAAAGACAACCAATGTTGAAGCTTCCCAGCAAGAGATGGAAGAGATTCTCAAGATCATTAAGAAGAGTGATTTCAATGTAGTTGAGCAGTTGGGGAACACCCCATCTAAAATTTCTATGCTATCACTGTTGTCGTGTTCAGAGGCCCATGCCCAGGCCCTGATTTCCTTCCTAAAAACGGCCCATGTGCCACAAGAGACGTCTGTTGATCAATTTACCGATTGTGTGGCCAACTTGACTGCCGATAATGGGTTGGGCTTCTCTGACGCTGATCTGACTGCCAAAGGAAAGAACCATAACGACGCCCTGCATGTCTCCATTGAATGCAGGGGCACTACTCTTGCCCATGTGTTGGTAGACACCAGTTCTTCATTGAACGTATTACCCAAGAAGGCCCTAGACAGGTTGGATTGTGAGGGTTTAGAGCTCAAGCCTAGTAACATTGTTGTCCGGGCCTTCGACGGTTCGAAAAGGATGGTACATGGGAAAGTTGACATTCCAATCAGGGTTGGTTCTCAAGTTTTTGATTCTACATTCTATGTGATGGACATCCGACCATCCTATTCTTGTTTGCTGGGTCGTCCATGGATCCACAAGGCTGGAGCTGTGACCTCCACACTACATCAGAAGCTTAAGTACCCGGTCAGAGGGAAGATTGTTACAGTTCAGGGGGAAGAAGAATATATGGTCAGCCACCTCAACTCGTTCCGGTACATAGAAATGGATGGGGAATTCATTGAGACTCCATTCCAGCACTTTGAAGAAGTTCCTCAGACACTGGCATCAGCTGAAACTGTGATTGAAGACCCTCCTTTGAAGATGGCTTCCTTAAAGGATGCCCGGGCTGTTATTGAGAAGGGTGAGTGCGTAAACTGGGGCCGACTTCCTGATTTCACTCCAAAGACTGACAAGTTTGGTTTGGGCTTCACTGCAGAGGCTCAGAGGGCTGTTCGTAAGGCAAGGATTGGAAGATCTCTTGTGTTCATCACCAACCCGGGAGTAAATGCTATTGAAGACGACGTGGAGGAATCTGAATTCGACAGCTGGATCTACCCAACAATCGACGGTGGACCAAGCAACTGGACTGCCAAAGCCTTCACACCTGTTACTTTTGTCACTCAGTAATGAACTCTTTTGTTTTGAATTTGTAATAGACAATATTTTGAAACTTTTATGGCTCGGTGTCTTACCCGGGGCACCGTGGCTTCATTTGTGAGGGCTTTTGTGTGTCATTTTCATATATCATTAATAAAAAACATTGGACGTTTGTTGCATTTTAAAATCTTGCGCTCCTTTTCTTTCTTTATTATATATTGCAAAACAGCTATATTTACACACACTCACTTATACAGGTTCCAATCCACTCTGGATCTCACTGGTAACGACTCTGCTACTGCCAGTTATGACTTTGAAAATCCGATCAACTTAGCCGAAGACGAAGGTGAAGATGATTGCGAAGTGCCTGGTGAGCTCGCAAGACTGTTACTCCAGGAAGAGAGGGCCATTCAGCCACATGAAGAGCCAGTGGAAACGGTAAATCTGGGTACTGAGACAGACAAAAAGGAAGTCAAGATTGGTGCCAATCTAGAGCTCAGTGTGAAACAACGGTTGATTCAGATGCTGCATGACTATGTGGAAATCTTTGCCTGGTCTTACGAAGACATGCCTGGGTTGGATACCGACATTGTGGTTCATCACCTGCCTACCAAGGAAGATTGCCCTCCGGTAAAACAGAAGGTCCGCCGTATGCGTCCAGAAATGTCCGAGAAAATCAAAGCTGAGGTTATGAAACAATTTGATGCCGGGTTTCTAGCAGTGACTTCTTACCCTCAGTGGGTTGCTAATGTGGTTCCAGTGCCGAAGAAAGATGGGAAGGTTAGAATGTGTGTTGATTACAGGGATTTGAACAGGGCCAGCCCTAAGGATGATTTCCCTCTGCCTCATATCGACGTTCTGGTTGACAACACTGCTCAGCATAAAGTATTCTCCTTCATGGACGGCTTCTCCGGTTATAATCAGATCAAGATGGCTCCTGAAGACATGGAGAAGACCACTTTTGTTACTCAGTGGGGCACCTTTTGCTACAAGGTCATGCCTTTTGGGTTGAAAAATGCTGGGGCAACCTACCAACGTGCCATGGTTGCTTTATTTCATGACATGATCCATCACGAGATAGAAGTATACGTCGACGATATGATTGCAAGGTCCCAAACTGAGGAGGAACACCTTGACCATCTACAGAAGCTGTTTGACTGTCTGAAGTTGTACAAGCTGAGGTTGAACCCAAACAAGGGCACCTTTGGGGTAAGATCTGGAAAACTACTAGGCTTAGTCGTAAGCGACAAAGGTATTCAAGTGGACCCTACCAAAGTGAAAGCCATACAAGAGATGCCAACTCCCAAAACAGAGAAAGAAGTCAGAGGCTTTATAGGACGGCTGAACTACATTGCCCGATTCATCTCGCATCTAACTGCTACCTGTGAACCAATCTTCAAGCTGCTGAAGAAAGATCAAGTAGTACGTTGGAACGATGAATGTCAGGCCGCTTTCGAAAGAATCAAAGAGTATCTCCAAGAGCCACCCATTCTTATGCCACCGGTTGAAGGGAGACCTCTAATATTATACTTGACAGTACTGAACAACTCAATGGGGTGTGTGCTGGGCAGCATGACGAGTCTGGCCGAAAAGAAAACGCCATTTATTACCTTAGCAAAAAGTTTACCGACTGTGAGACCCGATACTCACTGCTCGAGAAAACTTGCTGCGCTTTGGTATGGGCTGCTCGCCGGCTGAGACAGTATATGTTGACTCACACTACCCTGTTGATTTCAAAAATGGATCCAATCAAGTACATCTTCGAAAAACCCGCCTTGTCTGGAAGAATAGCAAGATGACAAATGATCTTGACAGAATACGACATCCAGTACACGACTCAAAAAGCAATCAAGGGAAGTGTATTGGCAGACCATTTGGCACACCAGGCAGTGGACGATTACCAGTCGATGAACTTTGAATTTCCAGACGAGGATATCATGGTAGTGACTGATTGTGAAGTACCTGGACCGGATGAAGGACCTGAGGAAGGATCCCGATGGTCTATGCACTTTGACGGAGCCTCGAACGCTTTGGGTAATGGTATCGGCGCTGTGATCATATCCCCTAAAGGCACTCATACTCCACTCATCGCCCGACTATGTTTCAACTGCACCAACAACATGGCGGAGTATGAGGCATGCATCATGGGTCTTCAAGCTGCAATTGACTTAAGGATCAAGTTTTTGAGTGTCTTCGGAGATTCTGCTCTCGTGATCAATCAGATCAAAGGCGAGTGGGATACGAAACACCCAAATCTTATTCCTTACAAAGAGTATGTGTTGCTGTTGATTCCCAACTTCGAAGAGATAACCTTTGAACACTTCCCAAGAGAGGAGAATCAGTTAGCAGACGCGTTGGCTACGATGTCTTCTATGTTCAAAGTCAAATGGGACAACGAGGCGCCCCAGATCATTATTTGGAAGTTGGATGAACCTGCACATTGCTGCGATCTCGAGACCGAAGAGGTAACAGAAAAACCCTGGTATCATGAAGTGAAGAGGTACCTTGAAGCTCAAGAATACCCCGAAGGCGCATCTGTTAATGACAAGAAGTTCCTGAGAAGGTTTGTGGCAAAGTTCTTCCTCAGCAATGGCATTCTCTACAAGCGAAACCATGATTCAACCTTGCTGCGTTGTGTGGATAAGACTGAAGCAGAAAGGATCATGACAGAGCTACATGAAGGTACCTTCGGAACACATTCCAGTGGACATACCATGGAAAAGAAAATCCTTCGGGCAGGATATTTCTGGTCCACAATGGAAGCCGACTGTTATCAGCATTCTCGAACTTGTCATAAATGCCAGATCTATGCTGATAAGGTGCACATTCCTCCGGTTCCTCTGAACGTCTTGACATAACCTTAGCCTTTTGCAATGTGGGGCATTGATATGATCGGCGAAATCAGACCTACGGCATCCAACGGGCATCGCTTCATCTTAGTAGCGATTGATTACTTCACAAAGTGGGTCGAAGCAGCCTCCTTCGCTACCGTAACCAAGAACGTCGTGGCACGATTCATTCGGCACAACCTGATCTGTCGATACGGTGTACTTGAGAGGATCATTACGGATAATGGTACCAATCTTAACAACAAAATGATCACTGAGCTCCGCGAGCAATTCAAGATACAGCACCACAACTCTTCTCCCTATCGACCGAAGATGAATGGGGCTGTAGAAGCAGCGAATAAGAACATCAAGAAGATTGTGCAGAAGATGACAGGGACCTACAAAGATTGGCACGAAATGTTACTGTTTGCTCTTCATGGGTACCGTACCTCAGCACAGACGTCAACAGGGGCAACTCCCTTTTCCTTGGTCTATGGCATAGAGGCAGTCTTGCCTATTGAAGTCCAGATACCCTCTCTCCGGATAATGAAGGATGCAGGTTTGAGCAAAGATGATTGGATCCAGACTCGGCTTGATCAATTAAACCTAATTGACGAAAAGAGACTCACTGCTATTTGTCATGGTCAGACGTACCAAAAACGGATGATCAGGGCATTTAACAAGAAGGTCAGACGACAAGAGTATCAAGTCGGAGACCTGGTAATCAAGCGCATCATTCTTCCTCAAAGTGATCCCAGGGGAAAATGGACCCCTACGTACGAAGGGCCATTTGTGGTTAAACATATCTTCTCAGGAGGAGCTATGATTCTAACCACCATGGATGGTGACGACCTTCCTCACCCCGCCAATGCAGACATAGTAAAAAGATACTACGCATGAATTAAAGACCCGCTAGGTTGACACACCTAGGCAAAAATAAGGGCTTCCCGGCGAACCAAAAGGGTTCGGGGAAAAAATAAGGGATGAAATGAAAAAAATCTGTACACCCGGCAAGTCGAAAACCTGAAAAGGCGGCTTGGGCAAAAATGGGTATCCCGGTGGACTGAAAACCCGAAAGGGCGGTCCAGGCAAAAGTTAGGGATAAAGTGTAATACTATGTCTCATTGGATCACCTTGCATCCAGAATTCAGCATCAACTATCGGGATCAGATGACTCCAATCAATCAGCTTCATCTTCAACTAAGCAGCAGAGTGATGAGACGCTTGAAGACATAAAGGCGATAGCAGAGTTGGAACCCAGTGGGATTATTTTTCACATAGCTGTTTTGTTTCCTTTTCACAAAATTGTATAAACTCTATTTTGCTCGGCGGCGTTCTCTTACTAGGACGTCAGCCTCCTGTACACAAAACGCCTATTTACAGGCAAATTTCAAAATCAATACAAGTTCAATTTTTCAGACAAATTACCCATCGTTTTTTCCTTTTTCTGTTTTGTTTTGCAAAGAACGTCCAATGTTCATTTTTGATATATGCATTTGACATTAATTTCTAATCATGAATATTTGCATGCGAAACAAAGGACTAATTACAGATGACATCAGAAACAGGGGCAATAATAAGTTGTCTAAGCGGTTTAGTTGCTCTGTCCACCAAGGTACCAAAGTAGGTTCGACTGAAGAACGTAACCAGGATACGTTCACTCCCCGTTGAGTAAGACAAGATTCAACAATACTCTCCCCAGGCAGAGTTGGTCTCCCATCAGCCCTGAAAAGGCACAGTATCTCCAGCAAGTCAGCGATACTCTCCCCAAGCCGAGTTAGTCTACTGTCTGCCTTGAGGAAGTTGGGTATCCCCAGAAGATCTCAACATTCCCCAGCGGAGTATAGACATTCCTCAGCAAGCATCCCCGGCAGTCTTAATATAAGATTTGTTCCCTGGTGGAATACAGACACCCCAGTGGAACCATTCCCCAGTACAGTCTGAAAGGTTTCCCCAGGAAAGTTGAATCATCCTCCCCAGTAGATTCTGAAGCTTATCCCCAGTAGATTCTGGAAGCTTATCACCTGCAGAGTACATACGTCTCTCCCCGACTTTATTCAAAGGTTATTTCCCCACCAGGGTATAACTGGGTTATCCTCAGCTAATTACCACGGAAAGATCGTCCTCGGCAAAGTCCTTCCTATTCCCCAGCGGAGTTCATCAAATTCCCCAACATAACTCATCAGTGGAATCCCCAGCGGAGCTCTCATCAAAACCTCAGCGAAGTATCTCTTCCCACAGAGTAATTCCCCGCAGAGTAATCTCTCCAACAAGTTTATTCCCCAACTGAGTCATCTTCTCCTACCGGCTTATTCTTGCAACCATCATCCCCAGCGGAAACGAAGAACTCCACTCTTCAACATCAACCCAGGATTCCACAAACTCCCGACAGTCATCAATGATTTATTTTCCTAGACAAAAATACATTCATCACATTATCATACACCATGACGCATGCATATACACATCATATCACACAATCTCATTTATTCTTAAAAACATCATGACATCATGCATTTCATACATCATGACATTGCATACAACTGATGTCTTGCCTTTTCAGGAAAAAGGACAATCCGAAGATGATTACTATCAACTGTCACAATTCCAGATTCGATTCCTGTATCTAGCCAGGGCATATCTGTGAGTGATTGATTTCCAGATTCAATACCTGTATCCAGCCAGGGCATATCTGTAGACGACAATTTCCAGATTTGATACCTGTATCCAGCCAGGGCATATCTGTAGACGACCAATTCCAGATTTGATTCCTGTATCCAGCCAGGGCATATCTGTAGACGACCAATTCTAGATTCGATTCCTGTATCCAGCCAGGGCATATCTGTGAGTGTTTGATTGTGGATTCGACACCTGTATCTAGCCAGGGCATATCTGCATGAATAGTTTAGAGATTCGATACCTGTATCCAGCCAGGGCACGTCTGTAAGCAACCTTTTGAAGTTCCAGATTCGATTCCTGTATCTAGCCAGGGCATATCTGTGAGCGTTTGATTGTAGATTCGATACCTGTATCTAGCCAGGGCATATCTGCATGAAGAGACTGAAGATCAACACCTGTAGCAAGCCAGGAAACCATCTTTCTTTCTCAGGTATGCAAGTTCTCGCTAAGGAATCTCTTACGCGATCGACACCTCCAAATGGCATCTATAAGCCCATTCCCGACAAGGTCCTGTCACACCTCCATATGGCATCTATAAGCCCATCCTCCTATCCATCCTATTTCCCAAATGGCATCTATAAGCCCATTCCCGACATCACATTGCTGATACTCCACTATGCGAGTGCAAATTTCTGGGCACTCTAGTGTCCAATCTCCTTTTACCCTCGAGTCGCGAAAGGCAAACTTGCCAATCTAACTCTTCAGGTTCAAGAAGATTGAACAGGGGCAACTGTTGTACCCCAAAATTTGCCCTCTCATTTCCTCAACATTTCCTCATCACTAGACCCTTTGGAGCTCAAGATCAAGTTAGGGTTTACTCTGCTCAAGGCCCCTCCTTGCACTGTTGACCCAAATTAGGGTTTGAGTTTGCACAAAGATGTTTTGACCTAAAATTCCCAATATGACTTTCATGCTTCATGTTGGACTCACAAGTTTATCCATACCAAGTTTCAAGCCTTGATTCCAATCTTTGCCCAGTCAATTGGACAGTTGACCTAGAAATCAGCTGTATTGGGGAAAAAGTCAGCTGTGGTCAATTGACAGTCAAACCTCATGATTTTTGACCCACATCAACATTATGAACTCATATGGACCATTTGATCAAGTTTGGATCATAATTCCACAAGAAATTTGATCAGATCACCAAAAGGGCAAAATGGTCATTTTTAGGGTTTTGACTGCACAAAGGCAATTTCTGACTGTTTGACCTGGCCAATGGCAAACCAAGCTCACATATGGACTCAAGGACCCAATGGCATTGTCTTGACATGTTCAACAAATTCAAAAGATCCCAAATGCACAAGATTGACAGATGAATTTTCCAGTCAACTGATCAAAATTTGACTGTATACTGAAAAGTCAAACTTTGACTTTTTGGTCAAAATCAAGTGCCAAGATTCATTTTTCATCAAGACATGTCAAATTATGAAACTTGTTCATCAATAAACCAAAAATTACAAATTAGGGTTTGAAATGAAGAAATTTCATAACTTAGAAATTTTCTAAGTTATGAAATTTCCTAATTTTTTCCTAACTTTGTCCCATCTTTTCATCAAGATACATTTGGATTCAAACAAAACTCAAAACATGAAAGTTGTATTCCATTGCAAAATCTACAACTTTGATTCACAAAGTTTCCTCAAAAGAAGCTTGTAGCTCAAGTTATGATTTTTGGAATAGGGGTGCAAAACATTCTTAACTTAGAAATTTTTTGACCTATTTTAGGCAGGATTTTTGCCTAACTTCATGTCCACTTTTCACATGCTTCCACTTGGAATTTCAATTTTCATTAAAAATATGGATTGTAGTACACATTCCAAGCTTTCCAAATTGTCCAAGAACTTCTCAAACACCCTTGTGGTTAGGGAGAATCGAATTTGTGAAGATGGGCAAAAGTCACTTTGTTCATAAGCCAATTACATGTTCATAACATTGCCATTTTCAAGTCAGCATGTTCCAAGCTAGATTACAGGCCTCTAATCCCATTCTTACTCAATAATTTAATTCCAATCCATTGTGTTCTAGCATTATTTTGTTCATATAGTCATTACACAAAGAATTAACCTTTAAATGGAAAAAGCAAGTTTGCCATTTTGAAAAAGCAATGCTTTATGTCAAAGTCCATATCTTGGAAGTACAAGCAGATCTTTGAGGCACAAGTTTGTGGACAAATCCCACTGATCAAGAAGAGGAAATGCAGCATGCTTGAGGGACCTGCCTTGGCCTATAACCCAACTTGACTATCTTTGCTTATCTTAGAAGAAAACTTGCATATTGAACCACAACTCATAATACTGCAAGAACTAACTAAAGCAAACTTTGAAAACACTTTCCACTTGATCCAACTGACCTAGAACACGAGCCCTTGACCTTCAATACCTCCTCATTCACAGAAATACCTTCGTGCTGCAAAAATAGAGTCCCTTCTGCAACTTGAATCCCACAGTCCATTTTTGTCGTGCGTTTTGGCTAAAATCTCTTCATACACATTCCCTACCATCCATTGAAGCTGTCCCAAGCCTTAGATACAGACTGTAACACCCCTAACCAAGTTTGCCATTTTCACTTTTCTGTTTTGCAGGTTGACTTCTATAGCTCGATTCAGTTAGTTTCAAAGCAAGCTAGAGGTTGGAGAAGCATCCCTGAACTTCAAGTAAGCTGTACAAGTCCTCAAATTCCATTGAAAGTACCCACATTGTTGTACACGATTCAAGCTGAACAGGTAAGAATTTGAACTTCTATCTCTCTATCCAAGCATATCTAGGCTTAGGTTTGTGAAGAAGTTATGTCCCACTCATGTCCCTGAAGCCACCCATATCCTCACTTTCCATTTATATTGTGTGTGCTGAGAGAATTTAAGACATGAACATTGGAAAAAACTTAGGTTAAAAATTGGGGGAGAAGAAATTCTCTCTCATTTCTGAGAGTTAGAACAACTTTTTTATATGTATGAATTCGTGATTTAATGCTCTACATAGTTTATGTTGTGAGTTTTGGCTGAAAATCAAAGAATCAGGAGTTTGTTGTTGAAGCAAGGAGGCGCGCGAATTTCAAACAAACTGGCTGGAGGTTGAAGAAGATAGACTTGGGCTGGGCCTGAGTTTTGTTTTTTCTGTTTACACCACTTTTTTTCACATACACCCCCCTGGCCCATTATGTGATATATTTGTCATTTTTTGATTTTTTCTTTTTGATTCTGATTTTATATTTTTGCTCAAACATGAAAAAACACTAAAAATATTTTTTCACATTTTTTTTATATTTATTTGGCATTTATTTATTTTGTTAGGCATATGTATGTAAATAAATAAATATATATACTTTTTATTTAAACCCTAGAAAATAATACAAATATATTTTATTTTCTGATTTTATTTTATTTTTACCTTTTGAAAACATTTTCTAAAAAATATACTTTTTTGTAAATAATAAATATTTTATTTTTTGTATATATTTAATATATTTAATATATAATATAAATACTTATATAGTTATTAGAATATTTAGGATAAAAACATAAAAATAATACATTTTTTTAATTAATATTTAACCTCAAAAATCAATTTTTTACAATATACTTCCTTTTTATTTATTTTTTGTATATAATTAATAAATATTGTATATAATAAATAATAAATACTTTTTTATTTACAAAAATTAGGGTTTTGCCCTAAACCATGAAAATACCCAAAAATTAACCTTTTTTTTATTTTTGTTTATTTGTCACATGAAAAATACTTTTTACATACATATAAAACCATTTTTGTGCATTTTACATATTTATTGTATTTATTCAATTATTTGTACAATTAAATAACTTGTATATTCAATTTGGATTGTAATAGTTTAGATTTAAATTTCTTGCTAAATATCCCCATTTGAACATTTGTACCCTCCATCCCATAATTATGTTGTAATAATTTAGGATTTTATTTTCCGCACTTTAAAGCTTTCTAAATATGCCATGATAGACTTAGGGTTTTTGTATGCAAATCAAAAATAACAAATAGCTTGACCTAATTCAAAGACAAAAAAGCATGAAAATGGACAACACCAATCACACTTGCACCCCTAGGGTCACTCCACTTGTTGCCTTCAATAATGGGCCATGTTGCATGTTGAGTTTCTTTGGCAAAATAAAACAATTCAAATGATCATAGTCCCTCGATGACGCTTTCGAAAGTTGCCTAAAAATGATCAAGTCCCTTAAAGGAAGAATTGCCAAAGACACTTGGCACTATTGCAATCATGGTCTAAACGATGACCCGCGCCCGTCCCGTTAACATCCTAACACAAGATTGTCCACCAAATACAATGGTGGAACAATACTGTTAAAAGGGTTAAAACATAGGAAAGACCTTTGAGAAATTTAGGGTAGATAGCTCTTGGTTATTTGACCAAATCTTGCAAAACAATCCTTGCCACTTTTCAAAACCACACATCACAACACACTTTCAAAACAACTTTCAAAAACATTGAAAACTTTTCAAAAGACAAGTACACCTTTGTATACATTCAAACATGGATCATTACAAAGGTTGCCACAACAATGGCTTCTTTTCAAAACATTTTCAAACCCACACACACAAAGCACCATTTCAAACAATTGAAAATGCAAGGCAAGTGATCTAAGCAAGTAACTAAGAGCCCGTGGATAACCATGGATAGAAAGGGTGCTAATACCTTCCCTTTCTATAATCTACTCCCCGAACCCAAGAAAACATCTCAAAGGTTTTTGCTGTGCTTTTTAACCTTTCCTTAGGATAAAATAAAAAGTCGGTGGCGACTCTTGCTCAACCGAAACATTTGCGAAAACAAACACAAAACCCAAGTCAGTTCTCCCACCGTATCACACCTCGAAACGGTTTCCTCGGAAAAATGATCTAAGACATTAGGGTTACCGCTAAGGCATTCTAACGTTGCTTTAGTGACCACACGTCCCTTAATCGAATTGACCCGAAAACTCCAACGACGATGCTACCTACTCCTCAATAGTGGGATAGCATTGTCTAAAGGAAATTTGCACAGTTTAATTCCTTTTTGAGTAGGTAGATGGTTCTTAAGTACTTGCTCCTTTTAAAACAAAACAAAACTTTTCGCACTTACACTCTCTTCAAAACAAAAACTTTTTCAAACCCACAAACACAAAGAAAAGCAAACTTTTGAAAATACAATAAGCAAGTACCTAAGAGCCCGTGGATAACCACTAATAGAAAGGGTGCTAACACCTTCCCTTTCTATAATCTACCTCCCGAACCCGAGAAATATCTCAAAAAGGGAATTTTTCTGTGCTTTTTTCCTTTCCTTGTTGGATAAAATAAAAGACGGTGGCGACTCTTGATTACCGCGACATTTTGTGAAAACAAATGCAAAACGCGAACCAGCATTCCAAAACAGTCAGTTCTCATTCCCACCGATCACAGAACTGGCGACTCTGCTGGGGATTTAATAAGTGAGGTGTACCTTAGGATTAGATCACTGTTGTTTTCAATTGTTTGCTTTGTATGATTTAATTTTATGGGCTTGCATCGGAGTTTCTATAGATCCTAACCCGGATCTGGGGGTACCCTTTAGGTAAGTAGCAATAAACTGTGAGGGAACTGTCCGGCGTAGACCAACACGATTGAAGCAGTAGCTACGTTGGTGTGGCACTTTAGTCTGTACCGATATCCCTTGTGTTGGAACGAGGAGAATATGGGTCTTTTAAGGAGTCATTAAGCACCAACTGACCTTAGAACCTTAAATTGACCAACTTGGCCATAGAACAGTAGCAGTATGCTACACTCATTGAGACTAAACTCTCGCGATGATTCCGGCCGCAAGAAAAGGTTGCTAAACTGGAATTATGACCGATTGAGGGTAGTCAGTGATATTGAGATCCTCTAGAACCCGGTTACAATTTTTAGGACAGGTTTAAACCAACTGAACTAAAAGAGGGTAGTACCTAAGCTCCTTGCCAGCCTGAAATCTAAGGGCTCTCTGTGTGACTTATGTGCCTTTACCGTGTTTGATTTTTGTGGATACTTGTGGCGTGCTTACTATCATGACATCATGGCATCATAACATTGCATACATCTTGCATAAGGACTAACCTATTTCAAAGACAGAAGGGATTCATCTTTGCTCTGTTTTGTAGGTCATCATGATGCCCATGCGCAAGAATACCATCCGGATCAACTTTGTCCAAGTCCCTACCTTGCTTAAAGAGCTGGTTGCCAAGATGCCTGACACTACTTCCTTCATCAGGAGGCATGGTTCTCTTCTCAGTTTGGTCACCTCCAAATTGGACGAACAGATGATGAGTGTCCTGGTCTAATTCTATGATCCGTTGTACCGTTGTTTTACTTTTCAAGACTATCAGCTGGTTCCTACCCTAGAAGAGTTCTCTGAGCTGCTCGATATCTCTGTTCTGGAGCAGACCCCGTTTACTGGTTGGGAAAAGACTCTTAAGCCCGAAGAGATTGCTGCAGCCCTTCATTTGACCAAAGAGGAGGTAATGGATAATTGGGAGACTAGGAGTGGAGCTAAGGGTTTTTTGACTAAGTTCTTGGTTGGTAAGGCTAACTACTTCTGGGATAGCCTAGACTTTAAGGCATTCGAGGATATTCTGGCTCTCCTGATTTATGACTTGGTATTGTTTCTAAATCCTGATACTTTTGTTGATGTTAATGCCATAAAGATATTCATCTCTCAGAACCCTATACCCACTCTCTTGGGTGACATGCTCCATCAGCTCTATGCTCGTACTTCCCGAAAGTGGGGAACCTTGATGTGTTGTGCTCCTTTATTGTCGAGGTGGTTTATTTCACACCTCCCCAAGTCAGTGCTGAAGAACAAAGAAGGAATGGGCTGGGCTTATAGGGTGATGTCTCTTTCTCATAATGACATTATCTGGACTCTCAAAGGTATGGATGAGGTGACTATCATTGATCGCTGTGGAGAGTATCCTAATGTTCCATTGATAGGAACCCATGGAGGAATTTCTTACAACCCATGCTTAGCTCTCCGTCAGTTTGGAAGAGCCAGAAGAGAAGGACCTCATGAGATGCTAATGCCTCATATCATCTTTGATTTTCAAGGGGATAGCAACGAGCAACGTCGTAAATTCATAAGGGCTTGGGACAGAGTTCACCAATCTGATCCACATGAGTTAGGCCCAAAGACTTCTCTGCCAATGGAGCCATATCTCAGATGGGTTCGCATCCGTGCCCAGAAGCTAGGTATGCCATATGAAGCTGTCCGGCCTGTCACTCTTGAAGTTGCTAATGAAAAAGGGGTTCTTCCAACCATTCTCCATCCTTATATGCCCACTGACATTGGGGCACTGAAGAGGTCTTAGATGTAGTTGAGGGATGAACGAGATTCTTACCGAGAGAAGTTCAATGAGCAAGAGAAAAAGATCCAGAAACTGACTAGGCAGTTAGAGAACGAGCGGATTCTCAACGACTATGTCCGCACTGAGAAGAAGAGACCATGGGAGCATTGACGGGACTTTGATGATTTCCTTTCCAGTTTTATTTTTACTTTTCAGTATTTCCATTCTTGTAACGCCTTAAGGGAAATTTGTTGAAGAATTTGAATTATAAAGTTATCTAATAAAGTGTGTTTCCTTTCCTGTTTACAAATTTGAATCTCAATTGTCTTTGAAATCATAATCATACGCATTTCATCCCATGCACTTCATAAATAGGTACCCTTTACAGGTCTCTTATCTTCTTCGCTGTTTATTTCAGCAATCATCATGTCTGCTGAACCTTCCACTGAGCAAGCTATCAAGGCCATCCAGGCACAGAATGCCCAATTTTAAGAGCTGTTCATGAGTCTAGCTAAGGGTCAGCAAGACTTGAAGACCCTGATTCTGAAGGAGAAGAAGAAAAAGAAGAAGAGGATAGTCCTGTTCAACACTGGTCCTAGGTTTGGAAACAGGCTACAGGATGAAGTTGATCTGATCACCTCATCTGAAGGGAAAGATAGTCCACAAGAAAGGAGGGTTCGTAGCCCTATGGTCTCCGACAATGAGACAGACTATGATAAAGAACAGTATCCTCCCGTTGAGGATAGATACAAGCAACTGGAAGACCGGTTGAGTGCTATGGAGGTTCAAAAGGTGCCTGGTCTGGACTTCGGTGATCTAGGTCTATCATCTGGGGTAGTCATTCCCCACAAATTCAAGGCACCAACCTTTGCTAAGTATGACGGAGTTTCTTGTCCGAAGTTGCACCTCCGGTCATATGTGAGGAAGATCCAGCCTTACACTGCTGATAAGAACCTATGGATCCATTTCTTTCAAGATAGTCTCTCAGGGACTCAGCTTGAGTGGTTCTATCAGTTGGACGGAGCCAGTATTCGCAGTTGGGAAGATTTGGCTACTGCGTTCTATAGGCAATATCAGTACAACTCCGACCTCGCTCCTAGGCGTACCCAACTCCAGGGTATGTCAATGGGAACGGGTGAAGGATTCAAAGATTATGCTCAAAAGTGGAGAGACCTCACCAGAAAGGTACAACCACCCTTAGCTGATCGGGAACTTGTTAACATGTTTTTGGGGACCCTGTCTGGTCCATTTTTCAACCACTTAATTGGAATCTCTTCATTTGGGTTTACAGATCTTATTTTGACTGGTGAGATGATTGAGGCTGGTATTAAGGCTGGGAAGATACAGAAGGGTGCCTCGTCAAGCATCGAAAAGAAGCCGTTTAAGAAAGACTCCAGTGCTGTCTACAGTGCAAGAAGACAGGATAGACCTGAACACCGCCAAGCTGTCAATGCGGTTGTTATTTCATAACCTGCTGGTGCTCCTCAGCACAACAATCAACAGAAGGATGAGAGACCTAAGAGGCAATTCACTAGTCTCAGCATGACCTTATCTCAGATTCTGCCACAGTTGCTAAAGACTAATCTGGTGACTCTAAGGGAAGCCCCAAAGAACTCAAATACAACGTCACCAAGGTATAACCCTAACGCCCGCTGTGCTTATCACTCCGATAGCCCGGGGCATAATACAAATGATTGTTGGAGTCTGAAAAATAAGATACAAGACTTAATTGATGCGAAGGAGATTGAGTTCGAAGCACCTGAGAGGCCTAATGTTGTGACTGCTCTTATGCCCAAGCATGGAGTAAATGCTCTAGAAGAAGACTTGTTTGTAGTTTCTGTGGATGAAATTGTTACCCCTCTGTTGACTGTAAAGAAGAACCTTTTGTTAGCCGGTTTATTTCCGGGCTGTGACGAAGGTTGTTGTATGTGTTCTGCTCTACCTAATGGTTGCCCATTCTTGAATTCAGGTATCCAAAACCTGATGGATAGTAAAGAGATTCTGCTCGAGAAGACTGTTGTTCCCGTAACTCATTCTGAAGAAGTTGCCATCATTACCATTTTCGACAATTCTTCCAAGGCCCCCTCGAGGAAGCCTGTTAGAATTACATCTGTTCCGAAGATCGCACTTGTGATAATCACTGTTCCGGGGCCTATCCCCTACACCTCTGATAAAGCTGTCCCTTGGCACTATGAGGCTGATGTTTATTTTCATGGAGTTAAGCAAGAGTTGGATGCTGATACTGACGTCAGCAACATTACTGGACCTGCTAAAGTCACCCGCAGCGGAAGACTTTTCTCACCTGATATTGCTCCACCAACAGCCCGAAGACCTGTTGTTATTACACTTGCCAGTGTACCTGCCACTATTCCTGATCAAGTTCCTATTCTTACCCCTGTCGCCGAGTCATCTGACGCTCGGGGCAAAGGGATCACCACTGATGTGCCTGCCCAGACGGAGGCACCGAAGACAATTATTGTTGAAGCTTCTAAACAAGAGATGGAAGAGATTCTGAAGATTATTAAGAAGAGTGATTATAATGTAGTTGAGCAGCTGGGGCAAACCCCATCCAAGATTTCTATGTTGTCACTATTGCTGTGCTCAGAGGCCCATGCCAATGCTCCGATTACATTTCTGAAGACTGCCCACGTACCACAAGAAACGTCAGCTGATCAGTTTACATATTGTGTGGCCAATTTGACGGCTGATAATGGGTTGGGTTTCTCGGACGCCGACCTGACTGCTAAAGGGAAGAGTCACAACGATGCCCTGCATGTCTCCATTGAATGTAGGGGCACTACTCTTGCACATGTATTGGTGGATACTGGTTCTTCGTTGAACGTCTTGCCTAAAAAAGCTCTAGACCGGTTGGATTGTGAAGGTTTGGACCTGAAACCAAGTAACATTATTGCCAGGGCCTTTGATGGGTCTAAGAGGATGGTGCATGGAGAGGTTGATATCCCGATCAAGGTTGGTTCTCATGTCTTCAATTCTACTTTCTATGTGATGGACATTCGGCCATCTTATTTTTGTTTGCTGGGTCGTCCATGGATCCATAAAGCTGGGGCCGTAACCTCAACGCTCCACCAGAAGTTGAAGTACCCGGTCAAAGGGAAGATTGTGACAGTACAAGGGGAGGAAGAGTACATGGCCAGCCACCTCAACTTGTTCCGATATGTAGAAATGGAAGGGGAGTTCATTGAGACCCCATTTCAACACTTTGAAGAGGTGCCCCAGACGTTGGCATCAGCTGAGACTGTAGTTGAAGATTCTCCTATGAAAATGGCTTCCTTAAAAGATGCCCGGGCTGTTATTGAGAAGGGTGAGTGTGCAAATTGGGGAAGACTTCCTGATTTTACACAGAAGACTAACAAGTTTGGTTTGGGTTTCACTGCAAAAGCTCAAAGGGCTGTTCAGAACGCACAAATCGGAAGACCTCCCGTGTTCATCAGCAACTCGAGAGTGAATGCCATTGAAGATGATGTGGAAGAGTCTGAATTCGACAATTGGATCTATCCTATGACCGACGGTGGACCAAGCAACTGGACAACAAAGGACTTCATCCCTATTACTTTTGTTACCCAGTAATGAAACTTTTGTTTTGAATTTGTAACAGACAATGTTTGAAACTTTACGGCCCGGTGTCTTACCCGGGACACTGTGGCTTCATTTGTGAGGGCTTTTGTGTGTCATTTTCATATATCATTAATAAAAGCATTGGACGTTTCTTGCATTTCAAATTTTGCGCTCCTTGTTTTTCTTTATTATATATTGCAAAACAGCTATTTTACACACACTCACATATACAGGTCCACATCCACTCTGGATCTCACTGGTAACGACTCTGCTACTGCCGGTTATGACTTCAAAAATTCGATCAACTTAGCCGAAGACGAAGATGAAGATGATTGCGAAGTGCCTGGTGAACTTGCAAGACTACTACTCCAGGAAGAGAGGGCTATTCAGCCACATGAAGAGCTGGTAGAAACAGTGAATCTGGGTACCGAGACAGATAAGAAGGAAGTCAAGATCGGTACAAATCTGGAGCTTAGTGTGAAACAACGGTTGATTCAGATGCTGCGTGACTATGTTGAGATCTTTGCCTGCTCCTACGAAGACATGCCTGGTTTGGATACTGATATTGTGGTTCATCGCCTGCCTACCAAGGAAGACTGTCCTCCAGTAAAACAGAAGGTCCGCGAATGCGCCCAGAGATGTCTGAGAAAATCAAGGCTGAAGTTATGAAACAGTTTGACGCCGGTTTTCTAGCAGTTACTTCTTACCCTCAAAGGGTGGCCAATGTGGTTCCTGTGCCGAAGAAGGATGGCAAAGTCCGAATGTGTGTTGACTACAAGGATTTGAACAGGGAGAGCCCTAAGGATGACTTCCCTCTACCTCACATCGACGTTCTGGTTGACAATACTGCTAAGCATAAAGTCTTCTCCTTTATGGATGGTTTCTCTGGTTATAATCAGATCAAGATGGCTCCCGAAGACATGGAAAAGACGACCTTTGTTACTCAGTGGGGTACTTTTTGCTACAAGGTCATGCCTTTTGGGTTGAAAAATGCTGGGGCAACATACCAGCGTGCCATGGTTTCTTTGTTTCATGACATGATCCATCATGAGATTGAAGTATACGTCGACGACATGATTGCAAGGTCCCAGACCGAGGAGGAACATCTTGACCATCTGCAGAAGCTGTTTGACAGACTGAAGTTGTACAAGCTGAGGTTGAACCCGAACAAGTGCACCTTCGGGGTGAGATCTGGCAAACTACTAGGTTTCATCGTAAGCGACAAAGGTATTCAAGTGGATCCTGCAAAAGTGAAAGCTATACAGGAGATTCCAGCTCCCAAAACAGAGAAAGAAGTCAGAGGCTTTCTGGGACGTCTGAATTATATTGCCCGATTCATCTCGCACCTAACTGCTACTTGTGAGCCAATCTTCAAGCTGTTGAAGAAAGATCAAGTAGTACATTGGAACGATGAATGTCAGGCCGCTTTCGAAAGGATCAAAGAGTATCTCCAAGAGCCACCTATTCTGATGCCACCAATTGAAGGGAGACCTCTGATCTTATACTTGACAGTGCTCGATAACTCAATGGGGTGTGTGCTGGGTCAGCATTAGGAGTCTGGCCGAAAAGAACATGCAATTTACTACCTTAGCAAAAAATTTACCGACTGTGAGACCCGATACTCACTGCTTGAGAAAACTTGCTGCGCTTTGGCATGGGCTGCTCGCCGGCTGAGACAGTATATGTTGACTCACACTACTCTGTTGATATCAAAGATGGATCCAATCAAGTATATCTTCGAAAAGCCTGCCTTGTCCGTAAGAATAGCAATATGGCAGATGATCTTGACTGAGTATGACATCCAGTATACGACCCAAAAGGAAATTAAGGGAACTGTATTGGCAGACCATTTGGCACATCAGGCAGTGGATGATTACCAGTCTATGAACTTTGAATTCCCGGACGAGAATATCATGTTGGTAACTGATTGTGAGATACCTGGACCGGATGAAGGACCTGAGGAAGGATCCTGATGGTCTATGTACTTTGATGGAGCTTTGAACGCTTTGGGTAATGGCATTGGCGCCGTGATCATATCTTCTAAAGGCTCTCATACTCCGTTCACCACCCGATTATGTTTCAACTGCACCAACAACATGGCGGAGTACGAAGCATGCATCATGGGTCTTCGAGCAGCAATTGACCTAAGGATTAAGTTCTTGAGTGTCTTCGGAGATTCCGCTCTCGTGATCAGTCAGATCAAAGGCGAGTGGGATACGAAACACCCAAATCTTATTCCTTACAAGGAGTATGTATTGACGTTGTTTCCCCATTTCGAGGAGATAACCTTTGAACACTTCCCTAGAGAGGAGAATCAGTTGGCGGACGCGCTGGCTACGATGTCTTCTATGTTCAAGGTCAGTTGGGACAACGAAGCTCCCCGGATTATCATTAAAAGATTGGACGAACCTGCACATTGCTGTGATATTGAGACTGAAGATGTAACAGAAAATCCCTGGTTTCATGAGGTGAAGAGGTACCTTGAGGCTCAGGAATACCCTGAGGGCGCATCTGTTAATGACAAGAAGTTTCTGAGGAGGTTCGCGGCAAAGTTCTTCATCAGCAATGACATTCTTTACAAGCATAACCATGATTCAACCTTACTGCGTTGTGTGGATAATAATGAAGCATAAAGGATCATGGCGGAATTACATGAAGGTACTTTCGGGACTCATTCCAGTGGACATACCATGGCAAAGAAGATCCTTCGGGCAGAATATTATTGGTCCACAATGGAAGCTGACTGTTATCAGCATTCTCGGACATGTCACAAGTGCCAAGTCTATGCTGATAAAGTGCACATACCTCTAGTTCCTCTGAATGTTTTGACGGCACCTTGGCCTTTTGCAATGTGGGACATTGATATGATCGGCGAGATCAGACCTACGGCATCCAACGGGCATCGTTTCATCCTGGTAGCAATTGATTACTTTACAAAGTGGGTTGAAGCAACTTCCTTTGCTACTGTAACCAAGAACATCGTGGCACAGTTCATTCGGCATAATCTGATCTGTCGATACGGTGTACCAGAGAGGATCATTACGGACAATGGTACCAATCTCAACAACAAGATGATCACTGAGCTCTGCGAGCAATTCAAGATACAGAATCATAACTCTTCTCCCTACCGGCCGAAGATGAATGGGGCTGTTGAAGCGGCTAATAAGAACATTAAGAATATTGTGCAGAAGATGATTGTGACATACAAAGACTGGCACGAGATGTTACCATTTGCTCTTCACGGGTACCGTACCTCAGCACAGACGTCAACAGGGGCAACACCCTATTCCCTGGTTTATGGCATGGAGGCAGTCTTACCTATTGAAGTTCAGATACCCTCTCTTCGGATCATGAAGGATGCAGGTTTGAGTGAAGATGACTGGATTCAAACCCAGCTTGATCAACTGAACCTAATCGACGAAAAGAGACTTACTGCTATTTGTCACGGTCAGACGTACCAAAAACGGATGATCAAGGCATTTAACAAGAAAGTCAGACGACAAAAGTATCAAGTCGGGGATCTGGTAATCAAGCGCATTATCCTACCTCAAGGTGATCCCAGGGGCAAATGGACCCCTACTTACGAAGGGCCATTTGCGGTTAAGAACATTTTCTTAGGAGGAGCTATGATTCTAACCACCATGGATGGTGACGACCTTCCTCACCCTATCAATGAAGACATAGTGAAAAGATACTACGCATAATCAAAGACCCGCTAGGTTGACTGGCCTAGGCAAAAATAAGGGCTTCCCGGCGAACCAAAAGGGTTCAGGCAAAAATAAGGGATGAAAATAAAAAATCTGTACACCCGGCAAGTCGAAAACCTGAAAAGGCGGCTTGGGAAAAAAAGGGTATCCCGGTGGACTGAAAACTCGAAAGGGCAGCCCAGGAAAAAATTAGGGATTAAAGCGTAACACTATGTCTCATTGGATCACCTTGCATCCAGACTCCAGTATCGACTATCAGGCTCGGACGACACTAACCAATCTGATTCATCTTCAACCAATAGCAAAGTGATGAGATGCTCGAGGATATAAAGGCAATAGCAGAGTTGGAACCCAGTGGGATTATTCACATAGCTGTTTTGTTTTCTTTTCATAAATTGTATAAATTCTATTTGCTCGGCGGCGTTCTCTTACTAGGACGTCAGCCTCTTGTATAAAAACGCCTATTTACAGACCAACTTCAAAATCAATACAAATTCATTTTCAGACAAATTTCAAATTGTTTTTCCTTTACCTGTTTTGTTTTGCAAAGAACGTCCAAAGTTTCATTTTTGATATATGCATTTGACATTATTTGCTGCTCATAAATATTTACACGCGAAACAAAGGATGAATTACTGGTAATATCAGAAACAGGGGCATAAGAAATGTCCAAGCTGTGTAGTTGCTTTGTCCACCAGGTACAAGGTAGATTCAGCTGAAGAATATGGCTATGATACCTTCACTCCCCGCAGAATAAGACAATAATGGTAGCTCTCCCAGCCGAGACTCGTAACTATGAACAAATCAACAATACTCTCCCCAAGCAGAGTTAGCCTACCATCAACCCTAAAAAGGTTGGGTATCCCTAGAAGGTCTTAATCTTCCCCAGCGGAGTATAAAGATATTCCTCAGCAAGTATAAGAGTATCCCCGACAGTCTTAATATTCCTCAACGGAGTATAAGAATGTTGCTCGGCAGAATACAAGATACCCCCAGTGGAGCCATTTCCCCAGCGCAGTCTAAAAAAGCTTTCCCAACAGAGTTGAATCATCTTCCCCAGTAGACTCTGGAAGTTTATCCCCGGCGGAGTACAATAAACCTCCCCAGCCAGGTTCAAAGGAGCATTCCTAGCAGAATTCAGAGGATTATCCCCACAAGAGTCTAACAGGACTATTCTCCAGCAAGTTGCAATTGAAAGATCATCCCCCAACAAAGTTCTTTCTTTCCCCCAACAGGACTTCAATCCTCGACAGATTCAATATCACCAGCAACGATAACCCATCCCCAGCGGAGTTTATCAGCGGAATCCCCAACGGAGTTTATCGTTAAAATCCTCAGTAGAGCATCTCTTCCCCACAAAGTAATTCCCCTCAGAGTAATCTCTTCATCAGTTTATTCCCCAACGGATTCATCTCCTCCTACAGGTTTATTCTCACAATCATCTTCGTTCATCATCCCCAGCGGAAACGAAGAACTCAACTCTATTCTCTAGCAGCTCCAGGATTTATTTTCCCCAGCTAAAACATTACATGTCCATACATCATGATGCATGCATATATGCATCATACCATACAATCTCATTTATGTTGAGAACATCATTGCTTGATCCATGTCATGCATTGTACATGACTGACCTTTACCTTTCAGGAGGGATGCAGTTAAACTCTCAGCCAGTCAATGGAGACAAAATCAGTTAAATCGATTCCTAAAGATTTTTCTGAGGCAAGCCAGTAAATGGAGACAAAATCAGTTAAATCGATTCCTAAAGATTTTTCTGAGGCAAAGCCAGTCAATGGAGACAAAATCAGTTAAATCGATTCCTAAAGATTTTTCTGAGGCACAACCTGTCAATAGAGACAACCCGTCAATGGAGATAACCTGTCAATGGAGACAACCTGTCAATAGAGATAACCTGTCAATAGAGACAACCCGTCAATGGAGACAACCCGTCAATGGAGACAACCTTTCAATAGAGACAACCTATCAATGGAGACAACCCGTCAATGGAGACAACCTGTCAATGGAGACAACCCGTCAATGGAGACAACCTTCAATAGAGACAACCCATCAATAGAGACAACCCGTCAATGGAGACAACCCGTCTATGGAGACAACCCGTCAATGGAGACAAATCGTCAATAGAGACAACCCGTCAATGGAGACAACCCGTCAATAGAGACAACCCGTCAAAAGAGACAACCCGTCAATGGATACAAAACCACCTACCAACAATCTCCAAATGGCATCTGTAAGCCCATTCCCGACATCACAATGCTGATACTACTTCATGCGAGTGCAAATTTCTGGGCACTCTAGTGTTCAATCACCTTCCACCTTCGGATCACGAAAGGCCCGAACGCCAATCTATATCCTCAGGTTTAAGAAGATTGAACAGGGGCAACTTTTGTACCCCAAAATTTGCCCTCCCATATTTCTTAAGACATGTCAAGAATCATCTCCAAGTTGCTCAAGATGGCTCAAGAGTTGGACAGTCAAATCATCTCCTAAGGCAGTCAATCTCAAATTAGGGTTTTGTGTTGCATCAAGGTCCTTACATCCAAATGACCTAAAGTTCTCCCCAACGTCCTAATATGTTCTCAAGTTCATCCATGTCAAATTTCAAGCCTTGCAGAGGAAGTTTGGTCAGTCAATTGCTAAAGAGGTCCAAAAATCGATTGTGCTAGGGCAAAAGTCAACTGTGACCTATGAATAGTCAAACCTCAATATTTTTTGTCAACATTCTCATTTTTAAGTATAATTCATCATTTGATCAAGGGTTGATCATGATTCATCAAGGATTGCTCAAGATTCATCAAGATTCAAAAGTTGCTAAATTAGGGTTTTGTAGGAAAAGTCAACTCAATTTTGACCAAGCATAACTTTCTCATACTTTATGAGAAATGACCCATCCAAATCTCATTTTGAAGAGAATTCAATTTCCTGTAATCCATCTTCACATTCCAAGATCAAGAAATGCACTCACAAAAAGTTACAAATTTGGACATTATAGGTCATTTTTGAAAGTCAACAAAAACACCTTTTTTTACAAAGCTTATAACTTGAGCATGGAATATAAAAATGAGATGAGACCAAAAGGGTTTGTTAGAGGACATCTCAAGGTTTCTAAAAAGTCCAAGAACACCTCCAAAAGTTCAAAATTGAAGAAGTTATGCATTGTTGAGGTTGGGAATGTTTCCAAATTTGCCAAAAGTCAACTATCCTCAAAACTCCAATTTTTGACAAAAGGGCCCACTTTTTTCCACTTGATATGATCTTGTCACACCACACACGTGTCCTATCTTCAATTTCATGACCAATAATTTATTTTTCTATTTTATTTATTTTTTATTGAATTAATAAATTTTAAATCAATATTAATTCAAATAAAATCCAAAAATTAACGGAATAAGATTTTTTTGATCATTACAGGTCTTCATTATCAAGATACACCTAATCAAATTCGTATCAAGCTTTGTTATGCACAAAATATCAGATTTGGTACTATTTTGTAAACTTTATCAATGGTGATCAAATCAAATCCCAAACCTTGAATGCACATGGATTGAAAGCCCAATTCTTGACCTAATGCAATCCCATATACACACACAAGCCAGGCACATCAAGAACACGACCTAAGAGCTGCAGAAACGGCCAAACCAAATTGGAGAAAAAGCTTGGAAAAGTGAAAACTGAAATCATACTTAGAGCACGATTCAGTCCAAAATCTCAACATGGTGTTCTTGCTTGCAATCCCCCGAAGCTATAGCAATCAGAACCAAGCCCTCTCATCGCCTGAAACGCCCTGTAAGTCGTCCTGAACATAGCTCTGAACATGAAATCGTGAATCCATGTTCTTGCATCTTTTTGCCATTTTTTTGTACAATCATGCTTAACGTCCAATTTCCAACATGTCTACATTATTTGATTTTGTTTTCATGGCCTATAACCTTAGATCCGAAGCTAGGGTTTGTGTTCTTGTTTTTTAGGCATTTTTGATACAGGCAAAATTAAGACAAATAATGACCATGGTTGTGTTCAGTGGAAAGAAACGAGTATGATGATGCTCTTAAAACTCGTTTCCAAGGCCTACAGGTGATTTTAGAAGGCATCCATGGATTCTGCTGCGGATAAAATCTGCAGGTAAAAATCCTGGTTATTTCAACGAAGAAGACGACTACGCGTCCTCTTCCTATTGGTTGGTTCAAATCTCGTGCCACTTTTTTTATTTCTAGCATAATAATTGAGTTTTGAATATAATATTTGTTTTGTATTCCATTAACAAAAGAACGCATTGGTTGAGTTGGCAAGCAGGCTAGTGGATAACCCTTTGGGACCTGGGTTCAAATCCCAGGTCCCCCAATATATTTGTCTTATTTTTTTCCAGGCAATTGTGTGTGGTTTCAGCAAGCGTGGACTATCATGCTCCTCCTGATCTCAAATGCCAGATGGCCTGCAAATCATATCCAATGGCCAAAGTTGGATATCCACCATACTCTCCAGTCAAAGGCACGCGCTGGATTAGGAAAGTCAAACAAGGCTGGATGAAAATGGGCCAGCAAATTGCAAATCATACCTCCATCTGGGGCCCAAACCCCCCTGAGTTTGTTTCTTTTTTTTTATTTCTTTCATTATTTCTCTTATTTTTATTATTTGTTATTTATTTGTTATTTTAATTACTAACCAAATAATAATTTTCTTCATAAAATCAGAAAACAAAAAAATATTATTTTTATTATTAATTTCATTATTTTATTTTTGTAAATAAATATTAATTAATTGACTTAGTTTTAAATAGGTTTAAACATTTAATATTTTTGCAATAAATTAAAACTAACATAGAATTAGGTTTTTAATAATTTTAATCATTTTTATTTTATTTCCTTATATATAAAAAAAACCAAAAATATTTTTATTAATTAATTAATTCAATTATTAACTTAGATTTAATTTTTAATTCAAAAATAACAAAAACTTGCTTTCTTTCAAAAAAAGCGTCAAAACCCTAAAAAATACGTCGATTTAATTTTCTTGCACGCGATCTATATTTCCAATATTGTAATTGCTTTCGGTATGTAATAACTTTTAATTTGGACATTATTTATCGCTTTCTTTTACTTTCCGCAATTTAAATTAAAGGGTTTGTTTTTGGCGATGTAAATACCCGATGCCTTGTAATAGCTTAGATTTAATTTCCGCAACTATATAATGTTAGATGTTTGATAAACAGGGAATGCATGACAAGATCCAATGTATGAACTTAAAATCAACAATACCTCACCCATGACATGTACAGATAAAATTAACCGAACTAACACACTTGCACATGCCACTCTTAGGGTACACCTCACTTGGTTGCCTCGAACGTGGTCATTGAGTATAAGAAGTTTTAGAGGTCGCCCTCTTGTCCAAAGATCATAGTTGCCTCGAAACGGTTGCCTCGGGAAAATGATCTAAGACATTAGGGTTACCACTAAGGCATCCTAACGTTGCTTTAGTGACCACACGTCCCTTAATCGAATTGACCCGAAAACTCCAATGACGATGCTACCTACTCCTCAATAGTGGGATAGCATTGTCTAAAGGACATTTGCACAGTTTAATTCCTTTTTGAGTAGGTAGATGGTTCTTAAGTACTTGCTCCTTTTAAAACAAAACAAAACTTTTCGCACTTACACTCTCTTCAAAACAAAAACTTTTTCAAACCCACAAACACAAAGAAAAGTAAACTTTTGAAAATACAATAAGCAACTACCTAAGAGTCCATGGATAACCATGGATAGAAAGGGTGCTAACACCTTCCCTTTCTATAATCTACCTCCCGAACCCGAGAAATATCTCAAAAAGGGAATTTTTCTGTGCTTTTTTCCTTTCCTTGTTGGATAAAATAAAAGACGGTGGCGACTCTTGCTTACCGCGACATTTTGCAAAAATAAACGCAAAACACGAACCAACATTCCAAAACAGTCAGTTCTCATTCCCACCGATCACACACTCTAATTACTAACAATATATGACAGCAATAAAATTGTAGAAATGTAAAGTCCTACGCTATTACAAAATTTATGGGGGTGGGGTGTACAAATTTATGAATGGGGATTGTAAATTAAATCCTAAGTTACTATTACAACCACATTGAAATGGATAAGAATGTACAAGAAATGTAAAATGCTTATTTATTTAAGAAAAGAAATAAGTTTTGTTTAAGAAAATATTTTTGTGTCTTTTTATGTTAAAAGAAATAAAATGTGATATATGAATATGAAATATTTTTGGTGTTTTTTGGTTAATGATAAAATAAAGTGATGGTAAAAAAAATAACAAGGAGAAGAAAGATAGAATCAGCGCAAATGCTGAAAAGAAGAGGTCAGAAGCTCTGACTCTGGCATGCTGCACAAACAGAAACACGTTAGTAAAAATATGGAAGTTCAGAAGTTTTGGATCTTATGAGAATTCAGAAGTTTTCAAAAGTTCTGATGCAACTGATAGAACTTCGTCTCCCTTCTCCATGCTAGTCAGAACATCTACAACTTAGTCATTTCTTAACAGAACAAAAGTTACACACATGACAGTTATGACAAGTTTCAAGAAATATAAGAAACATAAATCAGAAGCAACATGAATTTGCTAATCCTAATTCTGAGTCCTAATTTTTTATGAAACTTTGAACTGGAATTCCCTCTACTTAGGCAGGCAGATGCATGAAATCTCAGAATATGTACATCATCAGAATCAGAATATCTACATTGTATTGAATATGCAAAATCTGACAATGCCTAATATAACGAGAGTCGGCAGAAACTTACCTTGCAGCTGGAAAATACTCTGGGAGCTAGAACCTGATTTTGACCACTTGTGGTGTTCTGAACAGCTTCCTCACGTGTTCAGCAGGCTGAAAACTTTCTACTTGGGATGTAAATGATTAGAAGATTCTGGAACAAACAAGGGACAAAGTTCTGACTTTTTGAGTGGGACGTTGGTGGAGAATGTGTTACTATTTGACTACAAAATTTTGGATGACTTTTGAATGTATATCAAGAACTGTATGGGTTGTTTTGATCAAGAAACAACTTGAGGAAAAATGGAGTTTTAATGCAAGAATCAAATGCTAAGGTTTTATATTTTTGTGTTTGTAATCCTTTTGGCCTCTTGGAATTTTTGCAGGGGTTCAAAGCTTTTCTTTCTCAAATTCTGCACCTTTTTCTCAAATTTTTCCGACCTCTCAAATTTTTCCGACCTCTTTTCAATGGCCAAAGATGTTCTATTTATAGGTAAAGGTTTTGTAGTTTGGAGAGGTCAAGTGGCGCCAACATCATACGCTAGATGCTGACTTACTCTTGAAGTAAGCTTAAACAAGCGTGGTTCAATGCACCAAGTAGAATGGTTAACAGCGCCTAAGCTGGATTTGTCAGCATGAATTAAGGAAAAGTAGAAGCAGCGCATGGGCATAGAATAATTTTGCATAAAAGTTTATCTTCCCAAGACTATAGGGGTACACGTGAGGGAAATCCTTTGGATAACAACTCAAAAGTGGTTGTGAGCATTAAATGATGACGAGATTTATCAAATCATAAATCCTGCCATGTGAAACTCTGTATCCTAGCTTAACTCTGGATTAGAAGTTTTGCTTCAACATAGCATCTAATCTTTCGATCCTCTTATCTTCTGGCTCCAGTATGTTCTGAAGGAGCTTTCAGACTTTCTAGAAAGCTTGCAGCACGCTTCTTAACCTTCTTTGAATTACCCTGGCAAACTCTGACTGAAGCTTTTGTGAAAACTTGCCCAGAAGTTTTGACCAAACTCTGCCTTGAGAGTGTCCAGAATTTGCTGAGTATTATGGTAATAATCTGGTCAGAAGTTCTGAAATTGTCATAATTCTTGAACACTTAGAAAAATTTCTAAGTACTTAGAATTTTACTTCTCCAAAGTAAAATTTGACTTTTAAATTTCCTGATGAAACAAACTTCATATTCCAATATGTCTTGATGAAATATGATTTTTGAGATTTGATTTTGATCCAAAAGTCAAAGTTAGACTTCTCAGTGTGCAAATGACCATTTTCCCTTGTGAATGACTTGCTTGGAAAAATTGATAATTCAAGGCCTGGAAACTTGATAGAAGCAAACCTGGGATCCAGGGTGATCCCTTGTGAAATGAGAGGGAAAATTTTGGGGTACAACAACTGCCCCTGTTCAAACTTCTTAAACCTGAAGAGTTAGATTGGCGGATCTGCCATTCGTGACTTGAAGGTGAAAGATGATTTAACATTAAAGTGTCCAGAAATTTGCACTCGAAGATGGATGGTGAATGGGTTTATAGATGCCATTTGGAGGAATGTTGGTAAACACTGGAAGAAGTATCATCACAAATCTTCTTGTCGATTTATACTAAAACTCGATGTTCTACCTGTGAGAAAAGGGTTAGTAAAATGCAAATGCTTTCATGATGTTCACCAGATGTGGTATCATGCCAAATGCATATGGTATGTACATGCTATGATGTATGAATGTGAGGTATATGTTTTTGGTCTGGGAAAATAAATTCCTGACTACTGCTGAGGAAATTCTGGGAGATTGAATACCTTATTGCTTGTTGGAGATGAAGAATATGCATATCTTCAAATTTTGTTGAGAGGATGCTTTTGATGGGGAAGATCACTCCAATGTCAGTTGTTATCTGGTCAGATCTAGGCTTCACAGTTGCTGAGGATGAAGTAGTCGATTGTTAACTGGTCGAATCCAGGCTTCACAGCAACTTACCGGAGGATGAGACGAATTAACTGTTATCTGGTTGGATCCCAGGCTTTACGGAAAATTCCTTGAAGTTGAATAGTTATCTGGCCGGATCCAGGCTTCACAACAACTTGATGGGGATATAGAAGTTAACTGTTATCTGGTCGGATCCCAGGCTTTAATGAAGATTCCTTGAAGTTGAATAGTTATATGGTCGGATCCAAGCTTCACAACAACTTGCTGGGGATACGGAAGTTAACTGTTATCTGGTCGGATCCAGGCTTCACAGTAACTTACCGGAGGAAAAGAAGAATTAACTGTTATCTGGTCGGATTCCAGGCTTCGTAGAAAATTCCTTGAAATTGAATAGTTATCTGGTCGGATCCAGGATTCATGGTCCTTTGGGAAAGCTGCACTATTATCTGGTCGAGTCCAGGCTTCATAGTGTCTTTCTGGGGATCATAGTTAATTGTTATCTGGCCGGGCTCCAGGTTTCACAATAAACTGTTTAAAAACTGTTATTTGGTCGGGTCCAGGCTTTGCAGATTTCTGATGTTTGATGAGGTCAATTGTCATCTGGTCGGGTCCAGGCTTCACAATAAACTGCTTGGGGATTTGGTAATTATCTGGTTGGTTTCCAGGTTTCACAATGAATCTCCGAGGATGATTGCTATCTGGTCGGGTCCAGGTTTCACAACAAACCGTTTGAGAAGATGGAGAGGAAAACTGATATCTGGTCGGGTCCAGGTTTCTCAACAATTTGTTAGGGATATGGAGGAAACTCTACTGAGGAAAAGAAGTTAAACCTTGGTCGGATTGAGTTTAGGTTCTTCTATATATTTTAAGAGTTACCCTATTATCTGGTCGGGTCCAGGCTTCATAGCATCTGGAATTGAGATTGACTGTTATCTGGTCGGATCCAGGTTTCAGATACTCAAACTGTTATCTGGTCGAGTCCAGGTTTCAGTAATTGAAGAAGTCAAACTATTATCTGGTCGGGTCCAGGTTTCAGTAATTGACTTGAAAATTATTCTAATATCTGGTCGGATCCAGGCTTCATAACATCTTGAAATTAAGACCAGCTGTTATCTGGTCTGGTCCAGGCTTCAGATACTCAAATTGTTATTTGGTCGGGTCCAGGATTCAGTAATAACTTGAAATTATGCTAATATCTGGTCGGATCCAGGTTCCATAGCATCTCTTGGAAATAATGAAGGCTTTGCTGATGGCTTTACTGGGGATTAGGGGTTATGGCCCTGTGATTTGCAGTAATTTGAAAAGGAACTTAAAATTGGAGAGTATAGTCTCAGTCGGGTAAGGCAGACTCAGCTTGGGGAGGATACACCCAACTGGGGATGATAGACTCTGTTTGGAGATAATAGCCTTGGCTGGGGAAGATATGCTCAGCTGGGGATGATAGGCTCAGCTGGGGAACTTCGTGGTGTCTTGATTGTTGTATGTTGAGAAATTTGAATTCGGCTGGGGAAATAACCTTGTTGGGGAAATAAACCTTGTTGAGGAAGTGAATTTCCTTTAGTAAGAGATCCCCGAGGCTTCAACTTGTAAAAATTGACTTAGCTGGGGAGAAAGCGACCAAGAGGTCGAGACTTTGGTCAGGGATTATCCTATGCAAAGAGACTTTGTGGGCAACTCCATTGGGGAAAGGTTTATTACCGCCGTCCTTGTGGGGATAATGATGATGAGATAACTATGTGGGTCTATTTCATATACATTGAAGATATTCTTACTGATGCTTAGCAGGACACATGTTCCAAATAGTTTTAATTATGTTCATATGCATATGTTCATTCAATTTTAGTCATTGGACAAATTTGCATTCAAAACAAAAATAGAAATTTTGCACTTCAAAGGGTATTTGTATTGATATTTTTCCCCTAAATAAGCGTTTTTGTACAGAGAGACAAAGATCCTAGTAAGAGGAAATCGTCGAAAGGAAAACAAGAATGAGAATGAAAACAAATAGCCATGTGAAATGATCTCATCGCCTTCCAACTCTACTATTTCCCCAATGTCTTCGAACGTCCCTTGTCGTAGATCAAAGTTGATTGAATTGATCTTGGACCATTTGAACTTGGACCTTGGTGATAGAATTGACTATGGATTTTATGGGACATAGTCGTACGCTTTTAATCCTTAATTTTTGCCTGGACCGCCCTTTCGGGTTTTCGGCCCACCAGGATACCCTTTTTTGCCCAAGTTTCCCTTTCGGGTTTTCAACTTTCCGAGTGTACCATCTTTTTCCTATATCCCTAATTTTTCCCCAAACCTTTTAGTTTGCCGGGATGCCCTTATTTTTCCTAGGCGTTTCAACCTAGCAGGTTTCTTATGCGTAGTATTTTTTAACTATGTTCGCGTTTATAGGATGTGGGAAATCTTCACCGTCCATGGTGGTCAGTATCATGGCACCCCCAAAGAAAACTCTCTTGACAACAAATGGCCCTTCATAAGTGGGAGTCCATTTGCCTCTGGGGTCGCCTTGTGGCAAAATGATACGTTTTATCACCAAGTCACCAACTTGATATACTCGAGGCTTGACCTTTTTGTTGAAAGCCTTGATCATTCGTTTTTGATATGTATGACCATGACAAATAGCAGCTGTGATACAGTGGGAGAATTGACTTGAGGTTTTGCGTTTGTGTTCGCAAATATTTCGGTTTAGCAAGAGTCGCCACCGACTTTTTATTTTATCCTAAGGAAAGGTCAAAAAGCACAGGAAAGACCTTTGAGATGTTTCTTGGGTTCGGGGAGTAGATTATGAAAAGGGAAGGTGCAAGCACCCTTTTCATCCATGGTTATCCATGGGCTCTTATTTACTTATTTAGATCACTTGCTTTTGCTTTTCAATTGTTTGAAAATGGTGTTTTGTGTGTGGTTTTGAAAGATGTTTTGAAAAGAGGCCATCATTGTGGCAACCTTTGTAATGATTCTTGTTTGAATATATACAAAGGTGTTTGTCTTTTTAAAAATATATTTCAATGTTTGAAAGTTTGTGTTTTTTTTTGGGAAATTGTGTTGAATTGTGTTGTGAAGTGTGCTTGAAAATAGCAAGGATGTTTTGCAAGCTTTTGATCAAGTAACTAAGAGTTATCTACCCTATTTTACTCAAAGGTATTTCCTACACATTTTTAACCCTTTTGACAGTGTTGTTTTACCATTGCATTTGGTAAACAACCTTGTATTAGGATGTTAAACAGGACAGGCGC
The DNA here is from genome assembly GCA_948472305.1 of Vicia faba. Lineage (NCBI taxonomy): Eukaryota > Viridiplantae > Streptophyta > Magnoliopsida > Fabales > Fabaceae > Vicia > Vicia faba. The sequence goes on along the minus strand of OX451736.1, from coordinate 188,343,517 downwards.
GGGTCATCGCATACAATCATTGAAAGCAACTTGTGATACGCTCTAGCAATTTTGTAAGGGACGAGATCATTTTATCGAAGGCAACATCAAGGGTCATCGAGGGACTACGATCTTTGTTTATCAAAGGGGCATTTGATAGAGTGTCTCATATTCGAGGGACATGATTGCATTTCTGAGGCAACAAGCGAGGTTACCCTAGAGGTGCACGTGTGAATTATGTTTGTCATTTTCATGCATTTAGGTTTTGTATTAGGTCATCTAGCGATTGATTTTGGATTTTCGCATACAAACCCTAATCTCTAATCATGGCATATTTGAAAGCATAAAGTGCGAGAATTAAAAATCTAAGCTATTACAAAAGTATTCGGGGATGGGGGTACAATTATTTACAAATGGGGATGAGTCTCACAAGGATAACAAAGTCCAAATATCAAGTGTTACAACCAAATCGAATTGTCGCGATTCAATACAAAGCTATAACAAAACATGAAAATAAAGAGAATCAATTTATGAAACGCATGTATTTATTAACTTGAAAATAAATAAATAAAAATCTATTCTAAAAAAAAGGAAAGATTAAATATTTTATTACTCTTTTTGTGTTTTATTAATTATGAAAAAAAAAGAAGATCTTAAAGAAAGAAAATTAAATTTAAACAAAAACTCTATTATTATTTTTTGGTGTTTTCATCATGTGAAACAAGATTAATTAATAAAGAAGAAAATAAAACTAACTTAAAAAAACAAAGTTTAATATATTATTTATTATTAACAAAAATAAAACAAATTAATTTAAATTAAAACAAAACAATAGCATTTGTTTAAAAAGGATGATGGGCTATGGATTTAAGAATTGGGCCCAAAACAAAAACTAAAGAAGAAACAAAGGGGTCAGAATGGGAAAATGGGGGGTGTGAGCCAGTAGGGTTATGGGCTTAAGCATGTTTGGGGCGGACAGGCCCATCTCACAAGTTTTGTAACATTTTATTTTGGGGTCTCAGAAACTAGGGTTTGTAGAATGAAAATCACAGCGGTGTCGTTCTCTCTTTTTCTCTCTTCTTCATCTTTCTCACTCTCACGCGTTCTGATTCTCCCTCCTCTCAAGCCACCGGAGCGCCACCTCCTCCTCTCATCTCCTCACGATGGTCAAAGGTTTTGTTGTAAATGGTATAGTTCGTTCTCTTTCTGAGTTTTACAGTTGGTTATGTTTGTTTGATTTTTATAGTTTGTTTGATTAAGCTTGCTTCATGTTTCTTTGTTTTAACCTATGGTGCTTATGCCTGAGATGCAGTAAGGGTTTGAGAAAAAACGTACCTTGGAGATTTTTCTGGAAAATGGAGGGGAAAGAGTGAGACGGGGAGATGGAGGCGTTCCTTGGTGGCTTAGAGGCGGATGGGAAGAGATGACGACGAGCTTTTCTGGTATCTTCTCTTCTAAACCTTGAATGATAACGATTCCTTCTGAAACTTTGTTGTTTTTGTTGATGATGTTCTGAAACTGGAAATGTTGATGATGATCTGAAACTGGAAATGTTGATGGTGATTGCTTTCTGAAACCTTGCTTGGCTATTTCTGAAACTCTTTTCCTCTCTCTTTGATATTGAATGTTGATGATGAAATATTTCTGAAACTCTTTTGTTGCTTCTGAAACTTTTTTCCTCTCTCTTGATTTGATGATGTTGATGATGATGTGATAATCTGAAACTGTGTTGGTTTGTATTTGTTTATGATGATGCTTGTTTTGCAAGTTCTATTATGGACAATGGCTTGGTGATGATTGTTTGCTGAAGGTTTGGAAACTGCAGACTTGGTTTTTGTTAGTAGGCTTTGAGTTTGATAACTGCTGCCGGTTTTTGGTTTGAGTTGTTGTGCTAACAGGCTTTGTGGTTAGCAGGTTGTGCAGTTTGATAACTGTTGCAGTTTTTTGAGTATTTTTTGTTGTAGTTTTGGATGGCTTTGAGTTTGATAACTGTTGCAGGTTTTTGGTTTGAGTTGTTATGCTAACAGGCTTTGTGGTTAGCAGGCTGTGCAGTTTGATAACTGTTGCAGTTTTTTGAGTATTTTTTGTTGTAGTTTTGGCTGGCTTTGAGTTTGATAACTATTGCAGGTTTTTGGTTTGAGTTATTGTGCTGTTTGGAGAGTTGTTGGCTTTGGTTTTTTTGTAGTGCTGTTGGTATATTTTTCAGCTTGGTTTCTTGTTCAAAGGTTTTACAGGCCTTTTAACCTATGTCCTTTGGCTTGGCTTGCAATTTTGTTTTATAACAGCCCTCTCTAATTTTGGTTAGCAGGCTGGGACTTATGGTTTGTGTTTGAAACCGTTGGGCTTTTTCTTCTTGCTGTTTTTATGGTATTATATCTTGATCCATTTTTTTAGCCAACTGTACAAATACCAAAAAGGTGCTCCCTTTTCTCTCTTTCTCTCTCAATGACAAAACATATTTTCTTTTTATCTTTTTTTATTTTCTGAAAAGTTCGCCCTTTGACTGGAAAATGATGAAAAGCTGTGACAAGTTTTGACTTGTGATTTTGGATTACCTCTTGCCTTTTACTGCCATCCTGCTGCATTTTTCTACTATCATGCTGCATTGCTACATTTGTATCCAATCTGTTTTGTTCAATTTGCTTATGCAGTTTGGCGCCTTGTGCTTGTGCTGTTTGTACAGCAGGTTCCAGTTTGCCTTGCTTTGTATATTTGGTTATGCTTAGATAGTTTGGCGCCTGTTTGCCTTTGTAACTTTGTAACTCAGTTTGGTTTTATTTGCTATGCAATACAGTTGGCACCTTGTTGCATTTAGTTGTTGCATTGTTTGGTTGGCTGACTTTGTAATGTTGTGCAGCTTGCCTTTGTATGCTGCCATGTTTGCATTCAGCTTGCCTTGTTTTGCAGTTTTGGCGCCTTGCTATGTTTTTGAATAATTGCTTTTGTATGCTTGTATTTGCATTTTTTACTTTTCTCTTTGTGAACCAAGAAGAGCAATCTTCTTGTGATTTGCAAAGAGAAAAATAAAAACATGATGAACAATAGCACTCTGATTCCAGACGGCAAACTTTAATGATGAATTTTTCCTTTCTTTTTCTGTTTGAAAAATTAACTGTACTAATCCTCTTTTCTTTGTCTTTTTTCATGTGAGCACAAATTGGGTGATAGATGAAGCAGGAGACTTTGAGCATAGGAGCAATGGAGCTTAGGCTTAGATTAGATTTTCCATTTAATTGTAATCATTTATTTTTTCAAATACTATAAGTTGTAAAACATACAATATTCAAATAATAAATTATTTTTGTAACAACATTTGGAATGAATGAAGAAAGCTTTTATGAGATCATCTGATAATCCAATAAAACCTTCTACTGTCAATATCTTGCAGTTCTTTCTTCAAGTCTTCACTGATTATTTAAGATTCCCAAATCAAAATAATTAAAATTACATTCCAACAATTCTAATCCAGATAACTTAAATTCCAAGTAATCCAAAAACTTTGCAGTCTCGTAACCTTGCAACAGCATTCAAATCAAAATAGGCATTGTGTATTCCAATAAATGAACAAGCATTCCATTAACAAGCAAACATTTCATTCCATTAATAAGCAGATGTGTTAATATTCCAAATAACAGTCTCAGCTCCTATCTCTTATCCCAGATAATCAGGCCTTGAGAACAACCAGTTAACCTTTCAGCAAACTTAAAAAAGTGTGAAAACAATGTAACAGTTAACTGAATTTTTGAGGATTCAATTTCTTCTGAGAAATGCGAGAGAAACCTTAATTCTTGATTTACTGTCAAAGAAAGTTTGTTTGATCGATTCCTGAGCCAGTCTTAAAAATCTGATAAAACCATAGGGTTGTGATTTCTTGTGAAAAAGAGAGGGCAAATTTTGGGGTACAACAACTGCCCCTGTTCAATCTTCTTGAACCTGAAGAGTTAGATTGGCAAGTTTGCCGTTCGCGACTCGAAGGTAAAAGATGATTGGACACTAGTGTGCCCATAAATTTGCACTCGTCAAAGCATAGTTGAGGGAATGGGCTTAAAGATGCCATTTGGAGATGTGACAGAATCTTGTCGGAGATGGGCTTAAAGATGCCATCCAAGAATGTTTATTGAACTGTATGTTGTAGGTGAAAGAATGAGTATCAGAAAGGTATCCATGTTTGGAACGTCTCTGAGCTGGGGGTTTGAATAAGCAATAGATTAACATCCATGTTTGGTGCATCCGTAAACTGTTTTCAATGAGCTGAATCTGAACAAGCGATAGATTAGCATCCATGTTGGGAAGCATCCGTAAACTGTTTTCAATGAGTTGAATCTGAACAAGCAATAGATTAACATCCATGTTGGGAAGCATTCGTAAACTATTTTCATGATTCTGGAGTTGAACAAGCAATAGATTAACATCCATGTTTGGTGCATCCGTAAACTGTTTTCAATGAGCCGAATCTGAACAAGCGATAGATTAACATCCATGTTGGGAAGCATCCGTAAACAATTTTCAATGAGCTGAATCTGAACAAGCGATAGATTAACATCCATGTTGGGAAGCATCCGTAAACTGTTTTCATGATTCTGGAGTTGAACAAGCAATAGATTAACATCCATGTTGGGAAGCATCCGTAAACTGTTTTCAATGAGCTGAATCTGAACAAGCGATAGATTAACATCCACGTTGGGAAGCATCCGTAAACTGTTTTCATGATTCTGGAGTTGAACAAGCAATAGATTAACATCCATGTTGGGAAGCATCCGTAAACTGTTTTCAATGAGCTGAATCTGAACAAGCGATAGATTAGCATCCATGTTGGGAAGCATCCGTAAACTGTTTTCATGATTCTGGAGTTGAACAAGCAAAGATTAACATCCATGTTGGGAAGCATCTGTAAACTGTTTTCAATGAGCTGAATCTGAACAAGCGATAGATTAACATCCAAGTTGGGAAGCATCCGTAAACTGTTTTCATGATTCTGGAGGTTGGTAGTTTGTTAATCTTATCCTGAAAAGAGTAAAATATTAGCTGAAACACTAAGTTATGTTGCATGAAATGTATGATGCAATATATGTGTTTTATCAATGTTCATGATATATGAATGTAATGTATGCGCATGTAAGCTGATGGGCTGTCTTGCTGAGGAAGATAAATCCTGAATAGCTGGAGATAATAAAATATTTGAATGCCATCGGGGAAGATAAATCCTGGACCACTTTTGAAGAGTATGTGTGTCTTCAAGCTTTTTGACAACCTCTGTGGGGAGAAGCTATACTGCTGGAAAAATCAGGAGTTTGGGTTGTATGCCAATCTATTGGGGATTCCTGTTTCATTGTTTGAGGAGAACTCCGCTGGGGAATATCTGAAAACTCTATGGGGAATTGGGAATGAGAATCTTCATTCTGCTAGGGGAATTGGTGCTGAGGAGTCAAGAACGAGAATCTTTGATCTGCAGGGGATTAAAAATTCTGTGGGGAACAGCCATACTGCTGGAGGGTAAGCTCGGGACTCTGGGAAAAGCTTATTCCTGTTTGGAAGAAATTCAAGAGTTTAGGTTGTACGCCACCGTGAGAATGAGAATCTTCGTTCAGGCGCTTGGGTCAGGAGGTTGGGTGCATGCCAATCTACTGAGGATTTCAAAAATGAGAAACTCCGTTCTGTTGAGGATATCAGGGGTAAACTGAATGGTTTCCGCTGGGGATTGGCAGCTCAAAGTTTCCTCTCCGCTGGGGGTCTTAGTGACGTGCTGATTTGATTGGCGACTTCACCAGGAAAAAAGTTAAAAAATAACTTTCTGAGGAATTATCTGGTTTAAAAGCGACTCTCCGGGGAAAAGGGAGGAAACTGGATGGTCTTCACCGGTGTTCAAAAGTCGAAGGTTTGACTCTGTTGGGGAAGAAAGCTTCATTCTTACTGAGGGTTTGTAGTTCAAAGTTTTGTTCCACTGTGGATTGGGAACTTGAAAGCTCAATTCTGATGGGGATTCTTAACTCCGCTGGGGATATGCATTTCAAAGCTTTTAGTTCTGCCTAGGATCTGGATGATGTATTGTAAGGGATTTCTCCTGGAATAGTCTAAAGACACTTTCCTACACTTCCATCCTATCAGTAATTATTCTTTCTCATTTCGTTTTATTTCGTTTCAAATGCATATGCTCATTTAATAAATCATTGGACGTTTTCAAATAAAACATAAGTGTAAAAAAAGAAAGAAAAGGCAAACGATTTTCTGCACTTTGAAGTAACTTTGTATTAACTTTGTGTAAGCATTTTGTACAAAGGAGACAAACATCCTAGTAAGAGAATGTCGCCATAAAATTGGGAAAAATCTATACAAACAAAGATGGCTATGTGTAACAATTCCATGGGGTTCCCATTCTGCTATAGCCTTCGCAATTCTGAGTATCTTGTCCATTCGTTGCTTTGTCCGCAGATGATTGGATTGATCAGAAGCTTGGAACTTGTCCGTGAAGGGATTATCCTTAAAGTGATCCGACGAGACATAGTCATATGCTTTAATTCCCTAACTTTTGCCTGGATCGCCTTTTCAGGTTTTCGATCCACCGGGAAGCCCTTTTTGCCCAAGTCGCCCTTTCGGGTTTTCAACTTGCCGGGTGTACGACTTTTTTGTTTATCCCTAAATTTTGCCTGAACCGCCCTTTCGGGTTTTCGATTCACCGGGATGCCCATTTTTGCCCAAGTCTCCCTTTCGAGTTTTCAACTTGTCGGGTCGTTTTATGCGTAGTATCTTTTGACTATGTCTGCGTTCGCATGGTGCGGCAGGTCATCACCGTCCATGGTGGTCAGGATCATTGCCCTGCCAGAAAAGATGTTTTTGATCACAAATGGTCCTTCGTAAGTAGGAGTCCATTTGCCCCTGGGATCACTTTGCGGCAAGATAATCCGCTTGATTACAAGATCCCCGACTTGATATACTTGTCTCTTGACTTTCTTGTTGAAGGCCTTGATCATATGTTTTTGATACGTCTGACCATGACAAACAGCAGTAAGTCGCTTCTCATCAATCAAGTTAAGTTGGTCAAGCTGGGTCTGAATCCAATCGTCTTCACTCAAACCAGCGTCCTTCATGATTCTCAGGGAAGGAATCTGAACTTCTATAGGTAAAACAGCTTCCATGCCGTATACCAAAGAAAAGGGTGTTGCCCCAGTTGATGTTCGCGCCGTGGTACGGTACCCGTGTAGAGCAAACGGTAACATCTCATGCCAGTCCTTGTAGGTGACTGTCATCTTTTGAATGATTTTCTTGATATTTTTGTTCGCAACTTCGACAGCACCGTTCATCTTTGGCCTATAGGGAGATGAATTGTGATGTTGAATCTTGAACTGTTCGCACAGAGCGGTGATCATAGTGTTGTTCAGGTTTGTACCATTTTCCGTAATGATTCGGTCAGGAATACCGTACCGGCAAATGAGGTTCTGCTTGATGAAGCGGGAAACCACATTCTTTGTAACGGAGGCGAAGGAAGCTGCTTCGACCCACTTGGTAAAGTAATCAATGGCCACCAGGATGAAGCGGTGTCCATTGGATGCTGTAGGCTTGATCTCTCCAATCATGTCGATACCCCACATTGCGAATGGCCAAGGAGCTGTTAGGACATTGAGAGGAACCTGAGGAATATGCACTTTGTCCGCATAGACTTGGCATTTGTGACAAGTGCGGGCGTACCGATGACAGTCAGTTTCCATGGTAGACCAGTAGTAGCCTGCCCTTAGGATCTTCTTAGCCATCGTATGTCCGCTCAAGTGGGTGCCAAATGTGCCACTATGCAATTCAGTAATGATCTGCTCGGCTTCAACCTTGTCCATACAACGAAGCAGAACACAATCATGGTTCGGCTTGTATAGGATACCATTTCTCAGGAAGAACTTGGCAGCAAATCTCCTTAAGAACTTTCTGTTATTGACTGAAGCTCCTTCAGGGTATTCTTGAGTCTCGAGATACCTTTTGATTTCATGAAACCAGGGTTGTTCCACTACTTCTTCGGTATTAATCTCATGACAATGTGCAGGTTCATCCATCTGTTCGATGGTAATTTGGGGAGCCTCATTATCCCAGTTAAGTTTAAACATGGAAGACGTTGTAGCTAGAGCATCTGCTAGCTGATTTTCTTCTCGCGGGAAGTGCTCGAAGGTAATCTGCTCAAAATGAGGTAACAATGTCAGGACATGTTCTTTGTATGGGATGAGGTTAGGATGTTTAGTGTCCCACTCTCCTTTGATTTGACTGATAACCAAAGCCGAGTCCCCAAACACAACCAAAGATTTGATTCCTAAGTAAATCGCAGCCTTGAGACCAAAGATACAAGCTTCATACTCGGCCATGTTGTTGGTGCAACTGAAGCAGAGTCTAGCAATGAAAGGTGTATGGCAACCTTCTGGAGAGATAAGTATCGCGCCGATATCGTTTCCAAGCGCATTTGAAGCACCATCAAAGTACATGGTCCATCGGGATCCTTGTTCAGGTCCGTCATACGGTCCGTTACCTTCAATGTTGTCCAATGTCATAATGTCCTCGTCGGGAAAATCGAATTTCATGGATTGGTAATCTTCGACAGCTTGATGAGCTAGATGGTCAGCTAGTACACTCCCCTTTATAGCTTTTTGGGTTGTGTACTGGATATCATACTCAGTCAAGATCATTTTCCATCTAGCGATTCTTCCAGATAAAGCGGGCTTTTCGAAGATGTACTTGATCAGATCCATTTTAGAAATCAGCAGAGTGGTATGTGTCAGCATATACTGCCTTAGTCGGCGAGCAGCCCATACCAAAGCGCAGAAAGTCTTCTCGAGCAGTGAGTAGCGAGTCTCACAGTCGGTAAACTTTTTGCTAAGGTAATAAATGGCATGCTCTTTTCGACCAGACTCGTCATGTTGGCCCAGTACGCACCCCATTGAATTATCCAAAACAAACAGATACATGATTAACGGCCTTCCTTCGACGGGTGGCATTAAGATAGGATGCTCTAGCAAATACTCCTTAATTTTATCGAAAGCAGCTTGACAATCATCATTCCATTCAACCACCTGATCTTTCTTCAACAACTTGAAGATTGGTTCATAGGTAGATGTTAGGTGAGAAATGAACCTTGCATTGTAGTATAGGCGTCCTAAGAAACCTCTGAACTCCTTTTCAGTGCGAGAGGCAGGCATTCCTCATATAGCTTTGACTTTAGCAGGGTCAACCTCAATGCCTTTGTTGCTGACGATGAATCCCAAGAGTTTACCAGACTTGACTCCGAAAGTGCACTTGCTAGGGTTCAGTCTGAGCTTATATTCCTTCAATCTGACAAACAGCTTTTGCAGATGGTCGAGGTGTTCTTCTTCTATTTGTGAACGGGCAATCATGTCGTCTACGTAGACTTCGATCTCATGATGTATCATGTCATGAAACAAAGCTATCATGGCTCGCTGATAGGTTGCCCCAGCATTCTTCAGTCCAAATGGCATTAGTTTATAGCAGAAGGTACCCCACTGTGTAACAAAAGTAGTCTTCTCCATGTCTTCGGGGGCCATTTTGATCTGGTTGTACCCTGAAAATCCATCCATGAAAGAAAATACCTTATGTTGAGATGTGTTGTCGACCAAAATGTCAATGTGCGGTAATGGAAAGTCATCTTTAGGGCTAGCCCTGTTCAAGTCTCGGTAATCCACGCACATTCTCACTTTGCCATCTTTCTTAGGCACAGGCACAATGTTAGCAACCCACTATGGATAGGAAGTAACAACAAGAAACCCGACATTGAATTGCTTCATCACTTCGGCTTTGATCTTTTCAGACATATCGGGCCTCATTTGGCGGACTTTCTGTTTAATTGGTGGACAGTCTTCTCTAGTAGGGAGACGGTGAACCACAATATCTGTGTCGAGTCCCGACATGTCTTCATAGGACCAGGCAAAGATCTCAACATATTCATTCAACAGCTGAACTAAGTGCTCTTTGACATTTGGCTTTAGGTTGGCACCCATTTTAACCTCTCTCCTGTCTTCGGCAGTACCCAAGTTGATAGTCTCTAATAGCTCTTCATGGGGCAGAATAGCCCTCTCTTCCTGTTGTATAAGTCTAGCCAACTCTCCAAGCACTTCACAGTCTTCATCACCTTCGTATTCGGCATGATTGACCAGATCTTCAGAGTCACTGAAGGCCATAGCAGAATTGTTACCCATGGAATCCGGAGTGGATGGGTACCTGCATTTTGTGAGTGTGGGTGTGTGTAAGGGATGGCCACCTTTAAACAAAATAAAAATGTAAAAAGAAAAAAATGAACACAAAAGTTTATAGATGAAAACGTCCATGATTCATTAAAAATGGCATATGAAAATGAAGAAATCAAGCCCTTACAAATGAACCTATATGCCCCGGGTAAGGCACAAGGCAAAAAGAGTGTACGAATTGTTTAATAATTATTACAGACCAACTGAAAATGTTCAAAAGATAAATTACTGATTGATGAAAGTAATGGGAACGAAGTCTTTCACCTCCCAGTTGTTCAGTCCTCCTTCAATGGTTGGAAAGATCCAGTCTTCAAAATTACTCTCGTCTTCAACATCTTCCAAAGCATGAACTCTGTAATGAGTGATCTTTAATGGTGGTCCTCCAGCCCGGGAGCGATGCACAACTTTCTGACTAGCAGCAGTGAAACCCAAACCCAACTTATCTGTCTTGAAAGGAAAATCTGGTAGTTGACCCCACACTGTACTTCCTCCTTCCTCGATCACAACCTTCGCATCTTTAAGGGATGACATCCGGGACACAGGCTTACCAACTGCAGGCACATAAGTTATTGTCTTAGCTGTCGCCACTTCAGGAGAAACCTCTTCAAAGTGTTGGAAAGGTGTTTTTATGAATTCACCATCTAACTCCACATAGCCGAAAGAGTTAAGGTGGCTTATCATATATTCCTCCTCACCATGAACTGTTATGATCTTACCCTGGACTGGGTACTTGAGCATCTAGTGTAGGGAAGAAGTGACTTCCCCAGCGTTGTAGATCCATGGCCTTCCCAATAAACATGAATATGAAGGACGAATGTCCATCACATAAAATGTAGAGTTGAAAATTTCTGTTCCCACCTTAATTGGGATGTCCACTTCTCCGTGAACCATCCGCTTAGAACCGTCGAAGGCTCTAACAATGATATTACTGGGCTTTAAGGTCAAACCCTCATAGTCCAATCTATCCAATGCTTTCTTTGGTAGGACATTTAAAGATTATCCGATATCAACCAGAACATGAGCAAGTGTGGTCCCTCTGCACTCTACCGAAACATGCAGCACATCATTATGCTTTCTTCCCTTAGATGTTAGGTTGGCATCAGAGAAGCCAAGACCATTGTCGGCGGTTAGGCTGGCTACACACTCTTGAAACTGATCCGCATAAGTTTCTTGAGGCACGTGCGCCGTCTTCAGGAATTTGATCAAGGCTTTGGCATGAGCCTTGGAACAGAGCAATAGAGCCAACATGGAGATTTTTGAAGGGGTTTGGCCCAGTTGTTCTACGACATCATAGTCGCTCTTCTTGATTATCTTTAAAATTTCCTCCATTTCCTTTTGGGTGGTCTCGGGGATAACCAAAGGCTGAGACCTCATCCTGACGGGCGCTTCTTGGATCCCCTTACCTTTATTAGCAGTAACAACAGAGGGTACAACTTCGGGAGTAACAATTTCTTCAATTACTGGACTACGCATAGATATCTTGACTGACACAGGAGAACTTGAGGGTCCGAAGATTGCTCTTGGAGGAGCAATCTCCGGAGAGAAGATTCTTCCGCTACGAGTGATCTTACTTGTCCCCGCAATATTTCCTATGTCAGGAGTTTCTTCATCGTAACTTTCTTCAACTGATTCGATCTGCTTAACACCGTGGTAGAAGATCTCTCCTCCATAATTCCATGGTATTGTCTTGTTGGACTTATATGGGATAGGCCCCGACATAGTAATCTTTAGTGGTATAAACTTTGAATCGGGTGTAAATTTAACAGCTCTTTTGCAAACCTTGGGAAGATTATCGGAAATGGTGATTATAGCAACATCATTGATTGGGGTAACAAGAGTTTTCTGAAAGAGGATCTCTTGATTATCCATCAGGCGTTGGATGCCTGACTTCAATAGCGAACAATCGGATTACAAGGTCGAACAAAGGTAACAATCTTTTTCACAGCCTGGGAAGATCCCGGCTTTCAACAGATTCATCTTGATCATTGGCAACGGAGTCATTAAGTTATCAACAACAGCAACATACAAATCCTCTTCAATAGCATGGACATTGTGACCATGCTTCGGCATTGGGGCAGAAATCACATTCGGCTTTTCGGGCGCATCGAATTCTACCTCCTTGGCATCTATTAAATCTTGGATCTTGTTTTTGAGGGCCCAACAGTTGTTGGTGTCGTGCCCTGTGCTATCTGAATGATAAGCACATTTTGCGTTGGGATGATAATATGGAGAAGTGGTATTTGTATTCTTAGGTGCCTCTCTCAAATTAGCAAGGTTTAATTTCAGGAGATGGGGGAGGATCTGAGCGGGTGTCATGTTTATCGGGGTATATTACCGTTGTGGCCTTTCTACCCTTTGCTGATAGGTTATGGGTTGATCATTCCTTGGTTGACTATTTCTAGGCTGATCTGATGCAGACTTCTGAATTAATACGGCCCCCACTATTGGTCGGAGTTCCTCTCTTTCTCGATTTCTCTGGGTGTAAACAGCATAAATTTCCTTCTTAGCTGGGAAGGTCTTCTTGATAGCGGCTGAAGCAGATGCATCCTTCTGAATTTTACTGCTCTTAATACCAGCTTCGACCCTTTCCCCTGTAAGAATTAATTTAGTGAACCCTGCAGATGAGCTCCCTATCAGGTGATTAAAGAATGGACCGGACAGCGTCCCCAAAAACATATCGACAAGCTCTCTTTCAGACAATGGTCGTTGCACCCTTCCAGCCAGGTCCCTCCACTTCTGGACATACTCCTTAAAGCCCTCATTAGAAACCATACTCATACTCTGTAGTTGAGTACGAGTAGGTGCTAAATCTGCATTGTATTGATATTGTCGGTAGAAGGCAGCATCCAAGTCCTCCCAGTTATGTACATCAGCCCTCTCAAGCTGGTAGAACCAGTCCAATTGTGTACCCGACAAACTATCTTGAAAAAAGTGGACCCATAGATCCTTATCAGAAGAGTGAGGTTGGATCTTTCTGACATAAGACCGCAGATGCATCTTTGGACAAGACAAACCGTCGTATTTAGCGAATGTAGGCACTTTTAATTTAGGGGGAATGACGATCCCAGCAACCAATCCCAACTCTTTAAAATCCAGTCCATGTACCCTTTGTACCTCCATGGCTGCTGTTGTACCCCAAAATTTTCCCTCCCATAATCTTCAAAGTTTTGCCTCAAATGGTTCAAAGATCTCTCAAGGGCTACACAGTCAACCATCCTCCTAAGGCAGGCAAAATTAGGGTTTTGGTTCTTGCAAGGAAGTTGAGGTTTTCAAGGGCCCAATCAAGTCCCATGTGCCCATATACATTGTCAAGCACCTACATGTCAAGTTTCAAGGCTCACAAGGTCAAGTTGCACAGTCAAAAGTCCCATTTGCTCAACAGTCAACTGTAGGGGCAAAATGGTCATTTGGCAGTCAAAAGTCAAAATTTTTGGTCAACATCTTATTTTGAAGCCACAATCATCATTTGGTCAAGTCTTGACCATGATTTCACAAGAATGGCTCAAAAATCATCAAGATGCAAAAGTTTCTATTTTTGGACAATTGAAAAGTCAACTGTAACTTGACCAAGGCATAACTTTTTCATGGTTCATCAGAAAAATCCAATCCAATGCTCATCTTGAAGGGGAAGACATTTCCTACAACTCATATTCACATTCCAAGTCCAAGAAATGCTCTCACAAAAAGTTATTAATTTCAACATTATAGGTCATTTTCAAAAGTCAACAAAAAGGGACTTTAAGTCAAAGACCATAACTTGAGATTGGTAAATCAAAATGACATGGGACCAAAGACATTGGTTAGAGGACTTCAAGACCTTTCCAAAATGTCCAAAAACATGTTCATAGCTTCGAAATTGAGCAAGATATGCATTGGAGAAGTTGGGAAATTTTTGTGAAATGGCCAAAGTCAATTATCCTTGAAACTTCATTTTTGACAAAAGGGGCCCACTTTTTCCACTTGTTTCAGCTTGGCCATGCTTCCCACGTGTCCCACAATTTATTTCAAGATTTAAAATTAATTTTTCCATTTTTATTTAATTTTATTTGATTTAATTCATTTTAAATCTTTTAAAATCAAATAAAAATCAAAGAAATTAATGGAGGGATATATTTTGTGATGATTAGCTTTGATACACCTTAAAACACATTCCAAATTTGTGCAAGGCCTATTCCAAGCAAGAAATTCAAATTTTGACAAGAATGGTAAGTTGCTTCAATGGTGGTTATGGAGGAAATCTCAAACTTCATTGCAAGGGTTAATGGCTCACATTATTGCTTGATTCTCATTCATCACTATATATACAAGCCTTCCTAACCTCATTCAAAAAAGAGTGTGTGCAGAAACGGCCAAGAGCAAAACCAAAAATTATTCAAAAAGTGAGAGTTCTAAAACATAGTTGCGAGCATCTTCAGATCAAAACAAGCACGTGGTTCTATTCCTTGCCACACCCTGAAGCTAAAGCAACCTTTGCCAAGTCCTGAGGCTCATACCGCGCTGTAAGTTCTTCCCAGGTCCCCATATAATTTCCATATTTTTTTTCCAATTGCTTTCATGTGCAGATTCTCAAAAGAGGAACACCATAAACCTCATATCGCAGCGCTCCAAGTGTTCACCAGCATAGATCCAAAGGACAAAGAGTGAGAGAAACCATACTCTGGAGTCAAGCACGCGTAGGCAACCAAAAAAAGTCAAGCAGGCCTTGTTCAAATGGGCCAGAATCTCAGTCCAACACCCCCCATTTCAGTCCACACCCCTTGGGTTTTTACTCTTCTTTTTATTTTTATTTTGACATTTTTCTTTTTTTATTTACTTGCTTTTTTATTTATTTATTTATTATTAACAATTAATTAACCAACTAACATTTTCATAAAAAATCAAAAAAATAGAACTAACATCATTATTATTATTATTATATTATTTTGTAAATAAATATTAATTGAAATAGTTTAATTAGGCAATTTTGACTTTTCTTTTAATAATTAAAATAATTTAGAATTAGATTGACTTAATTTTGTTTCTTTTTATTTTATTTCATAAAAAACATAAAAAACACAAAAATATATTTTCTTTTAATTAATTAGTTTAATTATTTAATTAATTGCATTTAATTGACAAAAAGACAAAAAAAAAATCAATTTCTTTTCAAAAAAAGGGTCAACACCCTTAGAACATTCCCGATTAATTTATTCGCGCGCATTTACTTTATTTGATTATTATGTAATTGCCTTCAAGAATGTAATAGTTAAATAGGTTTATCGCTTTATTTAATTTCCGTACTTATTTACCAAAAAATGGGTCTTTGTAATTTTTGGCGATGTATAGACCCGCGCCTTGTAATAGCGTAGGAGTTATTTTTCCGCAATTTACTTTCCGCACCCATTAACTGTTAACTTGCATGAAAGAATGTATGTAAATAAAAACGACTCGTAGCTCACTAATTAACAAGACAAACATTAACTGAAAACAACGCACAAATACACACACCACTTCTAGGGTACGCCTCACTTGTTGCCTTCGAAACGTGGTCGTCAAGTATAGGATGTCTTAGCGGTCCTTATGTCCATGATCCAGTTGCCTCGAAACAGTTTCCTCGAAACAGTTGCCTCGAAATGGTTGCCTCGGATTAAAAAAGGATCAAGGACATAAGGGTAGCTTCTAAGGTGTCCTACTGTTGCTTCGGTGACCACAATGTCCCTAAAATCAAATTGACCCGAATACCTCCAACGGTGGTGCTACCTACCTCTCAATGGTGGGATGGCACTACCTAAAGGACACTTACACAGCTTAATTCCTTAGGGTAGGTAGATGACTCATGGGTACTTGCTCTTTTCAAAAACAAACAAAATACTTTTCACACCTTACACTTTCAAAAGCTTTCAAAACAAATTTTTCAAACACTCTTGAGGAAAAATACAAGAGTTATTCAGAAATCTTTCAAAGAAACTTTTTTTAAAACCCACACACACTTGAAAAGCAAACAAATTTTTTGAAAACATAAGAGCAAGTACCTAAGAGCCCGTGGATAACCACGGATAGAAAGGGTGCTAACACCTTCCCTTTCTATAAATCTACCTCTCGAACCGAGAGACATCTCAATAAGGAATTTTGCTGTGCTTTTGTCCTTTCCATGTTGGAGAACATAAAAGACGTTGGCGACTCTTGCTTACCGTGACATTTCGCGAACCAGCTAAAAAACAGTCAGTTCTATTTCCACCGATCACAGAACTGGCGACTCTGTTGGGGAAACTTAAAGTGAGGTGTACCTTAGGATAACTCATACTTGTGTTTTCAATTGTCTGAATTGTTTGCTTTATTATTGTGGGTACTGTCTTGGGAGTTCTATAGATCCTAACCCGGATATGGGGAATACCTTCTTAGAAAGTAGCAACAAGACTGTGAGGGAACTGTGCGGGGTATACCGATACGGTTAAAGCAGTCTGCTACGTTGATGTGGCACTTTGGTGAGTACCGGTAACCCTTGAGTAAAGTCAAGGAGAGTACGGGGCCGCCGCGTGGTGTCGTGAAGCATCAACTGACCTTAGGAACCTTAATTGAACCATCTTGGCCTCTTTAGGGTAGTGAGATAACTGACTATGGTGCAGTCCGAAGTTGGTTGATACTCGATACTACACTCAGTTGAGGGTTGTTTTCTTGGGATATTTTGATCGCCAGTTCAGTGGCTAAATCGAAACGATGAACGCAGAAAACAATCCAATGATATTGAGCTCCTTAGAACCCGGTTACTTTGATAGGACAGGTTTGAGCCCACCAACTTCAAGAGGGTAGTACCCCAAACTTCATGCTGGCCTAAACTCTAAGGGCTATTTGTGTGACTTGTGTGCCTTCAAAACTTGACTACTTACATACTTGTTATCTGACACTTGAGTTTCTTGCAGGTTTTGTTTACAGTCCTTAATCTGGACTCATAACAGGGTTTACCTACATTACTCCACAACATAACATCATACCATCATACCATTGTATACATCCTACATAAGGACTAATCCATTTCAAGGATCTCAAGGGCTTGTGATGCAGGTCATGATGAATCAAATGTCTAGCAAGGGGCAAAGGGGATTTATTTTCCTCTAGCCAAGGTTAACAACTTGAGTCAGGGGCTATGACCCACTCGATATGGTGAGCTTTGACTCTTGAAGAAGGACTCTCAACAATATGCAGTTCCTTCAATCAAGCCACCAGATTCAAATTCTAACAAGCTTCTTTGTTTATCCCGCGAGGTCCTTGAAAACATTGCATGCATATCATACATATCATTGCATTACAGGTACACTTGTTGCAGGTCACTTACCTTCTTCGCTGTTTATTTCAGCAGTCATCATGAATCCTGAATCATCCAATGGACAAGCTATCAAGGCCCTCCAGGCCCAGAATGCCCAGTTCCAGGAGTTGATTATCAGCCTAGCCCAGGGTCAAAAGGAATTGAAGACTCTGATTCAGAAGAAGAAGAACAAGAGGACTGTTTTGTTCAACCCTAGACGCAGATCTAGGAACACACTGCAGAATGAAGCTGAGAGGACTACTCCATCTATGGGGGAAGGCAGTCATCAAGGGAGAGAGGTTCCTAGCCCTGTGGTCTCTGACACCGAGACAGACTTCAATGATGAACAATACCCCTGCTGAAGACAGGTACAAACAGGTGGAGGACCGGTTAAATGCTATGGATATCCAACGTGTGCCTGGGTTGGACTTTGGGGACCTAGGTTTATCTTCTGGGGTGGTGATCCCTCACAAGTTCAAGGCACCTGCCTTTGTAAAGTACGACGGGTTTTCCTGTCCTAAGCTGCACCTCTGTTCATACGCAAGGAAGATCCAGCCCTACACGGCAGACAAGAATCTATGGACCCATTTCTTCCAGGAGAGTCTTTCAGGGACTCAGCTCGATTGGTTCTATCAGTTGGATGGAACCAGTATTCGTAACTGGGAGGACTTGGCATCTGCTTTTTATAAGCAGTATCAGTATAATGCCGACCTTGCTCCCACGTGTACCGAACTCCAGGGTATGTCACTTGGGACGAGTGAAGGTTTTAAGGAGTATGCGCAAAGGTGGAGAGATCTGGCTGGAAGGGTGCAGCCGCTCTTAACTGACCGTGAGCTCGTTGACATGTTCTTGGGGACCCTGTCTGGTCCCTTCTTCAACCATCTGATTGGAAATTCTTCTGCTGGGTTTACAGATTTGATCTTGATCGGGGAGAGGATCGAAGCTGGCATCAAGGCTGGGAAGATTCAAGAAGCTGCACCTTCTGATACTCACAAAAAGCCTTACACTGGGAAGAAAGAGGCCAATGCTGCGTACAGCCAAAAGGGTCGCCATGATCAACATGTAGGGGCAGTCCAGATCTCTAATCCTAGGCCTGCTCAACAAGGACAGGGGCATCAACGTAAGGAGGTCGCACCCAAGAGACAATTCACTAAAATCAACATGTCACTGGATCAAGCGCTACAGCAAATGTTGAAGGAAGGGCTGATTACCTTGAGGGCTCCTCTCCGGAATCCAAACACCTCTGCTCCCAACTACCATCCTAATAAGAGGTGCGCATACCACTCCGATAGCCCGGGTCATACTACGGACAACTGCTGGCCTTTGAAGAACAAGATTCAAGACATGATCGACGCCGGAGAGATTCAGTTTGAAGCGTCAGAGACTCCAAACCTAATCAATGCTCCTTTGCCCAATCATTGAAGGCTTTTGTTTATTTGAATTTCCGAGTTGTAATTTTTTGCTTATACAAACAATTAATGTCATAGCAAACTCTTTTATTTCACTAATGCACTGCATATGTCTGTTTTTGAATTAATCCAATTATTTTCATTATGTTCAAATTGCTTTCATTTTTTGATGATCAACTCTCAATTAATAATTCTAAGCCTCTTGAGGGAGGATGACGAAAACGATACCACGATCCTTACAGTATGCTTTTGAACAGACCCCGCTGATGAGGTACAGGCATTGTTTCAATTCCTAAACACTGGAGTTATAAGGAAGATAATCCCTCGTCAACCCCTTTGAGCCAAGGAAGTTGGAGTTTTTCTTTTCGAGAATTAAAACCCTTAATCATAACCTGGGGCAGGGTAGTCTTCTCAGTTGATCTAGGTGCACAATGAATGGCACCAAAGAAGTCCTTCCGAGACGAAAAGACAGTGATGGTTCATATAATCATAAAGACAGGCAATCATTATCTCTCAAAGTAAAAGCCCATTAAGTCAAAACCTATGAAGGAGACTTACAAAAACTGGGGCATCCCGCTGACTGTAATCCTAAAAGAAACAGTTCAGGCAAAAAACAGGGATAACGAAATCAAAAAAGAAAGAGGTCCTACAAACCCTCAACACAAAAGGAAATGACTGCCTATTCAAAATAAACTGTCAACATCCGAACCATCATTGGAATATCAGAGCAAAGACTCAAACAAGGTCTAACGCACGATCAACTGAGTTTAGGTTTGAAGAACATCACGAAGAGCGGGTGGGTACAGATAAATTTGAGCCTTTATCCTTCGTTTCTTAAACCGTGAACCAGGCCATGTTATAACCCTCAAAAGTCTTAGCTGAAGCATGGGTTAATTCGAAAGCATACTGTTACAAATGTATCCTGACTCCTTAAGGCTCGCCGTAAAATCTTGAGTTGACATCACATGTTACAAAATTTTCTTGTTTTACTGAAAAAATGCATTTTCAAAAAAAAAAAACTTCAAGACAAACATAAGCTTTGCATTTTTAATATAACATTGCTTGCATATGACTATTTGTTTGAACATCATAGAAGTTCGCACGACGAATATCTAGTGAACAAAAGCACTTCCAATCCAGGGGCACGACATGATCATTGTCCAACATCTGGGGCAGTTAGGTCAAGATTCGGAGAATCTCTCAAAAGGCCAACCAGCTTGGGGCAAATCTCCGCCTGAGTCACTTGGGGCATTGGGCAGGAAGTCGAGCAACAAATCTTGCCTGATCAAACATCTTCTGGTGGCATGGCAAAACACTTCTGACAGGGGCAACCTCCTACATTCTGAGAGCATGGACATAGTCAAAAATACTACGCACAATCAAAGACCCGCTAGGTTGACACACCTAGGCAAAAAGAAGGGCTTCCCGGCGAATCCAAAAGGGTTCGGGCAAAAATAAAGGATGAAATGAAAAATCTGTACACCCGGCAAGTCGAAAACCTGAAAAGGCGGCTTGGGAAAAAAAGGGTATCCCGGTGGACTGAAAACCCGAGAGGGCGGTCCAGGCAAAAATTAGGGATCAAAGCGTACGACTATGTCCCGTCATCTTGTCACTTGCCTACCAGAAGAAGATTTGTCAAATCGGCAGTCCTCAAGCACTTCCACAGGTACCTTCTCCCACAGAAACAGGGGCAGTAATGAGTTGTCTAAGCGATCTAGTTGCTCTGTCCACCAAGGTACCAAGGTAGGTTCGGCTGAAGAACGTAACCAGGATACCTTCACTCCCCGTTAAGTAAGACAAGTATCAACAACTCTCCCCGAGCATAGTTGGTCTCCCATCAACCCTGAAAAGGTACAATATCTCCAGCAAGTCAGCGACACTCTCCCCAAGCAGAGTTAGTCTACTGTCAGTCCCCAAGGAAGTTGGGTATCCCCAGAAGATCTCAATATTCCTCAGCAGAGTATGCAAACATTCCTAACAAGCATCCCCGGCAGTCTTATTCTAAGATTGTTCCCCGGCGGAATACCAGACACACTTCAGTGGAGCCACTCCCCAGTACAGTCTCAAAAGTCTCCCCAAGAGAGTTGATCCATCTCCCCAGTAGGAAGCTTATCCCCAGTAGATTCTGGAAGCTTATCCTCTGCAGAGCATGAGCGCGTCTCCCCAGCTTTGTTTAAAGGTTATTTCCCCACCAGAGCTTATAACTGGGTTATCCTCAGCTAAAAACCACGGAAAGATCGTCCTCGGCGAAGCTCTCCCTATTCCCCAGCGGAGTTCCTCAAATTCCCCAACATAACTTAGCAATGGTATCCCCAGCGAAGTTATCATCAAAACCTCAGCAAAGTATCTCTTCCCACAGAGTAATTCCCCGCAGAGTAATCACTCCAATAAGTTTATTCCCCAATGGAGTCACCTTCTCCTACCGGTTTATTCTTACAACCATCATCCCCAGCGGAAACGAAGAACTCTACTCTTCAACATCAGCCCAGGAATCAACAAACTCCCGGCATTCGTCAAGGATTTATTTTCCCAGACGAGAATACATTCATAAACATCACATTTACATACACAATGCATGCACATACGCATCATATCACACAATCTCATTTCTCCCTGAGAACATCATGACATCATGCATTGCACAACTGATGTTTTGCCTTTTTCAGGAAAAAGGTCAATCCAAAGACGATCACTATCAACTGTTGCAATTCCAGATTCGATACCTGCATCTAGCCAGGGCATATCTGTGAGCGAGTGATTATGGATTCGATACCTGTATCTAGCCAGGGCATATCTACATTAAAGAGATTAAAGAGATAGCTGGGAAATGCTCCAGATATGGATGTTGTTCTTTTGCTTATTCAGATTTTCTCTTCAGAGATGGCTTAGAAATGCTCCAGAGATGGACGCTATTCTGTTGCTTATTCAGAGTTACTTGTTCAGAAATAGTTCAGAGATGCTCCAGATGGACGCTATTCTGTTGCTTATTCAGGGCTTCTTTTCAGAGATAACTTAGAGATGCTCCAACCACGGATGCTATTCTATTGTTTATTCAGAGACTCCTTCTAGATATAGTTCAGATGTGACCCAGGCATGGCGACGTTCTGATACTCATTCCAGATTTCCTTTCAGAGATAGCTTGGAAATGCTCCAGATATGGATGTTATTCTTTTGCTTATTCAAGACTCCTTCTAGATATAGTTCAGATGTGACCCAGGCATGGCGACGTTCTGATACTTATTCCAGATTTCCTTTCAGAGATAGCTTGGAAATGCTCCAGATATGGATGCTGTTCTTTTGCTTATTCAAGACTCCTTCTAGATATAGTTCAGATATGACCCAGGCATGGCGACGTTCTGATACTCATTCCGGATTTCCTTTCAGAGATAGCTTGTAAATGCTCCAGATATGGATGCTGTTCTTTTGCTTATTCAAGACTCCTTCTAGATATAGTTCAGATGTGACCCAGGCATGGCGACGTTCTGATACTCATTCCGGATTTCCTTTCAGAGATAGCTTGGAAATGCTCCAGATATGGATGCTGTTCTTTTGCTTATTCAAGACTCCTTCTAGATATAGTTCAGATGTGACCCAGGCATGGCGACGTTCTGATACTCATTCCGGATTTCCTTTCAGAGATAGCTTGGAAATGCTCCAGATATGGATGCTGTTCTTTTGCTTATTCAAGACTCTTTCTAGATATAGTTCAGATGTGACCCAGGCATGGCGACGTTCTGATACTCATTCCAGATTTCCTTTCAGAGATAGCTTGGAAATGCTCCAGATATGGATGCTGTTCATTTGCTTATTCAGATTCAAACTTCTATAGACAACTTAGAGATGCTCCATCCCGGATGCTCTTCTATTGTTCAGTCCAGATACGATCCAGATTCGGATGACATTCTGTTACTCATGCAGTATGGATATACCCCAGACACGGCGGTCATTCTACCATTTATTCAGACGTCAGCAATTAGACACAGACTAGATATGCTCCAGACACGGAAGCTATTCTATTTCTTATTCAGATTCACCTATCCACCATCTTTCCAAATGGCATCTATAAGCCCATTCCCGACAAGGTTCTGTCACATTTTCAGATGGCATCTTTAAGCCCATCCTCCTATCCATCATCTCTCCAAATGGCATCTGTAAGCCCATTCCCGATATCACACTGCTGATACTCTACTATGTGAGTGCAAATTTCTGGGCACTCTAGTGTTCAATCATCTTCCACCCTCGGATCACGAAAGGCACACAAGCCAATCTACATCCTCAGGTCTAAGAAGATTGAACAGGGGAAACTGTTGTACCCCAAAATTTTCCCTCCCATAATCTTCAAAGTTTTGCCTCAAATGGTTCAAAGATCTCTCAAGGGCTACACAGTCAACCATCCTCCTAAGGCAGGCAAAATTAGGGTTTTGGTTCTTGCAAGGAATTTGAGGTTTTCAAGGGCCCAATCAAGTCCCATGTGCCCATATACATTGTCAAGCACCTACATGTCAAGTTTCAAGGCTCACAAGGTCAAGTTGCACAGTCAAAAGTCCCATTTGCTCAACAGTCAACTGTAGGGGCAAAATGGTCATTTGGCAGTCAAAAGTCAAAATTTTTGGTCAACATCTTATTTTGAAGCCACAATTATCATTTGGTCAAGTCTTGACCATGATTTCACAAGAATGGCTCAAAAATCATCAAGATGCAAAAGTTTCTATTTTTGGACAATTGAAAAGTCAACTGTAACTTGACCAAGGCATAACTTTTTCATGGTTCATCAGAAAAATCCAATCCAATGCTCATCTTGAAGGGGAAGACATTTCCTACAACTCATATTCACATTCCAAGTCCAAGTCCAAGAAATGCTCTCACAAAAAGTTATTAATTTCAACATTATAGGTCATTTTCAAAAGTCAACAAAAAGGGACTTTAAGTCAAAGACCATAACTTGAGATTGGTAAATCAAAATGACATGGGACCAAAGACATTGGTTAGAGGACTTCAAGACCTTTCCAAAATGTCCAAAAACATGTTCATAGCTTCGAAATTGAGCAAGATATGCATTGGAGAAGTTGGGAAATTTTTGTGAAATGGCCAAAGTCAATTATCCTTGAAACTTCATTTTTGACAAAAGGGGCCCACTTTTTCCACTTGTTTCAGCTTGGCCATGCTTCCCACGTGTCCCACAATTTATTTCAAGATTTAAAATTAATTTTTCCATTTTTATTTAATTTTATTTGATTTAATTCATTTTAAATCTTTTAAAATCAAATAAAAATCAAAGAAATTAATGGAGGGATATATTTTGTGATGATTAGCTTTGATACACCTTAAAACACATTCCAAATTCGTGCAAGGCCTATTCCAAGCAAGAAATTCAAATTTTGACAAGAATGGTAAGTTGCTTCAATGGTGGTTATGGAGGAAATCTCAAACTTCATTGCAAGGGTTAATGGCTCACATTATTGCTTGATTCTCATTCATCACTATATATACAAGCCTTCCTAACCTCATTCAAAAAAGAGTGTGTGCAGAAACGGCCAAGAGCAAAACCAAAAATTATTCAAAAAGTGAGAGTTCTAAAACATAGTTGCGAGCATCTTCAGATCAAAACAAGCACGTGGTTCTATTCCTTGCCACACCCTGAAGCTAAAGCAACCTTTGCCAAGTCCTGAGGCTCATACCGCGCTGTAAGTTCTTCCCAGGTCCCCATATAATTTCCATATTTTTTTTTTTCAATTGCTTTCATGTGCAGATTCTCAAAAGAGGAACACCATAAACCTCATATCGCAGCGCTCCAAGTGTTCACCAGCATAGATCCAAAGGACAAAGAGTGAGAGAAACCATACTCTGGAGTCAAGCACGTATAGGCAACCAAAAAAAGTCAAGCAGGCCTTGTTCAAATGGGCCAGAATCTCAGTCCAACACCCCCCATTTCAGTCCACACCCCTTGGGTTTTTACTCTTCTTTTTATTTTTATTTTGACATTTTTCTTTTTTTATTTACTTGCTTTTTTATTTATTTATTTATTATTAACAATTAATTAACCAACTAACATTTTCATAAAAAATCAAAAAAATAGAACTAACATTATTATTATTATTATTATTATATTATTTTGTAAATAAACATTAATTGAAATAGTTTAATTAGGCAATTTTGACTTTTCTTTTAATAATTAAAATAATTTAGAATTAGATTGACTTAATTTTGTTTCTTTTTATTTTATTTCATAAAAAACATAAAAAACACAAAATATATTTTCTTTTAATTAATTAGTTTAATTATTTAATTAATTGCATTTAATTGACAAAAAGACAAAAAAAAATCAATTTCTTTTCAAAAAAGGGTCAACACCCTTAGAACATTCCCGATTAATTTATTCGCGCGCATTTACTTTATTTGATTATTATGTAATTGCCTTCAAGAATGTAATAGTTAAATAGGTTTATCGCTTTATTTAATTTCCGTACTTATTTACCAAAAAATGGGTCTTTGTAATTTTTGGCGATGTATAGACCCGCGCCTTGTAATAGCGTAGGAGTTATTTTTCCGCAATTTACTTTCCGCACCCATTAACTGTTAACTTGCATGAAAGAATGTATGTAAATAAAAACGACTCGTAGCTCACTAATTAACAAGACAAACATTAACTGAAAACAACGCACAAATACACACACCACTTCTAGGGTACGCCTCACTTGTTGCCTTCGAAACGTGGTCGTCAAGTATAGGACGTCTTAGCGGTCCTTAGGTCCATGATCCAGTTGCCTCGAAACAGTTTCCTCGAAACAGTTGCCTCGAAATGGTTGCCTCGGATTAAAAAAGGATCAAGGACATAAGGGTAGCTTCTAAGGTGTCCTACTGTTGCTTCGGTGACCATAATGTCCCTAAAATCGAATTGACCCGAATACCTCCAACGGTGGTGCTACCTACCTCTCAATGGTGGGATGGCACTACCTAAAGGACACTTACACAGCTTAATTCCTTAGGGTAGGTAGATGACTCATGGGTACTTGCTCTTTTCGAAAACAAACAAAATACTTTTCACACCTTACACTTTCAAAAGCTTTCAAAACAAATTTTTCAAACACTCTTGAGGACAAATACAAGAGTTATTCAGAAATCTTTCAAAGAAACTTTTTTTAAAACCCACACACACTTGAAAAGCAAACAAATTTTTTGAAAACATAAGAGCAAGTACCTAAGAGCCCGTGGATAACC
The DNA here is from genome assembly GCA_948472305.1 of Vicia faba. Classification (NCBI taxonomy): domain Eukaryota; kingdom Viridiplantae; phylum Streptophyta; class Magnoliopsida; order Fabales; family Fabaceae; genus Vicia; species Vicia faba. The sequence continues at coordinate 188,317,400 of OX451736.1, read as the reverse complement.
ACGGATAGAAAGGGTGCTAACACCTTCCCTTTCTATAAATCTACCTCCCGAATCGAGAGACACCTCAATAAGGAATTTTGCTGTGCTTTTGTCCTTTCCATGTTGGAGAACATAAAAGACGGTGGCGACTCTTACTTACCGCGACATTTCGCGAACCAGCTAAAAAATAGTCAGTTCTATTTCCACCGATCACAGCTGCCAACTGCTCTTCCAGATTCTTATACCTGTCGTCCGCAGGAGGGTACTGCTGCTCAGAGTAATCTTCATCCTCTTCCACTTCTTCCTCTTCAGCCTCAGACTCGGAAGGTACTGCAACTCCTTTTCCTTTGCCAGCCCCTTCATCAGATGTCGAGGGGAAATCCAAGACTCTCCTAGCTTGGTTCTCAAATCTTCTTCCCAGAGTAGCTACCCCGACTCTTTTCTTTTTCTTTTTCCCTTTTTCCTTTTCTTTTTCTTTCTCCTTCTCTAATAGTGCTTTAAGGTCCTCTTGACCCTTTGCCAAGGTCATGAGGAGTTGTTGGAATTGCGAATTCTGTGCTTGCAGATCTTTGACCGTCTGCTCTATATCCATCTTGCTGAAATAAACATCAGAAAGATAAGGAAACCTGGTGTGAAGACCTGTTTATGCATATGATGAATGATATGTTTATTCATGTAATTCATCCAAGGATTCAGAAATTCAAAGTTGTTGCAGACAAAAAGAACACACGTCATATTAATAAGAAGAAATTTGTCAGTACATAAATGCCCCATGGGCAAAATATTACAAAGCTTCTTAATGTAAAAAGACGCTGCACATCCTTTTCGGTATGATGTAAGTGTTAAGAGTCTCCTCTTCGTGAAGTCGGCGGGTAAGTTCCAAAACCTTCTTCTCACTGGCATAGAAGCTGGCTTCAAAAGTATTCCGCTCTTCCTTGAGCTGTATCCAACTCTTTTGCAATTCTTCCAATGATGTTGGCATGTTTGGATGTAGGAGGGTGTATGGAACCTCTCCTTCCATAACAGGCTCTTTGATCACGGGGAGAATATGAGGGTAAGGCATCATAAGACTCTGGGTGCGGGTTTGTACCCACTTGAGATAAGGCTCAAGGGGGATGGAATTATTGTGCCTCAGTGTCTTACTATCCACTTTGTTGGGCATCCTCCATGCTCGGATAAACTTTTGTCGAAGTCCTTGAGCGTCATTGTCGAAGTCAAAAACCAAGTCAGGAATCAGCATATCATGAGGGCCATCCCTTCAAGCATACCCAAATTGCCTTAGAGCTAAACAGGGGTTGTAGGTAATGCCTCCCCTAATGCCAAGTAATGGGACATTAGGGAATTCCCCATAACGATCAATGATGATGACATTTTCTCTGGACCGAGAACACCAATGAACATCAGAATGTGTAAGAGTCATCAACTGTTGTGACCACCTCAAGCCTTGTTCATTCTTCAAGACTGACTGGGGAAGGTGGGAAATAAACCACCTTGCTAGAAGAGGAGTACAACACATGAGAACACCTCTTTTCCTCATTGTTCGTGTGTAAAATGAGTGTAGGATGTCCCCAAGCAATGTAGGCACAGGATTCCGAGATATGAAAATCTTGACAGCATTCACATCTATAAGCTGATCAGGGTTTGGGAACAAGACCAACCCATAGATGAGAAGTGCTACAATCTCCTCAAAAGCTTGTAGATCTAAAGAATTCCAGCAGTCTTGTGCCTTCTCAAACATAAACTTTGCCAAGAAACCCTTGACACCACTTCTAGTTTCCCAATGACCTTTGATATCAGATGGTTGCAAGTGTAAGGCTTGAGCAACATCTTTAGGCTTTGGCTCTCTTTCCATATCGTTGTAGGGTAGTTGATGGAGAATAGGAATCCTCAGAAGTTGAGAAAATTCCTCCAAAGTAGGTACTAGTTGGTAATTAGGAAATGTAAAGCAATGGTGTAGGGGGTCAAAGAACTGGAAGAGAACTTTCACCATGTCTTCTTCAATGTTGGAGTTGACCAAGTTGAGAAGTCTACCATGTCTTTCACTGAAGGGAGAATTCTCTGGAATCTTGGAAGTAAGCTCCTTGAGTAGAGGAGGGATTCTCACAAGGTTGACCTGAATAGTTTTTCTGCGGAGTGATTCCATGACCTACAAAACAGGAACAAAGATGAAGATCCAAACCCTTGAAATAGTTAGTGGATGCATATGATGCTTCATGATGTTCATGATGTATGCACAAGTATATGTACAAGCAAATCACACAAGATCCTAGTTTCAGGCTTGCATGGGGTTTTCATAGGTAAGTACCCTCTTGAAGTTTAGTTGGCTCAACCTGTCCTATAAATAGTAACCGGGTTCTAAGGAGCCCAATATCATCAGATTATTTTCTGTGTTCATTGTTTCAGTTTAGCCAATTTACTGGCGACCGAAATATTCCAAGAAAATAACCCTCAATGAGTGTAGTATCAAGTATCTACCAACTTCAGATTGCACCAAAGCCGGTCATCTCACTATCCCTAAAAAGGCCAAGTTGGTCAAGTAAAGGTTCTAAAAGTCCATTAGTGCTTCGTGACATCACTCAGCGGCCCCGTATTCTCTTTGATTAACTCAAAGGCTACCGGTACCCACAAATATGTCGCACAAATATAGCTATTGCTTCAACCATGTCGGTATACCCCGCACAGTTTCCACAATGTATTGCTATTTACCTATGAATGTTTCCCAAATCCGGGTAGAGGATTTCAAACCCAAGCAATAGAACCAAATGTAAAGCAATCAAGGCAATCAAGATAAGCATGCAAAGGTGATCTAAAACCCTAAGGTAACCCCACTTTTAGAATTTTCCCCAGCAGAGTCGCCAGTTCTGTGATACGGTGGGAGAACTGACTTGAGGTTTTGCGTTTGTGTTTGCAAATGTTTCAGTTTAGCAAGAGTCGCCACCGACTTTTTATTTTATTCTAAGGAAAGGTCAAAAAGCACAGGAAAGACCTTTGAGATGTTTTCTTGGGTTCGGGGAGTAGATTATGAAAAGGAAAGGTGCAAGCACCCTTTTCATCCATGGTTATCCATGGGCTCTTAGTTACTTGTTTAGATCACTTGCTTTTGCTTTTCAATTGTTTGAAATGGTGCTTTGTGTGTGGTTTTGAAAGATGTTTTGAAAAGAGGCCATCATTGTGGCAACCTTTTTAATGATTCTTGTTTGAATATATACAAAGGTGTTTGTCTTTTTGAAAAGATATTTTAATGTTGAAAGTTTTTTTCTTGGGAAATTGTGTTGAATTGTGTTGTGAAGTGTGTTTGAAAATAGCAAGGATGTTTTGCAAGCTTTTGATCAAGTAACTAAGAGTTATCTACCCTATTTTACTCAAAGGTATTTCCTACACATTTTTAACCCTTTTGACAATGTTGTTTTACCATTGCATTTGGTAAACAACCTTGTATTAGGATGTTAAATGGGACAGGCGCGGGTCATCGCATACAATCATTAAAAGCAACTTGTGAGACGCTCTAGCAATTTTGTAAGGGACGGGATCATTTTATCAAAGGCAACATCAAGGGACTACGATCTTTGTTTATCGAAAGGGCATTTGCTAGAGTGTCTCATATTCGAGGGACATGATTGCATTTCCGAGGCAACAAGCGAGGTTACCCTAGAGGTGCATGTGTGAATTATTTTTGTCATTTTCATGCATTTAGGTTTTGTATTAGGTCATCTAGCGATTGATTTTGGATTTTCGCATACAAACCCTAATCTATAATCATGGCATATTTGAAAGCATAAAGTGCGAGAATTAAAAATCTAAGCTATTACAAAAGTATCCGGGGATGGGGGTACAATTATTTACAAACAGGGATGAGTCTCACAAGGATAACAATGTCCAAATATCAAGTGTTACAACCAAATCGAATTGTCGCGATTCAATACAAAGCTATAACAAAACATAAAAATAAAGAGAATCAATTTATGAAATGCATGTATTTATTAACTTGAAAATAAATAAATAAAAATCTATTCTAAAAAAAGGAAAGATTAAATATTTTATTACTCTTTTTGTGTTTTATTAATTATGAAAAAAAAGATCTTAAAGAAAGAAAATTTAATTTAAACAAAAACTCTATTATTATTTTTTGGTGTTTTCATTATGTGAAACAAGATTAATTAATAAAGAAGAAAATAAAACTAACTTAAAAAAGTAAAGTTTAATATATTATTTATTATTAACAAAAATAAAATAAATTAATTTAAATTAAAACAAAACAATAGCATTTGTTTAAAAAGGATGATGGACTATGGATTTAAGAATTGGGCCCAAAACAAAAACTAAAGAAGAAACAAAGGGGTCAGAATGGGAAAATGGGGGGTGTGAGCCAGCAGGGTTATGGGCTTAAGCATGTTTGGGGAGGACAGACCCATCTCACAAGTTTTGTAACATTTTGTTTTGGGGTCTCAGAAACTAGGGTTTGTAGAACGAAAATCACAGCGGCGCCGCTCTCTCGTTTTTTCTCTTCTTCATCTTTCTCACTCTCACGCGTTATGATTCTCCCTCCTCTCAAGCCACCGGAGCGCCACCTCCTCCTCTCATCTCCTCACGATGGTCAAAGGTTTTGTTGTAAACGGTATAGTTTGTTCTCTTTCTGAGTTTTACAGTTGGTTATGTTTGTTTGATTTTTACAGTTTGTTTGATTAAGCTTTCTTCATGTTTCTTTGTTTTAACCTATGGTGCTTATGCCTGAGATGCAGTAAGGGTTTGAGAAAAAACATACCTTGGAGATTTTTCTGGAAAATGGAGGGGAAAGAGTGAGACGGGGAGATGGAGGCGTTCCTTGGTGGCTTAGAGGCGGATGGGAAGAGATGACTGCGAGCTTTTCTGGTATCTTCTCTTCTGAACCTTGAATGATAACGATTCCTTCTGAAACTTTGTTGTTTTTGTAGATGATGTTCTGAAACTGGAAATGTTGATGATGATCTGAAACTGGAAATGTTGATGGTGATTGCTTTCTGAAACCTTGCTTGGCTATTTCTGAAACTCTTTTCCTCTCTCTTTGATATTGAATGTTGATGATGAAATATTTCTAAAACTCTTTTGTTGCTTCTGAAACTTTTTTCCTCTCTCTTGATTTGTTGATGTTGATGATGATGTGATAATCTGAAACTGTGTTGGTTTGTATTTGTTTATGATGATGCTTGTTTTGCAAGTTCTGTTATGGACAATGGCTTGGCGATGATAGTTTTCTGAAGGTTTGGAAACTGCAGACTTGGTTTTTGTTAGTAGGCTTTGAGTTTGATAACTGCTGCAGGTTTTTTGTTTGAGTTGTTGTGCTAACAGGCTTTGTGGTTAGCAGGCTGTGCAGTTTGATAATTGTTGCAGTTTTTTGAGTATTTTTTGTTGTAGTTTTGGCTGGCTTTGAGTTTGATAATTGTTGCAGGTTTTTGGTTTGAGTTGTTGTGCTAATAGTCTTTGTGGTTAGCAGGTTGTGCAGTTTGATAACTGTTGCAGTTTTTTGAGTATTTTTTGTTGTAGTTTTGGCTGGCTTTGAGTTTGATAACTGTTGCAGGTTTTTGGTTTGAGTTGTTATGCTGTTTGGAGAGTTGTTGGCTTTGGGTTTTTTGTAGTGCTGTTGGTATATTTTTCAGCTTGGTTTCTTGTTCAAAGGTTTTACAGGCCTTTTAACTTGTGTCCTTTGGCTTGGCTTGCAGTTTTGTTTTATAACAGCCCTCTCTACTTTTGGTTAGCAGGCTGGGACTTATGGTTTGTGTTTGAAACCGTTGGGCTTTTTCTTCTTGCTGTTTTTATGGTATTATATCTTGATCCATTTTTTTAGCCAACTGTACAAATACCAAAAATGTGATCTCTTTTCTCTCTCAATGACAAAACAAATTTTCTTTTTGTCTTTTTTTATTTTCTGAAAAGTTTGTCCTTTGACTGGAAAATGATGAAAAGCTGTGACAAGTTTTGACTTGTGATTTTGGATTACCTCTTGCCTTTTACTGCCATCCTGCTGAATTTTTCTGCTATCATGCTGCATTGCTACATTTGTATCCAATCTGTTTTGTTCAGTTTGCTTATGCAGTTTGGCGCCTTGTGCTTGTGCTGTTTGTACAACAGGTTCCAGTTTGCCTTGCTTTGTATATTTGGTTATGCTTAGACACTTTGGCGCCTGTTTGCCTTTGTAACTTTGTAACTCAGTTTGGTTTTGTTTGCTATGCAGTACAGTTGGCACCTTGTTGCATTTAGTTGTTGTATTTATTTGTTGCATTGTTTGGTTGGCTGACTTTGTAATGTTGTGCAGCTTGCCTTTGTATGCTGCCATGTTTTCATTCAGCTTGCCTTGTTTTGCAGTTTTGGCGCCTTGCTATGTTTTTGAATAATTGCTTTTGTATGCTTGTATTTTCATTTTTTACTTTTCTCTTTGTGAACCAAGAAGAGCAATCTTCTTGTGATTTGCAAAGAGAAAAATAAAAACATGATGAACAGTAGCACTCTGATTCTAGACGGTAAACTTTAATGATGAATTTTTCCTTTCTTTTTCTGTTTGAAAAATTAACTGTACTAATCCTCTTTTCTTTGTCTTTTTTCATGTGAGCACAAATTGGGTGATAGAGGAAGCAGGAGACTTTGAGCATAGGAGCAATGGAGCTTAGGCTTAGATTAGATTTTCCATTTAATTGTAATCATTTATTTTTTCAAATACTATAAGTTGTAAAACATACAATATTCAAATAATAAATTATTTTTGTAACAACATTTGGAATGAATGAAGAAAGCTTTTATGAGATCATCTGATAATCCAATAAAACCTTCTACTGTCAATATCTTGCAGTTCTTTCTTCAAGTCTTCACTGATTATTTAAGATTCCCAAATCAAAATAATTGAAATTGCATTCCAACAATTCTAATCCAGATAACTTAAATTCCAAGTAATCCAAAAACTTTGCAGTCTCGTAACCTTGCAACAACATTCCAATCAAAATACGCATTGTGTATTCCAATAAATGAACAAGCATTCCATTAACAAGAAAACATTTCATTCCATTAACAAGAAGATGTCTTAATATTCCAAATAACAGTCTCAGCTCCTATCTCTTATCCCAGATAATCAGGCCTTGAGAACAACCAGTTAACCTTTCAGCAAACTTAAAAAAGTGTGAAAACAATGTAACAGTTAACTGAATTTCTGAGGATTCAATTTCTTCTGGGAAATGCGAGAGAAACCCTAATTCTTGATTTACTGTCAAAGAAAAGTCTGTTTGATCGATTCCTGAGCCAGTCTTAAAAATCTGAGAAAACCCTAGGGTTATGATTTCTTGTGAAAAAGGGAGGGCAAATATTGGGGTACAACAGCAGCTAATCGTTTTTCGTCAATCAAGTTCAGCTGATCCAATCTTGTTTGAATCCACTCGTCTTCGCCTAGGCTTGCCTTAGTCATAATCCTCAACGAGGGAATTTGAACTTCCACTGGCAAAACAGCTTCCATTCCATAGACTAGAGAAAAGGGAGTTGCCCCAGTTGATGTTCTAGCTGAAGTACGGTAGCCATGTAGAGCAAACGAAAACATCTCATGCCAATCTTTATAGGTTACTACCATTTTCTGCACAATTTTCTTGATATTTTTGTTGGCCGCTTCGACTGCACCGTTCATTTTTAGTCTATATAGAGAAGAATTGTGATGCTTGATCCTAAACTGAGTGCACAACTCCCTGATCATGTCATTGTTGAGGTTAATCCCATTGTCGGTGATGATCCTTTCGGGGATACCATAACGGCAGATGAGGTTGTGTCTGATGAATCTGGCTACCACATTCATGGTGACTGAGGCAAACGAGGAGGCTTCGACCCATTTAGTAAAATAGTCGATAGCAACCAGAATGAAGCGATGTCCGTTGGAAGCTGTAGGCTTGATCTCTCCAATCATGTCAATGCCCCATATTGGAAATGGCCACGGAGTGGTCATGACATTCAGAGGGATAGGAGGCACATGGACCTTGTCAGCGTAGATTTTGCATTTGTGACAAGTACTTGAATGTTGATGACAATCAATCTCCATCATTGACCAATAGTAACCATCTCTTAAGATTTTCTTAGCCATCGTATGTCCACTTGAGTGAGTACCGAAAAGACCATCGTGCATGTCTTCCATAATCTCCTCTGCCTCCTTCTTGTCCACACATCGAGTAGAGTTGAATCATGGTTACGCTTGTATAATATCCCATTACTTAGGAAGAATTTGGCTGCAAATCTTCGCAAGAACTTTCTGTCATTGATAGATGCCCCCTCTGGATATTCTTGAGCTTTAAGGTATCTCATCACCTCATGGTACCATGGCTTTTCCGCATCGGTGTCAAGCTCAAAGCAATGTGCAGGTTCATTGAATCTTTAAATTGTTATCATAGGGGCTTCTTTATCCCATCTGACCTTGAACATTGAATACATGGTTGCCAAAGCGTCAGCCAATTGGTTTTCTTCCCTAGGGAAGTGCTCAAAAGTGATTTCTTCGAAGTGAGGAATCATGGATAGCACAAGTTCCTTGTAAGGGATAAGATTGGGGTTCTTAGTGTCCCAATCTCCTTTTACTTGGCTGATCAATAGGGCGTAGTCCCCAAACACATTCAAATGCTTGATCCTTAAGTCAATAGCAGCTTTTAGACCTAAGATGCACGCTTCATACTCGGCCATGTTGTTTGTGCAATCGAAACATAATCTGGCAGTGAAAGGAGTGTGGAAACCTTCAGGAGAGATGATCATAACACCAATTCTGTTACCTAAGGCATTGGAAGCCCCATCAAATACCATAGTCCATCGGGATCCTTGTTCAGGTCTGTCATACGGTCCAAGTTTCGCACAATCGGTTACCAGCATGATGTTCTCATCAGGGAAGTCAAAGTTCATTGACTGATAATCATCTACAGCTTGGTGGGCCAAATGATCCGCTAGTACACTTCCTTTGATGGCTTTTTGAGTTATGTATTGGATGTCGTACTCGGTCAAGATCATTTGCCATCTGGCTATCCGTCCGGAGAGGGAAGGTTTCTCGAAGATGTACTTGATTGGGTCCATCTTAGAAATCAACAGAGTGGTATGAGTCAACATATACTGTCTTAGCCGGCGAGCAGCCCATGTCAGAGCGCATCAAGTTTTCTTGAGCAGTGAATATCTGGTTTCACAGTCGATAAGCTTTTTGCTCAGGTAATAAATAGCATACTCTTTTCGGCCAGACTCGTCATGTTGGCCCAAAACATACCCCATAGAATTCTCTAGTACTGTCAAGTACATGATCAAGGGTCTTCCTTCAACTGGAGGCATGAGAATAAGAGGTTCTTGTAGGTATTCTTTGATTTTGTCAAAGGCAATATGGCATTCATCGTTCCACCTGACTACCTGATCTTTCTTCAAGAGTTTGAAGAGTGGCTCACAAGTAGCAGTTAAGTGTGATATGAAACGGGAAATGTAATTGAGACGACCCAAGAATCCTCTGACTTCTTTTTCAGAATTTGGGACTGGCATTTCTTGGATGGCTTTTACCTTGGTAGGATCAACTTTAATGCCTTTATTGCTGACAACAAAACCTAGAAGCTTCCCAGAGCGTACTCCAAACGTGCACTTGTTAGGGTTCAATCTCAGCTTGTACTTCTTCAGTCTCTTGAATAGTTTGTGTAGGTGATCGAGATGTTCTTATTTGGTTTGTGATCTGGAAATCATATCATCCACATATACCTCTATCTCATGATGAATCATGTCATGAAATAAACAACCATAGCCCTTTGATATGTTTCCCCTGCATTCTTTAATTCGAACGACATGACCTTGTAGCAGAAGGTGCCCCATTGCATAACGAAAGTAGTCTTTTCCATATCTTCGGGAGCCATCCTTATTTGGTTATATCCTAAGAAGCCATCCATGAATGAGAAGACCTTATGTTGAGCAGTATTATCATCCAAGACGTTAATGTGTGGTAGAGGGAAGTCATCCTTGGGGCTTGCCCTATTCAGATCCCTATAGTCTACGCACATGCGAACTTTCCCGTCTTTCTTTGGCACTGGAACTATATTGGCCACCCATTGAGGATAGGATGTCACAGCCAGGAATCCTGCATCAAACTGTTTCATTACTTCAGCTTTGATCTTTTCAGACATATCAGGCCTCATGCGGCGAACTTTTTGTTTAACAGGAGGGCAGTCTTCTTTAGTTGGCAGGCGATGAACCACGATGTCGGTATCCAACCCAGGCATATCTTCATAAGACCAAGCAAATATTTCCACATAATCACATAACATTTGGACTAACCGGCTCTTCACACTGCTTTCCATATTAGCGCCAATCCTGATTTCCTTCTTATCTGACTCAGTACCTAAGTTGATAACCTCAACTATCTCTTCATGTGGTTGAATAGATTTTTCTTCTTGTAATAGAAGTCTGGATAGTTCTCCTGGTATGTCACAATCTTCCTCACCTTCGTCTTCGGCTTGATTGATAGGATATTCAAAGTCATAGTTGGCAATAGTAGAGTCATTGGCAATAGGATCCAGAGTGGATGTAGACCTGCAAGAGTGTGTGTGTGCGCATGTAAGATACATGGCTATTTTTGAAAATGTATTTGAAATAAAGAAAAGATGATGAACACAAATGTTTGAATGCTAAAGAGTCCAATGTACTGAATGATCATATGAACATAAATAAAACCCTTAACAAATGGATCAAAGTTCCCCGGGCTAGGAACATGGCTTAAAAGTCATTATCAAAATATTACAGACAACAAGTTCTTGAATTGACGGAAAATTAATAACAAGTAGATTACTCCTCAATGAAGGAGATGGGTACAAAGTTCTTTGTATGCAAATTCTTCAGCTCCGTTGTTGTTGGGTACACCCACTCTTCAAATGCAACTTCTTCTTCAGAATCACCCACAGTGTTGACTTCGTGGCTTCTAATGCAAAGAGGTGGCTTTCTAGCACGAGCACACCTCATTTCCTTGTGAGCTTTGACGGTGAAGACCAAACCAAATTTGTCTAGCACGAGCACGCCTCATTTCCTTCTAAGCTTTGACAGTGAAGCCCAAACCAAATTTGTATGCTTTAAAAGGGATATCAAGGAGTTGCCCCCAAGTATCACAGTTTCCTTCTTCCATTGCCGCACGGGCATCCTTAACTGAAACCATTTTTGGCGTGGCCTTAACAGCTTTAGACTCATCAGAAGAACATTTAGTAGCTGCAACCATAGGTGGTACAACCTCAAAGGCTTGACATGGGGTTTCAATGAATTCTCCGTCCATCTCTACGTACTTGAAAGAGTTAAGGTGGCTTACCATAAATTCTTCTTCCCCACAGATAGTGACTATTTTTCCTTTGACTGGATATTTGAGTTTCTGATGGAGGGTTAAGGTCACTGCCCCAGCCTTATGAATCCACGGGCGACCTAACAGACAAGAATAGGCCGGATGAATATCCATTATATAGAAGGTGGAGTTGAAGGTTTGGGAACCCACTTTAATTGGAAGATCTACTTCCCCATGAACAGTCCTCTTTGATCCATCAAACGCCCTTACGATTATATCACTTGGTTTCAAGATCAAATCTTCACAGTCGAGACGGTCTAATTCCCCCTTGGGTAATACATTCAGAGAAGAGCCAGTGTCAACTAGCACATGTGCTAAGGTAGTCCCTTTGCACTCGATAGAAACATGTAAAGCTTTGTTGTGATTCTTCCCGAGAGGTGTTAAGTCAGCATCTGAAAACCCCAGGCCATTATCAGCTGTCAGGCTAGCCACGCAATTCTCAAATTGGTCTGTCGTCGTCTCATGGGGGACATGAGCCTTTTTTAGAAAATTGATTAATGTCTGAGCGTGGGCATCGGAGCAAAGCAGTAATGATAACATTGAAATCTTAGAGGGGGTTTGCCCCAATTGTTCTACAATTTTGAAGTCACTTTTCTTAATGATCTTCAAAATCTCGTCCATTTCACGGGAGGAGGGTTCTTCATTAGCTACATCTTTGGAAGGTACCTCAATCACATCAGGCTTAACAACCTCCCCCTTCCCTCTGGTATCGGCATTTGGTTTGGCAGCAGTAATGTGGATGGGCGTTTTTGTAACCACTAGAGGTGAGATATTGGGTGAGAATATTCTCCCAGTTCTAGTTACGTTGCTTGAGCCAGCTATGTTGCCAATATCGTCATCTCTTCCCTCTTCAATCCAGTCATCTTGTTTAATCCCATGATAGAACACTTCAGCACCATAATTCCATGGTACCGCTTTATTTGAAGAGTATGGAATTGGTCCAGGATTGGTAATTATTAAGGGAGCAACAGTGGGTTCATTTGAAATCCTAATAGAACCTTTGGAGGTGATCCTAATAGGTTTGTTGGAGATGGTAATAATGGAGAGGTCTTCACATTTGTTAACTGAACTCTTGGCAGGCGGAGTCTTTTCAAAAATAATTTCGTGGCTATCCATCAGGCGTTGTATACCTTTCTTCAGCCTTTCACAACCGTTGTATTGTTTCGTACAACACAGACAATCTTTTTTACAGCCAGGGAAAATCCCAGCTTTCAACAGATTGTTCTTGATTATATTCAGCGGAGTAGTCAACTCTTCAACAGAGGCAATGAAAATTGTATCTTCGACAACATTAACACCTTTGTCATGCTTCGACATTGGAGCAGTAATTACATTCAACATTGGAGAAGGATCAAATTTAATGGTCTTGTTGTCAATTAAATCCTGAATCTTGTTTTTCAAGGCCTAACACTGATCAGTCTCGTGCCCGGGGCTGTTTGAGTGGTAAGCACACTTTGCATTCAGATTATATTTTGGTGACGAGGTGTCAGGGTTGGCGGGAGAATCGCGCAATGTCACTAAATTAGACTTAAGTAGATGTTGAAGGGCTTGAGATAGTGACATGCCTAACCTCGTAAACTATCTTCTTGGAGCTTCAAAGCGTTGATGATTTGTAGATGGTCTTGGAGTAGGAGTTGGATTGGAGATTCAGACGACATTGACAGACAAATGATTATTCTTCTTGGCATGGGCCTTTGCCCCATACACAACATTAACTTCTTTCTTCGCAACAAAATGTTTCTTGACAGGATTGGGAGTGGGGGTGGATGCCACAGAGATCTTCCCACTTTTGATGCCACTTTCAACTCTTTCATGGGTTAAGATTAATTCGGTGAAACCATAAGAAGAACAACCAACTAACAGATTAAAGAAAGGACCAGATAATGTGACCATGAACATGTTGATGTGCTCCCTATCAGTCAGAGGAGGCTGGACCCTACTAGCAAGGTCTCTCCACTTTTGCGCATACTCTTTAAATCCTTCATTCCCCATGGTCATATCTTACAATTGAACCCTTGTCGGTGCCAAGTCAGCGTTGTACTGATATTGATGGTAGAAGGTAATATCTAGATCCTCCCAAGTATTGATGCGAGAGCCATCCAACTGATAAAACCATTCAAGTTGTGTTCCATATAGACTCTCTTGGAAAAAGTGAATCCATAGCTTTTTATCGACATTGTGCGGTTGTATCTTGCGCACATAAGACTTCAAATGGAGCTTTGGATAAGAGACTCCATCGTATTTTGCAAAGGTTGGTATTTTAAATTTGTGGGGAATGACTACCCCAGAGATTAAGCCCAAATCGTCAAAATCTAAACCGGGGATGGCTTGGATTTCAACAACTTTTAACCTATCTTCTAACTGCTTGTATTTGATATCAGCGGGTGGATACTGTTCGTTAAAATAATCATCATCAGATTCTTGATCATTGGCATACTCAACCTGAGTACTCTTGACCACGCCAACCTGGTTCTCATCCTCTTTAGATGAGTCTTCTCCCACTGGGATTTAACGAATTGTCTCCTTGAACCTTCTACCCATGTTGAGTAGAGCTTTCTTCTTGGGCTTCTTCTTAACGGCCAACAAAGCCATCATATCTTGCTTCCCCTTGGCCAGGGCGAGTAAAACTTCCTGAAACTGAGAATTTTGGGCTTGGAGTTCCGTCACAGTTTTCTCTAGATCCATCTTGCTGAAATAAACAACGGAGAGATAAGGAAACCTGTTATGTGACAACCTGTCATGTTATGATGCATGGAATATGTATATGCAAATGATTTCAAGGATTAATGAAATTTAAATTTGTCTAGACAAAAGAATGAACAAACGTTAACTTTCATTAGTCAAAACAGGAAAGATTACATTATGCCCCTTGGGCTTACAAAATAGCTTTTTATGATAAAAAGACCGAACGCATCCTCTTTGGTGCAAGATAAGCGTTCACATTCTGCTCTTCTTGTAGCTGTTTCGTAAGCTCCAAGACCCTCTTCTCACTAGCATAGAACCGAGCCTCGAAAGTTTCTCGTTCTTCCTTCAGCTGAATCCAACCCTTTTGTAAGTCTTTGAGGGACATAGGCATGCGGGATGGAGGATAGTGTAGGAAACATCTCCTTCGTCCACAGGCTCCATGATGACTGGTAAAATGGAAGGATAAGGCATCACAAGTGTCTGAGCGCGAGCCCGTACCCACCTGAGGTAAGGCTCAAGAGGGATAGAGTTTTTGTGTCCCAAAGTCCTACTGTCCGCCTTGTTTACCATTCTCCGAGCTCGTGTAAACCTCTGGCGGTAATCTTGGTCTTCTTTGTCATAGTCGAACACCAGACCTTGAATGAGCACCTCATGAGGGCCGTCTCTTCGGGCATACCCAAACTGTCGAAGAGCTAAACAAGGATTGTAGGTGATGCCTCCCCTAATACCAAGCAAAGGGACATTAGGGAATTCCCCACAATAGTCAATGATGGAGACGTCTTCCAAGGATCTTGAACACCAACGAATGTCAGAATGGGTGAGGGACATTATCCTTTGAGACCATGTCAATCTTTGCTCGTTCTTTAGTACTGATTGAGGTAGGTGTGAAGCGAACCATTTGGAGAGTAAGGGAATACAACACAAGAGAGTACCTCTTTTCTTCATGGTGCGGGTATGAAGGCAATGCAAGATGTCTTCCAATAAGGTAGGTATGAGATTGTGAGAGAGAAAGACTTTGATGGTATTAACATCTATGAATTGTTCCGAGTTGGGGAACAGAACCAAACCATAAATGAGGAGAGCCAGGACGTCTTCAAAAGCTTGGAAATCCATGTCGTCCCAGAATGAACGAGCCTTCTCCAATAGAAATTGGCTAGGAAACCTTTGACCCCACTTCTTGTCTCCCAATTGGTTATGACGTCATCTATTTTCAGATGCAAAGCTTCGGAGATGATTTCAGGCTTTGGAATCCCTTCTAGGCCGATGAACGGTAACTGATCAAGCACGGGCACCCTTAAGAGTAGAGAGAACTCTTCCAGTGTAGGTACTAAATGATAGTCTGGGAAAGTGAAACAATGATGTACGGGATCAAAGAATTGGAACAACATACACATCATCTCCTCTTGGAAGTTGGATGTAGCCAAACTGAGGAGTCGACCATATTTCTTGGTAAAAGGAGAATCCCTGGGCCCTCTTGAGGCTAACTCTTGAAGTTGAGGGTGTGCTTTTACAAAGCTGATTCTGATGGTGTTTCTTCGGCCGGAATTCATGACCTATAAAACAAAAACAAAGATAAATTTCTAAATCCTTGAAATGGTTAGTGAGTATGCGTATGATGCTTATGATGTTTATTATGTTATGATGTACAAGTAGATATATACACATATAACAGACAAGTCCCTATGTTTTAGGCTTGCATGAGGTTTTATAGGCAAGTACCCTCTTGAAGTTTAGTTGGCTTAACCTGTCCTAGTAATAGTGATTGGGTTCTAAAGGATCTCAATATCACCGACCTTTCTTTTAGGCGTTGTCTCAGCACAATCAATCTTTTCTTGCGGCCGAGATATCCCAAAAGTCCAGCCTCAATGAGTGTAGTATCGAGTATCAACCAATTTTCAGCTCTACACCGAAACCGATTATCTCACTACATCCTAATGGCCAAGTTTGTTCAATTAGGGTTCTAAGGTCAGTTAGTGCTTCATGAGTAACTCAGCGGCCCTGTATTCTCCTCGATTCACCACGAGGGATACCGGTACCCACAAATGCGTCACACTAATGTAGCCATTTCTTCAACCATATCGGTCTATGTTGTACAGTTTCCACAATCTATTGCTACTTACCTAAAAAGGTGTCCCAGATCCGGGTGGAGGATCAAAGCAAGCCCAAACAGAGAACCATAATGTAAAGCATACAAATCAATCAAAGAAAGAAAGTAAATGTGATCTAACCCTAAGGTAACCCCACTTTTATATCATCCCCAGCAGAGTCGCCAGTTCTGTGATACGGTGGGAGAACTGACTTGGGTGTTTTGCGTTTGTGTTCGCAAATGTCGCGATTTAGCAAGAGTTGCCACCAACTTTTCTTTTATCCAATAAGGAAAGGTGAAAAAGCACAGGAAAGACCTTTAGAGATGTTTTCTTGAGTTCGGGGGGTAGATTATGAAAAGGGAAGGTATTAGCACCCTTTTCATCCATGGTTTTCCATGAGCTCTTAGTTACTTGCTAGATCACTTGCTTTAGTTTGAAGATATGCTTTGTGTGTTTTTTTTTTGAAAGTATTTTGAAAAGGCGCCATCGTTTAGGCAAACTTTTGTAATGATTCTCGTTCATAAGAATGTATACAAAAGTGTTGAGCTTTTGAAAATATTTCATGTTTGGAAAGTGTTTTGAAAGTGTTTTGAAAGTGTATGTGATTGTTTTTGAAAATAGCAAGGATGTTTGTTTTGAAATCTGAGCAAGCAACTAGGAGCAATCTACCTACTAAAAAAGGTCTTAGGTGTTCTTTTTCCTCCTCCTTCAGACGTTGCTATCTTACCATTGTTTTGATAAGAAGCCCTATCGTTGGATGTGAAGGGACGGGCATGGGTCATTGTATAACTGTGATATCAATGTTGTGAGATGATTTAGCATTTTTCTCTAGGGACTAAGATCATTTCGAAAGGCAACTTTAATAGCGTCATCGAGGGACTATGATCTTGTATTTTTTGTTTATGCTAAGACATCTCACATGCATAACATGGCCATTTTTATAAGGCAACAAGTGGAATCACCCTAGGGGTGCTAGTGTGCAAGTGTATTTTATTTCTTGCATAATTTTATCTTGAATTAGGGTTTTCTAACATTGGTTTTAATCTTGCCATACACACCCTAATTACTAACAATATATGACAGCAATAAAAGTGCAGAAATGTAAAGTCCTACGCTATTACAAAATTTCGGGGGGTGGGGTGTACAAATTTATGAATGGAGATTGTAAATTAAATCCTAAATTACTATTACAACCATATTGAAATGGAGAAGAATGTACAGGAAATGTAAAATGCTTATTTATTTAAGAAAAGAAATAAGTTTTGTTTAGGAAAATATTTTTGTGTCTTTTTATGTTAAAAGAAATAAAATGTGATATATGAATATGAAATATTTTTGGTGTTTTTTGGTTAATGATAAAATAAAGTGATGGTAAAAAAAAAACAAGGAGAAGAAAGACAGAATCAGCACAAATGCTGAAAAGAAGATGTCAGAAGCTCTGACTCTGGCATGCTGCACAAACAGAAACACGTTAGTAAAAATATGGAAGTTCAGAAGTTCTGGATCTTTTGAGAATTCAGAAGTTTTCAGCAGTTCTGATGCAACTGATAGAACTTTATCTCCCTTCTCCATGCTAGTCAGAACATCTGCAGCTTAGTCATTTCTTAACAGAACAGAAGTTGCACACATGACAGTTATGACAAGTTTCAATTAATATCAGAAACACAAATCAGAAGCAACATGAATTTGCTAATCCTAATTCTGAGTCCTAATTTCTTTATGAAACTCTGAACTGGAATTCCCTCTACTTAGGCAGGCAGATGCATGAAATCTCAGAATATGTACATCATCAGAATCAGAATATCTACATTGTGTTGAATATGCAAAATCTGACAATGCTTAATATGACGAGAGTCAACAGAAACTTACCTTGCAGTTGGAAAATACTCTGGGAACTAGAACCTGATTCTGACCACTTGTGGTGTTCTGAACAACTTCCTCACGTGTTCGGCAGGCTGAAAACTTTCAACTTGGGCTGTAAATGATTAGAATATTCTGGAACAAATAAGGGACAAAGTTCTGACTTTTTGAGTGGGACGTTGGTGGAGAATGTGTTACTGTTTGACTACAAAATTTTGGATGGCTTTTGAATGTATATCAAGAACTGTAAGGGTTATTTTGATCAAGAAACAACTTGAGGAAAAATGGAGTTTTAATGCAAGAATCAAATGCTAAGGTTTTATATTTTTGTGTTTGTAATTCTTTTGGCCTCTTGGAATTTTTGCAGGGGTTCAAAGCTTTTCTTTCTCAAATTCTGCACCTTTTTCTCAAACTTTTCCGACCTCTCAAATTTTTTCTACCTCTTTTCAATGGCCAAAGATGTTCTATTTATAGGTAAAGGTTTTGTAGTTTGGAGAGGTCAAGTGGCACCAACATCATATGCTAGATGCTGACTTACTCTTGAAGTAAGCTTAAACAAGCGTGATTCAATGCACCAAGTAGAATGGTTAACAGCGCCTAAGCTGGATTTGTCAGCATGAATTAAGGAAAAGTAGAAGCAGCGCATGGGCATAGCATACTTTTGCACAAAAGTTTATCTCCCCAAGACAGTTGGGGTACACATGAGGGAAATCCTTTGGATAACAACTCAAAAGTGGTTGTGAGCATTAAATAATGATGAGATTTATCAAATCAGAAATCCTGCCATGTGAAACTCTGTATCCTAGCTTAACTCTGGATTAGAAGTTATGCTTCAACATAACATCTAATCTTTTGATCCTCTTATCTTCTGGCTCCAGCATGTTCTGAAGGAGCTTTCAGACTTTCTAGAAAGCTTGCAGCACACTTCTTAACCTTCTTTGAATTACCCTAGCAAACTCTAACTGAAGGTTTTATGAAAACTTGCCCAGAAGTTCTGACCAAAATCTGCCTTGAGAGTGTCCAGAATTTGCTGAGTGTTATGGTGATAATTTGGTCAGAAGTTCTGAAATTGTCATAATTCTTGAACACTTAGAAAAATTTCTAAGTACTTAGAATTTGACTTCTCCAAAGTAAAATTTGACTTTTAAATTTCCTGATGAAACAGACTTCATATTCCAATATGTCTTGATGAAATATGATTTTTGAGATTTGATTTTGATCCAAAAGTCAAAGTTAGACTTCTTAGTGTGCAAATGACCATTTTTCCCTTGTGAATGACTTGCTTGGAAAAATTGATAATTCAAGGCCTGGAAACTTGATAGAAGCAAACCTGGGATCCAGGGTGATCCCTTGTGAAATGAGAGGGAAACTTTTGGGGTGCAACAACTGTCCTTTCGGGTTTTCAGTCCACCGGGATACCCTTTTTTTCCCAAGCCACCTTTTTAGGTTTTCGACTTGCTGGGTGTACATATTTTTTTGTATTCATCCCTAATTTTTGCTCGAACCATTTTGGTTCGCCGGGATGCCCTTATTTTTTCCTAGGCCAGTAAACCTAGTGGGTCTTTATTTACGCGTAGTATCTTTTCACTATGTCCGCATTAACAGGACGAGGAAGGTCTTCACCATCTATAGTGGTCAGAACCATGCTCCACCGGAAAATATGCTTTTGATCACCAATGGCCCTTCGTATGTGGGAGTCCATTTTCCCCTGGGATCACCTTGTGGCAATATGATGCGCTTGATTACCAGATCACCCACTTGATATGCTTGACGTCTGACCTTTTTGTTGAAAGCCTTGATAATTAGTTTTTGATACATTTGACCATGATAGATAGCAGTAAGCCTTTTCTCATCAATCAGATTCAGTTGATCAAGTCGAGTCTGGATCTAATCGTCTTCATTCAAGCTTGCATCCTTCATGATCCTCAGAGAAGGGATCTGGACCTCAATAGGTAGGACGACCTCCATACCATATACCAGAGAATAAGGTGTTGCCCCTGTTGACGTTCATGCTGAGGTGAGATAACCATGAAGAGCAAATGGTAACATCTCATACCAGTCTTTGTATGTCACCATCATCTTCTGTATGATTTTCTTAATGTTCTTGTTAGCATCCTCCACAATGCCATTCATCTTCGGCTGGTAAGGGGAAGAATTATGATGCTGGATCTTGAATTTCTTACAGAGTTCAGTGATCATTGTATTATTGAGATTTATACCACTATCAGTAATAATTCTCTTTGGCACACCATACCGACAAATAAGGTTATGCTTGATAAACCGCGCCACAACATTCTTGGTAACAGTAGCAAAAGAGGCAGCCTCAACCCACTTCATGAAGTAATCAATGGCCACTAGGATGAAGCGATGTCCATTGGAAGCGGTAGGTCTGATCTCTTTGATCATGTCAATGCCCCACATTGCGAAGGGCCATGGAGCCGTCAAGACGTTCAAAGGAACCAGAGGTGCATGCACCTTATCAGCGTAGATCTGGAATTTGTGACAAGTTCGGGAATGCTGATAACAATATGCTTCCATAGTAGACCAATAATATCCCGCCCGTAGGATCTTTTTAGCCACGGTATGTCCACTAGAATGGGTTCCAAAGGTACCTTCATGTAGATCTTCCATAATCCTCTCTACTTCGCTCTTGTCTATGCACCAAAGTAAAGTAGAGTCATGGTTGCGCTTATAGAGGATTCCATTACTGAGGAAGAACTTTGCGGTGAATCTTCTCAAAAACTTCTTATCATTGACAGATGCCCCCTCAAGATATTCTTGAGCTTCGAGATACCTCTTTACTTCATGAAACCAAGGTTTGTCTGCTGCTTCTTCAGTATCAATCTCACAGCAGTATGCTGGTTTATCCAACCTCTCAATAGTGATATGAGGAGCCTCGTTGTCCCATCTTACCTTGAACATGGATGACATAGTAGCTAGCACGTCCGCTAACTGGTTCTCTTCTCGTGGAAAATGTTTAAAGGTGACTTCTTCAAAGTATGGAAGCAATGTCAGCACATGTTCTTTGTAAGGGATAAGATTCAGGTGCTTCGTATTCCACTCGCCTTTGATTTGACTTATTACCAAAGCTGAATCCCCGAAAACGTTTAAGAACTTGATCCTTAGGTCAATAGTAGCTCTGAGACCCATGATGCATTCTTTGTACTCCGCCATATTGTTGGTACAATTGAAACATAGTCTGATGGTGAAAGGAGTATGACAACCCTCAGGAGATATAATTACAGCACCAATGCCATTGTCGAGTGTGTTCGAGGCTCCGTTAAAAACCATAGTCCATCAGGATCCTTCCTCGGGTCCTTCATCCGGTCCAGGTTCTTCGCAGTCAGTCACTAACATAATATTCTCGTCCGGGAACTCAAAATTCATGGACTAGTAGTCATCCATAGCCTGATGAGCCAAATGATCAGCTAGTACACTTCCCTTGATTGCTTTCTGGGTTGTGTATTGGATATCGTATTCGGTCAAGATCATTTTCCATCTTACTATTCTTCCGGAGAGAGCGGGCTTCTCGAAGATGTACTTGATCTGATCCATCTTAGATATCAACAAAGTAGTATGGGTCAACATATATTGTCTCAATCGGCGAGCAGCCCATGCCAAAGCGCAACAAGTTTTCTTCAGCAGTGAGTATCTTGTTTCACAGTCGGTAAACTTTTTGCTAAGGTAGTATATCGCATGCTCTTTTAGACCAAACTCATCATGCTTCCCCAACACACACTCCATTGAATTATCTAACACTGTTAAGTACATTATCAAAGGTCTTCCTTCAATTGTAGGCATCAGAATTGGAGGCTCTTGAAGGTATTCTTTGATTCTTTCGAAGGCAGTCTAGCATTCGTCATTCCACTTTACCACTTGATCTTTCTTCAGGAGTTTGAAGATTGGCTCACAAGTAGCAGTTAAATGGGAAATGAACCTGGAAATGTAATTCAAGGGTCCCAAGAAGCCTATAACTTCCTTCTTAGTGCAAGGAGCCGACATATCTTGTATAGCCTTCACCTTTGCAGGGTCTACCTGAATGCCCTTGTCACTGACAATGAAACCTAGAAATTTACCAGACCTTACCACGAAGGTTCACTTGTTCGGATTTAACCTCAGCTTGTACGTCTTTAACCTATCAAATAGATTTTATAGACGATCAAGGTGTTCTTCCTTAGTTTGAGACCTAGCTATCATGTCATCAACATAGACCTCTATCTCATGGTGAATCATATCATAAAACAAGGCTACCATGGCTTGCTGATAGGTTGCCCCAACATTCTTTAATCCAAACGGCATCACTTTATAGCAGAAAGTTCCCATTGCGTAACGAAGGTTGTCTTCTCCATGTCTTCGGGTTCCATCTTGATCTTATTGTAACCAGAGAAACCATCCATGAAGGAAAAGATCTTGTGCTGCGTGGTGTTGTCAACCAGAACGTCAATGTGGGGGAGCGGAAAGTCATCTTTGGGGCTTGCCCTATTCAAATATCTGTAGTCCACACACATCCGTACCCTGCTGTCCTTTTTAGGCACCGGAACTGCGTTTGCAACCCATTGGGGATAAGAGGTGCAGGTAGGAATCCAGTGTTGAATTGCTTCATAACCTCTGCTTTGATCTTATCTGACATTTCAGGGCGTATACGACAGAACTTCTGCTTTACCGGAGGGCAATCTTCTTTAGTTGGCAGAAGGTGAACCATAATATCCGTATCCAGTCCTAGCATGTCTTCATATGACCAGCAAAGATCTCGACATAATCATGCAACATCTGTATCAACCGCTGTTTGACAATAAGCCCCAGATTTGCACCGATCTTGACTTTATTTCTGTCTTCCTCTGTGCCCAAGTTTATTGTCTCAACTGGCTCTTCATGAGGATCTATAGCCTTCTCTTCCCGTTGTAACAGCCTAGCAAGTTCTCCAGATACCTCACAATCTTCCTCACCTTCGTCCTCGGCTTGGTTGATCGGATTTTCAAAGTAATAACTGGCGATAGCAGAACTGTTATCAATGGGATCCAAAGTGGATATGGATCGACAGTTTGACATGCGAGTGTGTGTAAGAGCATAACTGTATAGACAAAGTAAAAAAGTAGAAAAGAAAAACAGTGAGCGCAAAATTTGTATGCATAAACGTCCAATGCTTTATTAATGTCATATGAAAATGAAACATGATAACCCTCACCCATAAACTAATGTGCCCCGGGTAAGACACATGGCCATAGAGTTTATATTGTTTATTACATATCCAAAAAAAGAAAGACAATTACTTGAATAAAAGTAATTGGTACAAAGTCCTTTGTCGTCCAGTTACTGGGTTCACCGTTGGTAGTAGGGAAGATCCAACTATCCATGTCGTCTTCACCCTCACTATCTTCCAGAGCGTTGACCCCATGATTATTGATGCGTAGGTGAGGTCTTCCTACACAAGCACATCGAACAACCCTTTAAGCCCCTGAAGAGAAACCCAAACCAAACTTATCAGACTTGTATGGAATATCAGGGAGCTGACCCCAGATGGTAGACTCACCTTTTTCAATAACCGCTTTTGCATCCTTGAGAGAAGCCATCTTCAAGGGAGGTATGGTGATCTTCATCATATTGGTGACAATTTCAATTGCAGCCATAGTCTGAGGTACCTCTTCAAAATTCTGGCACGGAGTCTCGATGAACTCACCATCCATTTCTACATATCTGAAGGAATTCAGGTGACTGACCATGTATTCTTCTTCACCGTGTACAGTGACAATTCTTCCTTTGACCGAGTATTTCATAATCTGATGCAGAGTGGACGTAACAGCTCCCGCCCCATGAATCCAAGGGTGACCCAATAAACAAGAATAGGATGGTCTGGTATCAATCACGTAGAAGGTAGAGTCGAAAGTTTGAGAACCAACTTTGATGGGGACGTCCACCTCCCAGTGCACCATTCTCTTCGAACCGTCAAAAGCCCTCACTACAATGTTTTTGGGCATCAAGGTCAAACCTTCACAGTCTAGTCTATCTAGAGCTTTCTTAGGCAGCACGTTCAATGATGAACCAATATCTACTAGGATATGGTCCAAAGTAGTGCTCCTGCATTCGACAGAGACATGCAATGCATCATTGTGTTTCCTCCCTCTAGGTGTCAGATCAGCATCAGAAAAACCCAAATTGTTTTCAGCCGTCAAACTGGCCACACAATCTTCAAATTGGTCAGCAGAGGTTTCCTGTGGCACATGGGCAGTTTTAAGAAATTTCACTAGAGGCTTCGCATGAGCTTCAGAGCACAACAGTAAAGCTAGCATAGAAATCTTTGAAGGGGTCTTCCCCAGCTGTTCGACTACATTGTAGTCGTTCTTCTTTATAATTTTCAAAATTTCTTCCATCTCCTTCTTGGAAGCCTCTAGGATAGATACTGAATGCGCCTTCATCTGGACAGGCTCAACCAATATGTCTTTGCCTCGAGTCTCGGTCGACTCGGTGATAGGGGTGTCAGCAGGGGTAATCACAGGGATTGTAGTAGTAGTATCAGCAGGAACAAAAGTAGGAATGATCACAGGACCAATAACAACTTTCGGAGGAGAAATCTCAGAGGAGAACACTCTTCCACTTCTTGTTATTTTGCTGGTTCCAACAATGTTGTCAATGTCGGGATCAGCATTCTCAGAAACCTGGTCTTCAACAGCCAATAGGTCTTGCTTGACTCCGTGGTAGTAGACGTCACCCCCATAGTTCCAGGGAACAGTTTTGTCCGAGGAGTATGGGATTGGCCCTGGCATAGTAATTATTAGTGGAGTCACCTTTGGAACAGATGTAATCCTGATGGGTCTTTTGGTGGAGACCTTGGGAGGATTGGCAGAAATGGTTATTATTGAAATATCCTTGCAAGAAATGGTTGGAACGAGAGTCTTCTCAAACAAAATCTCTCTATCATCCATCAGGTGCTGAACACCTGCCTTCAACAAATGACAACCAGTCGGTAGAGATAAATAGAAGTGGAAACCTTGGCCAGAGCCCGTAAGTAAACCGGCCTTCAACAAGTTCCAGTTAACGGTCATAAGAGGAGTAACAAACTCTTCAACAGTAGTAACAAACACATCATCTTCAATAGCGTTAACACCACGACCGTGCTTGGGCATAAAAGAAGTGATAACATTTGGAATCTCAGGGGCATCAAATTTAATTTCCTTCGCCTCGAGAAGGTCTTGCACCTTGTTTTTCAAAGCCCAACAGTCATTTGTATCATGACCTGGACATTCTGAATGATAAGCACAACGGGCATTTGGATTGTAGCGGGGAGAGACAGTGTTAGGATTCTTTGGAACTTCCTTCAAAGTTACCAGATTAGACTTCAGTAAATGTGGCAAGACTTGAGACATCGTCATATTTATCCGGGTAAACTGTATTTCCAGCCTTTCTGTTCTAGGATGATTGTTCCTTTGCTGAATAGGTGCAGGTTTAGAGATTATAACAGCCCCTTCCGCAGGACGGTGTTCAGTTCTGTCCTGATTCCTTTGATTGTAAACAACATTGACCTCCTTTTCCCCAGCAAATGGCTTCCTTACTGCACTGGAGGATGCATCCTTTTGAATCTTACCACTTCTAATTCCAGCTTTCACTCTTTCCCCTGTCAAGATTAATTCAGTAAAGCCGTCCGAGGAGCTTCCAATTAGGTGATTGAAAAATGGACCAGACAAGGTACCTAGAAACATATCCACTAGCTCCCTATCAGAAAGGGGAGGCTGGACTCTTCCTGCTAAGTCCCTCCACTTCTGAGCCTAGTCTTTAAAGCCCTCGCTCGAACCCATAGTCGTACTTTGGAGTTGAGTACGGGTGGGAGCAAGGTCTGCATTGTACTGATACTGCTTCTAGAAAGCAGCAGCATGGTCTTCCCAATTACGAATGTTGGCCCTTTCCAACTGGTAGAACCACTCTAGTTCAGTTCCGGACAAACTATCTTGAAAGAAGTGGACCCATAAGTCCTTGTCAGCAGTGTGAGGATGGATCTTACTCACATAAGATCAGAGGTGAATTTTGGGACATGAAACCCCATCATATTTGGCAAACACTGGCACCTTGAACTTTTGTGGGATGAAAACCCCAGACACCATACCTAGCTCTTCAAAGTCCAGCCCAAGCACTTTCTGGATATCCATTGCACTCAGACGCTCTTCCAGCTATTTGTACTTTTTGTCGGCCGGAGGATACTGCTCTTCATTGTAATCAGTCTCATTGTCAGATTCCCTCGGACTAGGGTCTTCCTCTCTTGTCTCCCCATCTTGATTATCTCCTTCTTTGGAGGAAGATGTCAGCTCAACCACTTGCCTTAGCGTTCCTTTGAATCTCCTTCCCAGATTTACCACACCAGCTGTCCTTCTTGGCTTCTTAGTCTTCTCTTTCACAATCAGGGCTTTTAGTTCCTCTTGCCCCTTGTCCAGAGCCATGATCATCTGTTGGAATTGTGCATTCTGAGTTTGTAGATCCTTCACTGTTTGTTCTAGAGCCATTGCTGAAATAAACAGTGAAGAGGATGAGAAACCTGCCATGAAACCTGTTTATGCAATGATATGTATGATATATGTATGCAATGTTTTCAAGGATTTCTAAGACTCAAATTTGCTTAAACAGAAAGAGAACAAACGTTAATTGTATTAAATTTTTTTATTGATCACAGTAATGCCTCTTGGGCTCACAAGTGACCAAAGCAACAATAAAATTTTCCAAGCAAAAAAAAAGACTTCAAGCTTCCCACAGGCGCATCCTCTTTGGTGCAATGTAAGCATTTATGCTCTTCTCCTCGTGAAGTAACCCGGTGAGCTCTAAAACCTTCTTCTCGCTGGCGTAGAATTGGGTTTCGAAAGTATCCTGTTCTTCTTTGAGTTGGATCCAGGACCTCCATAACTCTTCAAGATCAGTTAGCATGTCAGGATGAAGGACAATGCAAGGAGTGTCTCCTTCAGCAATTGGCTCCATAATCACAGGTAAGATGGTGGGGTAAGGCATCATAAGACATTGAGCGCACACTCACACCCATTTGAGGTAAGGATCAAGAGGGATGAAATTCTCGTGCCCTGGTGTCTTGCTATGAACTCTGTTCATCATGCCCCAAGCTCGAATGAACCTCTTGCAATAATCCTGAATATCATTCTCATAGTCAAATGTGATTCCTTGGATGAGTGTATCGTGAGGACCATCCCTTATAACATAACCAAAATGTCGTAACGCCAAACAAGGATTATAAGTGATTCCTCCCCTAATTCCTAAGAGAGGGACATTATAGAATTCCCCACAACGATCAATAATGGTAACATTCTCTAAGGATCGCGAACACAAATGAGTATCCGAATGTGTAAGAGACATAAACCTACGAGACCATATCATACCCTGCTCATTATTCAAGAAAGACCGGGGTAGGTGAGAAATAAACCACCTAGCCAATAGAGGAGTGCAACACAGAAGGGTCCTCCTTCTCTTCAGAGTACGAGTATGCAGAGAGTGTAGAATATCCCCAAGCAAAGTAGGCACCAGATTATGCGACAGAAAAACCTTAACTGCATTTACATCTATGAGTTGGTCCGTGTTAGGGAATATTACCATCCCATAGATGAGAAGGGCCAACACTTCTTCAAAAGCTTGTAAATCCAGATTATCCCAAAAATAGTGAGCTTTCTCAAATAGGAACTTAACTAGAAATCCTTGGACACCTCCTCTGGTCTCCCAATTTTCCACTACATCAGACCGTTGTAAAGGTAGAGCTTGAGCAATCTCTTCAGGCTTTAGGTCTCTTTCCGTAGCATTGAACGATAGCTGATTAAGGATAGGTACCCCCAATAACTGAGAAAACTCCTCCATAGTGGGCACTAACTGGTAATCAGGAAAAGTGAAGCAGTGGTGCAACAGGTCAAAGAACTGAAAGAGAACTTTTAACATTTCTTCGTCCGGGGTTGCAGTGACCAAGTTGAGAAGTCGACCATGTTTTTCAGTGAAGGGAGAGCTTTCAGGAATCCTTGATGCCAACTCCTTGAGCTGAGGAGGTACTTTCACAAGGTTGATTTGGATAGTGTTCATGCGAGCGGATGTCGTGTCCTACAAAACAAAACAAAGATAAGCCCTAGAAAATCCTTGAAATAGTTAGTATGATATGCCATATTATGAGTCATGATTATGCTAAGAAATCACATACACAACAAGCACAAGAAAATCACACCAAAACCTTAGGTTTAAGGCTTGCACGGGTTTTAAGGTCATACCCTTTTGAAGTTGGATTGGTTCAACCTATCCTATAAATAGTAATCGGGTTCTAAGGGATCTCAATATCACTGACCTTTCCCACAAGCTTCGTTCGATAAGCGACTGACTCACAACCAAACAAAACTCAGGAGTCAAGTCTCAATGAGTGTAGCATCGAGTATCTTCCGACTTTGGGAATACACCAAAGATGGCCATTACACTATGTCCTAATGGCCAAGTTGTTCATTTAAAGGTTCTAAGGTCAGTTGATGCTTCATGACACCATGCATCGGCCCCGTATTCTCCTTGATTAACTCAAGGGATACCGGTACCAACCAAATCGTTGTATTAACATAGCCATCACTTCAACCGTGTCGGTATACCCCGTGCAGTTTCCACGATCTATTGCTACTTACCTAAAAGGTTTCCCCAGATCCGGGTGTAGGATCTATAATAACCCAAACAGATACCCTTAAAAGTAAAGCAATCAGAACAAGAAAACAATTTAGAAATGATCTAGACCCTAAGGTAAAACCCACTTTTATTTAGTCCCCAGCAGAGTCTCCAGTTCTATGATACGGTGGCAGAACCGTCTGTTTATACTGGTTTACATTTTTTGTTCACAATGTCGCGGTAAGCAAGAGTCGCCACCGACTTTTCTTTTATCCAACAAAGGAAAGGGTGAAAAGAACAGAAAAGACCTTTTTTGAGAGTTTCTGAGTAAGGGGGTAGATTATGGAAAGGGAAGGTGTTAACACCCTTTCCATCTGTGGTTTTTCACGGGCTCTTAGGTACTTGCTCATTTTTGAAAACTGTTTGTGTTTGTGTATTTTGAAAGATTTCTGTTTGCTTTATGGTAACTCTCGTATCATTCCTCGAGAGTGTGATAAAGCGTTTTTGAAAAGATTTTTGAAAGTGTGTAAGTGTGAAAAATTTCAGGTTTGAGCAAGTACTTAAGAGTCATCTACCTACTCAAAAAAGGGTGTTCTTTTCCTCCTACCCTTTAAATAGTGCTATCCTACTATTAGTGAGTAGGTAGCCCTATCGTCGGATGTTGAGGAACTATCGAAAGGGACGCTATGGTCATTGAAGGCAATATGTAAGGATATCTTAGTATTTGAAGGGACTATCATCATACATGCAACATCGAGGGACAAGATCATTTCTCGTAGGCAACTCGAGGGACATTTAAGGACCATGATCTTTTATGATGACTTTTATACTGAGGGTCTTTGCTAAGATACCCCTACGTTCGAGGGACGTGACCATTATTTTCCGAGGCAACCAAGTGAGGTATACCCTAAGCGTGCAAGTGTGCAACAATGTTTTTTTTCCAGTTATGTTTATCTTGCAATTAGTGATCTACTGATTAATTGATTCTTGTCATACACGCCTAAGTTACTAACAATTATATACAAGCATGTAAAGAAAAAGCGAGAAATAAAGTCCTACGCTATTACAGGGTTTTGGTGTAGATACATAAGCAATGGACTGAAAAGTAAAAATGCGAAAATAAAACCCTAATTTAGCTATTACAAACCGGGCGCAATTACATAAATGGTAAAAAATAAATCGTATGAAAAATATAAGAGCGCGCAAAATTGAGACGGGAAAAAGTTTTAAACCCTAAAAAATCTAATTGTTCATTAAAAATATTTTTTTTTGTATTAAAAAAAAATAATTGAATTTTAACTTAATTCTATAATTACTTTTAATTAATGAAATAAGGTTAAAATTTAATTAAATTATTTAATTTGCAAAAAATTAATTTTATTAAAAAAAAACTCTAAATCCTAATTTTTATGATTTTATGATTTTTTATGATTAAATAGAAAAAATGATTTTTTGGAATAATTAAAAATAACAAAGAAATTAAATAAAAATAATAAAAAGAAAGAAGAATGGGCCTGAAGGGGGGTGTGAAGCCCAAACTGGAGTGTGTTGTTTGAATTTGTCTAAGCCCAAGTATGGTTGGCCCACTGTTAGCACCTGATCCCATGTTGTTGTGGTATGGAGGTCCATGGTGTGTCTGCAAGCTAGGGGCGTTAGATCCAGAACCATGCAGATTGGATGGCTGGATCTGAGAGTGCATGATGCGCGCTTGGGAGTGTACTACACTGGATCTCCAAGAAATAAATTAGAAAAATATAACATTCCAGACCTAGGGATCGAACCCAGGTCTCTCCCTTTGCCAAGCGCTTCCTCTACCATCTGAGCCAAGTGGTCATTCGTTATATGGAATTAACATAAAATAATATAACCAAAATAAAATGCCCAAAATTCTTTTTTATAAAAAAGTCCGTTGTTTTAGCTCATGGACTTTTACCTACTGACAATGTCCGTCACTAAAAACCTGCACATTTCAAAAATTCACAACAGGCAATATAAATCCAATTCAAGGTCATGGATCAATTGGGTTTGATCCTCTGAGCATGATGGTGTCCTTTATTAGGCCCAATTGTAATTGCATCTGAAAGCCCTAAAATGAACCTTTAAACCCTAACAATGGTAGGTTATCAAATATGCATCAAAACTGGAAATTAGCCATTCAAACACGTTCTAAATGCTCATACAAACAATAATGCATAATCAAAATCTATTTCTAATGAGTGTATGATCAAAATCGATTTCAAGAAATAATGTGCAAACCGTGATGATGTAATTGATGATTCTGGATGCTTTGATGCTTAGGAATGATGCTATTAGCTTCAGAATGTCCCCAGGAATGGATTGCAAGCGTCAAAACTTCTTAAATCCCTCTACAAATGTCAATATGATTGCCCCTTTTTTGTGAAAAAGTTGGAACTTTTGTGTGTGTTCTATGCGGCCAATCCTCTTTCTTCTGGCCTGGAAATGTTATGCATATATACTAGGATGCATTAGGTCAACAAAATTGGACTGAATCTTGGATATTTATGGAGAAAATATTTGATTTGCCTATGGGATTTTAAGTTTCCAAATTTGGCCAAAACATGCTCTTTTCTTTCCAATCAACCCTTGCACGAAATCCTGGCTTGCTCATAAGATCCTAGACTCATTATGTGATCATAAAACAAATCTTTTGATTGTATTTCATTATTTCACTATTTTATTTGATTTATTATGATTTAAATGAATAAAAATTCAAATAAATAAAAACAAATCTCATAAAAATAAAATAATGGATTTAAATATCTTAAATAAGTCCATGGATATGTTTGAGATCCAAAACCCACGCCCATTAGTCCAAAAGATCCAATTTGCTCACATTGACTTTTGTGCATTTTCCTAAAATTGGTCAAATTTAGTAATGCATATCTTTCTCAATTTTAACCCTATGAGGGTGTTCTCCGAATTTTTAGAGAGCTTAGGATGTACTCTAAACAACCCTTTTTGTTTCACCTCAATTGGATCTTCCATGTTCATGTAAGGAGCTTTGACCCCAAAAGTGTTTTTGTTGACTTTTTGAAAGGACCTATAATGTCTGAGCTTTTATCTTTTGATTGAGGTATTTATTGAACTTGAGGGATGAATATAAGTTGTAGGGAGTTGGATTCTCTTCAAAATGAGCCTTGGAGGAAAAAATTCAGATAAAGTATGAGAAAGTTATGCCTGGTCAAAGTTTGGTTGACTTTTCCTATAGAAACCCTAATTTGCCATTTTTGACTTTTGATGAGTTAGGAGCATTTCTTGAGGAACCATGATCAAACATTGATCAAATGATGGATAATACTTCAAAATATTGATGTTGACCAAAAATCTTGAAGTTTGACTGTATTTGGGCCACAGTTGACTTTTGACCTAGCATAGTTGATTTTTAGGCATTTGAGCAGTTGACTGAGCAAACTTGTTGTTCAAGGCATGAAATTTGGCATGGATGATATTGAGGACATATTAAGACAACAAAGAACATTTGGGATCCTTGGGACTCACACATCTTACTTAAAATTGAAACCCTAGTTTGAGGTTTATTGCCTTGGGAGGAGAATTTGTCTGGTCAATTCTTGGTCATCCTTGAGCAATTGAGGACCTCTAGAGGCATGTCTTGAGTGGAAATGGGAGGGAAATTTTTTGGGGTACAACAGTGTCAAAGTTTGAAAAACTGTTTCAAAGGGGACCCTTTCCTAGTCGAAGTTGGCACAAAAGCAGCCAATGCCTTGTGGGTGCTAGCATGAGGCAGGTCAAAGCAAGCGTAAAAGAGGCCATTGCCTTGTGACTCAGAATATACATGCAGGAGGCTACTGTTTATGGATCGAAGGGAATTTGTAAGGTATTCTCTCCCAAATGAAACTTGGACCAATGCTTGCTCGAAAGGGGAACCAACACGCAATCGAAGCTGATAGGCCAATGCTTGGTCGAAGGGTTTTAGGAGCTGAGTCGAAGCTTGCCATTATGCCAACCGAAGGACACTGCTCTAATGTGCCAATTGAAGGACACGACTCTGATGTGCCAATCGAAGGACACTACTCTGATGTTCCAATCGAAGGACATTATTCAGATTCCAATCAAAAGGCATTGTTGGTATGCCAATCGAAAGACCCTTTGCTATCATTCAAAAAGTTTCATTTTTCTTGAGGTAAGAGTTTGTAACCAACCATGTAAAAGAAACCTTGAGAAACATGAGAGGGAAAATTTTGGGGTAGAACACTGGGGCAGGGTAGTTTCTCAGTTAATTTAATGGTGCGTTCAATCACAAGCTTTCCCTTCGTACACGAGTAGTGTCGGAGGTATCATTCTAAAACAAAAGATGGTGATGGTTCTGCATAATCATTAAAACAGACAGTCATTATCTCTCAAAAGAAAAGCCTGCTAAGTCAAAACCTATGAAGGAGACTTAAGAAAAAACGGGGGCATCCCGCTGACTGTAACCACAAAGGAAATAGTTCAAGCAAAAGTTAGGGATAATAAAATCAAAACAAGAGGTCACTATAAATCCTCAACAAAAGGAAAAAATGTTACAAAAAAATGCAGGATAAAGATTCTAGACTCAATTAGGATCTAAATGCACAATTAACTGAGTATAAAACTGAAGAACATCACGAAGAACGGGTTGGGTACAAATAAAGTTTGAGCCTTTAACCTTTGTTTCTTAATCCGTGAACCAGGCCACACTATAACCTTTAAAAGTCCTAACTGAAGCATGGGTTAGTTCAAAAGCATACTGTTATAAAAGGTATCCTGACTCATGTAAGGCTTGCTATAAATCCTAAGTTGATATCACATTCTTGCAAATTTTGTTTTATTAAAAAATGAATTTTCAAAACTTCAAGACAAACATAAGCTTTGGATTTTTTAAAATGCCATTGTTTGCATATGACTAATTGTTCAACAAAAGAGAAATTCACACGATGGATACTCAACGAACAGAAATCCTCTCAAAAAACAGAATCACCTCAGATGGAAAGATATTTCCAGTAACATGCATTTCACAGTCAAGGGGAGCGTGAAAAAGGGTTTGTGGAAGTTTGTTGGTTCTGTTTGGTTTGTGTTTAGTTCATGCTAATGCTCTTCTTTAGAATAGATGGGTATTATTTTTTTTACAGGAAATGGAAATTTTGTGTTTTTGGTTTTTCTAATGGCTTTATTTTGGTTTTGCTGTTTGTTAGTTTGTATATCCTTGCTCTATGCAATTTTCTGTGAAATTTGTGATCTTTTTCTGTTTAGTGAAAACAATGGCTTTTATATTTGAGATTGGAGAGATGTTGTTGAGATTTTTTGAACAAAATGGATATGCTATTTTACTGTCTTTATTATGCAGCTTTGACTTGGTCTATTTGTGTGCATGTTTTTTGCTGTACACTGCAATTGCTTTTGATAGTTTTTTTGGGACTATTTTGGAAAGCTGACTTTGAACACTTTGAGTGCAATTTTCATATTGCTATTTGTGTGTAAATGCTGGGCTGGTATAACAGATGATACATGTTTGACGGTTTTGGGGCTGTTTCTTGCCTAGGTGATATCTTTCTGTCCCTTTCCTCTTTCCTCTTTCCTCTTTCAATGAGAAAGTAATTTTGCTTATTTTTCTATGAAAAATTCTGAACGGTTTATATGATTATAGGAAAATGATGACACATTTGGCTTGATGAGAAAATTAATTTGCTATTTTTGAATTGCTGCCATTTTCTTTTGTTCTCTTGTTGCTGCTGTGCTATGTATTTTGCTGCAGGTTGGGCAGCTTGCTTGCCTTACTGCATTGCAGCTTTCCTTGTTGACTTGTTGCTATACTTCCTTTATTTTGTTTGCTTGCATTGTTGCTGTGCTATGTATTTTGCTGCAGGTTGGGCAGCTTGCTTGCCCTGTTGTATTGCAGCTTGCCTTGTTGACTTGCTTGTTGGTTAAGCTATGTATTTTGCTGCAGGTTGGGCAGCTTGCTTGCCCTGCTACATTGCAGCTTGCCTTGTTGACTTGCTTGATTTTGTTTGACAGCAGGTTAGGCAGCTTGCTTGCCCTGTTGGTTTTTCTTGTTGGTTAAGCTATGCATCCTGTTTGTTGTAGATTTGGGCAACCTTGGGCTTGCATTTTTGTTTTGTCAACTTTGGGCTTGCATTTTTGTTTTGACAGCTTTGGGCTTGCATTTTTGCTTTTCCTTCTTGTGAACCAAGGTCCAACCTTGTGATTTGCAATAATGGGAGAAGAGGGATTATGATAAAAACAAGCCTACTTGAATTCTGATTCCTATATACAAACCCTAGTGATGAAATTTCTCTTTTGACAAACTCTTTTACTTGAATTCTTGCTAACTTTTTGTTTTTGTTTTCATGGATGGTGAGCGAGGCAAGGTGAAGAGAAGTCATGGCTAGCAAAGAGGAGTTTCTTGAAGATGAAGCAAACATTTATTTCTTTCTTTGTAAACAACAAATGTATCTTTTTATTCAATTTATATTTTGCATTGTAAACCATTTTTGCAAATTGTCCAAGAATGTAACCATAACATAACATTTGAATGAAATGTATGAATGATGAATTTGTTGTACAAAACTTTGATTTTTAATTTAAACTTTGAAATTCTCGATTGAATGCTTTGAATAAAACATCTTGGTTTGATAACTTGAACTTCAAGCAATCACAAAATGATCAAATAAACCCTGTGCTTTGTACTCTGATGAAATTTCTAAACAAAATAAATGTTTAAAAATGGAACTTCATTGCCAAACAAATCATTCTTTGAGAACCATCATCAACCTCAACCAATTTCAAGAACAATGATGATTAAGAACACTTGAAATCAAACAAATTCCTTACTGCCTAGGAAGAGAATCTGTCTGACCAACTTCCGAGCCAAATTGAATATTCGAGAAGACCTAGGATAGTATCTTGAATAAAAATGAGAAGGCAAATTTTGGGGTACAACAGTCGCCATCAGTGAAAGTTGGTGATTGTCATCTTTTTGCTACCCTCAGTGAACGTTGGTAGTTCATCGTCAGTGAACGGCGATGTTATGATATATTTTCTCCCTACCTTCATTGAAAGTTGGTAGTTCATCATCAGTGAACGTCGATGATTTTTTCTCTCTACCTTCAGTAAACGTTGGTAGCTCACTGTCAGTGAATGTCGGTGTTGTTATTTCTTTTCTCTTTCTACCTTCAGTGAACGTTGGTAGTTTGCCTTTGGTAAAAGTTGGTGTATCCTTTGACCTTTTACCATCCTCTATGAGTCGGGTCTTTTTGATTCATCAGTGATTTATTTTCCTGGTTGGGTTTCTCTTTTGATTCCTTATTTCCTTTTCTACATCCCTAGTGGTGTTTTGCGTCCCTTTGAAGTTGTTCATATGAATTCATACTCATAAGCATTTCATGGCATCTTAGGGCTAAAAATAGGGTTTGTTTTATATTTAAGTATCTTTGATCGCGCCGACACGAAGATTTTTAACCTTCGTATCTCCGGATAGAAGAAACTTAAATAAGGGCAGCTGTTGTACCCAAATTTTTGCCCCTAAGATCCCTTCATCATATCATATTGATTCAATCACAACAAGGTCACATTGGGGCTTTTGGTTCTCCTCCCTATCTTTAGCTTTGCTCTTTGAGGAATCACCAAGAACCTTGGCTTGTTTTTCTTTTGTGAACATACATGTTTTGTTTTGAATTTCTTTTTAACTAATAAAATGCAATATTGGTTTGTCTTACTTGTTAATAATGTAGGTAAAGGCAACGTGGCTTAGCAAGTTGATCCATGGGCTCATGAGTTTATTTCCATGCCCTAGTCAATAAAGCTTGAGAAGTTCAAACCTCACCATTGAAGTTATTTTGGAACAAATGGCA
Source organism: Vicia faba (assembly GCA_948472305.1). Lineage (NCBI taxonomy): Eukaryota > Viridiplantae > Streptophyta > Magnoliopsida > Fabales > Fabaceae > Vicia > Vicia faba. Next base: position 188,281,008 of record OX451736.1, on the reverse strand, counting down.
CGAAATGGTTTATCTTGGTTCACCACATTTCAAAGTTATCAAGATTGATTCAAAAGTACAAGGGGTTGATTGAAGAAGTTGTCATGTTTGGACAAGGCTTTGTTCCCATTGGTTACAAGTGCATATTTCTCTCAATTCTCAAGATATGGAAGTGGTTTTTATGGCTATGAGTTCTCATTATCATCCTCAACAACTTCTATTTACAAATCAAAAGTGTTGGTACAAGAAGGTTGTTCAAAATTGTCAAAGTTCCTCAAAGCATTTTCTTGATCTATGAGCTAGGATTTTGAACTTCAAAGAAGTATATCTTGCTCATACTTTGGTATTTTTTAGTGATTCCAAAGACATCATTCTATTTAAATGGTTATTAACAAATCACTTCAAAAGTTTCAAGGAGTTTTCATGTGGAAGAAACTTAATGATGAAGAAAGATTACAAGTCCTCCAGATGAACCCCCAATTTCCCATGTGTGACTTAAATTATCATAACTTGGTCAATTTTTATCACATTGATCCAACTCTTCTTCCAAAATTATCTTGAGGATGTGAACTTTATTCCTTATTTTATATGCAAAGTGAGAAAATGGATGGAAGATGCCCTAAGGATACAAAAGATTATAGGTCATTTCATGATTCTTTGCCAACTTCAACCATTCATAACTCTCTCAATTTTTGGATATTTTGAATGGTTCAAGTTTCAAAATTTCATTCAAGAGGTCTATTTCATGCCATCATTTTTGGTCAAGAGCAAATTCTAAGTGGAAGGCCATATTTGGATGCAAAACATTATAGGTCACTTTTGAAGAAAAACTTGAAATATTTCTAGGTATGGAAAGTCAACATTTTTTCCACAACTTTGACTCATCACAACTTTCAGCTTAAACATCCATTTGATTCCATTCTTTTCCCATTGCAAAGCTTGTAATATAATATTTCTAAAGCATCAAGAATCAAGCCCTAAGACCCCTTGAGCTGAGAATGCCATTGATTTGAACTTGGTAACTTGAAACTGAAGTTTCTTCAAAAATTAGAATTTGAAATCCTTGATTTAGCTTCTAAACACATTTTTTCTGCGCGTTTTTGATCAAAATAGAAGTCACACTTTTCTCGTTTGCAACTTCACACAATTTCCATCCAAACTTCATCAATTCACACGCTTGAACATTCCATTTGATTCCCTATAAATAGAGGGTCATTCCTCATTCATTTCCTCAAGCTTGAACAGCCAGAATCACCCTGCCAAACTTGCTCCATAACTCATTTTTCTGCAACTTCGAAATCAGTGTTCAAGCCTTTTTCAATCCATTTTTTCTATCAATTCACCTTCCTTGATCTTCCCTGAAGCTAACCATACAATTACCTTCAAGAATTGTGACCTATATTGATCCATAGAAGTCCAGTTTCAGAGCTCTGTAACTCAACTTCAATAGGTAGATTTCTCCATCAATTCTTCAAAACGTTGATATCATTGTGAAACTCTCATTGCCCTGGTTCTAGTCGCAACACTTGCTTTTATCCGGAAACACGTTTTGACCATGAAATTTCAAATCCCTTTTCAAAAGTTTCCTTCCAAATTGCTTGAGCTATAATTTATATAAATTTGTCGCGAAGGTTGGTTGTCTTCGTCTTGAAGAGACGAAGCGAATGACATAGGTCTCGTGCTCTAACTTTACAGTTTGAGTGACCTGGTTTTAGGACTGGCTGGAGGTTGAAGATGACCAACGTGTCATCTTCCAACCAATGATGGCGTGCCATTTGTATTTTTTGAATTTCTGATTTTACATTTGATTCAGTGCTTTATTCACTAAAGTCCATAACATGCACAACGCACCAGGACCACTTGATCTGTTTACTAACACGTTTTGACAATGATCAGATGACCCATATTTTTTTAGTTTGATATTTTATTTTCTGATTTTTATTTAATTGTTTTAAATTTCAAAAAATCATAGAAAATTCATTTTAAGTCCAAAAAATCTGAATAAATTATGAAAAATATTTTTGATTTTTCTCTTTCTGATTTTTATTTTTTCACAATTTTATTTTGTGTTTTGATATTTTTTTATAAATTTTTACTTTATTTGAATTATTTTAAATGTTTAAAAATACTTTTATGCATTTTTAAATTCTGAAAAAAATAGAATGATCCAATGATATTGTGACAAATATTGGTGATCTCATTTATTTTTTATTTCTGAATTTGTTATTTTTTTATCATTTTTTGAATATTTTACTCATTTATATTAATTTTAAAAATAGTTTCTGACTTTAAAAAATTACCAAAAATTTTATAAAAATATTTGAGTTCATTTCCGATTTTTTTATGGTCTTACTTAATATTTCTTGATTAATTTGAACATAGTTGATATTTTTATCCCTTATTTCTATTTTATAACATTTTAAAACCCTTTTTAATATGTATATATTAAATCCAATATTATTTTGTGATTATTTTCTGGCTGATCTTGGGCTGGATTTTTGATCATGAACTTTATTAACATCATTGGATCCATGATGTTGAGTCTAACTCCACAAAATGGATGAATTATTTTAATAATAGTTTGATTAAATTTTAATTCAAATGTGGTTTGTATATTCTTTCCCACCCCTCTTCATCTTATCCCTTTCTTATTACACTAAGTGTTATTGGAGCATGATTTCTATATCATATCTCAAAACAAATGGTGCATAGATTACTGTTGACCGACCTCAAAATAGGTGCGACTTCTATATAAGTCCACTTACGATTGCTTAACATAGCGCTAAATTTTGTCCTGATTCGAATAAATGATCATTCATGGCCCAAACCTATGTTTGCAAGCCCAAGTATGTTAATTTGATCTCTTTGATCCAATAACCTTGAGATTCATTGTGTGAAGGCTTTGATTCTACCAATCCTCTAATGGATCTACAACATTTTTGGTCAACGCATATCACTTAAACATCGTTGATCATTAAATGGTACTTATGAGGATTCCAAATGGATAATATACTTGACAAAAAGCAAATGCAACTTGTTGTGTGGAGGCTTTGGTTCTACCAATCCTCTAATGAGTTCCAAATGCAAGTTTCAAGATGGTCATCCAACTAACTAGTAATTACTAATAATTGACTTTATCTTGTGTTTTTATTATATGCCCTTTTATTTTATGCACCATTTACTTTTAGCATTTACATTTCATGCTATTTTAATCTTTTCTCATTTGAGCATTTACTTTCTTGTCATTTTTATTTTACTCACTTGAGCTTTTCTTTTTTTTAAGACACCTAATAATCAACATGAACCATAAAAATCTTTAATGATAGTTGGACTATTTGGTTACTATCCTTGGCATTATGGAGTATTGGACTTCTTGGACATAAGATTAGAAGCCTTGGCATATGTTGGAGACCTTGGACCTTAATTGATATTTTGTCTGGAGTTCTTGAGGTTTACCTCAAGATAATAGGTTGTTTATTTGTTTTGTGTGCAGGTGTTGTACCCCAAAATTTGCCCTCCCATATTCTTCAAAATTTGCCAAGTCAAAGCTTCAAAATTCCCCAAGGGTTGCACAGTTCAAGGGCCTCCTAAACAGTCAAAATTAGGGTTTTGGTTCTGATCAAGAAAATGAAGTTTCCAAGGGTCCAATCAAGTCCCACATGCCTACAAATATGGTCAAGTATCCTCATATCAAGTTTCAAGACTTTCAGCTCAAAATTGCACAGTCAAAAACCCTAATTGCACTACAGTCAACTGTAGGGGCAAAATGGTCATTTGACAGTCAAAAGTCCAAATTTCTGGTCAACATATCATTTTGAAGCCACAAACATCATTTGATAAATACTTGATCATGATTCTCAAAGCTTGGCTCAAAAATCATCAAGATGCAAAAGTTTCCATATTTGGACAGTTGAAAAAGTCAACTGTAAATTGACCAGGGCATAACTTTCACATGGATTATGAGAAAAATTCCATCTAAATCTCATTTTGAAGATAAAGACATTTCCTACAACTCATCTTCATACTTCAAGTCCAAGAAATGCTCTCACAAAAAGTTATCAATTTCAACATTATAGGTCATTTTCAAAAGTCAACAAAAAGGGACTTTAAGTCAAAGGCCATAACTTGAGATTGGTAAATAAAAATGACATGGGACCAAAGGAATTGGTTAGAGGACTCAAAGACCTTTCCAAAATGTCCAAGAACATGAGCAAAGCTTAAAAATTGAGCAAGTTATGCCTTGTGGAAGTTGGGAAATTTTTGGATATTTTGAAAAGTCAACATTGATTCAAATGACCTAAAATTGCTAATGGGCCTCTTTTTCTTCCACAATTCATCATCCAAGACATGCACACGACCATTTGGCCCAAAGGGAAGTTTTTTATCATTTTTATTTATTTATTTGAATTTTTTATTACAATTAATTCATTTAAACTAAATAAAATATGAAAAAATGCTAAACTAATGAAATAAAATCTTTTTGTGCAGAAAATACTCTCATTGGACACTCAAAATTCGTGCATGATCAATTAGGAAAGGATTGGATATGATTGAGAGCAAAAGTGCATGAAAAAGATTGAAAAAACTAATGCTTGAAAATCAAATATTGCATAATCAATTCTTGGATTCTTTTGATCAGATTTTTGACCTAATTCACTCCATACATAAGCCTGATCAAGACCTAATGCTTCATAACCAAAAAGCTGCGCATAAACTCCATTACCAAACTCAATTTTTTTGGCAAAAATTCCAAATCTGAAAACCTAGTTCTAGGACGATTCAAGGCCAAGTAATTGTTCCATTAGCTTCCTGAGGCGTCAAGGGAAGTTTTCCAATCAAAATCAATCATCCCAACATTCTGAATTGGTATACAGAAATCAAGTTTTCTCACTTTTTTTTCAGAATCGTGTTTTGAGATTTAAACATTTTCATTGCATAATTTTAATGGATTCATACTAATTGAGGTGTTCTGAAGCTAACCATCTATCTTAATTGTGTTTTCGTGTACTATATGCAATTCTACCATGGATGCAGATTAGGGTTCTTGGAGGTCCAAATTGGGCGTTTTGTGATACTGTAAAATTGAGACCCCTGAGTACCACTATTGACACAAGCGCGTTTGGACGAAGAAAACGAAACCCTCGCGCCTAATTTATGAGACCTTATGGCCTATTCGCTATTTTCTCTAATGATGCCTTGTAGAACGGTTCAAAAACCGTTGCCTATGTTTTATTGTATTTTCAGGAAAAAACAACACGAGGAAGACGATGATGTGTAGGGCATTGGTTGGTCTGTTCAAATTTTCGCGCGAAAGATCAGCACTAACTCTTGTTTTGTTTATTATATTTGTTGTTTATTTAATGTACAAAGGATTCAAGTGGTTCAACTGGAAAAGCTGGTTAGTGGTGACATTCAGGACCTGGGTTCGATCCCAGGTCCCCCTCTCTTTCAATATTTTTTCCATAAAGCTAATCCCATGCAGTTTCAACCTTAAGGAGTACCATACATCTCCCAAATCAAGCCAGCCACGCGTACGTTTAGAGCAATCCAAGGGCGCTGATTGAAAGAACAACATGGAGCTTGGTCAAACGTACCACATGCTAATCAAAAAGTCCACCAGGCTTTGCAATAGATGGGCCTAAATTGCTAAAGAAAAACCTCACAATTGGGGACAACACCCCCTTAGGTTTGCAAACTTTTTTACTTTCTTTATTTTTTTCATTATTTTTACTTTCTTTCAATTATTATTTTTTTTTATTAATTTAACATTTTCATAATATATAAAAAACACCAAAAAGATCAGAAAAGATAAAAAATAATAAATATTTTCTTTATTTTTTATTTTAGTATTTTTTTTGTAAATAAATTGTGTTAATTCACTTAGTTTTGATTTAGGACTAAAATCTTAATATTTTCTTAATTAATTTAAAATTGGTAGAATTAGTTTTAATTAATTTTTATCCTTCTTTTCTCTTTTCTTTTTCACTAATATTAAAGTATTTATTTTTATAATTAAATTTCATGTAAATTAATTAGATTAAATTTAGGTTAAAAGTTAATTCTTTCTTAATAAATTAAAACAATTAGAATTAGGGTAAATCTTTTAATGTCATTTAATTATTTTCTCATAAAAATCCTAAAATACCAAAATACCAAAAACAATTCCTTTTCCTTTTAATTTTATCAATTTAATCATAATAATTTAATTTCATCAAAAAGGGTCCAACGCCCTCGTTTCTGATTTAAATTTCAATTCGCGTATCTATTTCTTTTTTTATTTTAATATTCATGTATCTCTCCCAAAGCCGTGTAATTAATTCCTCGCACTTTGCTCTTCCTTAATTCTTTATTTTTCTGTCAAATCGGGTTCTGGAAATTTTGGCGATGTGGACCCGCGCCTTTTGTAATAGCTTAGAACTTTACTTTTCTCGTACTTTTAACTGTTAATCAAGGCATGAAAGAATGAATGGCCAAATTAAAAACAACGCGTAGATCACTTCGACATGACAAGATAAATACAAACGAACATGACACACAAATCACACACCACCCCTAGGGTACGCCTCACTGTTGCCTTGCCTCGAAAGGTGATCGTCGAGTAGAGGATGTCTTAGTAAGTCCTCATGATCCGGGAACCTGGCATGAGGGTAGCTTCTAAGGTGTCTTCCCATTGCTCTGGTGATCACCATGTCCCAAACCTCGAATTGACCCGAACACCTCCAACGGTGGTGCTACCTACCTCTCAATGGTGGGATGGCACTACTTTAAAGGACATTTACACAAACGAATTCCTTAGGGTAGGTAGGTTCTCGTAGATACTTGCTCTAAATTCAAAACAAATTCAAAAAATACTTTTCACACCGACACCTTTTCAAAAAGCTTTCGAAAGCAATTTTTCAAACACTCTTGAGGACCGATACAAGAGTCGAACTGAAATTTTCAAAGAAACTTTTTTTAAAACCCACAGTTGAAAAGCAAACAAACCAATTTTGAAAACACAAATGAGCAAGTATCTAAGAGCCCATGGATAACCATGGATAGAAAGGGTGCTAACACCTTCCCTTTCTATAACCTACCTCCCGAACCGAGAGCAATCTCTATAAGGAATTTTTCTGTGCTTTTATCCTTTCCATCTGGAGAAAATAAAAGACGGTGGCGACTCTTGCTTCCGCGACATTTCGCGAACCAGCGTTAAACAGTCAGTTCCAGATCCACCGATCACAGAACTGGCGACTCTGCTAGGGATGATCTTATAAAGTGAGGTGTACCTTAGGGTTAGTTCATAACTATGTTTTCAATTGCTTTCTTTGCTTGCTTTAAATTGTGGGTTGCTTGGGAGTTCTATAGATCCTAACCCGGATCTGGGGGATACCTTCTTAGAAAGTAGCAACAAGACTGTGAGGGAACTGTGCGGGGTATACCGACATGGTTGAAACAGTCTGCTACGTTGATGTGGCACTTTGGTGTGTACCGGTAACCCTTGAGTTCAGTCAAGGAGAGTACGGGGCCTCCGCGTGGTGTCGTGAAGCATCAACAGACCTTAGGAACCTTAATTGAACTATCTTGGCCTCTTTAGGGTAGTGAGATAACTGACTTTGGTGCAGTCCGAGGTTGGTTGATACTCGATACTACACCCAATTGAGGGTTGCTTTCCTGGAATATTTCGGTCGCCAGTTCAGTGGCTAAATCGAAACGATGAACAATGAAAGCAATCCAGTGATATTGGGGACCCTTAGAACCCGGTTACTTCTGATAGGACAGGTTGAACCCACCAACTTCAAGAGGGTAATACCTAGACCTCATGCTGGCCTAAACTCTAAGGGCTCTTTTGCGTGACTTGTGTGCCTTCAAACTTGGATTACTTGCATGCTTGTTATCTGACATCTGAACTTCTTGCAGGTTTTGTTTATAGTCCTTAACTAGGACTCATAATAAGGTTTACTGAACTTCCTGCAGGTTTTGTTCATAGTCCTTAACTAGGACTCATCACAAGGCTCACTAAGTTTCTTGCAGGTTTTTGTTTTAGTCCTTAACTAGGACTCATAACCAGGTTTACCGAGTTTCTCGCAGGGTTTGTTTTAGTCCTTAATTGGGACTCATGACAAGTATACTGAATCTCTTGCAGGGTTTGTTTATAGTCCTTAATTGGGACTCATAACAGGGTTTACCTACATCACCCCATGCATAGCATGACATCATACCATTGCATACATCCTAACCCATTTCAAGGATCTCAAGGGCTTGTGATGCAGGTCATGATAAATCAAACATCTAGCAAAGGGCAAAGAGGATTTATTTTCCTCTAGCCAAAGCTGTCAGGGGCTATGACCCACTTGATATGGTGAGCCTTTGACCCTTGGAAGGAAGACTCTCAACAAATATGAAGTTTCCTTCAATCAAGCTACCGGATCCAAATGCTAACAAATTCTCTTGTTTACCCCGCGAGGTCCTTGGAAACATTACATGCATGTCATACTCATCATTGCATGACAAGTACCCTTGTTGCAGGTCACTTACCCTTGTTCGCTGTTTATTTCAGCAATGGCTCCCCAACCAGATAACCAGGACCTCCACACTCAAGAGACTCAGTTCAAGGAGATCTTCCTAAGCCTATCCAAGGGGCAGGAAGAGTTGAGGGCACTCCTCATGGGGAATCTGATCAGAAAGAGTCCTGAAGATGACAAGGACGAGCAGCTGAAACGTCTACAAGCTGAGGTAGACACTTTGAAAACCCAGATGCTGGGGCAAAGAGCCCTCATTCAAGGTTTAGCTCAGGAGCAAGGAGAGCTGAGGGCCATGATCAGCCAGCTTCATCTAGATATGAAGCAACCAGCCCAAATCAGGGACCAGGTCATGGATCAGCTTCCAAGAGGGCAAAGGTCGGGTCCAATGAATAGACTTCTCCGAGTTGCTACTACTTCACAGGTCCGACAACGACCTCGCCAAGAACAGCGGGTTGATCAGAACGGGTCGGGCGAGCCTAAGAGACAATTCACCAACATCCATATGCCATGGTGTTGGCTGAAGATTTTGATAATGTTATTTAGAAGCCAAATGAATTAAGCGTTTTGATCGAAATGGAATTAAACGTCATATTTCGAAGTAGCAGAAGCAGTATTTCGAATAAGTGTGTCAAAGCTTGGAGCTTCGAGCGGCAATTATGGGAATATATCTAAAGGAGTCTCGAAACAACAGCGAGGCTTTGTCTGGGAAGAGCGTTCGAAACGGAGAAACACTAAAGCATTTGAAATTCAAATGGAAGCGAGACTTTCGAAGTTTGAAAATTATGTGTTGGAGCATTTGAGGACACGTGGAAAGATGAAAGAAGCATTGTCCTGCATGTTCGAAACGTGGCATAATCCTATAGCAAGACCGTTATGGTCAAATTAGTATAAATAGAAGTCTTAGTATTAGGATTTCGGTGTGTCATATCTATTATACAAAATACTCAATAACATTCAAACTACCACATGGCAAGGGAAACGAATGCAAGAGAAATGTATGTATGATAGCACCATGTATTTCTGATTTAATGAAAACCTTTTATCATTTCCAGTACTTTCCTTTATTCCTTTTGTCAAACAACATTTACAAGTTTTCTTATTTACAGTCTTGTCACTTCGAAATCTCTTCTTCAAAGTTTTACATTTTTATGTTTTCTCTATATTTCGAGCACTTTATGTTTCAGAAAACTGTCATATTTTCCATACCTTTACCTTCAAGTCTTATCCTTCGAACGCATATATTTACTTAAAATCATTTACAGATTTCTTGCATCAAACGCTTTCTTTACATTTCAAACTTTTACGTTCCAGAAATCCTTTATATTAAATGTTTTGTAAGTCGAAACCATTTACTTCACTTTTATGCAGTTTTACATGTCTTTACAATTAGCATTACAATTAGCATTTATTCGTGTAACTTAGTTTTCACACACATTTTGATTACATCTTTAGACTCTTAGAGAGAGAGAAATCGAAATAAGCCAAACACCTATACAACATCAACCATGAATATTTGTTCGATTGTGAGAGTAACTTTAATATCCAAGGAGTCCTAGGATCAATCTAGTCGATCCTGTGAGTTACCAGAGGAATTGAATAACAGTCAGAAAGATTATTCGATAGTTTGGAAGACGAGCGGTTGTTTACTAGAAATCACTGGAAACAAATTGGCACACCCGGTGGGACCCATAATTGGATATCAGAATTAAGGATTGTTGAGACATAACCATTACGAAAAACGTTGGAACCTAAGAAGTTTGCTGTTTTATGAACCTGAGAAGTGGTAAGATAACCAACAGCAACAAACCTTTATCCAGAAGAAAACGTTTGGACAAAATGTCTAATTCAGACAATCAACAAGGGGACCAAAGTGGCCCACATGCAACAGGCACTAACGCGTCCACTTCGATCGGAACATCTAATGTAATCCCTTCGAATGCACAGTCTGTTGCATCTTCGACCAGTAACATAGCCACCAATGGAGTAAGTGGCATATCAACTAATAGTTCGATCTTAGGAAATACTGGAACTATTGGCTACCCTGGGGGATTCGTTCCACCATCAGGGACACAATCCCATTTCGCCACTCCATTAACTAGACCACCCGGTTTCGATGGGAATAGAACCAGAAATTCCTCTTATGGAATGCCAACATCTTTTATGGTAGGTTTACACAATTCCACATCGAATTCATCTCCCTAACTAGGATCTGGGTCTGGGGCGAATCAGTTTATGACAAATAACCAAGGGTCCGTGGGTTATAGCACAATGCCTATCCTAACCACAGACAACCAGTTGGCTTTTAGGCAATTGATGGATGACAGTAACCATAATATGATAGGGGTGTTAGCACAAACCATGCAGGAGATATTTGCCCCAATAGTGCAAAATGTGACTGTGACGAACAGGGAAAACGCTGACAATATGAGTCGAATAGCAGATTTCTTCGCTCCCCCAGAAAGGCGTAGGCAGAATCAGGCGGGATTTCGAACAAACACGCCTGTTATAGAACAAATTGCTAACGACCCAATTTATAGATCACCCAGAGAAGAAGTTAACTTAGGGGCCAGGGCACCAAGGTTAGAAGCCCCAATAATCCCGGGCCCACAAAGGGAAATTATGGAACCAGGGGCAAGGGTCGAAAGGCTAGAAGCCCCAGAGTTTCGAGAAGAACAACCTAGGGGAGTTGTTTTGGTTGGTCGAAATCAAGATGCCGATGCCGTCGTTCATAGAATTCGAAACGATAACATCTTGGCAGAAAACAACCTAACCACCATGATAGAGAGGGTCATGGCCCAGAATGGTCTCAACACAGGAATGAGGAGGCCAAATTACGCTTCTCCTATATTGGATTGCATAATGCATACTGATTTACCAAGGGGATATAAAGTCCCTAAATTTACAAAGTTCGCTGGGGATACCAATGAGTCAACAGTCGAACACATAGCGAGATATCTAACCGAAGCAGGAGACATAGCCAATAATGAAGATCTTAGGATCAAATACTTCCCAAGTTCCTTTACGAAAAACGCCTTCACATGGTTTACCACTTTGCCTCCTGGGTCTATTGACACTTGGGCTCTCTTAGAGAGATTATTCCATGAACAATTTTACATGGGACAGTCGAAAATAAGTGTGAAGGAACTGGCCAGTGTTAAGAGAAAGTTCACCGAACCCATAGATGATTATTTGAATAGATTTAGGCTTTTGAAATCCAGATGTTACACAGTAGTGCCTGAACATGAGTTAGTCGAAATGGCCGCTGGTGGCTTGGATTATTCTATTCGAAAGAAACTAGACACTCAGTATTTGAGGGATATGGCTCAGTTAGCCGATAGGGTTCGACAGGTCGAAAGACTAAAAGCTGAAAAAGCCAGAGTCTTTAAGAATAGCAAGAAAGAAAGGATTTCCTATGTTGGGACTGAAGAAGCAGAAGAATATCCTGAATTCGAATTCGAAGAGGTTGAAATTGACCTCGCTGAATTAAAACAGGCCCCGCCTTATTCCTGCAAAATGTTAGTTCCCACAAAAGGGAAAGATATTGTTGAAAATGAAAAAAGTGACAAATTTCCAAAGAAGGTTTATACCTTCGACGTCACTAAATGTGACGAGATTTTTGACTTACTTGTCAAAGATGGCCAACTAATTGTGCCATCAAATGTCAAAATACCTCCTTTGGATCAGAGAAAGAAGAGGGGATTTTGCAAATATCATAGTTTCCTAGGCCACAAAACCTCACAATGTTTTCTTTTCAGGGACTTGATTCAGAACGCGATCAAAGATGGCAGACTAAAGTTCGCTGATAAGATGAAGATGAAAGTGGACGAAGACCCTTTGGACGTCGCAGACACCAACTACTCCGAGCCTGCATGCATTGGAGAGGTCAACATGGTGGAAACTAATCAAAGCGACGGAGTTGAAAACTGGGTGATGGTCGAAGTCAGCAAGGAGGTCACTGAAGACATCCAGAATACGCCAGAGACTTCGATTGCTGAACCGGTAGCTGTTGCAAGAGAAACCCAGGCTACTGAAGGACAGGAAAATCAAAACCAGGGATTAACACAAGTCACTGAAGGCTTGAGGCTGGAATTGGAGAAAGTCCAAATCACGCAGCCAATTTCCCCTCAGAAGGAAATATGGGACACTCTAGGGGAACCCAGCGGAAAATTTGACTATTTGGTCAAATATTCTGCCCCAGAGAGTTCGAAGGTTCAGATTGAGGATATAAAGCCCACAGGATGGGGTGATGATGAAGCTAAAGAGGGAGATGTGGAAATAAATATGGTGGATATGGAAAGACCTCGCTCTGAGATGGAGGAAGTAGAAAAATACTTAGAAAAAGAAAAGTATAGAATGGGGGATAATCACACTGGAGATGCTTGTCTCAAAGATTATCTCATGACATGCCACAAAGGAGATTCTGGCATGATATTGTGCCCTAGGTGAAGCATCCTCTGCAATCAAAGGATCGCTGCGAATTTCGAAAGGGTACAGAGGGCTCGAACTGGCAACAATTGGCGCCAGGATAACCAGCTTTTTAAGTGTTATCCCAAGGCTGGGGAAAGTTTGCTGGAGTTTGTGTTTCGCTGCTACAAAGGGGCAACCAAGTGCTTGATTTGCCCAAGGTGTTCTGCTGTGTATGACCAAAGCATGGCCAAGGCCTTCGAAACGATTCCCTTCGCCCCTTGCTGGAACCATCAAGAAACTGCCCAGATGGGCCCACGTTTCGACAGCAGACACAAACAGCGAAGGCCTGATAGCCCTCACCCCAAGGCTGCTCGAAGAGTGACTTTCAAACTCCCTGCTGAAGTGCCAACCGATAGATGGTTACAGGTCAGAAATGACAAAGGCAAAGATAGATGGAGAAACGCTGAGCGAAATGCACGCCATGCTGTGACATACAGGAGGCAATTCAACACAGCAAAAAGGGAGGAAGTGAGATTAGAAAATTACAAAGGGAGGAACCCCATGTCAAGATCCCAGTGGCGCAGACAGCAAAGGATTCGAAAGGCTGAGAGAGAAGCTGTGGCAAACAAAGGGGTTACTTCAACGAAAAACCAAGGTGAATCTAGCACCAACAAACCAAAAAATCAAACTGAAGACAAACCTCCAGTCAATAGGAGGCTCTTCTCTGAAGAACAACGCGATGAACCAAAGGAGTACACTCCAGGCCCAGAAGAGGACGAAGATATGATAACAGATAACTTCGAATTGGAGGGGGAGTCTTCATTTAACTTGAACTGTAACGTGGTGTCTGTGCTTCCCTGCGAATTTGGGCAGGAAACCGAAATCAACGAATATGAGGAGGAAGACACCACAGATTTGATGAAACATAGGCCCGTGTGCTACTACGTGATGGACAATGGAGCTGTTGAGGAACAAAATGCGTTCTTCGAACGTCCAGAACCTGCAATGAAGAACCATCTCAAGCCACTTTTCATTCGGGCGAAAGTTGGTGTCCATGGCGTGAACAAAGTTCTAGTGGATGGGGGTGCTGCAGTCAATTTGATACCCCATTTCATGCTAAAAAGATTAGAGATCCGCGAAGGAGATATCAAGCCCCATAATATGGTTCTGTCCAATTATGAGGGAAAAGTGGGCAAAACACTGGGGGTGGTCCAGTTGGAATTGACAATAGGCTCAAGCTGTAGGCCCACCATGTTTATGGTGATCGAAGCCAAAGCCAACTATAACCTACTGCTGGGAAGAGAGTGGATCCATGGCGTGGGGGCAGTTCCTTCGTCAATGCATCAGCGACTAGTTCTGTGGAGAGATGATGGAATCGTGGAAAACATCGAAGCAGACCAGAGCTACTTTATGTCAACTGTCAATTTAGTTGACAAAAGGGATTATGATAAAAATCTGGAAAAGATTGCTCCATGTGTTCCAAATGACGAGATTAATGAAACTAGAAACGCCCACTATTACATGACCCTTCGTCATGATGGCCTTTACTGGGACAGAACAATAATCAGTGAAGAAGAGGAAGTCGAAAGCACTATACAAAAACGGCCAGCAGGCTGGGACTTCGACAACCTTAGCCATGACTGAGTCTACCTTTTTCGAAAGGATTTCGGCCTATATGGCTGAGAACGAATCAAAAGCGGCCTTAGAGGCTGAAATAAATAAATCAACTATAAAGACGAACGAAGTCAGTGGGGAGGGTTCGAAATGCTCACCCTTCAAAGAGTTTGAGATGGATCAAAGGTTAGATGCCATCTATGATAAAGAACCCTTAGGCTTCGAAAGGGACCCCATAAACTCAGGAGCCAAAATGTTGGCACAGGATCCGCTCGAAGAAGTCAACTTAGGGGATGAAAAAACGAAAAGAGTAACCTACATAAGTGCTAAACTTAGCCCAGGCCTCAAGAAGGAAGTGATCGAAGTCCTTAAGGAAAACAAAGATTGCTTCGCATGGGATTATGACGAGATGCCGGGTTTAAAGAGGGAGTTGGTCGAACACAGACTGCCAATCAAAGATGGCAAGAGGCCCATCAAACAAACTCCCCGAAGGTTCGCACCAGCGGTTCTCACAAAAATTAAAGCTGAGATCGAAAGGTTGCTGCGTTGCAAATTCATCAGAACAACAAGGTACGTCGAATGGTTAGCAAACATAGTACCCGTTATTAAGAAAAATGGTTCTTTAAGAATTTGCATAGATTTTAGGGATTTAAACACTGCAACCCCTAAAGATGAATACTCCATGCCCGTGGCAGAAATGCTAGTAGATTCTGCTGCAGGGTTCGAATACTTGAGTATGTTAGATGGATACTCTGGGTATAGCCAGATTTTCATTGCTGAAGAAGATATTGCAAAGACAGCATTTCGTTGCCCAGGAGCCTTAGGCACCTACGAATGGGTGGTGATGCCTTTGGGTTTAAAGAATGCTGGGGCAACTTACCAAAGGGCAATGATTTCAATCTTTCATGATTTCATTGAAACTTTCATGCAGGTGTATATTGACGATATAGTCATCAAATCTATATCTGCAGAAACACATTTGCATCATTTAAGCCAATCATTCGAGCGAATGAGAAAACATGGCTTAAAGATGAATCCCCTTAAATGTGCATTTTTTGTGCAGGCTGGAGATTTTCTTGGTTTTGTGGTTCACAAGAAAGGAATCAAAATCAACCAGAACAAAACCAAAGCCATAATGGAGACGAAGGCACCTGCGTCAAAAAGGGAGTTGCAATCTCTGCTAGGGAAAATTAACTTCCTCAGAAGATTCATCTCGAACCTAAGTGGAAGAACCCAAGCTTTCTCTCCGTTACTTCGTCTAAAGCAAGGTCAAGCCTTCGAATGGAATGAAGCTCACCAGGAGGCGTTTGACAGAATAAAAGAATATCTTTCTCAGCCTCCTATTTTGTCTCCACCATCATGGGGGAAGCCCATGAGATTGTACATATCTGCCTCTGAAGTTAGTATAGGTAGTATGCTAGCACAAGAGGATAGCAATGGCTTCGAAAGAGCCATATACTATTTAAGTAGAGTGCTAAATGATGCAGAGACCAGATATAGCAATTTAGAAAAGCTATGTCTCTGTTTGTATTTCTCTTGTATGAAACTCAAGTATTATATAAAACCTGTTGATGTTTATGTTTCATCTCATTTCGATGTCATTAAACATATGCTTTCAAAACCAATAATGCATAGCAAAGTTGGCAAGTGGGCTTTAGCCTTAACAGAATATTCGTTGACTTTCATGCCTTTAAAAGCTATGAAAGGTCAAGTGATTTATGACTTCATTGTGGACCATTCGTTGGTTGAGCAGACGGTCATGAGTTACGTCGAAATGCAACCATGGAAATTGTACTTCGATGGTTCAACCCACAGGAATGGAAGTGGTGTTGGAGTACTTCTGATTTCTCCTGAAGGAATCCCAACAAAATTCAAGTATAAATTAGATGGTCCTCGTTGTTCAAACAACGAAGCTGAGTATGAAGCGCTCATTGTTGGACTTGAAGCTTTGTTGGAATTGGGGGCAACCAGAGTCGAAATTAAAGGAGACTCTGAATTAGTAGTCAAACAAATCACAAAGGAATACAAGTGCATAAAGGAAAATTTAATGGTATACTTCGTCATAGTCAATAGGCTATTGAGGAAATTCGAATACATGGATATTCAACACATACCAAGAATAGAGAACCAAGAAGCAAATGACTTAGCGCAGTTGGCTTTAGGTTACAAAGTGTCTACCAAGAACTTTAAAGATTTGGTCGAATTAAGGGGAAGAGTTATGGCTACTAGATTTACACCATCGGATCTGGAAAGTATGAGATTGGGATATGCTGAGAAACAGGGATTCGAAATATTAGCCATAAATACTTTATCATATGCAGATTGGCGAAGTCCATTGAAGAGTTATTTAGCAGACCCAACTTTAAAGGTGGATAGAAAAACAAAATATAGAGCATTGTCATATCTCCTCATGGGGAACGAATTGTTTAAAAAGACCCAAGAGGGTGTATTATTGAAATGCCTAGGAGAAAGTGAGGCATACTTAGCATTGTCTGAAGTCCACAATGGGGCATGTGGGGCACATCAAGCAGGCCATAAGATGAAATGGTTGTTGTTTCGATACGGTTTGTATTGGCCTAGCATGCTCAAAGATTGCATAGACTTTGCTAAAGGATGTGAAGAATGTCAGAAACATGCAGGAATTCAACATGCCCCTGCAAGTGAGTTGCATTCGATCATCAAACCATGGCCATTCAGAGGATGGGCATTGGATTTGATAGGAGAAATAAATCCTGCTTCGTCCAAAGGACAGAAATATATCTTGGTGGGAATAGATTATTTTACCAAATGGATCGAAGCTATACCTATGGTAGTTGCTGATCAAGAGGCAATTATTGAATTTATACGAAAGCACATTATCTATAGGTTCGGATTGCCAGAGAGCATAACTACAGACCAAGGCTCTGTATTTACTGGTAGAAAGATGCAAGGATTTGCCCAAGAAATGGGGTTTAGATTGCTAACATCAACACCATATTATGCTCAAGCAAACGGACAAGTCGAAGCAGCAAATAAAGTAATAATAGGATTAATCAAGAAGCATATTGGCAAGAAGCCAAGAAATTGGAACAAAACTCTGGACCAAATATTATGGGCTTGTAGAACATCTCCTAAGGAAGCTACTAACACTACGCCTTTCCAACTCACATTTGGTCATGATGCAGTATTGCCAGTAGAAATTCATCTGCAATCAGTTCGAATTCAGAGACAAAACGAAATCCCAACTGCATTATATTGGGAAATGATGATGAATGAATTAGTTGAGTTGGACGAAATTAGATTACATGCATTGGAAATTTTGATGAGGCAAAAAGAAAGAGTGGCCAGAACATACAATAAAAGGGTGAAGAAAAAAGTATTCATTATTAATGACTTGGTTTGGAGAGTCATATTGCCTATGGATAAGAAGAATAAAGCGTTGGGTAAATGGTCACCTCATTGGGAAGGACCTTTTCGAATATTAAAAGTATTCTCAAACAATGCATACGAAATCGAAGAACTCATGGATGATAAACGTATCCTAAAGGTTAATGGGAAATATTTAAAGAAATATAAGCCAAGCCTGCGGGAGATTCGAATAGTAACAACGTAAACAAAATATTATAAAGAGCCAAGATGGCAAGATAGAATGCCAAAATGGCGTTGTTCGAATATTACATGTAAGAAACCAAAATTATAGTCAAATGAACATCAAAATCTAGAAATAAGAATTATTTTTCAATCGATTAAAAGTGCTTCGAAATGATTCAAGCTTCTGCCGAGCGAACCGCCTGGCTCCTTCCAAGGTTGCCACTTCTCCTTTAAGTTGTTCTGCAGTCTCCATTTCTGCAAGCCCCTGGTTGAGAAGCTCTTCGAATTGGTTACCAGCAGAATTAGTTTCGAAGGCTAGTTGTTGTTCTTTAGCCTCCTTAACTTTCTGTTGAAGTTCCAGAATCTGCCTTTCCCAAAGAAGGATGGACTCAGCTCGAGCCTCATATTCAGTTTTCGCCTGCTTCAGATGCATAGCTTGATCCTCAGCTTCTTGAGAGAGTTTCGAAGCTTGTTCATAAGCGGCATCCATGGCAATGCGTTTCTCTTGAACCTTCTTGGCAGCAGATTCGTCTTGGAGAAGGTAGCCAGTTACGTTGTCCAGCTAATTCTGGAGATCGAACAAGAGAGTACTAACTGGCAAGGAGCAGGTGGAAAGATTGACCTTTGTGAGCAGCTCCTTCATAGTATAGCAGGCAGTACTATCTTGCTTAAGCACTTCGAATATATCCACATTGAGAATGGTTTTCCTAATTTTGTTAAGAAGAACAATTCTTTCATCTGTGGGAAGAGGATAGCTGGTCGAACTTGTGCCAGCCCTAGCGAGTGGGACGTCCCTCTGAGCTAACTTTGCCTTCATGTACCCAATAGGGTCATTTCGTCTCAGAAGTGCCAGTTCCTCGTCAGTCATTCGAGACAGAGAGGATTGAGGGAGTTCCACGCGTAGGGGAACCACGTTTGTGTCAACCTCTAAGGGTTCGTTGATTGCATTACCATCCCCTTCATTCGTTTCGTGCTCTTGGTCTTCTTCATCCTCCTCCAAGTCTACCACTTCGATACCATCCCTTTCGCTGCTATTTGCGTTGGACTCCGTCCCAGCAGTCGAACCGTCATTGGCATTTTCCTCGTCATTGGCATTTTCCTCCTCAGATTCTTCGTCTGCAGATTCTTCGGTTCTTTGCCCAGAATCAGCTCTCTCTTCTTCAGTTTGAGTGTCCTTTGGGTCCTCTTGAAGAGTTTCAAGAGGGGACTTTTGAAGAGAAGCCCTTTGCAAATCCTCTGCAGACGTTTGAAGTATTGTTTCGTTTACCTCTTTCAGAGGAATGGAGGTACCTTGATCATCCTGCTGTTCAGAAGTTCCAGCCAGAACCGCCATATTGGAGGAACCTTTATTTTGGACCAAGTTGCTGGAATCTCCTTGAGGAGAGGAGTTGAGCGGAGCAGCAGCTCTGGATGGTGAGGTCGAAATGGTGGAAGCTGGATGCAAGATGTTCTGCAAGGTACAACAGAATGTTAAAGAAAAGCATTCACCAAGGTAATAAGAAGTTAGTATTAGAAACAATTTTTTAAGGTTCAATTTACCTGTGGACCCTCAGAAGAGAGGTTACTAGCTATACGTTCCAACGTTGGGTTGGAGGTCGAAGGTGGAATTTTGGATTTGGGTAAGGGAGCAGCATCCCTGGAATCGAGTCCAGAGACACTAGTCGGAACAGTGCTTTTAGAAGTATCTTTCTTTGGCTTCTTCTTTGAAGCAGTATTTAAGTTTCCTCCAGCCTTGGGGTCTTCCCCAGTGGTGCTTGATTTCCGCTTCTTGGGAGTAGTAGGAGGAAGCTTGTTGGTCTGAAAGAATTTTTTAACGAAAAGTTAGGTGTAAACCATAAAGCTTGAGTGAATTCAAAACATCAAGGCTAAGTGATTACCGTTGGAATTGGAACACTGGTTGTTGTTGGTGTGATTGTTGTT
This sequence comes from Vicia faba, assembly GCA_948472305.1. NCBI lineage: Eukaryota > Viridiplantae > Streptophyta > Magnoliopsida > Fabales > Fabaceae > Vicia > Vicia faba. The sequence continues at coordinate 188,261,014 of OX451736.1, read as the reverse complement.
GTTGTGGTTGCGGCAGTAGTAGTTGTCTCGGGTGGAGTCACTTTGTCAGTAGTTTCGATGGAGGCTTGAGAGGCACTCCCTTCCTTCGACTTCGAGGCAGCTGTTTTTATCCTGATAGCTGAAAATCGAAACAATTATAGCAAAGGTTAAAGATATGGAAAATAAAAGACATTGGGGATTTTCCCAAGCATTCGCACCTGTGCCTTGATCAGATTTAATTGACATGGCAGAAAGGTCGTATCGAAGGTGTCCTGGGAAATCATGAAGCCAGTATCGAGCCCATGTCACAGTCTCAGATGGCTTTGGTTTCCTTTGAAGATATTTGAACATCTCTTTGCAAGTAAACCACCATGGATATGGGGGAAACCAAGCCAGAGCCAATTCTGAGGTAGGTAATCTGGGAAATTTAGGTGGATGCATTTCGAATGCCAACCTATACCTATCCTCAGGTGACAGCCCTGAAGGAAGTTTTAACTTAGAAACTTTTTGTTTAAATTTTTCCTTCAAGGTCTCAGCTGCTTGATGCACAGTGGAGTCCAAGCGCGTGGGGTCGTAAGTAGTTTCAAAATAATTTTGGAAAGCTTTAATCTCTTTGGCATGAGTAAACATACCTTTCTTTGCTGGTACCTGCACATCGAAGGCGTCAATTAGTTTCTGTCGAATTGTAAGTGTATCGAACATGTAAGTTTGATAAAACTTAATCCACCACTCCAGAAATCCTTTAGCCGCGAGATGGGTAGGTTCGAAGGTTATCAGCTCAAATTGGGCAAAGCCTTGATATTGTTCTTGCTGTATTTTGGCTTCCCGTGCCTTGAAAGTTCGTCCAGAAGTGATTGCGCTCTCAGTTTGAAACAGAGGTTCAGGAATTAATTGGCATAAGCCAAACTGCCTCGAAACGAAGTTTGGTTGGTAGGCAAAGAGAAAAATTTGGTTCTTGGCTGGGGTTATTCTTGAAGAAATAAGTCTAGGCAGCAAGAAAGCTCTCCATACATCCTGAATCTCCTTACTCTTGATAGCTTCTGAGAGAGACAGGTGAACCAAGAAGGTCCATGAGCCCTCGAAGCAAAAGGCGCCATGCTCTCTTCGAACTTGTGCCTTTTGGAGAATATCATGATGTACTTCGAGAATTGAACTTTGAAGTCATCTTTGTCATCATTAGGAGTTAATCTTCGAAGCCTAGTGCCTTCGACTATCCTATCATTTATCTCAGAATCTTGCTCATCAATGGTGTTAGCGGTTGATAGGGAGGGTTCGAACATGGCATTTAGCCATAGTTGGAGTAACCAGAATGGGCCAGCCAATAAAATATTTTTGGAGGTGTGGGATTTGAGGCTCGAGACAGCTGACCTCAGGCTTTCATAGAGGTCAACTAAGAGTAGTTCACTTAGGCACACTTTTCGATTTTCATGTAAATCCCTAGCTAGAGGAATGAACCTACTAGCTACCTGTAGGGATCTACTACAGAAAACATATCTTGACAGCCACAGGGTTAAGAAAGCAATGTGCTCTATGTCAGATACATTATCCCCTTCAGCATGATAATGACTGATAAATTTGGAAAAACTGGCTAGCTTGACTTCGAAGTCAATTATGCTTGAATGCTCTTCGTTGTCGGGTATATAAGTTTCTCCCACTGGCGACAACCCAGTAATGGCCGCTATATCGAAGAAGGTTGGGGTGATCATTCCACCTGGGAGATGGAAAGTGTTATAGGTACTGTCCCATAAATAAAGGGACGCGAATAGCAGAGGGTGGCTGTAGGTGAAACCAGGTTTCGATAACTTAATCAGGTTATAGATGCCTAATTCTTCCCATTGCTGGGATTTCTTAGCCTCTACTTTCGTGAACCAATTTTGATAAGCAATATCAGAAGTAGGGCAAGATCGAAATGGCTTAAAATTGCTTTTTACATAATCCAAAACAAAGGGGTCCTTGGGAGGAATAGTTGGGGTTTCTATGGTATTTGAACTAGGAGATTCTACTGCCTTAGGGGCGTCCATTTTGTTAAATAAAGGTTTGAAGCTATAACAGACTGGGAAAATCGTCCTGGTATCCTTTAATATTTCAAAAACCGTAAGAGGGCCATTTAAAGCTAACCTCTTACCAGCAACGTGGGTAGGAATGAGTACCTGTGACGCATACAGCATTTCTTTTTCTTTGGAAATCACCTGAGGGGCAAGGGCAGATTGGCCTTGGATGGTGATGATTTTACTTTCCATGGAAGCTCCTGTAGTTTTTCCTTTCTTCTTGGAGACTTTCTTGAGTTGGGATGAAGTAGAAGAAGACATTTGAAAGATGTTTGAAAGCTTAGATTGTTTTATGAGAGAAGGAGGGTAAAAGATTCAGAGTGTGAAAGATTTAGAGTGTAAAAAGAAAAGAAGAAGATTAAGGTGATGTTTTATAATGAGGAAGTTTAAGCATCCACCGAATAGAGGTATGATACGTGGAGATCATGGGTTGGTGTGATGAAGAGGTGGCGTGAAGTTAACATAGGTAATAGGCGTGATTTAAAAGATAATCATTAGTTATAACTGCACCACGCTGTGAAGTGACTTCGGGCGGTTAAGGAATCCAAAGGTGCTATGATTGATGTGACTGGAGTCAATTACATTAAATGTTATGATGATTAGAAAGTCCTATCAAAATCTTGTGTAGGTGTTTAAAATAGGTATTTCCCAGAGGAATCGAAATACATATTTTAAAGGGGCAATTTGTTGGCTGAAGATTTTGATAATGTTATTTAGAAGCCAAATGAATTAAGCGTTTTGATCGAAATGGAATTAAACGTCATATTTCGAAGTAGCAGAAGCAGTATTTAGAATAAGTGTGTCAAAGCTTGGAGCTTCGAGCGGCAATTATGGGAATATATCTAAAGGAGTCTCGAAACAACAGCGAGGCTTTGTCTGGGAAGAGCGTTCGAAACGGAGAAACACTAAAGCATTTGAAATTCAAATGGAAGCGGGACTTTCGAAGTTTGAAAATTATGTGTTGGAGCATTTGAGGACACGTGGAAAGATGAAAGAAGCATTGTCCTGCATGTTCGAAACGTGGCATAATCCTATAGCAAGACCGTTATGGTCAAATTAGTATAAATAGAAGTCTTAGTATTAGGATTTCGGTGTGTCATATCTATTATACAAAATACTCAATAACATTCAAACTACCACATGGCAAGGGAAACGAATGCAAGAGAAATGTATGTATGATAGCACCATGTATTTCTGATTTAATGAAAACCTTTTATCATTTCCAGTACTTTCCTTTATTCCTTTTGTCAAACAACATTTACAAGTTTTCTTATTTACAGTCTTGTCACTTTGAAATCTCTTCTTCAAAGTTTTACATTTTTATGTTTTCTCTATATTTCGAGCACTTTATGTTTCAGAAAACTGTCATATTTTCCATACCTTTACCTTGAAGTCTTATCCTTCGAACGCATATATTTACTTAAAATCATTTACAGATTTCTTGCATCAAACGCTTTCTTTACATTTCAAACTTTTACGTTCCATAAATCCTTTATATTAAATGTTTTGTAAGTCGAAACCATTTACTTCACTTTTATGCAGTTTTACATGTCTTTACAATTAGCATTACAATTAGCATTTATTCGTGTAACTTAGTTTTCACACACATTTTGATTACATCTTTAGACTCTTAGAGAGAGAGAAATCGAAATAAGCCAAACACCTATACAACATCAACCATGAATATTTGTTCGATTGTGAGAGTAACTTTAATATCCAAGGAGTCCTAGGATCAATCTAGTCGATCCTGTGAGTTACCAGAGGAATTGAATAACAGTCAGAAAGATTATTCGATAGTTTGGAAGACTAGCGGTTGTTTACCAGAAATCACTGGAAACACATGGTCACAAGCATTACAGCATATGTTAAGGATGAACCTGATTGCGGTGATCAACCCTCCTGCAAATCCAAGGACTTCCTCTCCAAGCTACAACCCAGAAGCTCGGTGTGCTTATCATTCTGGTAGCCCGGGGCACGATACTGAGGACTGTTGGGCACTGAAGTACAAGATTCAGAACATGATCGATGCTAAAGAGATCGAGTTCGAGCCCGCCGAGACTCCCAACGTGATCACTGCTCCCTTGCCAAAACATGGCTAGGATTGGGAAATTTTTGTTCATTCGAATGTTCAAGTTGCAATTTTCTTTTGTTCAAACATTTACTCATGTTAAACATTGTTATTTCATTAATGCATCGCATATGTCTGTTCTGAAACAATATATTCGTATTCACTAAATGCAAATTATTTTCATATTTTTTCTGATATCAGCTCTTGATCTAAAATTCTAAGCCTCTTGAGGGAGGATGACGAAAACGATACCGCTATCTTTACAGTATGCTTTTGAACAGACCCCGCTGATGAGGTACAGGCATTGTTTCAATTCCTAAACACTGGAGTTATAAGGATGATAATCCCTCGTCAACCCATCTGAGCCAAAGAAGTAGGAGTTTTTCTTTTCGAAATTTAAAACCCTTTATCATAACCTGGGGCAGGGTAGTTCTCTCAGTTGATCCAAGTGCATAACAAATGGCACCAAAGAGGTCCTTACAACAAAAAAAGAAAGACAGTGATGGTTCCGAATAATCAATAAAGAAAGGCAGTCATTATCTAAAAAATAAAAAACCCATTAAGTCAAAACCCATGAAGGAGACTTACAAAACTGGGGCATCCCGCTGACTGTAATTCCAAAAAAGGAAACAGTTCAGGCAAAAAAAAAGAAGGGGAATAACAAAAAAAAAAGGAAAGAGGTCACACAAACCCTCAACAAAAAAAGGAATGACTGCCTATTCAAAATAAATTGTCAACATCGGAATCATCACCGGAAAATCAGAGTAAAGACTCAAACAAGGTCTAACGTATGATCAATTGAGTTTAGGTTTGGAGAACATCACGAAGAGCGGGTGGGTACAAATAAAATTTGAGCCTTTATCCTTTGTTTCTTAAACCGTGAACCTGGCCACGTTATAACCCTCAAAAGTCCTAGTTGAAGCATGGGTTAGTTCGAAAGCATACTGTTACGAAAGGTATCCTGACTCCTTAAGGCCTACGGTACAATACGGAGTTGACATCACGTTTTACAAACAATCACTTGTTTTATGAAAAGAATGCATTTTCAAAATCTTCAAGACAGACATAAGCTTTTCATTTTTAACATAACTTTGTTGGCATATGACTTTTTGTTTGAACAGCAGGGAAATTCGCACGACGAATGCCTAATGAACAGAAGCACTTCCCATCAAGGGGCATGATATGATCGTGGTCCATCATCTAGGGCAGTCCAATCAAGATTCGGAGAATCTCTCAAAGGCCAAATAGCTTGGGGAAAATCTCCACCTGAGTCACTTGGGGCATTCCAACAACGAATCTTGCCTGATCAAATACCTTCTGGTGGCATGACAAAACACTTCTAATAGGGGCAACTCCCTACTTTCTGAAAGCGTGGACATAGTCGAAAAGATACTACGCAAAATCAAAGACCCGCTAGGTTGACATACCTAGGCAAAAATTAGGGCTTCCCGGCGAACCAAAAGGGTTCGGGCAAAATGAAGGGATGAAATGAAAAATCTGTACACCCGGCAAGTCAAAAACCTAAAAAGGCGGCTTGAGCAAAAATGGGTATCCCGGTGGACTGAAAACCCGAAAGGGCGGTCCAGGCAAAAGTTAGGGATCAAAGCGTACGACTATGTCCTGGCATCTCGTCACTTGCTTACCAGAAGAGGAGTTGTCAATCGGCAGTCATCAAGCACCTCACAGGTCTTCCTCTCACACCTCAGAAACAGGGGCAGTATGAGTTGTTTAAAGCAATCTAAATGTTCTATCCTCCAAGGTATCGAGGTAGGTTCAGCTAAAGAACATAACCGGTATGTCCCAAGTCCCCAGAGAGTAGGTCAGCAAGTCAGTACACTCTCTTCAAGCAGAGCTAACCTTCTAGCAGCTCTAAGGAAGTTGGGTATCCCCAGCAGATCTCAACATTCCTCAACGGAGTGTACGAACATTCTTAACAAGCATCCCCGACAATCTTGGTCTAAAGATTGTTCCCCGGCGGTATATCCAACATTCAAAGAAGTCACTTCCAAAACAGTTCAATACTTCCCCAGGAGAGTCCAATCCAGTTTCCCCAAGAAAGTTGGAATCCATCTCCCCAAGCAGTAAGCTTATCCCCAGTAGATTCTAGAAGCTTATCCTCGCAGAGCACGAACGCGTCTCCCGGCTTTATTCAAAGAGTTATTTCCCTACCAGGATATAACTGGGTTATCCTCAGCCAAAAGCTACGGAAAGATCATCTTCGACGAAGCCTTCTTATCCCCAGCGAAGTCTATTAACACTTCCAACACAACCAGGGTATCCCCAGCAAGTTATTATCAACATTCCAGCAAAGCATCTCTCTCCCCACAGAGTATTGCTTCCCAGCAAGATCGTTAGAGTAATTTTCTCCCCGCAGAGTAATCCATTCGCCAAGTCTATTCCCCAACGGAGTTATCTTCTCCTACTGGTATTCTTGCAACTATCATCCCTAGCGGAAGCAAAGATCTATTCTCCAACATCAGCCCAGGAGTGACTTCCCGGCACCCGTCAAGGATTTATTTTCCTAAGACGAAAAAATACATACATAAACATCGCACTTCCATACATTATAGCATGCATATACGTATCATATCTTGCAAATCTCATTTATGTTGAGAACATCATTGCTTGATCCATATCACGCATTGCATATGACTGACCTTTACCTTTCAGGAAATATTCAGTTAAGTTCTCAGCCATATTTCAAGACCTAGACCGGTTGAGTTAAATCGACTCCAAAGATTTCTTATCCAGTCAAAGGCCTTCTCTGGTTCGGTCAGATCGACTCCAAAGATCTCCCTGTTTCTTATCCAGTTGAAGACATTCAAGACCTAGACCGGTTCAGTTAATCGACTCCAAAGATTTCTTATCCAGTCCAAGGCCTTCTCTAGTCCAGTCAAATCGACCCCAAACAGATTTTTCTGATGAAGACTCAGTAGAAGTCATCCAAGGTTTTTCTCAATGATTGCTATTGAGACTGTAATTGCCTATGGTTCTCTCCCCGATCCTGCGGAGATGATAATTCCATTCCAGGTTTTCTCAATGATTTCTATTGAGACTGTAATTGCCTATGGTTATCTCCCCGATCCTGCGGAGATGATAATTCCATTCCAGGTTTTCTCAATGATTGCTATTGAGACTGTAATCGCCTATGGTTCTCTCCCCGATCCCGCAGAGATGATAATTCCATTCCAGGTTTTCTCAATGATTGCTATTGAGACTGTAATTTCCTATGGTTCTCTCCCCGATACTGCGGAGACGATAATTCCATCCCAGGTTTTCTCAATGATTGCTATTGAGATTGTAATTTCCTATGGTTCTCTCCCCGATACTACGGAGATGATAATTCCATTCCAGGTTTTCTCAATGATTGCTATTGAGACTGTAATCGCCTATGGTTCTCTCCCCGATCCTGCGGAGATGATAATTCCATTCCAGGTTTTCTCAATGATTGCTATTGAGACTGTAATTGCCTATGGTTCTCTCCCCGATATTGCGGAGACGATAATTCCATCCCAGGTTTTCTCAATGATTGCTATTGAGACTGTAATCGCCTATGGTTCTCTCCCCGATCCTGCGGAGATGATAATTCCATTCCAGGTTTTCTCAATGATTGCTATTGAGACTGTAATTGCCTATGGTTCTCTCCCCGATACTGCGGAGACGATAATTCCATCCCAGGTTTTCTCAATGATTGCTATTGAGATTGTAATTTCCTATGGTTCTCTCCCCGATACTGCGGAGATGATAATTCCATTTCAGGTTTTTCTCAATGTTTGCTATTGAGATTGTAATCGCCTATGGTTCTCTCCCCAATCCTGCGGAGATGATAATTCCATTTCAGGTTTTTTCTCAATGATTGCTATTGAGATTGTAATTGCCTATGGTTCTCTCCCCGATCCTGCGGAGATGGTAATTCCCACCAAGATTTTCTCAACAATTGCTGTTGAGGTTAAAGTCATCCAAAGTTCTCTCACCGTTTCTGTTGAGGTAGTAATTATCCCTGGTTCATTCATCACCATTTGAAGCTCCAGATCCAGCTCCTGTAACCAGTCAGGACACATCTACACAAAGAATTTGAAAACCAGTTCCCGTAACAGGTCAGGTAATCATTTTTCTTTTGCAGGTACGCAGGTTCTCGCTAAGGAATCTCTTACGCGATCAACATCCCGATGGCATCTATAAGCCCATCCACCATCCATCATCCCTTAGCATGGCATCTATAAGCCCATCATCCTATCCATCAATCTCCAAATGGCATCTATAAGCCCATTCCCACCATCACACTACTATGTGAGCGCAAATTTCTGGGCACTCTAGTGTCCAATCATCTTCCACCTTCGGATTACGAAAGGCACGTCAGCCAATCTACATCCTCAGGTCTAAGAAGATTGAACAGGGGAAACTGTTGTACCCCAAAATTTGCCCTCCCATATTTTTCAAAATTTGCCAAGTCAAAGCTTCAAAATTCCCCAAGGGTTGCACAGTTCAAGGGCCTCCTAAACAGTCAAAATTAGGGTTTTGGTTCTGATCAAGAAAATGAAGTTTCCAAGGGTCCAATCAAGTCCCACATGCCTACAAATATGGTCAAGTATCCTCATATCAAGTTTCAAGACTTTCAGCTCAAAATTGCACAGTCAAAAACCCTAATTGCACTACAGTCAACTGTAGGGGCAAAATGGTCATTTTGACAGTCAAAAGTCCAAATTTTTGGTCAACATCTCATTTTGAAGCCACAAACATAATTTGATCAATACTTGATCATGATTCTCAAAGCTTGGCTCAAAAATCATCAAGATGCAAAAGTTTCCATATTTGGACAGTTGAAAAAGTCAACTGTAAATTGACCAGGGCATAACTTTCACATGGATTATGAGAAAAATTCCATACAAAGCTCATTTTGAAGAGAAAGACATTTCCTACAACTCATCTTCATACTTCAAGTCCAAGAAATGCTCTCACAAAAAGTTATCAATTTCAACATTATAGGTCATTTTCAAAAGTCAACAAAAAGGGACTTTAAGTCAAAGGCCATAACTTGATATTGGTAAATCCAAATGACATGGGACCAAAGGCATTGGTTAGAGGACTCAAAGACCTTTCCAAAATGTCCAAGAACATGAGCAAAGCTTAAAAATTGAGCAAGTTATGCCTTGTGGAAGTTGGGAAATTTTTGGATATTTTGAAAAGTCAACATTGATTCAAATGACCTAAAATTGCTAATGGGCCTCTTTTTCTTCCACAATTCATCATCCAAGACATGCACACGACCATTTGGCCCAAAGGGAAGTTTTTTTATCATTTTTATTTATTTATTTGAATTTTTTATTACAATTAATTCATTTAAACTAAATAAAATATGAAAAAAATGCTAAACTAATGAAATAAAATCTTTTTGTGCAGAAAATACTCTCATTGGACACTCAAAATTCGTGCATGATCAATTAGGAAAGGATTGGATATGATTGAGAGCAAAAGTGCATGAAAAAGATTGAAAAAACTAATGCTTGAAAATCAAATATTGCATAATCAATTCTTGGATTCTTTTGATCAGATTTTTGACCTAATTCACTCCATACATAAGCCTGATCAAGACCTAATGCTTCATAACCAAAAAGCTGCGCATAAACTCCATTACCAAACTCAATTTTTTTGGCAAAAATTCCAAATCTGAAAACCTAGTTCTAGGACGATTCAAGGCCAAGTAATTGTTCCATTAGCTTCCTGAGGCGTCAAGGGAAGTTTTCCAATCAAAATCAATCATCCCAACATCCAGAATTGGTATACAGAAATCAAGTTTTCTAACTTTTTTTTTCAGAATCGTGTTTTGAGATTTAAACATTTTCATTGCATAATTTTAATGGATTCATACTAATTGAGGTGTTCTGAAGCTAACCATCTATCTTAATTGTGTTTTCGTGTACTATATGCAATTCTACCATGGATGCAGATTAGGGTTCTTGGAGGTCCAAATTGGGCGTTTTGTGATACTGTAAAATTGAGACCCCTGAGTACCACTATTGACACAAGCGCGTTTGGACGAAGAAAACGAAACCCTCGCGCCTAATTTATGAGACCTTATGGCCTATTCGCTATTTTCTCTAATGATGCCTTGTAGAACGGTTCAAAAACCGTTGCCTATGTTTTATTGTATTTTCAGGAAAAAACAACACGAGGAAGACGATGATGTGTAGGGCATTGGTTGGTCTGTTCAAATTTTCGCGCGAAAGATCAGCACTAACTCTTGTTTTGTTTATTATATTTGTTGTTTATTTAATGTACAAAGGATTCAAGTGGTTCAACTGGAAAAGCTGGTTAGTGGTGACATTCAGGACTTGGGTTCGATCCCAGGTCCCCCTCTCTTTCAATATTTTTTCCATAAAGCTAATCCCATGCAGTTTCAACCTTAAGGAGTACCATACATCTCCCAAATCAAGCCAGCCACGCGTACGTTTAGAGCAATCCAAGGGCGCTGATTGAAAGAACAACATGGAGCTTGGTCAAACGTGCCACATGCTAATCAAAAAGTCCACCAGGCTTTGCAATAGATGGGCCTAAATTGCTAAAGAAAAACCTCACAATTGGGGACAACACCCCCTTAGGTTTGCAAACTTTTTTACTTTCTTTATTTTTTTCATTATTTTTACTTTCTTTCAATTATTTTTTTTTATTAATTTAATATTTTCATAATATATAAAAAACACCAAAAAGATCAGAAAAGATAAAAAATAATAAATATTTTCTTTATTTTTTATTTTAGTATTTTTTTTGTAAATAAATTGTGTTAATTCACTTAGTTTTGATTTAGGACTAAAATCTTAATATTTTCTTAATTAATTTAAAATTGGTAGAATTAGTTTTAATTAATTTTTATCCTTCTTTTCTCTTTTCTTTTTCACTAATATTAAAGTATTTATTTTTATAATTAAATTGCATGTAAATTAATTAGATTAAATTTAGGTTAAAAGTTAATTCTTTCTTAATAAATTAAAACAATTAGAATTAGGGTAAATCTTTTAATGTCATTTAATTCTTTTCTCATAAAAATCCTAAAATACCAAAATACCAAAAACAATTCCTTTTCCTTTTAATTTTATCAATTTAATCATAATAATTTAATTTCATCAAAAAGGGTCCAACGCCCTCGTTTCTGATTTAAATTTCAATTCGCGTATCTATTTCTTTTTTTCTTTTAATATTCATGTATCTCTCCCAAAGCCGTGTAATTAATTCCTCGCACTTTGCTCTTCCTTAATTCTTTATTTTTCTGTCAAATCGGGTTCTGGAAATTTTGGCGATGTGGACCCGCGCCTTTTGTAATAGCTTAGAACTTTACTTTTCTCGTACTTTTAACTGTTAATCAAGGCATGAAAGAATGAATGGCCAAATTAAAAACAACGCGTAGATCACTTTGACATGACAAGATAAATACAAACAAACATGACACACAAATCACACACCACCCCTAGGGTACGCCTCACTGTTGCCTTGCCTCGAAAGGTGATCGTCGAGTAGAGGATGTCTTAGTAAGTCCTCATGATCCGGGAACCTGGCATGAGGGTAGCTTCTAAGGTGTCTTCCCATTGCTCTGGTGATCACCATGTCCCAAACCTCGAATTGACCCGAACACCTCCAACGGTGGTGCTACCTACCTCTCAATGGTGGGATGGCACTACTTTAAAGGACATTTACACAGACGAATTCCTTAGGGTAGGTAGGTTCTCGTAGATACTTGCTCTAAATTCAAAACAAATTCAAAAAATACTTTTCACACCGACACCTTTTCAAAAAGCTTTCGAAAGCAATTTTTCAAACACTCTTGAGGACCGATACAAGAGTCGAATTGAAATTTTCAAAGAAACTTTTTTTAAAACCCACAGTTGAAAAGCAAACAAACCAATTTTGAAAACACAAATGAGCAAGTATCTAAGAGCCCATGGATAACCATGGATAGAAAGGGTGCTAACACCTTCCCTTTCTATAACCTACCTCCCGAACCGAGAGCAATCTCTATAAGGAATTTTTCTGTGCTTTTGTCCTTTCCATCTGGAGAAAATAAAAGACGGTGGCGACTCTTGCTTCCGCGACATTTCGCGAACCAGCGTTAAACAGTCAGTTCCAGATCCACCGATCACAGCAGGTTATTGTGATTAAATTCTTTGTTTGTAATCTGGAATTCACCCGTATACAATCATTACTCTGCCCAATTTTTGTGAAGACTTAATACACTTGAAGATTGGTTCTCTCAAGAGGTATAGTCTTTGTTTGTTTGGTTTCATTCCAAGGAATGAGAATTCTATCTTGACTCATAATGTCAAGTATTGGCTTCTTGTTGGTTATATGGTTCTTATCCCTAGCTTTTACCTTATGATTTAGGATAGTCTCTTCTTCTCCTCCCATCTTCTTTAATTTCAAAAATCTTCCACCTCCTTTTGAAAACTCTTCTTGTTTTTAAACTTGAACCACTTTCATAATAAACTTGGACTTAGGTCCATGCATTTTCAAAAAAAATTCATAAATACACTTCAATCAATTTAATAATACCTTGACATTTTTTGTGAGAAGACTAAAAGTCAATCAATCTCATTTCAAACCATTTTGCCACTTTGGCTTTTTATTTTAAAACCTTTCTCAAAATATTAGACTCTTGTCAATCCTTGTAGTGATGCAAACAACTATACTTATACAATATATAGTGAAGAGAGATATTTTAAACTTGGGTGTTGAGTGAGACATTGTTGATTTTAAAATCCAAGCCATATCCTCCACTTTGAGATGATGAAAATTCTCCTTTCTCATGATTGTGGGTAGTAAGTATGTTTTCCACACGGACAGTGACGATGATGTCTTATCTCTTAAAATTAACCAAAACACTTGTGTTTTATTTTTTAAAAAGGTGAAATACGTGTACCCTGATCCCCTATTATACGAAAGGTGGTACGTAGGCACTAAAGGTTCGTAACCGCGGTGGGTGCAAAAATCATAAAAAATATATTTCTTTTCTCACCTCCACAAACTATTTTACATACAACATTTTATAGCCAAAATATACAGATTTTACAAAGAGGTTCCTACGGAGTACTATAGATGTTTAGGGTGCTAATACCTTCTCTTTGCATAACCAACCCCCTTACCTTGAATCTTTCCCCCTCTTTTTGGGTTATTCGCTCTTTTCCCATTTCCTTCAGAAACAATAAAGCGCAGTGGCGATTTTGATTTTGATTTGTATAAGTCTAGTAAATCCAATGGATTAGTCTTAAACATTTCTACCTCTACACTTCCATGGTTCTTCATAGGTCCTCAACAAGGTTCATGTCAAGTTTCAAGCCCTACATCACAAGTTTTCCAAGTCAATGGCTCAAATGCTTGAAAATCAACTGTACTGATAAAAAAGTCAACTATGATCAACATATAGTCAAACTTCAAGATTTTTGGTCAACATAAATATTTTGAAGTGATATTCATCATTTGATCAAGGGTTGATCATGATTACCCAAGAAAAGTCCTCAGATCATCAAAAGTCAAGAATCGCCAAATTAGAGTTTTCATTAGGAGAAGTCAACTGAACTTTGACCAGGCATAACTTTCTCATGCTTCATCAACTTTTCCCAAGGAAAGCCCAATTTGAAGAAAATTCTACTCTCTATAACTTTTTTATATTCTAAAGTCCAAAAAATGCTTCATTTGGAAGATATGATCTCAGACATTATAGGTCATTTTCAAAAAGTCAACAAAAGACAATTTTTGTCAAGGCAACTTACATCAAGATAATGTCTCCAAATGCAAAAATTATTAAAAGGGAATATGTATAGTACATCTTGGGATTTCCAAAAAGTCCAAGATCATCTTCAGAAAACGAAAATTGAGCAAGTTATGAGTTGCACAATTTGGGTAATTTTCAAGAAATGCATGAAATCTCAATTGAGAAAATTTGTGATTTTAAGTTATTGGGCCTAACTTTTTAGAGTTCAAACATACTCATAACATATCCAAGAGCCTATAAAACTATCCATGCATTATTTTAATTTTTATTTCTATTTATTTGAATTTTTTCATTTAAATATAAAAGAAATCAAGTGAAATATCAAATAAATGGATCAAGGCTTAAGTGGGCTTCATTTGGATCATTCAAGAGGCCTAAATTCATGCAAGGTAAATCATAAATGACCAGGTTCATGCAGAAAATGAAAATGGAAAGGGATCATGAAGTTTGGAAACTTTTCAAAACTTGATTTTTGTTTTAAACCATGGTTTAATGGTGTGATTCCTTGCCATGTTGGTGGCTTTAATAGTGTGATTATTTACCATATTGATCTAGCCTCCTACTCCTCTATAAATACACAACATTGCAAGCTTAAAGGGGACGAAAAAAACATTGCAAAGGAAGCTTCACAAAATTCTCAAGAAAAAATTCTCAAAGTTGCAAAATTCATAACAGCATTCCCAAGCGTGATCAGTCCAAACCAGTGATCAAATCATATCCTTGATGCTCCCAAGAGTTGACCAGGATGATAACCAAGCCCTTCCACGTCCAAAACTCCCACATCCGATCATACTGGTTTGGTAAGGTTTTAATTCCTCGAACTCTCTAATCATGTGATTTAAAGTAATTCTATGCATACATCCATGTTGTTATCAATATTTAGAATGGATCTAACGTGTCACATGTAAGATTTGGTGCAGAAACACTAAAATGCCATTGTTAGGGCTCAAGACCTATTGAGTTTCAGATCTCACTCTACAGGCCATTTCAAGCCAAACTAATGCCATATTTAAACTCGCAGCATGCGATTTAGGTCCAAAGATTCGAGTTGTTTTTGTTTTGTTTTGCAGGTTTTCAAAAAAATACATCATCGGAGAAGATGGTGTTTCTCCCCCATGTCTTGCTACATCGCCTAGGCCAATGTTATTGGACTTAGGGGATTTCAAATCTCTGCACCCCCTAATCACTTGTTTTACAGCTTGTCCCAATTTACTTTTTTGTCTTTTTCTTTTATTATTTGTTTTCTTTTATTTCAATTAATTTCTTTTCCCTAAAAATCATAAAATCAAAATCACAAAAATAATTAGACTTAGATTTTCATTAATTAAATTAATTTTAATTAATCATTTGTAATCACTTTTTTTTAAAATTAATTAATCAATTAGAATTAAGTTTTCTTTTTCTTAATTTAATTTAAATATTTTCCTTAAAAAAATAAAAACAACAAAAACATTTCTTTTATCACTTAGAAATTTTTCTTAGGTTTTTTCTCCATCCTTTCATTTTTCTTTCTTTCTTTCCCCGCGCGCCTATTTATTTATTTGCATTATTTTTCATAATTATGTAACTGTATAAGAGATGTAATAGTTTTAATTAGGACTTTTTATTTCCCCGTTTTAGTTTGTAATTCCCCCACCCCAAAGCCATGTAATAGCGTATATTCAAATTCCACATTTTATTTTTCATACTGATATTAAATGTTAGATGAAGGCTAATAGGATTGTATGTAAAGACTAAAAGAAAACGTTAGCAAAACCTAACATCCAAGAAAAATAACTGAAACACAACACACTCACACACACGCACCTCTAAGGTACCTCCACTTGTTGCCTTCAGAAAAATAAACAGTCACGACTCTTGAACGTAAGAGATTTTAGTGACGACCCTTTGGTTTAAAGATCATAAGTCCCTTGAAGACCCTTTTGATGTTGCCTCGACATATGATCTTAAACCTTAGGGTAATTACTAAAGTATCTTACTAGTTTCTTTCGTGACTATTCGATGACCCTCGCCCGTTCCTAAAAAATTCAACGATAGCGCTACCTACTCACTAATAGTAGGATAGAACTGTCTAAAAGAAAAGAGGAAAATAACAAACCTTTTGAGTAGGTAGATAACTCCTAGTTGCTTGCTCATAAAAACGATCAAAAATAATTTTTTTCACACATACACAAACTCTTTTCTAATGTTTTTAAAGATAAAAAACACTTTGTATACGTTCTCACTGAAATGAGAAACATTACAAAGTTCGCCGCACTAAGGCGTCTTTTCAAAATATCTTTAAAACACACTTACATAAAAAATCATTTTCAAAGTGAGCTAGCAACTAAGAGCCAGTAGATAACTACAGATGTAAAGGGTGCTAACACCTTCCCTTTCCATAACCTACCCCCTTACTCAGAAAATAATCTCGAAAGTTCTTTCCTGTTCTTTTCACCCTTTCCTTTGTTGGATAAAATAAAAGTAGGTGGAGACTCTTGTTAACCGTAACATTAAAATAAAACGTAAAACCAGTAAAGTCAGTTCTCCCACCGTATTACACTTTCTCATGGGATCCACATATGCTCAAGTTGGCTCAAGAATTGATCAGACAAATTCTCCTCCTAAGCAATGGGTCCGCAACTAGGATTTTGTGTTTCATAAGTAAGATTGGGTTTTCAAGGTCTCGAGTGGTTTTCATGGTTCTCCATAGGTATTCAAGAATGCTCATGTCAAGTTTTAAGCATTGTATCTCAAGTTTGCTCAGTCAATGGCTCAGATGAATGAAAATCAATTGTATTGGGTAAAAGTCAACTATGGTTAACTTACAGTCAAACTTCAAGATTTTTGGTCAACATAAACATTTTGAAGTGATATCCATCATTTTATCAAGGGTTATTCATGATTCTTCAAGAAAATCCCTCAAATCATCAAAAGTCAAAAGTTGCCAAATTAGGGTTTCCTTAAGAGAAGTCAACTGAACTTTGACCAAGCATAACTTTCACATGCTTCATCAGCTTTTCCCCGACCAAAGCTCATTTTAAAGGAAATTAAATTCTATACAACTTTGTAACTCTATGACCAAGTCCAAAAAATGCATCATTTGAGAGATATAAGCCAATACATTACAGGTCATTTCAAAAGTCAACGAAAAGACACATTTTGTCAAGGCAACTTACATCAAGATAAATTCTTCAAAATAAAAAATGATCAACATAGAGGTTGTGGAGGAAATATTGAACTTTTCAAAAAGTCTAAGATCACATTCAAAATATAAAAATTGAGTCATTTATGGCCATTGAAAGTTGGGAAATTTTGAGCAAGTGCATGAAGTTCATTTGACCAAGCTTGATACTTTGGACTTTTGGGTCATGGTTTTTAGGTCCAAACATGTTGATGCCTTTCATACACCTCAAAATTCATTGACACACCTTTTGGATTTATTTTATTTTATTTATTTTTATTATTTTTTATTTAATTCATTAATAATACAAAATAGTAAGATAAAATTATATCTTGTTACATAAGGGTCCAAGCCCATTTATTTTTTCCTAAAAAACCCTCTATATATTCAGGTCTCAAGACAAGAACAAGACACGAATCCATGCCTCCAAAACTTGTCCAAAATTTTTCCAAATTTTCGAAGAACCCTAATTTCTCAAACCATATTCTCCAACGAGTTTCAATCAGTGTTGAGCCATCCATTAGTCTCTTGAGACTCCCAGGAAGCCATTCCAATCGTTCTTGAAGCCTGAAGCATCCCAGAAAGAATTCCTCAAGAGCACCGGTTGGGTAGTATTTCAAAACTTTGAATTCTTACTTGTTGCATTTGTTTACTAATTTTGTGTGTTCATGTGTGTTTACAATGGTGTTTAGTACAGATTGCAACCATTACATGGGATCCATGACGTCCAAATCATGAGTTACCATTAAGGGACGAAATTAGAGTTTTCCATTGAAGCGCATGATCCAAGCATTTCAGTCAAAACTAAGCCCATATTTGGATTCAGGACCCTGGATTTAGGGGGGTAGAGTCTTCTTTAATTATTAACATGCCTTGTTTTGCAGGATATGGAAATATGCTCGCTGGAGAAGACGACTGGAGCTAGGGCTCCAGCGCTTCTCCGACCAATGTATTTTGTTTTATATTATATTTATTTTGTTTAATTATATGAAAATTTGAAACATCCACCCCAGTGGCAGAAGCGCGCGTGATAAGGCATTAGTCTCGAAGGTCATGGGTTCGATCCAGCCTTTTGACACTTATTTCATAGTTTCTCATATGTTTTACAGGTTTAATATATTTTGTTTTGTTCCTGATTCTAAACGCAAATGAGTGTCTTGCTCAGTTGGTATGCATGCTGAAGCTACCGGCAAAAAACACAGAGTCGCCACCGAACTTTATTTATCCCGAAGGAAGGGGAAATATCGAGAAAACCACAAGAGGATGGATAAGATGGTCTTGCAACCAAAAGAGAGGGTACGAAACTCGATTATGCAAGGGGAATGTATTATCCCCCCTCACATCCGTTGTACTCAACGAGATCCATTTTAATTGTTTACTTCTAAGGGCGTGTCTATCTATAACTATACTTGCTAAGGGGAATGAAATGGTTTTTAATTAGTGCGTTCGTGAGGGTCTCACAACCCTTTTCCTATGTATCTCGTGAAGGAATCAGAACACACTAGTTCTTCTAGGAAATGTTGGTTTGTTGATATTTTTAGTGGGCGATGTTAACACACACATTCTAGCAATAGGTACGATCGGTATCGCGGTAGAACAAAGATAACATGCCCTTTTGATGAGATCTTTGATTTGTTAAGTGTGAATGAGTTTGAATAATGATTAAGTATTTTTAGATTTTTTGATTAAGGAGAGAAAGTTTTAGTTTTAATTTACAAAAGAAGAAAAAGTCTAAAGGGAGAGTAAAAAACCTAATTATTATCATACAAGGTGTGAACTTAGAGTTGAGTGTAAAAGGGAAATTCTATCCTAAAGTTATCATATAAAGTTTGATCATAATGTCTAATTCAATATGAAACGATCAACATGAATTTAATCGATTCGGGGAATCACTTAAGGGGACATGTAATCAAGATTAACCAAGTAATCAAACAAAAACCTAGAAATTAAATTCTTAACATTTTTTATGATTTTTATTAAGTAAATAAAAGAAAATAATACTATAACATTTTTATGATTTTTTTTGTGAAAATAAATATTAAAACCTAATTCTAAATTATTATGAATTGCAAAATCGAGGAGTTCTAAAAAAGGGGAAATCAAAATTTTAATACTACTCTATTCTAATATGTTTTTATTTTTTAGTAAAGAAATAATCAAAAGAAAATTAAAACTCTAATCTAATATTGTTGGTGTTTTTTATGTTATATAAAGAAAATTAAAACATAATTCTAATATTTTTGGGATTTTTATCATATAAATACAATTAAAAGAAAAGTAAAACCTAATTCTAATATTTTTTGTATTTTTATATGGATACTAAATGAGAATAGGATAAAAAAAGGGTTAAACTTAGAATTTTTTTTAAAAAAAGCGTAAAGTCGGGGATTGAACTCATTCCCCTTGGGTTATAACTTTCTTACATTGCCACTGAACCAAGTTACTTTTCTGTTATGTTTACACTTTAACTAAAATATATTAAAACAGAGATGGCTTAAAAAGGAGAAAACAGAATAATGGTAAAAATGTCCCAGGAGGGGCTCGAACCCGGGACCTCAAGCATTCAAACACACACGATAACCGTTGCACCATCTATTCATTCATTTATTTTTATGCTTCAATTAATACAAAAATGAAACTTGTTAAATGGGTTGGGCTAAAAAACAAGCTCAAACCCAGATCTGTTTTAGGGGTAAAGGGGAGAGTTTGAAACCCTAATTTGAACAGGGAAGGGTGTCGTTGGCTCTGCATTGGGAAGGGAAAGTCAAAATTAAATTTTTTATTTTTTCAGTAGCTTAATTAAAACAGGGACAAAGTTATCCTCTTCCCTCAACCTCATCTCTCCCACGATTTTCCTCTACTACTCACAACTTTGTTCATTTTCTTTTCCATCTCTTTCACTCACATCTCTATAATCAGATTCTCTCTACAATTGAATCATCCTCATCATCACTGCAACACCACTTCAATCTTCATTGCATCTTCACTTAGCTTCAATCACCTTCGATCTTCATGGCATCATCATTATCATCATCTTCATAAGAATGCATTAATATTTAGCAACATCGCACCAACAACAACAATAACAATTCTCTGCATCTTGAATCGTTGCATCAATTCACATCATTACACATCATAATCTGCAAGAACAACAATAGCATAATATAGAAAAGGAAGAAGAAATCACGAAAGGCGAAGAGGATTCAGAATCGCATATAGAAGAGGGAGAACGAACATGAATTTCTGAAGCCATTTTCTCTAGCTTTCTTGTTTGGCGTCATTGTTGAAGAACCAACAGAGTTCTCCGGTAGGTAAGCATTAAGCTCCTTTATCATTTTTGTCAATCTGTGACATGTGTGTTGTTATTACTTTGGTTGAATCGATTTTGAGATGATAGAGAGGTGAGAGCGTGTGTTCGTTCATGACACAGAGAAGAGAACGAAGTAGACAGAGGTTTGAGCGAGCAAAAAAAGTTGTTGGGATGAGGTGGGTTGAAGGAAGGTTTCTGAGGTTTGATAGTGGTACCTCTGATGTAAGGGTATGATGCAGGTTGCAGGGTTACGATTTGAAGAGGTTTTTTTTTAACTGTGTACTGTTTTTCTATTTTAAGTTCTGTAGAAGTATAAGAAAGGTAGTGTTGAGTTTATCTTAAGTTGTGATGATGGAAACTGTATTATATGTGCAGATTTATGGGTTGAAGGTGAAAGTTTAAATGCAGGTGGTGAACAAGGATGAAGAGTTGAGGTTGAAGGGAGAGTTAAAGTGGAGTGAAGGTTTTGAAGGCTTGAAGTGTGATTATTACTGGAAGTTTTATAGGAGAGGAGTAGAGTGTTGAGAGTGAAGACTGAGGTTGTGCCTTTTTTACTGATTTCTCTCCTTCTTTTTATGTTTCGGTCTCCTCATGTCTCTTGGGCCTAAGCTGTTTTTTATAGGTGAATAAAGTGAGTTTTTTTTTTGGGGGGGGGGGGGGGGGGGTAATAGGATGAGGTTTGAACATATTTTTGTATGTTGTTTTTATAGCTTTTGGGATGCAGTTTTTTGTCTTACTGATTTTGTGTAATTCTTGGCTCTCTTAGTGCAGGTTCGGGACAAAAATAACACAGGTTATGCAGGGCTGGATTTTGGAGGTTTATGGCAGCCGTAGTAGGTTGTTTTGTAGTGTGATGCAGGGCTGCATAGGGCTGCTTTGAAAGCAGGGAATTTGGACTGGTTTTGAAGGGCTTTGGGACAGGTTTATGCAGGCTGTTTTGGCCTAGGTTATAACACTTGCTTTGGATTGGTTTGTATGTTTAGAACATGGGTGAATCTTTTGACTTGGTTAATTGCTTTTTGGACAAATTTCATTTATTGTTTGGGACTGTTTTGCAATGTGATGCAGGTATGCAACTATTGACTTAATCATTTGTTTTGGACATGGTTGAATTTAATTGAATTGTGGAATTTGGGAAAGACTCATGGAACTTGGTTGAAGAAATGCAAAGTCAGACACAAAACTTAATTTGGAGAAATGGCATACGATTTTGGAACATGGGAGCTTACAGCAAGAAGATGTTTAGGATTATATTTTCTTATGATTTATAATGTCTTCATGTTATGAACCTTCTTGTAATAAGGATGATGTGTTTATAAGGCCTGGAGAAGTTTTCCTTGTAATGAAACTTTTATATGTTTGATTGTAATCTTTAAGATTATCCTTTGATGAATGAAAAGATAATAACTTGCAATGTTTTACTTGAAAATGATGGTGATACTTGGATGAGACGAATTTGGATTCATGATTAACTTTGTTGGAATCTTTGAATGACAACCTTCAATCTCGCAAGAAATTCTTGAATAAATATTGCAAATCATGAATAAGGTTAAATGATACTTGAATTAAGTCAATGGATGAAATATTTTATAACAAGCTTGGATGGAATGATAATTTTGAATCTTGAAATCTATGAATGAGATAACTTGGTCTTGATGAATACTCTTGGATGAAATTGAAAATGATGAGCGGAGTAGTGCAAAATGATATTATGAAATTTGAGCAAACTTGAATATAGCTTGAATTTGAATCTTCGAATTGTGTAACTTTTTGTTGAGCTTTAACACTTGCATCTTGTTTTCCAAGAGAACCTCATGAATGAATTATTCTTTCTTGCATGCTTAAAACCTTAATCAAAAGATCTCTTGAATTAATGAATCCTACTTCACTTCTCAACGAAACCTTGATCATAAAATGAGTCTACAATTAACATCTCTTATATCATACGTCAAAATTTTGCAACTTGAACCACAAACCTTTACTTTTATGAAGTCTCTCTTCATAAAACAAAACCTTAAAAGGACATCCTCGTGAAAAGATAAATGAGGCTTGAGTGCTCTTCGAAATGAAACCCTAATCTCACGATTAACAATAGGGAAATAAACCCAAAATCAGGATCTTGACTGAAATCATTGATGAACCCTTGAGAACATACAAATGACAACCCTATCATCTGTATTGATGGACTTCAACCAACCCATACATGAAGGACGCAAAACCATGATCCACCTGAGATGCACACTGAATGAAGAAAATGGTTTGATGATCATTAGTAAATATAATGCTTGTGATGATGGAGAGAAAAACCTTAGATATCGAGGAAATGATGCTCAAGATAGTCATGGTATCAAAACCGTAATTCACAAGTCCACCTCTCAAGAGAAAAACCAGACGAGTCCATCTTTATTTTAACTGAAGGAATCTCAAACCAACGAAAACCCTAATTTCTTACTGAACAACTTAGGAGATGGTAACTAAGGAGCAATCCCTGATTTTTAGTCACACATAGGGAAATAAACCCTAATCCAAGAGATTGATGAATTTGAATGAGAAATGTCCTTGTACATGGATGAATAATAATATCATGTCAACCATACTTCAAAAATCGATTCTACTGTCCACTTCCCAAAGAGAAACCAAGGAAATCAATTGTAGAATGTAGAAGCCTCAAACCAAGATTAAACCCTAGTTAGAACAACCTCTGATTATGAACCCCTGCTTTATTGAATGAAGGAATGATGTGTTATTGACCTAATAAGGATGCTGCAAATGAATATGAAAAGCCTAAGCCAGACAAAAGTAAAATAGGTTGGACAAATTTGGGGTATGACAGTTGCCCCTATTTAATAGTCTTAAACCTGAAAGTGAGATTGACGACAACCTTTCGATCATTTAAGATATACGAAGATTAATTATCAAGACCTAAATTTTGTCCTGGAGAGATGGTGTAAATGTTATTATTTGTGATGTCTGCTGGGGATAGAAAATTCAGTTTCTGGTGGAGTGGTTATGTAATTGAGTAGTGATGACTCGTAATGGGGGTAACAGTGCCAATATATGGTTCTCGGGGAAGTGGGTGTTAAATTGATTGAAAAGATGTGGTTGATGATGTTGTGGTGCCTGAAAGTAGGATAAATGATAGCATGATAACTTAACGACGATGGGTAGAACTCGACGACAACGGGGAATCTATTGTGTAGGATTCGCGCCCCAAAAAGAAATGTAAAGACAACGAGTAAAATCGACAACAACGGAGGATCTATCGTGTAGGATTCACGACCCAAAAAGAAAGGTAAAGACAACGGGTAAAATCGACGACTGTGGAGGATCTATCATGTAGGATTCACGACCCAAAAAGAAAGGTAAAGACAATGGGTAGAATCAACGACAACGGAGGATCTATCGTGTAGGATTCACGACCCAAAAATAAAGGTAAAGACAACATGTACAATCGAAGACATCAGAGAATCTATCGTGTAGGATTCACGACCCAAAAATAAAGGTAAAGATGATAGGTAAAATCGATGACAACAAATGATCTATCGTGTAGGATTCACGACCCAAAAAGAAAGGTAAAGACAACGGGTAAAATCAACGACAGTGGAGGATCTATCATGTAGGATTAACGACCCAAAAAGAATGGTAAATACGATGGGTAAAATTGACAACAGCGGAGGATCTATCGTGTAGGATTCATGACCCAAAAAGAAAGGTAAAGACGATGGGTAAAATTGACGACAACGGAGGATCTATCATGTAGGATTCACGACCCAAAAATAAAGGTAAAGACAATGGGTAAAATTGACGACAACGGAGAATCTATCGTGTAGGATTCACAACCCAAAAAGAAAGGTAAATACGATAGGTAAAATCAACGACAACAGAGGATCTATCATGTAGGATTCAAGACCCAAAAAGAAAGGTAAAGATGACAGGTAAAATCAACGACATCGGAGGATCTATCGTGTAGGATTCACAACCCAAAAGAAAGGTAAAGATGACGGGTAAAGATTGGCGTATGATCTATGACCCAAGAGAAGATAACATGAAGGTAAGACCTATAGATGGCCTACGACCCCAAAAATGATAACAAGGGGGTAAGACCTATGGACGATCTAAGACCCAAGAAAAGATTGACAAATGGTATTAAGAGTTGGGAGTACAATATACTGGAACCATGGATTATTTTGGTTTGTAGTGTAATGACGGATGTCAACTGGAAGTTGTGAGGATGGTATTCTCTGTGGAGATGTTTTACTGTTTTGAGGATTGATTTGGGCTTTCGTGCAAGGTACCAAATCTGGCTTATGCTTCGTATGAATTTTGAAATGTGTGGCATAATGATCTATTTCAATGGATATGCTATACATTTGAGGATGCAATGTAATATGCGGTGATGATTCCTATATGCAGAGTGCAAGCGATTGGGCTCATTGGGGTCTGTTGCCCGTCGTCTTTGGGATACCAATATATATTGGTGCTTGAAAACTCAAGAATTGAGTTATAGCCTTGTTGGGGATTGAATTGTAGTCTTGCTGGGGAGGAGTAGCTTGATTTGACTTTCCCTACATCCTGGACTTCTTGTGGATGGCTAGGTAGAGACATGGATCTCTTTGAATGCCCCAAGTTTTTTCTATTTTTGGGGAGGAAATGTCTCGATCTGACTTTTCTTACACCACAAACTACTTGGGGACTAAGAAATGGACATGGATATCTTCAAATGCCCCGAGTTTAATTCATTGCTGGGGAGTTGCGTGCTTAAACGTCTGCATGGAATAAGGATGATTCCGAGGACGTTAACTGAGTCAAAGTGACCGTCATGATGTTGTTAGCCTGATCACATTTGTACGGATGACAGGAATTTGCTTGAGCAGCTTCACAAGAGGGGATGAGGAATGCCCCTGTCTGCAATGATCTCTAAAAGTACATTCTTTGAGTGGGGCTGGAAGATTCATGTCATAATACGACACAAGGTGGCATGCCTCAATATCTTAGGCCATGAAATAAAATGCCTCTGATCATGGATTCTTGGAGAGATTTGTCGAATCTCGACGTAACTGCCCCAGGTTGAATGAATTCCGAATAGGTTACTCAGCCCGATTGCCCCAGATTGAAGTTTAAAGAGATTTATCGACATGATTACCTCTGATTGGTTGGCAAAAGATGGAAGAGATTTATTGACGTGACAACTTCTGATTGGGTATAGCTCGAAGAGATTCATCGACGTTATATCCTTTGATTGATAGCTTTAAGGGAATGCCCCAAAATAAGATCATTCTTTGCTTTTCGACAGATTCCCAAAGAAATTTGTCCTTTGGGATAATCAAGTTTTCATTTGATGTTCATCGTGCAAGCTTACTTTATGTTCAAACACTTATTTACATGCAAAGAATGTTTATCTAAGAATGATAATTCTAATGCAAATCCAATGCTTGTCTTGAAGTTAAAAAACTTTTATTGAAAAGATGTCGAAGCATCAATTTTTTTATTTTTTTTTATTTTTATGAAAAGGTGGTGTGTTACCAACTCAAATATTTTTAGCAAGCCTCCTAGGAGTCAGATTACCGTACTCTCGCTACGGTATTTCTTTCGAATTAACCCGTGCTTCAGTTAGAACTCTTAAGGGTTGTAACATGGTCTGGTTCATGGTTTTAGAAAAAAGGATTTAAGGCTAAAAATTATTTGGTGCCCACCCATTCTCCATAATGTTCTCCATTCCCATGTTCAGTTAACTCGATACGAGCACCATCTCTCGAGAAAGGAGTTTTCAATGATTGAGGAACCACATGAGTTTCTTGGACACAACAGTCACTAACCTTTTGTTCGTGGTGTCTGATCACTTGACTTTTTTCTCTGCTGGGGATCTTTATTTTGCAATCCTTTATTTTTCCCTAATTTTTTCTTAGACAATTTTTATTTTGAAGTTGCAGTCCAGTGGGATGCCCTGACTTTTGCCTAAGTCACTTGCTTTTCAAATTTTGACTTAGCGGGGATTTTTGTCTCTTTCTTTTTTGAACAAGTCATTGATCTTTGAGGCATCTTCGATTTGTTGGAAGTGGTTGTTGTTGCCTGAGTCCTTGATAGATGAGGGATAATCATTGTGGTATCATCATCTTTTGACCTCCTGATGTGCGGGATATCGTTCTCTTTGATGCACATTGCTGATAGATAAAGGTTAGTATGATACGGTGGTAGAACCGAATGTTTAATACTGCTTTGCATTTTGTATTAGCAAAATGTCGCGGTAAGCAAGAGTCGCCACCGACTTTTATTTCATCCAATCATGGAAAAGGAAAAAGAATAGAAAAAACCTTTTTTCGAGATATTTATGAGTACGGGGGGTAGATTATAGAAAGGGAAGGTGTTAGCACCCTTTCTATCTGTAGTTATCTACGGGCTCTTAGGTACTTGCTCATTTTTCAAATTGCTTGTGTGTGTTTGTCTTGAAAATGTTTTTACTTCGTGATAACCCTTGTATCAGTCCTCAAGGGTGCGACGAAGTTGTTTTGAAAATTTGTTTTGAAAGGTGTTTGTGTGAAAAGTTTTCATTGAGCAAGTACCTACTAGCATCTACATACTCGAGAGAAGATCGTTTCTATTCTATTTCCTTTAGACATCGCTATCCCACTATTAAGGAGTAGGTAGCACCATCGTTGGAGTTGTAAGGAACATTCGAAAGGGACAAGTACAATCACTAAAGCAACAGTTAGAAAACTTTAGTAATAACCCTAGAGTCTTAAGATCTTTCCGAGACAACATTTCCGAGGCAGCATTTTCGAAGCAACATTCGAACGGGACATTTTGATCTCTTTAGACTGGAGAGAAACCACTAAGATCTCCTATGCTTAATGATTGTTTACCGAAGGCAACCGAAGTGAGGTAAACCCTAGGAGTGAACATGTGTGAGTGATTTGTTTCCGTTATTTTAATCTTTGCACATTAGGGTTTTCTAACTGCTTTAATTTTTCATGCATTCTTGCCATACAATCCTATTAGTCATACATCTAACAGTTAAAGATTGTGGAAATTAAAAGTGCGAGGAAGTAAAACCTAGCTATTACAAAGCTTAGGGGAGGAGGATTAATTACATAACCAAAAATTGGGGATTTAAAGCAAGAAATAAAACCCTAATTTAACTATTACAAACCCTGAACAGTTACAAAATAATGGGAAAAAAATAATTAACAAGCGCGCGGAAAATTAAATACGAGGGCGGTAATTAATAACTTAAAATCCTAATTGAGAGGAAGAAATTTTTGTGGATTTTTATTTGAGAAAACAGTTAAATCACAAATTAATTAAACCTAATTTCTAATTGTTTTTAATTATGAAAGAAATTAAAGTTGCCCTAAATTAATTAAACTAATTAATTAAAGATAATAGTTATTAAGAAAATAAGTCTTTTTGTGATTTTTTGATTTGTTAATTTGATAAAATAATTTTTGTATTGATTAAAAAAACAAAATAATTAAAGAAAAGAAATTAAATAAAAATAGTAGAAATAACCAAATGGGCCTGCTGTTAGCAAATCTGGGGGTGTGTATGCTGAACTTCTGAAACCCAGAAGGATGGCCCAGAGTCTGGCGCCTGATCCAATGAGACCATCTTCTTGGGACTCATGGTGGACCTGCATATGCTGGATCTGGATGGAGATGGATCCAGAGGATGAGATCAGAGGGCGCGTGATGATCCTCAGAAGGTGAGGTGTGTTGGATCTGGCTGGAGACGGATCTAGAGGATGGTGATCCTTAGAAGGTGAGGTGTGCTGGATCTGGTTGGAGATGGATCCAGAGGATGATGATCCTCAGAAGGTGAGGTGTGCTGGATCTGGCTGGAGATGGATCCAGAGGATGATGATCCTCAGAAGGTGAGGTGTGCTAGAACTTGCAAGGAAATTGGAAGAAAAATAGAAGATGTTGGAGGCATAGGTCGAACCCCTGACCTCTCCTACACAACGCCTTATCAACCTTCCTGCACGCCACTGGGCCATTTGGCCTTTTGTTAACATAAATAAACAAAATATAATATAATAAAAAACGCATTATTCCCAGAACAAAAACGCGCCAACATTCAAACTAGCCAGTGGGACGTTGCCACATCACTGTCTTCTTCCCAGAAACTGTCGTTTTGGGTAAAGGTTTTTACCTACGGTTCAACGTCTGTAGCTGTAAACCTGTAAATATCAATAATCCAGTACAAGTAAGATAAATTAAATCCAAGCATACAGATCAACTAGGTTTGACCTCGTGAGTATGACGGTACCCATCTTCTGCCCTGATTTTACATGTATCAAAAAGCCCTAAAACGCAAGCTTAAAACCTAACAATGGAAGATGTCCATACATGCGTCAAAACTCATAATTAATCATACCAATGAATTCTAAATGATGATACAAACATGAAGGTATGCTTAAAAATCATTAATCATGCGCGTATAGTCAGAACCAAAATAAAAAATAATGTCAAACCGTGATGTATATGGAACGTGATTCTTGATGCTTCAGAGCTAGGCAAGGGTTGGAAAAGCTTCTGGAGGTGTCCAGGAACGTATTGCAATCCTTAAATCTCCTTGAGGATGGATGTAGTATGGAATCCGATTTGAGATTTTTTGACAAAAAGTTGCAACTTGTCCTTACTGTTTCACCCGATCAACCCTTGTTCTTGTGCATTGGAATTGTTGTGTATATATAGTGCACTGAATTAGGTCAACAAAAAGTATTCAAATCTTGGAAAATTAGGAAGATTGGATTTGATTTCCTCTTTGCCTTATTTCTTCCTAAATCAAGCCAAATCATGCCATTTTCATCCCAATCACCCTTTGCACGATTTGATTTTGTTTGACAGCATAATTGGATTGTGATTCTATTCAAAATCAGATTAAAAACAAATTTTTACTAATTTATATCATTTATTTGATTTAGTTTGATTTAAATGAATTAAAAATCAAAATAAATGATAAAAATAATAAAATAAGAGGTGAATGAGCTCAGGGGTCGTGGGTCCTATTAGAAACATATTTCAAGCAAGAAAACATGGACCCCTTTGGAAAAATGCAAATTTGATCAATGTTGACTTTTGACAATTTTCCAAAAATTGCTAACTTTGACAATGCGCAACTTTCTCAACTTTGACCCTAGGAGGGTGTTCTTGAACTTTTTAGAAAGCTTAGGATTTCCCCTAAGAAACCCTTTTAGTATCATCTCAATTGAGTCTTCCATGTTCATGTATGAAGCTTTGACCCAAAAGGTGTTTTTATTGACTTTTCAAAAGGACCTATAATGTCAAAATTCATATCTTTTTGTGAGTGCATATTTTGAACTTGTGAGCTGAATATGAATTGTAGGAAATTGTATCCTCTTCCAAATGAGCTTTGGATGGACAATTTCTGATAAAGCATGTGGAAGTTATGCTTGGTCAAAGTTGGGTTGACTTTTCCTGAGAAATCATAATTTAGCAACTTTTGGGTTTTGATGAATTTGGAGCATTCCTTGAGGAATCATGATAAACCATTGATCAAATGATGTATATCAATTCAAAATGATAATGTTGACCAAAAATCTTGAAGTTTGACTGTATGTGGGCCACAATTGACTTTTGACCTAGTACAGTCGATTCTCAAGCATCTGAGCAGTTGACTGAGTAAACTTCTTGTGAAAGGCATGGAACTTGGCATGGATGATCTTGGGAACATATTATGAGCTTGGGAAGTATTTAATTCCCTTTTAGTTCACACATCTTGATGAAAAAGGAAACCCTAATTTGAGGTATGCTGCCTTAGGAGAGAGTTTGTCTGGTCCACTCTTGGGCAACCTTGAGCATATTGAAGATCTCAATGGACATGTATTGAGTAAAATGAGAGGGAAAATTTTGGGGTACAACAGTTAGCCATTGCAGTTTTTACTTTCCTCAACCCGTTGATGGATAACTATTGGTGTATCCTTAGAGGCACACTCTTGATGAGTTATGAGCGCTCGAACAAGTTAACTGAAATCTACCTGCCCCAAGGTTAAAATTGAGGGTTTTTCTTCATAAAAGAAACTCCTACTTCAAGGCTCGAAAGGGGTTAATGAGGTTCTATCTCCCTTATATCTACGGTGTTTGGGGATTTGAAACAATGCATGTACTGTTGGTGTAAGCCCTAGAGGCCAATACTTTTGGTACTTGTATCGAATTATTTATTAATAATAAAAGGCATTTCTTTATTATGTTTGCTTTCCAAAATAATAAAGTCCCTAGAATGGTTTATTTGTTTAATGAAATGTTAAGTGTGACTTAATCATGAGATCCCATTAAACATAAGACATTATTCTTAAAGTATCCGTAGTCAAGCTTTAATGTGAAGTGGGATAACATTAAAGCATTAAGATTATTATGAAGATAGATTGATGATCACATCTCATGGATCATAGATAAGGAGTTATCAAGTCTTGACATAGGTATGAATATTAGGAGTAATATTTATATTGGATTGACCCGCTATGAGAATACTACATAAAATGTTATGCAAAGTGTCATAAGTTATTCTCATGATGATAATGGTGTATACCACCCTTCGACCTGAAACCACTATGGACCCTAGATGTAGAGTCAAGTACTCTATTGCTGATCAAACATCATCCGTAACTGGATGACTATAAAGACGGTTGATGGGTACTTCACAAAGCATGCTAAGGGACATGAGTGACCTAGATGGAATTTTCTCATCCTACATAACAGGATAAATGTCTAAGGGCCCAATATTGAACTGGACAAGGGTGACACAGTGTATGCCTTGTGTTCAATATAAACATGAGGGCAAAAGGGTAATTGTACAACACAAATATTATCACGGAAAATGTTTGGTCAGATCACATGACATTTTCGTGACTTGGGTAACAGTGATGTGTTGCTAGATACCGCTCACTGTTTATTATATTAAATGTGTGATTTAATATAATTGCCAACGTCGCGAAAACCTACAGGGTCACACACATAAGGACAGGTTGATGAGAGATAGAATAAATAAGGAACACCGTAAGATACAGTGCACTTAAGTGTAATACGGAAAGTGGTAAGGTACCACATGGATAAGTGATATATGGTACATCATAAGGTATGATGTCCATAAGCTTAATTGGGCTTTTAGATTATAGCCTTAATTGGGCTTTTAGCTTGTAGCCCACACGAGTGATTCTATAAATAGATCCCTTATGATGAAACAATTTCACTTAATGCAATTTCATTTTTGATTCTCTCTCTCACTCAAGGTTTTCGTTCGTGATCAGCTAGCACTGTGACCGGAAGCGATCTGTTTGTGTGGACTGAGTAGAGGCGTTGTTCTTCATCAACGCTCGTGATCATAACATCAAAGGTCTGAATCGCCACAAGAGGTAAATATTTCTATCACTGACCATGTTCATTCGTAAGGATCTCTAAAGGAAAATTTTAAAATTCCGCTGCGCTTTTGATCGCAATTTTCCTTCATGTACATCATCAGCAGGGTTTTATTCAAAAGCATACCGTTTAAGAATCTAGGTGTCGTATGTTCATCATCCTCCCTCAAGAGTTTTTTCGTATTAACAAGAGTTGAGTATCAAAATCAAGTAAAATAATAAAAACGTAAATGAGTGAATATGTATGGATTAGTTCACGACAATCATATTCAATGCATTGTGATTTAAAGACAAACAATTTTGCATACAAGAAAGTACTTAACGAAACAAGAAAAATTACAAATGATAATGCAGAAAAGAGACTAATGATGGCTAATTTTGAGGAGGCTTGACTCCAGATGAACTGATTGCTTCAGAGGATGCTTTACGGTCTTGGGATTCACTTGGGTCAAAGGAAAACTTAATTTATATGCATACCATTTGCAGTGAACACAATTTCTCTTGACTCGATGAGGTTCTGAACTTTGCCTTTGAATGCATTGCAACCTTCAATTGTGTGGCCAGGTGCCCCAGAATGGAATTCATAATGAGAATTAGTATCATATCCCCTTGGAAGGGGATTTGGTGGTGGACCAAGTTCACGCAGTTGAACCAAGTGATTGGTAAGCAATTGAGGGAGAAGCTGAGCATAAGACATGCAAATGGGATCAAATCTCCTCTCGGGCCCTCTTTGTCTCTATAGAACTCTCGGACCTTGAGGTTGTTGATTTTGTTGTTGATAATTCAGAGGTGGTGCAAATTGTTATTGTGGAAGATACGGTGGTTGAGGAGCGAAAGGTCGTTGTTGGGCCATCCAAGATGCTGGAGTTGTAGCAGCATACACTTGAGGAACATATTGATTAGGAACAATAGTAGGTGTTGGGAAATAAGGAAATCGAACTTGAGGATATGCAGGAGCTTTTCCTTGGTTGATGGTGACAACACTAGTCTCACCCTCTTTCTTCTTGACGAAACCAGAAAACGGCTTCCTACCAATGCTCGTATTGTTGTTGGTATTGTTAGGGATACCTTGGATTGTTCCATCCTTAATACAAGTTTCAACATGTTCTCCAATAATGACCATATCAAAGAAAGAAGTAGAGGTACTTCTAAGCATGTGTTGGAGATAAGGACCTCGTAGAGTACCCATGAACAAATATATCAGTTCATGATCCAAGAGAGGAGGTTGGACCCTTGCATCCAGCTCACGCCACCTTTGGGCATACTCTTTAAAAGACACTTCAGATTTTTGTGTCATCCCTTGAAGCTGAGTGCGGGTAGGAGCCATGGCCGTATTATAATGGTAATGTTTCAAAAATGAGTCAACAAGCTCTCCCCAAGTACTGACATAAGTTCTCTCTAATTGCATATACCAGTCTAACAGCGCCCCTGTCAAGTTGTCTTGGAAGAAATGCATGGGCAACTGTTCATTTTCAGCATAAGCTGCCATCTTGCGACAGTAAGAACAAAGATGAGTCTCTGGGCAGGAGGTGCCTTTATATTTGTCAAAATAAGAAACTTTGAATTTGGGAGGAATAACTACCTCTGGCACGAGGCACATTGCAACAGTATTGAATCCTGAAGTCTTAATACCTTTCATAGCTTTGAGACGCTCTTCAAGAGCATGGTAAATTTTTGCAGTTTTAGCAACTCCAGTGGCGAGATTTGCTTGGGTCTCATCAAGATCAATGACGTCATTATGATCATCAACATCATTCCGAGGAATTCCTGTAGGGATCTCAACATTCGCATTATTATTCCCTCAATTTGCATAAGTGGAGGGGGTAGAAGTGGCAAGCTTGGAAACACTTTGATGTAGCTCTTCTTGACCCTTAATGACAGAATGAAGGGTTTCCATAAGTTGATCCATTCGGGTGCCCATGGTGTCCATATCTTGGCGGAGAGCATTTTTATTTTCTTCAAAGAGATCCATAAGTCTTCACTGGTTGCTTCTTGTACGGTAGGGATGTAGGGAAGTCGTCTTTGCTGTTCACTGAAGTCTGATTGAAAAGGGACCTCAATAAGTTTTTGTTGTGAATAATGAATGCATGTTTCATCTTTATTTCCAAGGAAATCCAAAGACTAGTCTGTCCATAAGTATCTTTTAACAATTTTTTTATTTTTGAAGAGCCCAACTAATGAGACTTGTCTTTGGAATTCCTTAGATGCATGATGGTATGATGTCATGGTATGCTATGGCATGAGATGTCATCTCCATATATTCTGGATAACCACTGTGTAGTCCTTTGCATAAACTGAAAGTAACAGGATAAAAGGTCCGACATCACAGGCATGGAGTCAAGGTAACCACCCATAAGGTATGTACTAGGGGTTTATCACCTGCCGAACAAGGTTCTAGGGAAATCTCAAAGTCTACGCTCTTCCGTTGGATATTACCAACCTCCCAATTACTCAGTAATTAATAATATTCGTAGGAAAAAATTATCCGAGTGTATCATCGTGTGACAACTACTTCCGAATTACTCTGTCATAGTCTTCACACTACACCGAAAAGGCCAGGATGAGTTAATGGTTCTACGACTCTCAGCTTCTCTGGCTCATAGGTCAAAAGCAGCAATGTCTTCCCGATTACTCGATAAACAATGTTATATTCAAGGGGACCTCCATTGAGTGGGGGATCTCATGCCTCCTTCTTAGGGATTACTCCCTCAAAGTTAACATGACTATACCGTCCATCCTAATCCTAAGTGTAACCCCAAGTCCAGGTATAGGACTTGTTGTACCCCAAAATTTTCCCTCTCATTTCTTTAATATTTTCTCACCACAAGACTCTTGGAACTCAAGATCAAGTTAGGGTTTGCTCTGCTCAAGACTCCTCCTTGCACTGTTGACCCAAATTAGGGTTTGAGTTTGCACAAATATGTTTTGACTTAAAGTTCCCAAAGTGACTTTCATGCTTCATGTTGGACTCACAAGTTCACCCATACCAAGTTTCAAGACTTGATTCCAATCTTTGCCCAGTCAATTGGACAGTTGACCTATAAATTAACTGTATTGGGGGAAAAGTCAACTGTGGCCAATTGACAGTCAAACCTCATGATTTTTGACCCACATCAACATTATGAACTCATATGGACCATTTGGTCAAGTTTGGATCACAATTCCACAAGAAATTTGATCAGATCACCAAAAGGGCAAAATGGTCATTTTTAGGGTTTTGACTGCACAAAGGCAATTTTTGACTGTTTGACCTAGCCAATGGAAAACCAAGCTCACATATGGCCTCAAGGACTCAATGGCATGGTCTTGACACATTCAACAAGTTCAAAGGATCCCAAATGCACAAGATTGACAGATGAATTTTTCAGTCAACTGATCAAAATTTGACTGTATACTGAAAAGTCAAACTTTGACTTTTTGGTCAAAATCAAGTGCCAAGATTCATTTTTCATCAAGACATGTCAAATTATGAAACTTGTTCATCAAGAAACCAAAAATTGCAAATTAGGGTTTAGAATGAGAAAATTTCATAACTTAGAATTTTTCTAAGTTATGAAACTTCCTTATTTTTTCCTAACTTTGTCCCATTTTTTCATCAAGATACATTTGGATTCAAACAAAACTCAAAACATGAAAGTTGTAGCCCATTGCAAAATATACAACTTTTATGCACAAAGTTTCCTCAAAAGAAGCTTGTAGCTCAAGTTATGATTTTTGGAATAAGGGTGCAAAACATTCTTAACTTAGAAAATTTTTGACCTATTCTAGGCAGGATTTTTGCTCAACTTCATGGCCACTTTTCACATGGTTCCACTTGGAATTTCAATTTGCATTACAAAGATGGATTGTAGTACACATTCCAAGATTTCCAAATTGTCCAAGAACTTCTCAAACACCCTTGTGGTTATGGAGAATCGAATTGGCAAAGATGGGTAAAAGTCACTTTGTTCATAGCCAAATACATGTTCATAACATTGCCATTTTCAAGTCAGCATGGTTCAAGCTAGATTACAGGCCTCTAATCTCATTCACACTCAATAATTAAATGCATATCCTTTGTGTTAGAGTGTTATTTTGTTCATTTGGACAATACACACAAAATCAATCCATATTTAGAAAAAGCAATTTTGCCATTCTTAAAAAGAGGCACTTTATGTCAAATAACAAATCAAAGAGGTACAAGCCAGATCCTTTAGGAACAAGTTTGTGGAAAAATCCAACTAATCAAGAACCAAGTTTCCAGCATGCTTGAGGGGTCTGCATTGGCCTATAACCCAACTTGCATTTTGTTTGCTTATATAAGAAGAAAACTTGCATATTGAACCATAACTCTCATGCCTGCAAAGACTAACTAAAACAAACTTTGTAAACATATTTCATACTCCCTAACTGACCTAAAGCACGACCAAAATACCCTTGATCCCTCCTCATACAGAAAATCACCATTTTTCTGCAAGAAACAGGGCATTCTGCATTTTGACTTGGCCAACATCATTCACTCATGCGCTTTTGCCCAAACAAGTTCCAATACACTCCATACCATCCATTGAAGCTGTCCCAAGCCTTAGATACAAGTTGTAACATCCATAGCCAAGTGTGCCATTTTCACTTTTCTCTTTTGCAGGTTGACTTCCATAGCTTGATACTGTTAGATTCAAAGCAAGCTAAGTGTTGTAGAAGGTTCCTGGGACCTCAAGCAAGTTGTACAAGTCCTCAAACACCATTGAAGTTGACCATATTACTCTGTTCAAGTCAAGCTGAAACAGGTAAAATGTGAACTTCTATCTCTCTATCCAAGCATATTTAGGCTTAAGTTTGTGAAGAAAGTATGTCCTACTCATGGCCCTGAAGCTATCCATATACTTACTTTTCATTTATGTTGTGTGTGCTAAGAGAATTTTGAACATGAACATTGAAAAAAACTTAGGTCAGAAATTGGGGATGGAGAAATTCTCTCTCATTTCTGAGAGTTAGATCAAGATTTTTATATGTATGAACTCGTGATTTAATGCTCTACATTGTTTATGTTGTGAGTTTTGGCTAAAAATCAAAGAATCAGGAAGTTTGAATCAAGCATGAAGGGCGCACGTTTTTGACAGAAATGGCTGGAGGTTGAAGACAAGCCCCTTGGGCTGGGCCTGAGTTGTTTTTTCTGTTTGCACCATCTTTTTCCACCTACACCCCCTTGGCCCATTGTGTGTTTTTTTAATTATTTTTGACTTTTTATTTTTTCTTCTGACTTATTATTTTTTGTCAAAACATAAAAAATATTAAAAATATTTTTCCACCCATTTTTGCATTTTATTTGGATTTTATTTGTTTTATTTGAACTTGTACATATAAATAAATATAATACTTTTTATTTAAAACATTAAAAATGATACAGAAAATATATTTTTAGTTATTATTTTTATTTGCATTTTTGAAAACATTTTCTGAAAAATATACTCTTTTTTTGTAAATAATTAATATTTTTTATTTTTGTACATATTTAGTATAGTTAATATATAATATAAATACCTACACACATTTTAGTAAATATTTAGGATAAAATTTAAAAATAATACCTTTTTATTTTTATTAATATTTGACATTAAAAATACCTTTTTTCAACATATTTCTCTTTTATTTATTTTTTGTAAATAAATATATAAACATTGTATATAATTAATTAATAAATACCATTTATTTAGAAAACTAGGGTTTTGCCCTAAACCATGAAAATATCCAAAATTTGACTTTTTTATTTTTGTATATATTTTACATTGAAAAATACTTTTACATACAAAAAAAAACATTTTTGTGCATAATACATTTTGCATATTTATTTATTTAATTATTGTACAATTAAATAACTTGTATATTCAATATGGATGTAATAGTTTAGGTTTAAATTTCTTGCTAAATATCCCCCATTTGAACATGTGTACCCCCATCCCCATAATTATGTTGTAATAATTTAGGACTTTACATTCCGCATTTTAAAGCTTTCTAATTATGCCATGATAGACTTAGGGTTTGTATGCAAAATCAACCAACAAATAGTTTGACTAATGCAAAGACAAAAAAGCATGAAAATGGACAACACTAATCACACTTGCACCCCTTAGGGTTACTCCACTTGTTACCTTCAATAATGGGCCATGTTGCATGTTGAGTGTCTTTGGCAAAACAAAAGCAAATCAAATGATCATAGTCCCTCGATGACGCTTTCTCAAGTTGCCTAAAAAATGATCAAATCCCTTAAAAGAAAAAGTTGCCAAAGACACTTGGCACTATTGCATTCATGGTCTAAACGATGACCCGCGCCCGTCCCGTTAACATCCTAACACAAGATTGTCCACCAAATGCAATGGTGGAACAATACTGTTAAAAGGGTTAAAACATAGGAAATATCTTTGAGAAATTTAGGGTAGATAGCTCTTGGTTACTTGACCAATCTTGCAAAATAATCCTTGCCATTTTTCAAAACACACATCACAACACACTTTCAAAACAAATTTCAAAAACATTGAAAACTTTTCAAAAGACCAATACACCTTTGTATACATTCAAACATGGATCATTACAAAGGTTGCCACAACAATGACCTCTTTTCAAAAATCTCTTCCAAACACACACACACAAAGCACCATTTCAAACAATTGAAAATGCAAGGCAAGTGATCTAAGCAAGTAACTAAGAGCCCATGGATAACCATGGATAGAAAGGGTGCTAATACCTTCCCTTTCTATAATCTACTCCCCGAACCTAAGAAAACATCTCAAAGGTTTTTGCTGTGCTTTTTAACCTTTCCATAGGATAAAATAAAAAGTCGGTGGCGACTCTTGCTAAACCGAAACATTTGCGAAAACAAATGCAAAACCTCAAGTCAGTTCTCCCACCGTATCACAGAACTGGCGACTCTGCTGGGGACGATTTAAAAGTGGAGTAACCTTAAGGCTTAGATCACCCTTTGCATGACTAATTGTTTGCTTTGATTGCTTTACATTTTGGTTCTCTTGTTTGGGCTTGAAATCCTACACCCGGATTTGGGGAAACATTCATAGATAGCAATACGTTGTGGAAACTGTGCGGGGTATACCGACACGGTTGAAGCAATAGCTATATTAGTGTGACATATTTGTGAGTACCGGTAACCCTTGAGTTCAATCAAGGAGAGTACGGGGCCGCTGAGTGATGTCACTAAGCACTAATGACCTAGAACCTTACTTGACCATCTTGGCCTTTTATTAGGGGTAGTGAGATGACCGGCTTTGGTGCAGTCCGAAGTTGGTAGATACTCGATACTACACTCATTGAGGGTTGTTTTCTTGGGATATTTTGGTCGCTAGTTAAGTGGCTAAACCAAAACAATGAACATAGAAAACAATCCAATGATATTGAGCTCCTTAGAACCCGGTTACTATTTATAGGACAGGTTTTTAAGCCAACTACACTCAAGAGGGTACTTACCTATGAAACCCCATGCAAGCCTGAAACTAGGGTTTGGTGTGACTTGATTGTACATATGTTTGTGCATACATCATGAACATCATAAAGCATCATATGCATACACTAACCATTTCAAGGGTTTGGATCTTCATCTTTGTTCTTGTTTTGTAGGTCATGGAAATTCTTCGCAGGAAAACTATCCAAGTCAACCTTGTGAGAATCCCTCCTCAACTCAAGGAGCTCACATCCAGAATTCCAGAAAGCTCTCCCTTCAGTGAAAGACATTGTGGACTGCTCATCCTAGTCAACACCAATATTGAGGAGGACATGGTGAAAGTGTTGTTCCAGTTCTTTGACCCCCTTCACCACTGTTTCACATTCCCCGACTACCAATTGGTGCCCACTTTGAAGGAATTTTCTCAACTCCTGAGAATTCCTATTCTTAATCAACTACCCTACAACGGTACGAAAAAAGAACCAAAGCCTGAAGATGTTGCTCAAGCACTACACTTGCAACCATCTGACATCAAGGGGCATTGGGAAACTAGAAGTGGTGTCAAAGGCTTCTTGGCAAAATTCTTGTTTGAGAAGGCACAAGAGTGTTGGAATTCCTTGCATCTACAAGCCTTTGAAGAAATTGTGGCACTCCTCATTTATGGGTTGGTTTTGTTCCCAAATCCTGACCAGCTTATAGATGTCAGCGCCGTCAAGATCTTCTTATCCAGGAATCTCATACCTACATTGCTTGGGGACATCCTCCACTCATTTTACACACGAACAATGAGAAAGAGAGGTGTTCTCATGTGCTGTACTCCTCTCCTTGCAAGGTGGTTTATTTCGCACCTTCCACAGTCTGTTTTGAAGAATGACCAAGGCTTAAGGTGGTCACAACGATTGATGACCCTCACACACTCTGATGTACATTGGTGTTCTCGGTCCAGAGAAAATGTCATCATCGTCGATCATTGTGGAGAGTTCCCTAATGTTCCATTACTTGGCGTTAGAGGAGGCATTACCTACAACCTTTGTCTAGCTTTAAGACAATTTGGATATGCACGGAGGGATGGCCCTCATGACATGATGATTCCTGACCTAGTTTTTGACTTCGACAATGATGCGCAAGGACTTCGCCAAAGATTCATCAGAGCTTGGAGGATGCCTAACAAGGTAGACAGCAAGACACTGGGGCACAAGAACTCTATCCCTCTTGAGCCTTATCTCAAGTGGGTACGAACCCGAGCCCAGAGTCTTATGATGCCTTACCCTCATATTCTCCCTTTGATTAAAGAGCCCGTTAAGGAAGGAGAGGTTCCCTACACCATCCTATATCCTGACATGCCAACATCATGGGAGGAGATGCAGAAGAGTTGGATCCAACTCAAGGAGGAACAGAATACTTTTGAAGCCAGCTTCTACGCCAGTGAGAAGAAGGTTTTGGAGCTTACCTGCCGACTCCATGAGGAAGAGACCCTCAACACCTACATCGCACCAAAGAGGATGCGCAACGTCTTTTTACCTTGAGAAGTTTTTTGTAATATTTGGCCCATGGGGCATTTATGTACTGACAAAATTTCTTCTTATTAATATGACGTGTGTTCTTTTTGTTTGCAACAATTTTGAATTTTCTAAATCCTTGAATGCATTGCATAAATAAACATATCATTCATCATGTGCATAAGCAGGTCTCCACACCAGGTTTCCTTATCTTTCTGCTGTTTATTTCAGTAAGATGGATCTCGAACATACGGTCAAAGATCTGCAGTCTCAAAACTCACAGTTTCAACATCTCCTAATGACCTTGGCAAAGGGTCAGGAGGATCTAAAAGCCCTGCTTGGGAACAAAGAGAAAGTGAAAAAGAAGAAGAAAAGAGTGGGGGTAGCTACCCTGGGAAGAAGGTTTGAGGGTGAAGTCAGAAGAGTTCTTGAATTTCCCTCCGCATCTGAAGAGGAAACCAGTAAGGGAAAAGGGGTTGCGGTACCTTCTGAATCAGAAGCTGAAGAGGAAGAGGCTGAAGAAGATGAAGACTACTCAGAGCAACAATACCCGCCCGCGGACGACAAGTACAAAAACCTAGAGGATAGGCTGGCAGCTATGGAGCTGCAAAGGGTTCCCGGGTTAGATTTCAAAGATTTGGGATTAATTGCTGGAATTGTGATCCCTCCGAAGTTTAAGGTGACAATCTTTGCAAAGTAAGACGGGCTGTCTTGCCCGAAGATGCACCTAAGGTCGTACGTCCGAAAAATTCAACCCCATACATCCGACATAAATCTTTGGGTACACTTATTTCAGGATAGCCTGTCTGGTACACAGCTAGACTGGTTTTACAAGCTTGAGAGATCAGAGGTACATAGTTGGGAAGACTTGGCAGTTGCCTTTTATCGCCAATATCAATATAACTCTGACTTGGCGCCAACCCGTACTCAGCTACAGAGTATGGGGATGGCCTCAGGTGAGGGATTCAAGGAATACGCCCAAAAATGGCGCGACTTAGCCGGAAGAGTGCAGCCACCTCTTTCTGATAGAGAACTAGTTGATATGTTCCTGGGGACACTATC
Source organism: Vicia faba (assembly GCA_948472305.1). Lineage (NCBI taxonomy): Eukaryota > Viridiplantae > Streptophyta > Magnoliopsida > Fabales > Fabaceae > Vicia > Vicia faba. Next base: position 188,219,325 of record OX451736.1, on the reverse strand, counting down.
TGGCCCGTTCTTCAACCATTTGATTGGGAGCTCTTCCGCAGGGTTTACTGAGTTAATTCTGACTGGCGAGCGGGTGGAAGCCGGTATTAAGAATGGGAAGATTCAAAAGGATGCCTCTGCATCTACAACTGTTAAGAAATCATTTCCGGCTAAGAAGGAAACGGCTGTTGTGTACTCTCAGAGAGGAGTGGGAAGAATGGAGCGTCGGCCGACTGTGGGGGTCGTGATGATCCAAAATTCATCAAATGATCAGCCTCGCAACAATCAGCCCAGACCAAATCAGCAACGGGTAGAGCGGCCACAACGGCAGTTCACCCGCATCAATATGACACCGGCGCAAGTGCTTCCACATTTGTTGAAGTTGAATCTGACTGGTTTAAAGGAGGCACCAAAAAACCCTAACACCACATCTCCATACTATCATGCCAATGCCAAATGTGCCTACCATTCTGATAGCGCCGGACATGACACCAACAATTGTTGGGCGCTAAAGAATAAAATTCAAGACTTGATAGATGCAAAAGAGGTTGAATTCGATGCTCCAGAGAAGCCAAATGTAATATCCGCTCTGATGCCGAAGCATGGTCGAAATGTCCATGCTATTGAAGAAGATCTGTATGTTTTTGATGTTGATGACCTGATGACTCCGCTGTTAACAATCAAGTTAAATCTGTTGAAAGCTGGGATTTTCCCAGGATGCAAAGAAGATTGCTACTGTTGTTACTCTCTACCAATCGAATGTCCATTGCTAAAGAAAGGCATCCAAGGCCTGATGGACAGTCAACAAATTCTGTTTGAATAGATTCCTGCTATTCCAACCCCTACTGAAGATGTTTCAATAATAACCATTTCCACCAATCTTTCCAAGGCCGTCAAAAAGCCTGTTAAGATTACATCCCCTACAAAGATTGTTCCCTTGAAAATAACTATGCCAGGGCCTGTCCCCTACACTTCTGACAAAACAATACCATGGAATTACGGTTGAGAAATCTACTACCATGGTGTTAAACAAGTTGAGATAACCGAGGAAAGCTCTGATGAAGAAGATGCCAGCATTGGAAACATTGCCGGTACAAGCAAGATCACCCGAAGTGGGAGAATATTTTCTCCAGAGATTGCCCCCCCGAAGGAAATCTTTGGACCCTCAGCTGCTGCCAAAGTTACTCCTGCACCGATAAAACTTTCCGCAAGAACCCCGTTGATTGAAGAAGCTGTTATTCCTGTTGTTGTCCCTCCTACTTCTGCTGATAAGTGGAAAGGGATCCAATGTGAGCTCGTCAGGACGAGGGCTCAACCTTTGGTTATCCCCGAAACCTCTAAGAAAGAGATGGAGGAGATTCTGAAAATAATTAAGAAGAGTGATTATGACGTGGTAGAGCAACTAGGGCAAACCCCCTCGAAGATCTCTATGTTAGCATTACTGCTTTGTTCAGAGGTGCACGCCAAAGCATTGATAAAATTTCTGAAGACAACCCATGTGCCCCAGGAAACCTCTGCCGACCAATTCCAAGATTGCGTAGCCAGTCTTACCGCAGACAACAACCTAGGTTTCTCTGATGCTGACCTGACCCCAAAAGGAAGAAAGCAAAATGACGCATTACATGTGTCAGTAGAATGCCAAGGAACTACTCTGGCCCATGTTTTAATCGACACTGGTTCTTCTCTGAACGTGCTGCCTAAGAAGGCTCTCGACCGATTGGACTGTGAAGGCTTGGAGTTAAGGCCAAGTAATATCATTGTAAGGGCATTTGACGGGTCAAAGAGAATGGTACATGGGGAGGTAGACATTCCCATTAAAGTAGGCACAGAAGTGTTCCCCTCAACTTTCTATGTGATGGAAATCCGTCCGTCATACTCTTGCTTACTGGGAAGACCATGGATACATAATGCGGGGCAGTTACTTCCTCCCTACATCAAATGTTGAAATACCCTGTCAAAGGAAAAATCATAACCGTGCATGGTGAAGAAGAATATATGATCAGCCACCTGAACTCCTTTCGGTATGTAGAGGTAGAGGGAGAATTCATTGAGACACCATTCCAGCACTTTGAGGAAGTCTCTCCTGAGGTGGCAGTAGAAAAAACGGTAGCTGAGGTACCAAGGAAGATGGCCAGGATGACATCTCTAAAAGACGCGAAGGCTGCGATGAAGGAAGGGAAGAGCTCAACATGGGGTTAGTTGCCTGATATTCCTCACAAAATAGACAAGTTTGGATTAGGATTCACTGCTGCCGGGCAGAAAGCTATGCGCCGCTCAAAAGTTGAAAGAACACCCATCAAGATTTCTCCTTATGGAATCAATGCTTTGGAAGGTGAAGACGAAGAGGCCAACATTGAAGACTGGATCTTCCTAACCATCGAAGGAGGACTACGCAACTGGGAGGCAAAAGACTTTGTCCCCATTACTTTTATTAATCAGTAATTATCTGTCAAACATTTCCTGTGGTCTATAATAATTACTTTTGAACAATCTACACGCTACTTTTTCACCTCATGCCTTGCCGGGGCATGTAGGTCCATTTGTAAGGGTTTTGATTATCTTCATATCCATATGCCATGTTTAATGATTCATTGGACGTTTTTCATTGATAAACTGCTATGTTCATTTTTCTTTCCTTTTGCATTTTTGTTTGTTTAAGGATGGTTATCCCTTACACACACCTTACACTCACAAATGCAGGTACCCATCCACTCTGGATTCTATGGGTGACTATTCTGCTATGTCCTTCAATAACTCTAAAGATCTGGTCAATCAGGCTGAGTATGAAGATGACGAAGATTGTGAAGTACCAGGAGAGCTAGCCAGACTTCTAGAACAAGAAGAGAGGGCCATCTTGCCTCACGAAGAGTTGTTGGAAATTGTCAACTTAGGAACATAGGAAGACCGGAAAGAAGTACAGGTGGGTGCCAATCTGGAGCCAAGTGTCAAGGAGCGCTTGATACAACTGTTAAATGAATACGTTGAAATCTTCGCCTGGTCTTATGAAGACATGCCGAGTTTAGACACAGATATCGTGGTTCACCGTCTCCCCACAAGAGAGGATTGTCCACCTATCAAGCAAAAAGTCCGCCGAATGAGGCCCGACATGTCTGAGAAGATTAAAGCTGAAGTAATGAAGCAATTCAACGCTGGCTTTCTGGCTGTTACATCCTATCCACAATGGGTTGCTAACATTGTGCCAGTACCTAAAAAAGATGGCAAGGTCAGGATGTGTGTGGACTACCGGGATTTGAATAGGGCTAGTCCTAAAGATGATTTTCCGCTACCGCACATCGACATTTTGATTGACAACACGGCTCAGCACAAGGTGTTTTCCTTCATGGATGGATTCTCGGGCTACAACTAGATTAAAATGGCCCCCGAGGACATGGAGAAAACAACCTTTGTTACACAATGGGGTACCTTCTGCTACAAGGTGATGCCGTTCGGACTGAAGAACGCAGGGGCAACTTATCAACGCGCCATGGTAGCTTTATTTCATGATATGATACATCATGAGATCGAAGTTTACATAGACGATATGATAGCTCGATCATAAACAGAGGAGGAACACCTTGAGCATTTGCAGAAGCTGTTTGCCAGGTTGAAAGAGTACAAACTCAGGCTGAATCCAAGTAAGTGCACCTTTGGAGTTAGGTCTGGTAAACTTCTAGGATTTATTGTCAGCAACAAAGGCATTAAGGTCGATCCAGCAAAAGTGAAAGCAATACAAGAAATTCCTGCTCCCCGTACTGAAAAGGAAGTTAGAGGGTTCTTGGGGCGCTTGAACTATATTTCCAGATTAATCTCTCATCTGACGTCTACCTGTGAGCCAATCTTCAAACTATTAAAGAAAGATCAGGTAGTCGAATGGAACGATGATTGCCAAGCTGCTTTTGATAAGATCAAGGAGTATTTGCTAGAACCTCCTATTCTGATGCCACCCGTCGAAGGAAGACCGCGGATTATGTATCTGACCGTTTTGGATAACTCAATGGGGTGCGTGTTGGGCCAGCATGACGAGTCTGGTCGAAAAGAGCATGCCATTTATTACCTTAGCAAAAAGTTTACCGACTGTGAGACTCGCTACTCACTGCTTGAGAAAACTTGTTGCGCTTTGGTATGGGCTGCTCGCTGACTAAGGCAGTATATGTTGACTCATACCACTCTGTTGATTTCCAAAATGGATCCTATCAAGTATATCTTCGAGAAGCCTGCTTTATCTGGAAGAATTGCTAGATGGAAAATGATCCTAACTGAGTATGACATCCAGTATACTACCCAAAAAGCTATAAAAGGGAGTGTACTAGCTGACCATCTAGCTCATTAAGCTATCAAAGATTATCAATCCATGAGATTCGACTTCCCAGACGAGGACATCATGAACTTGGATAACATTGAAGGTAACGGACCGTATGACGGACCTGAAAAAGGATCCCGATGGACCCTGTACTTTGATGGTGCTTCAAATGCACTTGGAAACGGTATCAGTGCGGTACTCATTTCCCCGGAAGGTTGCCACACACCTTTCACGGCCCGACTTTGCTTCAGCTGTACCAACAACATGGCTGAATATGAAGCTTGCATCTTTGGTCTCAAGGCTGCTATAGACTTGGGGATCAAATCTTTGATCGTATTTGGGGACTCGGCTTTGGTTATCAGTCAAATCAAAGGAGAGTGGGATACCAAACATCCTAATCTTATCCCATACAAAGAACATGTCCTGACATTGTTGCCTCATTTCGAGCAAATTACCTTCGAGCATTTCCCGCGAGAAGAGAATCAACTAGCAGATGCTCTGGCTACAATGTCTTCCATGTTTAAACTCAACTGGGATAATGAGGCTCCCCAAATCACCATCGAGCGAATGGATGAACCTGCGCATTGTCATGAGATTAATACCGAAGAAGTAGTGGAACAACCATGGTTTCGCGAAATCAAAAGGTATCTCCAGACTAGAGAATATCCCGAAGGAGCTTCCGTAAATGACAAAAAGTTCCTAAGGAAATTTGCTGCCAAGTTCTTCCTGAGCAACAGCATCCTCTATAAACGCAGCCATGATTGTGTTTTAATCCGATGTGTGGATAAAGCTGAAGCAGAGTTAATCATGACTGAGATACACAGCGGTACATTCGGCACCCACTTGAGAGGGCATACAATGGCTAAGAAGATCCTAAGGGCAGGCTATTACTGGTCTACCATGGAAGCTGACTGCCATCAACATTCCCGTACTTGCCACAAATGTCAAGTCTACGCTGACAAGATTCATATTCCTCCGGTTCCTCTCAACGTTCTGACAGCTCCTTGGCCGTTTGCAATGTGGGGCATTGACATGATTGGAGAGATCAAGCCCACGGCATCCAACGGACATCGCTTCATCCTAGTCGCCATTGACTATTTCACCAAATGGGTCGAAGCAGCTTCCTTCGCCTCTGTTACTAAAAAGGTGGTTTCCCGCTTCATCAAGCAGAACCTTATATGCCGGTATGGTGTCCCCGACAGGATCATTACAGACAACGGTACAAATCTGAATAATACTATGATCACCATATTGTGCGAACAGTTCAAGATTTATCATCATAATTCATCTCCCTATCGGCCGAAGATGAACGGTGCTGTTGAAGCTGCGAACAAAAACATTAAGAAGATCATTCAGAAAATGACAATCACCTACAAATACTGGCATGAGATGCTACCGTTTGCTCTGCACGGATATCGTACCACGACACGTACTTCAACAGGGGCAACCCCATTTTCTTTGGTATATGGCATGGAAGTTGTCCTGCCCATGGAAGTTAAGATTCCTTCTTTAAGGATTATGAAGGACGCTGGTTTGAATGAAGATGATTGGATTCAGACCCGACTTGATCAACTCAATTTGATCAACGAGAAGCGACTCGCTGCTGTTTGCCATGGTCAGACGTATCAAAAACGGATGATCAAGGCTTTCAACAAGAAAGTCAGACGTCAAGTATATCAAGTCGGAGATCTCGTAATCAAGCGGATTATCTTGCCGCAAAGTGATCCCAGGGGCAAATGGACTCCTACATACGAAGGACCATTTGTGATCAAGAGTATATTTTCTGGTGGTGTAATGATTCTGACCACCATGGACGGCGACGATTTGCCGCACCCTGCGAATGCATACATAGTCAAAAGATACTACGCATAAAATAACCCGGCAAGTCGAAAACCCGAAAGGGCGGCTTGGGCAAATAGGGGTTTCCCGGCGGATCGAAAACCCGAAAGGGCGATTCAGGCAAAAGTTAGGGAATTAAAGCGTATGACTATGTCTCGTCGGATCACTTTAAGGACAATCTCTTCATCAACCAACTCCAAGTTTCTGATCAATCCAGTCATCGGTGGACGAAGCATTGGGTGGAAAGATATTCAGAGTTGTGAAGGCTATAGCAGAATGGGGATCCCATGGAATTGTTTCACATAGCCATCTTTCTTTTGTATAAATTTTTCAATTTTTACGACGATGTCCTCTTACTAGGATGACTGTCTCCTTTGTACAAATATACTCATAGAAAGTTAATACAAATACTTTTCCAAATACAGAAATTTGCTTTGTCTTCCTTTTCTTTTTTTTCTTTTGCACTTGTTTTATTTGAGAAACGTCCAATGTTTTGTTAAATAGGCATATGCATTTGAATGTAATCATTTTCTTTACAAACCAAGAGAAAGATGATTACTGATAGGTCGAAGGTACATGTAGATATCTCGATGCCCTTTCAGAAGGAATCCCCAGCAGATTTAAAACTCTGAATTCCTCGATCCAGAACTTAATTCCCCAAACAGAGTTAAACTTCAAGGTCTCCAGCAGAGCAGAAGCGTTCTCAAAACTGACTTCCCCAGCCAGAGGGCCTTCCAGAACTCAATTCCCCTCAGAGTTAAGTTTCAGTATCCCCAGTGGAGCCTTAAAAATCTGGAAATCCAATCCCCAGCGGAGCTAAAATTTTCCAACCATCAATCCCCAACGGAACCAGACTAGTGAACTTTCTCCCCATGGAAATACTTTCTCACCAAACTGAAGATTCTCAGCCATGCCTCTCCAGCATAAGTCTATCAGGGTTTGAACTCCCCAGTAGAGATCATCAGAAATTCTCATTCCCTAAAAGTCACCAAAGAATTCCAATTCCCCGCAGTGGTCCTAAGATCCCTCAACAATTGAAGATCTTGCATTCCCCAAGCAGAATGAAGACTCTCATTCTCAATTCCTCACAGGATAATCAGATGTTCCCCAGTGGAGATCTCCTCAATTCAGGAATCCCCAGTAGATTTTCAAACAACCCAAGCTCCCGATTCTCCAGCAGTAGTCAACAAGGATGTCTCATCTTCGGCAATCAAAGATTCTTGCAATCCCCTGCAGCAGTCAAGGACTCACTTTCCATGGCAGTAGTCAAGATTCTTTTATCTCCAGCCATCCAGGATTCATCTATCCTCAGCAAGACAACTCTTCAGCTTACATGCGCATTCATTTACATTCATATAACATCATACATATCATGCAACATAACTTTGTGTTTTAGCTAACATCTCATTCTTTTCAGGATAAGATTAAAAGGTTATCATTAACAATTATTCAGATACAGTATGGATACACCCCAGACACGGCGGTCATTCTATTACTCATTCAGAATTTCAAGTCAAATACAGTATGGATACACCCCAGACACGGCGGTCATTCTACTACTCATTCAGACTACAGCAATCAGATACAGACTAGATACGCTCCAGACACGGCAGCCATTCTATCTCTCATTCAGATTCACTTATCCACCTCAAGGTTCAATGCATTCCAAGCACGGATACCATTCTGACCTTTACAACAGCAGTTTGATTCTCCCCAGTGCGGTCGCCACGGAAGTCATTCTGTCATTTATTTAGATCCCAGTTACAGTTTCAGATACACTTCAAACACGAAAGTCATTCTATTACGCATACGGATCTCAATTCCAGTTACAGTTTCAGATACACTCCAGGAACGGAAGTCATTCTGCTACTCATACAACTTTCAACTTCAAATACAGTCCAGATACGCTCCAGACACGGTTGCCATTCTGTCACTCATTCAGAATTTGTCCCCAGCATGCAGTTGCTCCATACAGATATTTCTCTGTTACCCAGATACAATACAGATACACTCCAGCCACGGCAGTCATTCTGATATTCATTCTACCTTCAAGCACAGTTACAGCTCAGATACGCCCCAGACACGGAGGCCATTCTTTTGATCATACAAACTCAGTCTCCAGATACAGCTCAAAGGCATTCCAGATACGGATACCATTTTGATCCTCATTCTTCTGACCAACCACATTGTAGTTCAACAAACATTCCAGATGGCATCTTTAAGCCCATCCCCGACAAGATTCTGTCATCCCTCCAGATGGCATCTTTAAGCCCATCTCCAAATGGCATCTCTAAGCCCATTCCCGCATCCATTGTTTTGACGAGTGAAAATTTAAGGGCACTCTAGTGTCCAATCTTCTTTTACCTTCAAGACGCGAAAGGCAAACCTGCCAATCTAACTCTTCAGGTGCAAGAAGATTGAATAGGGGCAACTGTTGTACCCCAAAATTTTCCCTCTCATTTCTTCAATATTTTCTCACCACAAGACTCTTGGAACTCAAGATCAAGTTAGGGTTTGCTCTGCTCAAGACTCCTCCTTGCACTGTTGACCCAAATTAGGGTTTGAGTTTGCACAAAGATGTTTTGACTTAAAGTGCCCAAAGTGACTTTCATGCTTCATGTTGGACTCACAAGTTCACCCATACCAAGTTTTAAGCCTTGATTCCAATCTTTGCCCAGTCAATTGGACAATTGACCTAGAAATCAGCTGTATTGGGGAAAAAGTCAACTGTGGCCAATTGACAGTCAAACCTCATGATTTTTGACCCACATCAACATTATGAACTCATATGGACCATTTGGTCAAGTTTGGATCACAATTCCACAAGAAATTTGATCAGATCACCAAAAGGGCAAAATGGTCATTTTTAGGGTTTTGACTGCACAAAGGCAATTTTTGACTGTTTGACCTAGCCAATGGCAAACCAAGCTCACATATGGCCTCAAGGACTCAATGGCATGGTCTTGACACATTCAACAAGTTCAAAGGATCCCAAATGCACAAGATTGACAGATGAATTTTTCAGTCAACTGATCAAAATTTGACTGTATACTGAAAAGTCAAACTTTGACTTTTTGGTCAAAATCAAGTGCCAAGATTCATTTTTCATCAAGACATGTCAAATTATGAAACTTGTTCATCAAGAAACCAAAAATTGCAAATTAGGGTTTAGAATGAGAAAATTTCATAACTTAGAATTTTTCTAAGTTATGAAACTTCCTTATTTTTTCCTAACTTTGTCCCATTTTTTCATCAAGATACATTTGGATTCAAACAAAACTCAAAACATGAAAGTTGTAGTCCATTGCAAAATCTACAGCTTTTATTCACAAAGTTTTCTCAAAATAAGCTTGTAGCTCAAGTAATGATTTTTGGAATAAGGGTGCAAAACATTCTTAACTTAGAAAAATTTTGACCTATTCTAGGAAGGATTTTTGCCCAACTTCATGGCCACTTTTCACATGGTTCCACTTGGAATTTCAATTTGCATTACAAAGATGGATTTTATTACACATTCCAAGCTTTCCAAATTGTCCAAGAACTTCTCAAACACCCTTGTTGTTAGGGAGAATCGAATTGGTAAAGATGGGTAAAAGTCACTTTGTTCATAGCCAAATACATGTTCATAACATTGCCATTTTCAAGTCAGCATGGTTCAAGCTAGATTACAGGCCTCTAATCTCATTCACACTCAATAATTAAATGCATATCCTTTGTGTTAGAGTGTTATTTTGTTCATTTGGACAATACACACAAAATCAATCCATATTTAGAAAAAGCAATTTTGCCATTCTTGAAAAGAGGCACTTTATGTCAAATAACAAATCAAAGAGGTACAAGCCAGATCTTTTAGGCACAAGTTTGTGGAAAAATCCCACTGACCAAGAACCAAGTTTGCAGCATGCTTGGGGGGCCTGCATTGGCCTATAACCCAACTTGCATTTTGTTTGCTTAGATAAGAAGAAAACTTGCATATTGAACCATAACTCTCATGCCTGCAAAGACTAACTAAAACAAACTTTGTAAACACATTTCATACTCCCTAACTAACCTAAAGCACGACCAAAATACCCTTGATCCCTCCTCATACTGAAAATCACCATTTTTCTGCAAGAAACAGGGCATTCTGCATTTTGACTTGGCCAGCATCATTCACTCGTGCGTTTTTGCCCAAACAAGTTCCAATACACTCCATACCATCCATTGAAGCTGTCCCAAGACTTAGATACAAGCTGTAACATCCATAGCCAAGTGTTCCATTTTCACTTTTCTCTTTTGCAGGTTGACTTCCATAGCTTGATACAGTTAGATTCAAAGCAAGCTAAGTGTTGAAGAAGGTTCCTGGGACCTCAAGCAAGCTGTACAAGTCCTCAAACACCATTGAAGTTGGCCATATTACTCTGTTCAAGTCAAGCTGAAACAGGTAAAATGTGAACTTCTATCTCTCTATCCAAGCATATTTAGGCTTAAGTTTGTGAAGAAAGTATGTCCTACTCATGGCCCTGAAGCTATCCATATACTTACTTTTCATTTATGTTGTGTGTGCTAAGAGAATTTTGAACATGAACATTGAAAAAAACTTAGGTCAGAAATTGGGGATGGAGAAATTCTCTCTCATTTCTGAGAGTTAGATCAAGATTTTTATATGTATGAACTCGTGATTTAATGCTCTACATTGTTTATGTTGTGAGTTTTGGCTAAAAATCAAAGAATCAAGAAGTTTGAATCAAGCATGAAGGGGCGCGTTTTTGACATAAATGGCTGGAGGTTGAAGACAAGCCCCTTGGGCTGGGCCTGAGTTGTTTTTTCTGTTTGCACCATCTTTTTCCACCTACACCCCCTTGGCCCATTGTGTGTTTTTTTAATTATTTTTTACTTTTTATTTTTTCTTCTGACTTATTATTTTTTGTCAAAACATAAAAAATATTAAAAATATTTTTCCACCCATTTTTGCATTTTATTTGGATTTTATTTGTTTTATTTGAACTTGTACATATAAATAAATATAATACTTTTTATTTAAAACATTAAAAATGATACAAAAAATATATTTTTAGTTATTATTTTTATTTGCATTTTTGAAAACATTTTCTGAAAAATATACTCTTTTTTTGTAAATAATTAATATTTTTATTTTTGTACATATTTAGTATAGTTAATATATAATATAAATACCTATACACATTTTAGTAAATATTTAGGATAAAACGTAAAAATAATACCTTTTTATTTTTATTAATATTTGACATCAAAAATACCTTTTTTCAACATATTTCTCTTTTATTTATTTTTTGTAAATAAATATATAAACATTGTATATAATTAATTAATAAATACCATTTATTTAGAAAACTAGGGTTTTGCCCTAAACCATGAAAATATCCAAAATTTGACTTTTTTATTTTTGTATATATTTTACATTGAAAAATACTTTTACATACATAAAAAAAAAACATTTTTGTGCATAATACATTTTGCATATTTATTTATTTAATTATTGTACAATTAAATAACTTGTATATTCAATATGGATGTAATAGTTTAGGTTTAAATTTCTTGCTAAATATCCCCCATTTGAACATGTGTACCCCCATCCCCATAATTATGTTGTAATAATTTAGGACTTTACATTCCGCATTTTAAAGCTTTCTAATTATGCCATGATAGACTTAGGGTTTGTATGCAAAATCAACCAACAAATAGTTTGACTAATGCAAAGACAAAAAAGCATGAAAATGGACAACACTAATCACACTTGCACCCGTTAGGGTTACTCCACTTGTTGCCTTCAATAATGGGCCATGTTGCATGTTGAGTGTCTTTGGCAAAACAAAAGCAAATCAAATGATCATAGTCCCTCGATGACGCTTTCTCAAGTTGCCTAAAAAATGATCAAATCCCTTAAAAGAAAAAGTTGCCAAAGACACTTGGTACTATTGCATTCATGGTCTAAACGATGACCCGCGCCCGTCTCGTTAACATCCTAACACAAGATTGTCCACCAAATGCAATGGTAGAACAATACTGTTAAAAGGGTTAAAACATAGGAAAGATCTTTGAGAAATTTAGGGTAGATAGCTCTTGGTTACTTGACCAATCTTGCAAAACAATCCTTGCCATTTTTCAAAACACACATCACAACACACTTTCAAAACAACTTTCAAAAACATTGAAAACTTTTCAAAAGACCAATACACCTTTGTATACATTCAAACATGGATCATTACAAAGGTTGCCACAACAATGGCCTCTTTTCAAAAATCTCTTCCAAACACACACACAAAGCACCATTTCAAACAATTGAAAATGCAAGGCAAGTGATCTAAGCAAGTAACTAAGAGCCCATGGATAACCATGGATAAAAAGGGTGCTAATACCTTCCCTTTCTATAATCTACTCCCCGAACCTAAGAAAACATCTCAAAGGTTTTTGCTGTGTTTTTTAACCTTTCCTTAGGATAAAATAAAAAGTCGGTGGCGACTCTTGCTAAACCGAAACATTTGCGAAAACAAACGCAAAACCTCAAGTCAGTTCTCCCACCGTATCACAGGACTTATCAAATGTAATCACCCACCCCCAACATTACAAAAGATACATCATATCCAGAATATATGAGTAGCAACAGTATAATTCAATATATAAAAAAGAAAGAAATAAAGAAATAAAGAGGTAAAGCAAATAAAGTAAATAAATAAACATCCAAAGAAATAAATAAATAGAACTAGGATAGACTTTTAATGGTTCCCCAGCAGAGTCGTCAACTAAAGCTACCAGCAAAAAACACAGAACTGCCACCGAACTTTATTTATCCCGAAGGAAGGGGAAATATCGAGAAAACCACAAGAGGATGGATAAGATGGTCTTGCAACCAAAATAGAGGGTACGGAAGTCGATTATGCGAGGCGAAGGTATTACCACCCCTTTCATCTGTTGTACTCAACGGGATCCATTTTGATTGTTTGCTTCTAAGGGTGTGTCTATCTATAACTATACTTGCTAAGGGGAATGAAATAGTTTTTAATTAGTGCTTTCATGAGGGTCTCTCAAACCTTTGCCTACGTATCCCGTGAAGGAATCAGAACACCATAGTTCTTCTAGAAAATTTTGATTTGTTGGTGTTTTTTATGGGCGACATTAACGCGTGCATTCTAGCAAATAGACACGGCCGGTATCACGGTAGAATGGAGATAACATGTCCTTTTAAGGATATCTTTGATTTGTTGAGTGTTTTTGTTAAGTGTGGAAGAGTTTGAATAATGATTAAGTGTTTTTGGATTTTTTGATTAAAGAGAGAAAGTTTTAGTTTTAATTTACAAAAGAAGAAAAAGTCTAAAGGGAGACTAAAAAACCTAATTGTTGTCATACAAGGTGTGGAATTAAATTTGATTGTAAAATGGAAATTCTATCCTAAAATTATCATACAAAGTTTGATCCTAATGTCTAATTCAACATGAAACAATCAACATAAATTTAATCGATTCAGGGAATCACTTAAGGGGACATGTAATCAAGATTAACCAAGTAATCAAACAAAAACAAATCAATTAAATTCTTAATATTTTTTTTATGATTTTTATTAATTAAATAAAAGAAAATAATACTATAATATTTTTATAATTTTTTGTGAAAATAAATTTTAAAACCTAATTCTAAATTATTATGAATTGCGAAATCAAGGAGTTCTAAAAAGGGGGAAATCAAAATTTTAATACTACTCTATTCTAATATATTTTTATTTTTTAGTAAAGAAATAATCAAAAGAAAATTAAAATTCTAATATAATATTTTGGTGTTTTTTATATGATATAAGGAAAGTTAAAACCTAATTCTAATATTTTTCAGAGTTTTATCGAATAAAGACAATTAAAAGAAAATTAAAACCTAATTCTAATATTTTTTTTTTGTATTTTTGTATGGATATTAAATGAGAATAGGCTAAAAAAGGGTTAAACTTAGAATTAAAACAAAAGGTAAATTCGAGGATTGAACTCATGCCCCTTGGGTTATAACGTTCTTACCTTGGCACTAAACCAAGTTACTTTTCTGTTATATTTACACTTTAACTAAAATATATTAAAATAGAGATGGCTTAAAAAGGAGAAAACAAAATTATGGTAAAAATGTCTCAGGGGGGGGGGGGGCTCAAACCCGGGACCTCAAGCATACGAATACACACGCTAACCATTGCACCATCTGTTCATTCATTTATTTTTATGTTTCAATTAATACAAAAATGAGACTCGTGAAATATGTTGGGCTAAAAAACAAGCCCAAACCCGGATCTATTTTAGGGGTAAAAGGGAGAGTTTGAAACCCTAATTTGAACAGGGAAGGGCGCCGCTGGCTCTGCATTGGGAAGGGAAAGTCAAAATTAAATTTTTATTTTTTCAGTAGCTTAATTAAAACAGGGACAAAGTTATCCTCTTCCCTTAACCTCATCTCTTCCACAATTTTCCTCTACTACTCACCACTTTGTTCATTTTCTTTTCCATCTCTTTCACTCACATCTCTATAATCAGATTCTCTCTGCAACTGGATCATCCTCATCATCAGTGCAACACCACTTCAATCTTCATCGCATCTTCACGTAGCTTCAATCACCTTTGATCTTCATCGCATCATAATTATCAATATCATCATCTTCACAAGAACACATTAATATTCAGCATCATTGCAACAATAACACTTCTCTGTATCTTGAATCATTGCATCAATTCACATTATTAAGTATCACAATCCGCAAGAACAACAATAGCATAATATAGAAAAGGCAGAAGAAATCATGAAAGATGAAGTGGATTCAAAATCGTATATAGAAGAGGGAGAACAAACTTGAATTTCTAAAGACGTTTTCTCTAGCTTTCTCGTTTAGCGTCATTGTTGAAGAACCAACAGAGTTCTTCGGTAGGTAAGCCTTAAGATCCGTTATCATTTATGTCTGTATGTGGCATGTGTGTTGTTATTACTTTGGTTGAATCTATTTTGAGATGAGAGAGAGGTGAGAGCGCGTGTTCGTTCACGGCACGGAGAAGAGAACGAAGCAGACAGAGGTTTGAGCGAGCAGACAAAGTTTTTGGGATTAGGTGGGTTGAAGGAAGATTTATGAGGTTTGATAGTGGTACCTCTGATGTAAGGGTATGATGTAGGTTGTAGGGTTACGATTTGAAGAGGTTTGTTTAACTGTGTACTATTTTTGTATTTTAAGTTCTGCAGAAGTATAAGAAAGGTAGTGTTGAGTTTAACTTAATTTGTACTGGTGGAAATTTTATTTTATATGCAGATTTATAGGTTGAAGGTGAAAGTTTAAATGCGGGTGGTGAACAAGGATGAAGAGTTGAGGTTGAAGGGAGAGTTGAAGTGGAGTGAAGTTTTTAAAGGCTTGAAGTGTGATTGTTACTGGAAGTTTTATAGGAGAGGACTATAGTGTTGAGAGTGAAGAGTGAGGTCGTGCAATTTTTACTGATTTCTCTCCTTCTTTTTATGTTTCAGTCTCCCCATGTCTCTTGGTCCTAAGTTGTTTTTTATAGGTGAATGAAGTGAGGTTTTAGGGGGGAAATATGATGAGGTTTGAACATATTTTGGTATGCTGTTTTTATAGCTTTTAGGATGAAGTTTTTTGTCTTACTGATTTTGTGCAATTCTTGGCTCTCTTAGTGCAGGTTCGGGACAAGAATAACACAGGTTATGCAGGGCTGGATTTTAGAGGTTTGTGGCACCAGTAGCAGGCTGTTTTGCAGTGTGATGTAGGGCTGCATAGGGTTTCTTTGAAAGCAGGGCATTTGGACTGGTTTTGAAGGGCTTTGGGACAGGTTTATGCAGGCTGTTTTGGAATAGGTTATAGCACTGGCTTTGGACTAGTTTGTATGTTTAGAACATGGATGCATCTTTTGACTTGGTTAATTGCTTTTTGGACAGATTTAATTTATTGTTTGGGACTGTTTTGCAATGTGATGCAGGCCTGCAACTATTGACTTAATCAATTGTTTTGGACATGGTTGAATTTAATTAAATTGTGGAATTTGGGAAAGACTCATGGAACTTGGTTGAAGAAATGTGAAGTCATACACAAAGCTTAATTTGGAGAAATGGCACACGATTTTGGAACATGGGAGCTTACAGCCTGAAGATGTTTAGGATTAGATTTTCTTATGATTTGTAATGTCTTCATGTTATGAACCTTCTTGTAATAAGGATGAGACAAATTTGGATTCATGATGAACTTTGTTGGAAACTTTGAATGACAATCTTCAATCTTGCAAGAAATTCTTGAATAAATATTGCAAAGCATGAATAACATTGAATGATACTTGAATTAAGTCAATGGATGAAATATTTTATAACAAGCTTGGATGGAATGATACTTTTGAATCTTGAAATCCATGAATGAGCTAACTTGGTCTTGATGAATACTCTTGGATGGAATTGAAAATGATGAGCGGAGTAGTGCGAATTGATATTTTGAAATTTGAGCAAACTTGAATATAGCTTGAATTTGAATCTTCGAATTATGTAACTTTTCGTTGAGCTTTAACACTTTCATCTTGTTTTCCAAGAGAACCTCATGAATTCAATCTTCTTTCTTTCACACTTAAAACCTTAACCAAAATATCTCTTGAATTAATGAATCCTACTTCACTTCTCAACGAAACCTTGATCCTAAAATGATTCAACATTCAACATCTCTTGTATCATGCGTCAAACTTTTGCAACTTGAACCACAAACCTTTACTTTGATGAAGTCTCTCTTCACAAAACAAAACCTTAAAAGGATATCCTCGTGAAAAGATAAATGAGGCTTGAGTGCTCTTCGAAACGAAACCCTAATCTCATTATTAACAATAGGGAAATAAACCTTAAATCAGGATCTTGACTGAAACCATTGATGAACCCTTAAGAACATACAAGTGACAACCCTATTGTTGTACCCCAAAATTTGCCCTCCCATATTCTTCAAGATTTGCCAAGTCAAAAGCTTCAAAATCTCCCCAAAGGTTGCACAGTTCAAAGGCCTCCTAACAGTCAAAAACTAGGGTTTTGGTTCTGAAAAAGAAAATGAAGTTTCCAAGGGTCCAATCAAGTCCCACATGCCTATAAATATGGTCAAGCATCTTCATACCAAGTTTCAAGACTTACAGCACAAAATTGCACAGTCAAAAACCCTAATTGCACTACAGTCAACTGCAGGGGCAAAATGGTCATTTGACAGTCAAAAGTCCAAATTTTTGATCAACATCTCATTTTGAAGCCACAAACGTCATTTGATAAATGCTTGATCATGATTCTCAAAGTATGGCTCAAAAAGTCTCAAGATGCAAAAGTTGCTATATTTGGACAGTTGAAAAAGTCAACTGTAACTTAACCAAGGCATAACTTCCACATGGTTTATCATAAAAATTCCATCCAAAGCTCATTTTGAAGATAAAGACATTTCCTACAACTCCTCTTCACACTTCAAGTCCAAGAAATGCTCTCACAAAAAGTTATTAATTTCAACATTATAGGTCATTTTCAAAAGTCAACAAAAAGGGACTTTAAGTCAAAGGCCATAACTTGAGATTGGTAAATCAAAATGACATGGGACCAAAGACATTGGTTAGAGGACTTCAAGCCCTTTCCAAAATGTCAAAGAACATGATCAAAGCTTAAACATTGAGCAAGATATTCCTTATGGAAGTTGGGAAATGTTTGGGTATTTTGAACAGTCAACTTTGTTTCAAATGTCTTAAAATTGCTAATGGGCCACATTTTCTTCCAAGATTCATCATCCAAAGCATGTGCACGACCATTTGGCGCAAAGGGAATTTATTCATCATTTTTATTTATTTATTTGAATTTTAAATTGCTATTAATTCATTTAATTAATTAAAATATGGGAAAAATACCAAAGCAAACTTTTTAAATCTTTTTATGCATGAAATATCTCCAAGATTTCGTGCAAATCAGATAGGGAAAGAATCAATGTGATTTGGACATAATTGGTATCAAATATGCATGGAAAAGATTTGAAAGAATATGCATAAAAATCAAATATCTTGTACATCAATGCAAAGGTTTTTTGGATCCAAATCTTTACCCTAATCATTCCATACATAAGCTAGAAGCAAACCCTAGTGCAAGGGACCTGAAGGCTGCGCCACACATCAAGAACAAAGATTGAGTTTTTGTCAAAAAATTCCAAAACTGAAAACTACATTCCAGTGCGATTCAAAGGAAAATAATCATTCCATTACATTCCTGAGACTTCAAGGAAGGTTTTCAGATCAAGACCATCAACTCTAACGTCAAGAATTGGTAGAACAACCTCATTCTGTTCATGCTTTTTTTTGTATTCTTGTATCATAAATCATGCATTGTTTGCAATTTTTAATATTGGATTTGTATTCAGTGGATCATTCTAAAGCTAACCATGTGTTTTGATTGAGTTTTTATGCATCGTATACGATTTCGCCATTGAAGCACGCTAGGGTTCTTCAAGCTTCAAATTGGGCATTTTTGAATACTGTAAAATTGGGACTTCCCAGTACCATGGCTAAACTCAGGAAGCTTGGACGAACATAATGCACTAATCGCGCCCAATTTATATAACAAGATGGGCTAATCTCTATTTTTGAAAAGCTTGCATTTTGGGGGGGTTTAAAACCCCCACTAACCTTTTTCTGTTTCAGGCATAAGTGGAGAAGATGATGATGTGTAGGCCAACGAGTGGCTCGTTTGAATTTCGCGCGAAATTAACCATTTACCATTTGTTTTGCAATATTTTATTCATGTTCTATGTTATATACAAAGTGAGTTGGTAGCTCAGTTGGCAGGCACGTGATTTGGTAAGCCACAGGACCTGGGTTCGATCCCAGGTCCCCCTTCCTATTTCCATATTTTTCTTCTAACCACGTTCCTGTGCAGCTTGCTCCTTGATGACTATCATACGCCCACAATCTCAACGCGCCACATGGCCACTGAGGTCACTCTAAAGGCCCAGATCTGATGAACACCATAGGCATCAGTCAACACGTACACACGCTTCCAGGAAAAGTCAAAAAAGCCTTGGAACATTGGGCCTGATTGCTACCATCTGACCTCCAGTTTGGGGACAGAACCCCCCATTGGTTTGCTCTTTCGTCTTTTCTTTTTTTTTGTATTTTTTTCTACTTTTATTTGTTTTAATTAATTTCCCTTTAATTCTTTAAATTGATTTATTTTCATAAAATATAAAAAATAATATAAAAATCAGAAAAGACAAAAATAAAAATATATTTTATTTAACTAATATTTTCTTTGTAAATAAATCTCATTAATTAACTTAGCTTTTTAAATTTAGGTTTAATTCACATATTTTTCTTAATAAACTTAAAATTTGTAGAATTAGGTTAATTGCTTTTTATCTTTTTCTTTTCTTTTCTCATTATTAATTATTAATTATTTTCTTGTAAATAAAATTGCATTAATTAATTAGGTTTAATTTTAGGTTAAATTTTAATGCTTTTCTTAATAAATTAAAAATAACTAGAATTAGGGTTAATTAACTTTTTAATTCCATTTAATTCTCATAAAAAACCATAAATACAAAAAACCTCAAAAATAATTTCTTTTTATTTTATTTTAATTAATTTGTTCATAATAATTTAATTTCGTTAAAAAGGGTCCAACGCCCTCGCACTCAATAGTAATTCCAATTCGCGCATTTATTTCCTTTTTATAATTTTTATGTAATTCTCCCAAAGCCGTGTAAATCAAACATTTATCTTTTCCGCACTTTATTTTATGTCAAATCGGGTCCTGGATTAAATTTGGCGATGTGGACCCGCGCCTTTGTAATAGTTTAGGAACTTTATATTTGTCGCAACTTTTTAACTGCTAATAATTGCATGCAAGAATGAATGTTAAAATAAAAACAAAAGCGTAGATCACCCCTGACATGAACAAGACAAAATATCTGAAAACGACACACAAATCACACACCACCCCTAGGGTACGCCTCACTGTTGCCTTGCCTCTCGAAAGGTGATCGTCGAGTAGAGGATGTCTTAGTAAGTCCTCATGATCCGGGAACCTGGAATGAGGGTAGCTTCTAAGGTATCTTCCTATTGCTCTGGTGATCACCATGTCCCGAACCTCGAATTGACCCGAACACCTCCAACGGTGGTGCTACCTACCTCTCAATGGTGGGATGGCACTACTTTAAGGACATTTACACAGACGAATTCCTTAGGGTAGGTAGACGACTCTAGATACTTGCTCTAATTTCAAAACAAATCAAAAATACTTTTCACACCGACACTTTTTTTCAAAAAGCTTTCGAAAGCATCTTTTCAAACACTCTTGAGGACCGATACAAGAGTCGAACTGGAATTTTCAAAGAAACTTTTTAAAAACCCACAGTTGAAAAGAAAACAAACCATTTTTGAAAACACAAGTGAGCAAGTATCTAAGAGCCCATGGATAACCATGGATAGAAAGGGTGCTAACACCTTCCCTTTCTATAATCTACCTCCCGAACCGATAGCGATCTCTATAAGGAATTTTTCTGTGCTTTTGTCCTTTCCATTTGGAGAAAATAAAAGACGGTGGCGACTCTTGCTTCCGCGACATTTCGCGAACCAGCGTTAAACAGTCAGTTCCAGATCCACCGATCACAGAACTGGCGACTCTGCTGGGGACACTTTAAAGTGAGGTGTACCTTAGGACTAAGATCACTGTGTTTTCAATTGCTTTGACTTGTTTGCTTTAAATTGTGGGACTGTCTTGGGAGTTATATAGATCCTAACCCGGATCTGGGGGGTACCTTCTTAGAAAGTAGCAACAAGGCTGTGAGGGAACTGTGCGGGGTATACCGACATGGTTGAAACAGTCTGCTACGTTGATGCGACACTTTGGTGTGTACCGGTAATCCTTGAGTTCAGTCAAGGAGAGTACGGGGCCTCCATGTGGTGTCATGAAGCATCAACTGACCTTAGGAACCTTAATTGAACCATCTTGGCCTCTTTAGGGTAGTGAGATAACTGACTTTGGTGCAGTCCGAGGTTGGTTGATACTCGATACTACACTCAATTGAGGGTTGCTTTCCTGGAATATTTCGGTCGCCAGTTCAGTGGCTAAATCGAAACGATGAACAATGAAAGCAATCCCGTGATATTGGGACCCTTAGAACCCGGTTACTTCTAATAGGACAGGTTGAGCCCACCAACTTCAAGAGGGTAATACCCAGACCCCATGCTGGCCTAAACCCTAAGGGCTTGTCCTGTGTGACTTGTGTGCCTTACATGTTTGCCTTTGTAAATATCTGTGTTGTGTTTAATCATAGCATCATGACATCATCCAGCATCATCTGCATTGACTAACCATTTCAGGGGTTCAAATCTTCATCTTTGTTCTTGTTTTGTAGGACATGGAAACTGTTCGCAGAAAGACAATTCAAATCAGTCTTGTAAGGATCCCTCCTCAGCTTAAGGAGCTTATATCCAGGATCCCTGAGAGCTCTTCATTCAGTGAAAGACATGGAAGACTCATCAGCTTGGTCAATACCGACATTGAGGAAGATATGATAAAGGTCCTGTTCCAGTTCTTTGACCCTCTGCATCACTGTTTCACTTTCCTGGATTATCAGCTGGTACCTACATTGGAGGAGTTCTCCCGGCTCCTGAAGATCCCTATCCTTGATCAACTACCCTACAACGGTACGGAAAAGGAACCCAAGCTTGAAGAGATTGCTAAAGCCTTACACTTACAATCATCTGACCTCAAGGGACATTGGGAAGTTAGAAGTGGTATCAAAGGGTTCTTAGCCAGGTTTCTGTTTGAAAAGGCCCATGAATGTTGGAACTCCCTTGACTTACAAGCTTTTGAAGAAGTTGTGGCCCTCCTTGTCTATGGTTTGGTGTTGTTCCCTAACCCAGATCAGCTTATAGATATCAATGTTGTCCAGATCTTCATGTCCAGGAATCATATACCTTCGTTGCTAGGGGACATCCTTCACTCATGTTACACTCGAACCATGAGAAAAAGAGGTGTCCTTATGTGCTGCACTCCTCTCCTGGGAAGGTGGTTTATTTCGCACCTTCCACAATCAGTTTGGAAGAACGAACGGGGTTTGAGATGGTCACAACGGTTGATGACTCTCACACATGCAGATATACATTGGTGCCCTCGGTCTAGAGAGGATGTCATTATCATTGATCGTTGCGGGGAGTACCCTAATGTTCCTTTACTTGGAATCAGAGGAGGTATTACTTACAGCCCATGCTTGGCTTGGAGACAGTTTGGTTATGCCCGGAGGGATGGCCCTCATGACATGTTAATTCCTGACATAGTTTTTGACTTCGACAACGATGCGCAAGGACTTCGCCAGAGATTTATCAGAGCTTGGAAGATGCCCAGTAGGATAGACAGCAAGACACTGGGGCACAGGAATTCCATCCCTTTGGAACCTTATCTCAAGTGGGTATGGGCCCGCTCCCAGAAGTTAGTGATGCCATATCCTCATATGCTCCCTGTGATCAAAGAGCCAGTCTTGGAGGGAGAGGTGTCCTACACCATTCAACATCCTGACATGCCCACATCCTGGGAAGAGATGCAGAAGAGCTGGATCCAGCTTAAGGAAGAACGGAATTCTCTTGAGACCAGTCTACATGCTAGTGAAAAGAAGGTCTTGGAGCTCACCCGCCTATTGCATGAGGAGAGGAATCTCAACACCTACATAGCTCCAAAGAGGATGCGCAGTGTCTTTTGGGATTGATTTGCTTTGTAATTTGTGCCCATGAGGCTTTGATGTACTGAACAATTATTTCCTTAATGATAACATGTGTTCCTTTTTGTCTACAACAAATTTGAACTTTCGAACCCTTGAATGCATTGCATAAACACATATCATTCATCATATGCATAGCAGGTTTTTCTTCTTTTCAGGTTGCTTACAGTTCTTCGCTGTTTATTTCAGCATCATGAATCCTGACTCATCATCAACCGAGATGTCCATCAAGGCTCTTCAGGCGCAGAATGCGCAATTTCAGGAACTAATCATGGGTTTGGCTCAGGGCCAAGAAGAGCTGAAGGCTCTGCTCCTGAAGAAGGAGAAGAAGAAGAAGAGAACTATTCTTTTCAACTCGGGCCGAAGGTTTGGCAACACTCTGCAGAATGAAGAGGCTGGTTCTTCTATAGGCAAGAGCAGTCCCCAAGGGGGAAAAGGTCCTAGTCCGGTGGTCTCTGACAACGAGACTGACTTCAATGATGAACAGTATCCTCCGGCTGAAGACAGGTATAAGCAGTTGGAAGACAAACTGAATGCAATGGAGATCCAACAGGTGCCTGGGCTGGATTTCGGAGACTTGGGTTTGTCTACTGGTGTGATCATTCCTCATAAGTTCAAAGCACCATCCTTCACCAAGTACGACGGGGCGTCTTGTCCCAAGCTACATCTCAGATCCTATGTGCGGAAGATTCAACCGTACTCAGTGGACAAGAACTTGTGGATCCACTTCTTCCAGGAGAGTCTTTCAGGGACTCATCTCGAATGGTTCTATCAGCTGGATGGGACCAAAGTTCGTAACTGGGAGGAGTTGGCTACTGCTTTTTATAAGCAGTATCAATATAATGCCGACCTTGCCCCTACACGTACCCAACTCCAGGGTATGTCGCTAGGATCAAGCGAAGGTTTCAAAGACTATGCACAGAAGTGGAGGGATCTGGCTGGCAGGGTGCAGCCTCCGTTAACTGACCGGGAGTTGGTAGACATGTTCTTGGGGACCCTCTATGGGCCGTTTTTCAACCATCTTATCGGTAATTCGTCTGCAGGGTTTACTGATCTTATTCTGACTGGGGAGAGAATAGAGGCTGGGATGAAGTCTGGTAAAATTCAGAAGGGTGCA
This sequence comes from Vicia faba, assembly GCA_948472305.1. NCBI lineage: Eukaryota > Viridiplantae > Streptophyta > Magnoliopsida > Fabales > Fabaceae > Vicia > Vicia faba. The sequence continues at coordinate 188,195,349 of OX451736.1, read as the reverse complement.
TCTGCAAGCTCTGAGAAGAAGTCCTTTAAAAAGGAGGCCAGTGCTGTATATGGGTCTAGAAGACCAGAGAAATCTGAGCGCCGCCAATCTGCCAACGCGGTGATGATTGCTAAACCTGCTGCCGCTCCTCGGCAAACCAATCCTCAAAGGGCTGAAAGACCCCGGAGAGAGTTTACCGGTTTGAGTATGACTTTGTCGCAAATCTTGCCGCAGTTGCTGTCCACCAACCTAGTGACTGTCAGGGAGGCCCCGAAAGTTGTGAATACTGCCTCTCCGAAATACAATCCAAATGCCCGCTGTGTTTATCACTCCGATAGCCCGGGGCATTCCACTGATGACTGTTGGGCTTTAAGGAATAAAGTACAAGACCTTATTGACGCAAAGGAGATACAGTTTGAAGCGCCTGAGAGGCCAAATGTGGTGACTGCTCCTATGCCCCAGCATGGAGTAAATGCTATTGATGAAGACGTATACGCCGTTTCTGTGAATGATGTAGCTACTCCCTTAATGACTGTCAAGAGGAACCTACTGCTGGCCGGTTTATTTCCGGGTTGTAGTGAAGGTTGCCTTTTCTGTGCTGTTTCCCTTTCTGGTTGTCCTTTGCTGAAGTTGGGCATCCAAAGCCTAATGGACAGTAAAGAGATTTTGTTCAAGAAGTCTGCTGTTCAGTTGGTTCCGGTAGAAGAAGTTGCTGTTGTTACAATCTTTAATAATCCAATCAAGGCTCTCCCAAGGAAGCCTGTTCAAATCATGACTGTCGCACCTGTTGTTATTACTGTTCCAGGGCCTCTCCCCTACGAATCTGATAAGGCTGTCCCCTGGCACTATGGGGCAGATGTGTATGTGAACGGAATTAAGCAGGAGTTCAACACTGGCACCAGCATCAGTAACATCACTGGTCCAGCAAATGTTACCCGCAGTGGCAGGCTCTTCTCGCCTGACATTGCGCCACCAGCCATTCGAAGACCCCTCACTATAACACCTGCAAGTGTACCTGTTCCCGTTTCTGATCAAGTTGTTTCCCCTGCTGCCGAGTCATCCAACGCTCGGGGCAAAGGGATTGAAGATGAGCCTGCCCGGATGGAGGCACCAAAATCTGTGAACGCTGAGGCCTCCCAACAAGAGATGGAGGAAATCCTGAAAATAATCAAGAAGAGCGACTTTAATGTTGTGGAGCAGCTGGGGCATACACCCTCCAAAATCTCCATGCTCTCCTTGCTACTGTGCTCAGAGGCCCATGCTAAGGCTTTGATTTCATTTCTCAAGACGGCCCACGTGCCACAGGAGACATCTGCAGTACAGTTTACTGATTGCGTAGCAAATCTGACAGCGGACAACGGTTTGGGTTTCTCAGATGCTGACCTTACTACCAAGGGAAAGGACCACAATGACGCCCTACATGTCTCTATTGAATGCAGGGGCACTACTCTGGCGCACGTATTGGTGGATACTGGTTCTTCCCTGAATGTGCTACCTAAGAAGGCCTTAGACCGTTTGGATTGTGAAGGCCTGGAGCTGAAACCTAGCAATATCATCGTCAGAGCCTTTGACGGTTCCAAGAGGATGGTTCATGGAGAGGTAGACATTCCTATTCGTGTGGGCTCTCAAGTTTTCGACTCTACTTTCTATGTGATGGATATCCGTCCATCGTATTCTTGTCTACTGGGTCGACCTTGGATCCACAAAGCTGGGGCAGTGACCTCTACCTTGCACCAGAAGCTCAAGTATCCCGTCAGGGGAAAGATTGTCACTGTGCAGGGAGAGGAGGAGTATATGGTGAGCCATTTGAATTCCTTCAGGTATATTGAGATGGACGGGGAGTTTATTGAAACCCCCTTTCAGCATTTCGAAGAGGTACTTCCAACTTTAGCAGCAGCAGAAACAGCGGTCGAAGAGGATGTTCCTTTGAAGATGGCTTCCTTGAAGGATGCCCGGGCTGTGATCCAGAAAGGTGAATGTGCTAACTGGGGCAGGCTCCCGGATTTTACACAGAAAACTAACAAGTTCGGACTGGGTTTTACTGCAGAGGGTCAGAAGGCTATGCGGAAGGCAAAGATCAGAAGATCTCCTGTGCTCATTACCAATCCAGGAGTGAATGCTGTGGGAGATGAAGATGAAGTGGGAGAGTCAGAGTTCAATAGCTGGATCTACCCGACGGCTGATGGCGGGCTGACCAATTGGATTGCCAAAGATCATACTCCTGTTACTTTTGTTACGCAGTAATAAACTTCTTTGTTTTGTTATTTGTAATAAACAATTAAAACTCTATGGCCCGGTGTCTTACCCGAGGCATCGTGGTTTCATTTGTGAGGGCATATAAATTGTCATTTCATATAACATGAATAAAAATCTTGGACGTTTTCTCGCATCTCAAATCTTATGCTCCTTTTCTTTCTTTCCTTTCTTTATATCGCAAAACAGCTGTATTTACACACACTCACTCATACAGGTTTCAATCCACTCTGGATCTCACTGGTAACGACTCTGCTACTGCCAGTTATGACTTCGAAAATCCGATCAACTTAGCTGAAGACGAAGGTGAAGATGATTGCGAAGTGCCTGGCGAGCTTGCCAGACTATTACTCCAGGAAGAGAGGGCAATTCAACCACACGAAGAGCCAGTGGAAACAATAAATCTGGGTACTGATACAGACAGAAAGGAGGTAAAGATTGGTGCCAGCCTAGAGCTCAGCGTGAAGCAACGGTTGACTCAGATGCTACATGATTATATGGAGATCTTTGCCTGGTCCTACGAAGACATGCCCGGGTTGGATACCGACATTGTGGTCCATCATTTACCTACCAAGGAAGACTGCCCTCCGGTTAAGCAAAAGGTCCGCCGTATGCGTCCAGAGATGTCTGAGAAGATCAAAGCCGAGGTAATGAAATAGTTTGATGCTGGGTTTCTTGCAGTGACTTCTTACCCTCAGTGGGTTGCTAATGTGGTGCCGGTACCAAAGAAGGATGGAAAGGTCAGAATGTGTGTCGATTACAGGGATCTGAATAGGGCCAGCCCCAAAGATGACTTCCCTCTACCCCACATTGATGTTCTTGTTGACAATACTGCTCAGCATAAGGTGTTCTCCTTCATGGATGGCTTCTCAGGTTACAATCAGATCAAGATGGCTCCTGAAGACATGGAGAAAACTACCTTTGTTACTCAGTGGGGCACCTTCTGCTACAAGGTCATGCCATTCGGGCTGAAGAACGCTGGGGCAACCTACCAACGTGCCATGGTTGCTTTATTTCATGACATGATCCATCATGAGATTGATGTGTATGTTGATGACATGATCGCAAGGTCCCAAACTGAGGAAGAACACCTAGATCATCTGCAGAAATTGTTTGACCGTCTGAAGTTGTACAAGCTAAGGTTGAACCCAAACAAGTGCACCTTCGGGGTAAGATCGGGAAAGTTGCTAGGCTTCGTTGTAAGTGACAAGGGTATTCAAGTGGACCCTGCCAAGGTTAAAGCTATTCAAGAGATGCCAGTGCCTAAGACAGAGAAAGAGGTCAGAGGCTTTCTAGGACGCCTGAATTACATTGCTCGATTCATCTCGCACCTAACTGCTACTTGTGAGCCAATCTTCAAGCTGCTGAAGAAAGATCAGGTAGTACTTTGGAATGATGAATGTCAGGCCGCTTTTGACAGAATCAAAGAGTATCTCCAAGAACCACCCATCCTTATGCCACCAGTTGAAGGGAGACCTCTAATACTATACCTGACAGTACTTGACAACTCAATGGGGTGTGTACTGGGGCAGCATGACGAGTCTGGCCGAAAAGAGCATGCCATCTATTACCTTAGCAAAAAGTTTACCGACTGTGAGACCCGATACTCACTGCTTGAGAAAACTTGTTGCGCTTTGGTATGGGCTGCTCGTCGGCTGAGATAGTATATGCTGACTCACACTACCTTGTTGATCTCAAAGATGGATCCTATAAAGTACATATTTGAAAAGCCTGCTCTGTCTGGGAGAATAGCAAGATGGCAAATGATCTTGACAGAATACGACATCCAGTATACGACTCAGAAAGCCATCAAAGGAAGTGTATTGGCAGACCACTTGGCACATCAGGCAGTAGACGACTATCAGTCAATGAACTTCGAGTTTCCAGACGAGAGCATCATGATAGTGACTGACTGTGAAATACCTGGACCGGATGAAGGACCTGAGGAAGGATCCCGATGGTCTATGCACTTTGACGGAGCCTCCAATGCTTTGGGTAACGGTATCGGCGCTGTGATCATATCCCCTCAAGGCACTCATGTTAGAACAATGTTTGAATCTAGTACCCTATATTTAAGTTTTGATGATAACAAAGTGAAAAGATATAGTAGTTAAATATTTCATGATTGAATTATATGCTGCCTAAAATTACTATGCTCTGACTTGCAGATATGCTGATTAAAATAAGCAAGATCACTTATTCAGCATCAGAATATGAGTTTGTACACCAGCATCAGAAGTTGCTGAATCAGAACGTCAAGATCAGATGATCAACGCTTGCACATGCTGAAGCTTGATGAATAGAACTGCGCGTAAACCACTCTGATACAGAATCAAATAGTTCATCAGCAGCGAAGCAGAATCAGAATGAGCCAAGCCAGAACGTGCATTGAAGAAGCAACGGTACTGTGCATTGAACGCTAATTAATTCCAACGGCATCATTCTAGACAAGATCTGCTCAAAAAGGAAAGCTTGTTATTAGCATTGAATAAAGAATATTTGCTTCAACGTTCATCTTCTCAAATGCTATATAAGTCAAGCTTCGAAGATTATCACGGCTAATGCTTCCAAACTCTCTACACGCACAAAGCTGAACAATAATCTTCATCTACCAGTTTTGCTAAACCAACAAACTCTGATACTCCATTAGTGTTTAGCATTCTAAGTTTCTAAGCTTCATTTGTGTAAACATCACAGTTGTGATATAGTTTTGTAGAAAACATTCACACACATTATTTTATACCTTTGTAAGAAAGTGTTGCCTTGACAAACCGGATTGTGGTTTGAATCAAGAAGGTTTTAGCAGTTGCTAAAGCAGATTTGTATTCAGTTGAATATAGTGAATTAAGACCTCGTTGGAGAGAGGCGAAATCACCTTGACGGGTGGACTGGAGTAGTTTGAGATCAAACGAACCAGGATAAAAATATCTTGTCAATTGCTTTAAGTTTCCAGTTTTACAATTCAACCCCCCCTTCTTGTGTTTTTCACCCCTTCAATTGGCATCAGAGCGCCTGGTTCTGAGCTAAAACACTTAACCGTGTCAGTACAAGATCCAGCGTCAGAAAAACACAATGGCAGGAAACAACTCTCATTTCAGCAATGACACCAATGAGGACAGAGACAGATTCAGCGGCAAACCTCCAGTCTTTGATGGAGAAAACTTTGACTACTGGAAAGACAGAATTGAAAGCTTCTTTCTAGCACATGATGCTGATCTGTGGGATATGGTGACAGATGGATACACGCACCCTGTTAATGCAACTGGTCAGAAGATTGATAGAAAATCAATGACTGATCAACAAAAGCGTGATTTCAAGAATCACCATAAGGCCAGAACCATCCTCCTCAGTGCCATCTCCTATACTGAGTATGAGAAGATCTCCAACAGAGACACAGCTAAGAACATCTTTGATTCTCTCAGAATGACGCATGAGGGCAACGTTCAAGTCAAAGAAACAAAAGCTCTGGCGCTCATTCAGAAGTATGAGGCGTTTAAAATGGAAGAATCTGAATCCATTGAAACTATGTTCTCTAGATTCCAGATTCTGGTAGCTGGTCTCAAAGTTCTGGACAAAGGATACTCTACTGCTGACCATGTCAAGAAGATAATCAGAAGTTTACCCAAGCAGTGGAGGCCTATGGTTACTGCTCTGAAGCTGGCGAAAGATCTCAACAAAATCACTCTGGAGGAACTTATAAGCTCCCTCAGAAGTCATGAGATAGAGCTGGAAGCTGACGAGCCTCAGAAGCAAGGTAAGCCTATAACTTTAAAATCTAACAGAAAATCTGAATCTAAAGTTTTGCAGGCAGTTGAAGAAACATCTGATGGATCCTCATCAGAAGAAGACGAGCTTTCCCTTCTCTCCAGAAGAGTAAATCAACTATGGAAGCAAAGACAAAGGAAGTTCAGGAATCCCAGAAGATCTGATCAGAACGAGTCTTCTTCCAGATACAGAAGGACAGATTCTTCCTCTGGATACAGAAGATCTGAAGGCTCCTCCGGTAGCAAGAAGCCAAATACAAAAGACATCATCTGCTACGAGTGCAATGAGAAAGGACACTACAAGAGTGACTGTCCAAAGCTTCAGAGGGAAAAGCCCAAAAAGAAGTTTGGAAGAGAGAAGAAGAAAAGTCTCATGGCCACATGGGATGACTCTGACTCGTCTGAAGCAGACTCAGAATCAGATGATGAAAGGGCGAATATAGCGCTTATGGCTAACATTCCAGATGACAGTGAAGCTTCTGACTCAGACTCAGAATCAGACACAGAAGAGGTATTCCCTAACTTCGCTGTTAATTTTACAAAGGCTGAACTTGCTGAAAGCCTCAATGAAATTCTGGAACGTTATCAGCAGATTAGAGCTAAATTCAGAGACCTGAAAAGGACTCTTGAATCTGACTCTAACAAGTCTGAGAGTCTCAAATTGGAAAACTCTGAGCTGAGAGATAAAATTTTAAAATTAGAAAACTCTTTACAAAACTCTCAGAAGGAACCAATTGCTGAAACTCCCAGCAACGCTGATGAGATCATCAAGGAGTATGATCATAGTTTCCAGAAGTTCCTTGCTAAAAGCATAGATAGAAGCAGAATGGCTTCAATGATCTATGGAATTAGCAGAAACGGCAGGAAAGGAATAGGATACCTAGGTAAGGTTCCTACACCTAAAAATGTCATGGATTTAACCATTAAACACACTCCTCTAAATTCACACTTTGTGTATGGTCACACACATGACATCAAATATACTAGTAGTAATCACTTTGTGAAACCAAAATTCAACCAGAGTTTTGGTAAAACTAACAAATCAGGACCCAAGAAGATCTGGGTACCTAAGGATAAAATAATACATGTTGCAGATATCTTTAGCAGCAAGTCAGAAACACCAGTCATGGTACCTGGACTCTGGCTGCTCACGACACATGACGGGAAGAAGGCATATGTTCCAAAGCCTGGAACTTAAGCCTGGAGGCCACGTTGGCTTTGGAGGCAATCAGAGGGGAAAGATTATTGGCTCTGGAACTGTAGGTAACGGAAATCTTCCCTCTATTAATAATGTTCTGCTTGTTGATGGATTGATGCATAACCTGTTATCCATAAGTCAATTAAGTGATAACGGTTATGATATAATCTTTAATCAAAAATCATGTAAAGCTGTTAGTCAGAAAGATGGGACTATCCTATTTAATGGTAAGAGGAAAAACAACATTTACAAAATCAAACTTTCTGAACTTAAGAGTCAGAACGTAAAATGTCTTCTGTCTGTTAACAACGAGCAGTGGATCTGGCACAGAAGATTGGGGCATGTTAGTATGAGAAGAATATCTCAGATTAACAAACTCAATCTGGTCAGAGGACTTCCAAATTTGAAGTTCAATTCAGATGCTCTGTGTGAAGCATGTCAGAAAGGCAAATTTGCAAAACCATCTTTTAAATCCAAAAATGTTGTTTCTACCTCTAAGCCATTAGAACTTCTGCACATTGACTTATTTGGACCAGTTAAGACTGCTTCTGTCAGTGGCAAGAAGTATGGGTTAGTAATCGTAGATGACTATAGCAGATGGACACGGGTAAAGTTCTTAAGACACAAGGACGAGTCACACTCTGTGTTTGTTACCTTCTGTAACCAAGTTCAGAATGAAAAAGATCTTAGAATCGTTAAAGTCAGAAGTGATCATGGTGGAGAATTTGAAAATAAAGACTTTGAGTCATTCTTTAATGACAAAGGCATTCTGCATGATTTCTCTTGTCCTAGAACTCCCCAACAAAATGGAGTTGTAGAACGAAAGAACAGAACATTGCAAGAAATGGCCAGAACCATGATCAACGAGACAAACGTTGCTAAGACTTTCTGGGCAGAGGCAATAAACACAGCGTGCTACATTCAGAATAGAATCTCAATAAGACCTATTCTGGAAAAGACTCCATATGAATTGTGGAAGAACAGAAAGCCCAACATTTCGTATTTTCATCCATTTGGATGTACTTGCTATATGTTAAATACTAAGAATTATTTGAACAAGTTTGATTCTAAGGCACAGAAGTGTATTATGTTAGGATACTCTGAATGCTCAAGAGGGTACAGAGTATACAATACAGAAACACAGATTGTGGAAGAATCAATCAGTGTTCGTTTTGATGACAAGCTTGACTCTGAAAAGTCAAAGCAGAATGAAAATCTTGCAGGTATAGAAATTGAATTTGCAGGTTCTGAAGACAAGTCATCAGAAGCTCTCAACACAGACATTCCTTCAACGTCTGAAAGAAGCAATGCTAGAAATCCTACAACTGCTGATCAACCTCAGAAGAGATTACCCAGAAGCAGTTTGGATCACCCAGAAGAGACTATCCTAGGAAGAAAGGAAGATCCAATCAGAACAAGAGCAAGCTTCAGAAACTCTGAAGAAACTCTGATGGGACTTGTGTCTCTGATTGAACCTTCTTCTATTGATGAAGCACTTCTGGACAATGACTGGATTCTGGCAATGCAAGAAGAGCTGAATCAATTCACCAGAAACGACGTATGGGATCTCGTTCCAAGACCAAAAGGATTCAACGTCATTGGAACAAGATGGGTGTTCAGAAACAAGCTTAATGAACAAGGTGAAGTCGTCAGAAACAAGGCACGACTGGTTGCACAAGGTTATAGTCAGCAAGAGGGGATAGACTATACAGAAACCTTTGCCCCAGTCGCCAGGTTAGAATCTATCAGACTTTTAATTTCATTTGCTGTTAATAGAGGCATCACTCTGTATCAGATGGATGTCAAAAGTGCATTCTTAAATGGTTATATAGAAGAAGAAGTATATGTTCACCAACCCCCAGGTTTTGAAAATACAAAACATCCAGAACATGTTTTCAAACTGAAAAAGTCACTGTATGGTCTGAAACAAGCTCTCAGAGCTTGGTATGAAAGGCTGAGTAACTTTCTGCTTGAAAATGAATTCACCAGAGGGAAAGTGGACACTACTCTATTCTGTAAAACAGTTAAGAGTGACATCTTAGTCTGTCAAATTTATGTTGACGATATAATCTTTGGTTCTACTAATCCTTCTCTTGGAAGAAAATTTGCTAAGTGTATGCAGGCAGAATTTGAGATGAGCCTCATGGGGGAGCTGAAATTCTTTCTAGGAATTCAGATTAATCAAACTCCAGAGGGAACTTACATTCATCAGAGCAAATACATCAGAGATCTTCTGAAGAAATTTGACCTCTCAGAATGTAAGCCATCAAAGATTCCAATGCATCCCACGTGCATTCTGGAAAGAGAAGAGGTAAGCAAAAGCGTAGAACAGAAAGTCTACCGAGGTATGATTGGTTCTCTCATCTATCTGACTGCTTCAAGACCTGATATTTTATTCAGCGTGTGTATTTGTGCTAGATTCCAATCAGATCCTAGAGAATCTCACTTAACAGCTGTTAAGCGAATTTTCAAGTATCTGAAAGGTACTACTAATCTGGGTTTGTTTTATAGAAAATCTAGTGATTACAGCTTAGTAGGCTACTGCGATGCTGATTTTGCTGGAGACAGAGTGGAACGCAAAAGTACTTCTGGAAGCTGCCAGTTTCTGGGAGAAAATCTGATCTCGTGGTCCAGCAAAAGGCAATCAACAATTGCTCTGTCAACAGCAGAAGCTGAGTACATAGCAGCAGCTGGATGTAGCACACAGATGCTCTGGATGAAAAGTCAGCTTGAAGACTTCCAGATTTTTGAGAGTAACATTCCTATTCTCTGTGATAATACTTCTGCTATTTGCTTAAGTAAGAATCCTATTTTACATTCTAGAGCTAAGCATATAGAAATAAAACATCATTTCATTAGGGACTATATTCAGAAAGGAATTTTAAACTTGAAATTTATAGATACAGACCATCAATGGGCTGATATCTTTACTAAACCCCTTTCAGAAGATAGGTTTAATTTCATTCTGAAACATCTCAGCATGAAAGTATGCCCAGAATGAAAATGTTTTAATTCCATGTATTTATCTTCAGAATGTAATTATATTACTGTGAACTTCTGATCAATCTTCTTTCAGAAAGTTAGAACATGCAGATTGTATCAGAGGCAAGTCTAAAGATCTGAGAGTCTAATCTCAAAGACAGACGTGCTGATCACTACATCAAACAAGTGTCATCCAATCATCAGCAAATCCCTGAAGCAGAACGCGTGCACGCTTCTGAGAAAGGAAAGCGCTGATTGGGTGCATTGAGACACATGTCTGGTAACCGTTTTTAAGTATCTTTCTCAAATCCCCCAAAATCAGCAAGCATTAAATGCAAAAGTAATCACGCTTGTTAATGGCAATCATTATTTTTTTTCTCTCTCTTAAAAACGTTTAATTTTTCAAAATAATTTTTGAAATCTTTATTTAAGCACAGTATTCTTCAATCTTATTCTTTACGCTTTCTCATAATCTCTTAAGTATTCTCTGCATATTTCTGAGTTATCTTCTTAAAACCTTTTTTTTTCTCTCAAATCATTCTCAAGCTTTTTGTGTGAGAACAATGGCATCCTCCAGCATTTCTGCAGGAAATCAGAAGAAAGAAACCTCTGAGCAGTATCAGGTGCCTACCAGAACTCAAAAGTGGGAGAGGTATTTTGATAGACTGGTTGGACCAACCTTCCCAGAGCTTGTCAAGGAATTTTGGATTCACGCCAAGATTCATAAACATCTAGTCATCTCTTCTGTCATGGGAAAGAAGATAGCAATTTCTGAAGACCTCATCGCTAGGTTAATTGGTCAAAGTGGTGGTGGAGTCCGTTGTGTGGACATGGCTGATAGATGCCCTGATATAGGTGTGGTAGCCAACCGCATTTTCACTCTTGGATTTCCCAGCTGCTTCTGATCAGCTCTGGTCACAGTTCAGAGTATGGGTTCGTGCTGAAGCACTCAAGCTGCAGGACGTCAACTATGAGCAGGCTCAACAGAACTTTAGCAAGCTGCTGAAGGAAGTTGAGAGTCAGCTGCCTCAAGAAGTTGTGCTCCCTCTGGACAGTGAATCCTGGTCTGAGAAAGAGCAAGCTGCACAGGTGCAACCATCAGAAGAAGACAAGACCCTTCAGGAAGAAAATCCAGCAGAAGATGTAGCTGAAAGTTCTGAGAAACTTCCTCCTGCTGAAAGTTCTCAAGCTGCCTTGGACAGGCAGGCTCTGGAAGAACTCAGGCTGAATGACTTGCGTCTACAGCAGCGGATGGAAGAGAATGATCAGAAGATGGAAGCAAGAATGAATGTTCAGGACAGCAAGATTGATACTGTTGTCACCATGGTTCAGAAGCAGAATGAAACTTCTGAAAAGATTCAAGCAATGCTGGAAAGCCTGTTCTCACGCATGCCCCCACAACCTTGAAATTTTTTTTCATGCATGACATTCTCTATATTTTCTTCATTTTCTGATGTACTTTTGACTATGTTTTGACTATGCTTGTGTAATGTTCTTTGCTCTGAACTATTTTAATATAACTTGTTTTTCTGATCTAAATTGTTTTAGCACATCACTAACACTTTTTGATTGCTGACAAAAAGGGGGAGAACAAGAATGATATTTAAAATCAATAACGGCTAACTAGACAGAAATTCTCAAACATTCTAACTCTATTACTTGAAATGTTTTTCTGTTTTGTTGTTAAGTCTACAGGCACAAGGAAGCTCTGATCAAAATGTAAAAGCTCATGTTGCTCTGATCAAATATGAAGTTCTGATATATGAAGCTCTGATCGTCCTAACACTCTGATCCGAAGCAAAGCTCTGACAGGAAAAGCTCTGAAGCTCTGCTCTCTGATAAGTCAAAGACCTATAATCTGATGCTCAAAGATAGAAAAAGATCTGACTCTGAAGAACACGCATATCAAAGGGAAGTAACAAACTCAGGGGGAGTATCTCTTAAACTCTGACTTCTCCGTACTTCTTATTCTGATACATAGCTCTGATAACTTTTCACGTTATTTTTCATTTAAAATATCTAGTTTTTGTCATCATCAAAAAGGGGGAGATTGTTAGAACAATGTTTGAATCTAGTACCCTATATTTAAGTTTTGATGATAACAAAGTGAAAAGATATAGTAGTTAAATATTTCATGATTGAATTATATGCTGCCTAAAATTACTATGCTCTGACTTGCAGATATGCTGATTAAAATAAGCAAGATCACTTATTCAGCATCAGAATATGAGTTTGTACACCAGCATCAGAAGTTGCTGAATCAGAACGTCAAGATCAGATGATCAACGCTTGCACATGCTGAAGCTTGATGAACAGAACTGCGCGTAAACCACTCTGATACAGAATCAAATAGTTCATCAGCAGCGAAGCAGAATCAGAATGAGCCAAGCCAGAACGTGCATTGAAGAAGCAACGGTACTGTGCATTGAACGCTAATTAATTCCAACGGCATCATTCTAGACAAGATCTGCTCAAAAAGGAAAGCTTGTTATTAGCATTGAATAAAGAATATTTGCTTCAACGTTCATCTTCTCAAATGCTATATAAGTCAAGCTTCGAAGATTATCACGGCTAATGCTTCCAAACTCTCTACACGCACAAAGCTGAACAATAATCTTCATCTACCAGTTTTGCTAAACCAACAAACTCTGATACTCCATTAGTGTTTAGCATTCTAAGTTTCTAAGCTTCATTTGTGTAAACATCACAGTTGTGATATAGTTTTGTAGAAAACATTCACACACATTATTTTATACCTTTGTAAGAAAGTGTTGCCTTGACAAACCGGATTGTGGTTTGAATCAAGAAGGTTTTAGCAGTTGCTAAAGCAGATTTGTATTCAGTTGAATATAGTGAATTAAGACCTCGTTGGAGAGAGGCGAAATCACCTTGACGGGTGGACTGGAGTAGTTTGAGATCAAACGAACCAGGATAAAAATATCTTGTCAATTGCTTTAAGTTTCCAGTTTTACAATTCAACCCCCCCTTCTTGTGTTTTTCACTCCTTCAACTCATACTCCACTTACTGCCCGGCTATGTTTCAACTGCACCAACAACATGGCGGAGTATGAGGCATGCATCATAGGTCTCCAAGCTGCGATCGACTTAAGGATCAAGTTTCTGAGCGTCTTCGGAGATTTCGCTCTCGTGATCAATCAGATCAAAGGAGAGTGGGATACGAAACATCCGAATCTTATTCCTTACAGAGAATGTGTGTTGACCTTGATCCCCCACTTCACAAAGATAACCTTTGAACACTTTCCACGAGAGGAGAATCAGTTAGCGGACGCGTTAGCTACGATGTCTTCTATGTTCAAGGTCAAATGGGACAATGAGGCTCCCCGGATCATCATCTGGAAATTGGACGAACCGGCATATTGTTGTGATCTCGAGACTGAATTGGTGACTGAGAAGCCTTGGTACCATGAGGTGAAGAGATATTTGGAAGCTCGGGAATACCCTGAAGGCGCATCTGTCAACGATAAGAAGTTTCTGAGAAGGTTCGTAGCGAAGTTCTTCCTTAGCAACGGCATCTTGTATAAGCGAAACCATGATTCGACCTTACTGCGTTGTGTGGACAAGACTGAAGCAGAAAGGATCATGGAAGAGCTACATGAAGGGACCTTTGGTACACATTCCAGTGGACACACTATGGCGAAGAAGATCCTTCGGGCAGGGTATTACTGGTCCACAATGGAAGCTGACTGCTACCAACATTCTCGGACATGCCATAAATGCCAGATATATGCAGACAAGGTGCATGTTCCTCCAGTTCCTCTAAATGTCCTGACTGCGCCTTGGCCGTTTGCAATGTGGGGCATAGATATGATCGGCGAGATTAAACCTACGGCATCCAATGGGCATCGCTTCATCCTGGTAGCGATTGATTACTTCACGAAGTGGGTCGAAGCAGCTTCCTACGCTACGGTAACCAAGACTGTTGTGGCACGGTTCATTCGGCATAATCTGATCTGTCGATACGGCGTTCCTGAGAGAATCATTACAGACAACGGTACCAATCTTAATAACAAGATGATCACTGAGCTCTGCGAGCAGTTCAAGATACAGCACCACAACTCTTCTCCTTACAGACCGAAGATGAATGGGGCTGTAGAAGCAGCAAATAAGAACATTACGAAAATCGTGCAGAAGATGACAGTGACTTATAAAGATTGGCACGAGATGTTACCGTTCGCTCTACATGGGTACCGTACCTCAGCCAGGACGTCGACCGGGGCAACTCCTTTCTCCTTGGTCTACGGTATGGAGGCAGTCTTACCAATCGAAGTGCAGATACCTTCTCTCCGGATAATGAAGGATGCAGATCTGAGCGAAGATGATTGGATCCAGACACGACTTGATCAGCTAAACCTTATTGATGAGAAAAGACTTGTTGCTATCTGTCATGGTCAAACGTATCAAAAACGGATGATCAGGGCATTTAACAAAAAGGTCAGACCACAAGAGTATCAAGTTGGGGATCTGGTAATCAAGCGAATCATCCTTCCTCAGAGTGATCCAAGGGGAAAATGGACCCCTACATACGAAGGGCCATTTGTGGTTAAGCATGTATTCTCAGGAGGAGCCATGATTCTAACCAACATGGATGGTGACGACCTTCCTCACCCCGCCAATGCAGACATAGTAAAAAGATACTACGCATGAATAAAGACCCGCTAGGCTGACATGCCTAGGCAAAAATTAGGGCTCCCGGCGAACCAAAAGGGTTCGGGCAAAATGATGGGATGAAATGAAAAAATCTGTACACCCGGCAAGTCGAAAACCTGAAAAGGCGGCTTGGGCAAAAATGGGTATCCCGGTGGACTGAAAACCCGAAAGGGCGGTCCAGGCAAAAGTTAGGGATAAAGCGTAATACTATGTCTCATTGGATCACCTTGCATCCAGAATCCGGTATCTACATCAAGTTCAGACGGCATCGATCAGTCAGCTTCATCTTCAACCAAGGTCATCAAGTGATGAGACGCTCGGAGATATAAGGGTGATAGCAGAGTTGAAACCCAGTGGATCATTCTATTTCACACAGCTGTTTTATTTTCCTTTGTACAAAATTTGTATAAACTCTTTTGTTCGGCGGCGTTCTCTTACTAGGACGTCAGCCTCTTGTATATAAAACACCTATTTTACAGGCAAACTCAAAATTCCAAATCAATACAAAAATCACTTTTCAGTTAAAATTTCCAATTGTTTTTCCTTTTCTGTTTTGTTTTGCGAAGAACGTCCAAGGTTCAATTTATGATATATGCATTGACAATAATTTGCTAACTCATGAATATTTGCATACGAAACAAAGGATTAATTACAGGTAACATTAGAAACAGGGGCAATAAAGAGTTGTCTAAGCAATCTAATTGTTCGGTCCTCCAAGGTATCAAGGTGAGTTCAGCTGAAGAACATAACCAGTACGTCTCAATTCCCCAGAGAGTGAGCCAGCAAGTCAGTGCACTCTCCCCAAGCAAAGTTATTATCAACCTTAAGGAAATTGGGTATCCTCCAGCAGATTTCAACATTCCCCGGCATAATATACAGACCCTCTTAACAAGCATCCCCGACAGTCCTGGTCTAAAGGTTGTTCCCCGGCGGCATATCAAATATTCAGTGGAACTACTTCCAATACATCTCAAAAATTCCCCAGGAGAGCCCAATCCAGTTTCCCCAGGAAAGTTGGAATCCATCTCCCCAAGCAGTAAGCTTATCCCCAGTAGATTCTGGAAGCTCATCCCCGTAGAGCACGAACGCGTCTCCCGGTTTTATTCAAAGAGTTATTTCCATACCAGGATATAACTGGGTTATCCTCAGCCAAAAGCCACGGAAAGAGTGTCCTCGACGAAGTCTTCTCATCCCCAGCGAAGTCTATCAACACTTCCATCACAACAAGGGTATCCCCAGCAAGTTACCATCAACATTCCAGCAAAGTATCTCTCTCCCCACAGAGTATTGCTTCCCAGCAAGACTGCTAGGGTATCTTTTCCGCCCGCAGAGTAATCCATTCGCCAAGTTTATTCCCCAACGGAGTTATCTTCTCCTACCGGTATTCTTGCAACTATCATCCCCAGCGGAAGCTAAGATCTATTCTTCCCACATCAGCCCAGGAATGACTTCCCGGCACCCGTCAAGGATTTATTTTCCTAAGACGAAAAGATACGTTCATAAACATCACATTACCATACATTATAGCATGCATATACGCATCATATCTTACAAATCTCATTTATGTTGAGAACATCATTGCTTGATCCATATCATGCATTGCATAAGACTGACCTTTACCTTTCAGGGAAGATCCAGTTAAGTTCTCAGCTACATTTCAAGACCTAGACCGGTTCAGTTAAATCGACCCTAAGATTTTTCTGTTTCTTATCCCGTCAAAGGCCTTCTCTGGTTCAGTCAGATCGACCCTAAGATCTCCCTGTTTCTTATCCAGTTGAAGATTTCAAGACCTAGACCAGTTCAGTTAAATCGACCCTAAGATTTTTCTGTTTCTTATCCAGTCAAAGGCCTTCTCTGGTTCAGTCAGATCGACCCTAAGATCTCCCTGTTTCTTACCCAGTTGAAGACATTTCAAGACCTTGACCGGTTCATTTAAATCGACCCTAAGGTTTTTCTGTTTCTTATCCCGTCAAAGGCCTTCTCTGGTTCAGTCAGATCGACCCTAAGATCTCCCTGTTTCTTATCCAGTTGAAGATTTCAAGACCTAGACCAGTTCAGTTAAATCGACCCTAAGATTTTTCTGTTTCTTATCCAGTCAAAGGCCTTCTCTGGTTCAGTCAGATCGACCCTAAGATCTCCCTGTTTCTTACCCAGTTGAAGACATTTCAAGACCTTGATCGGTTCAGTTAAATCGACCCTAAGGTTTTTCTGTTTCTTATCCAGTCAAAGGCCTTCTCTTGTTCAGTCAGATCGACCCTAAGATCTCCCTGTTTCTTATCCAGTTGAAGACATTTCAAGACCTTGACCGGTTCAGTTAAATCGACCCTAAGATTTCTCTGTTTCTTATCTAGTCAAAGGCCTTCTCTGGTTCAATCAGATCGACCCTAAGATCTCCCTGTTTCTTATCCAGTTGAAGACATTTCAAGACCTAGACCGGTTCAGTTAAATCGACCCTAAGATTTTTCTGTTTCTTATCCAGTCAAAGGCCTTCTCTAGTCCATCTAAATCGACCCCTAACAGATTTTCCTGATAAAGACTCAATAGAAGATATCCAAGATTCTCTCAGCGTTACTGTTGAGGTAGTAATCACCCCCAGATTCTCTCAGCGTTACTGTTGAGGTTGAAGTCGCCCAAGATTCTCTCAGCGTTACTGTTGAGGTAGAAGTCGCCCAAGATTCTCTCAGCGTTACTGTTGAGGCTGAAGTCGCCCAAGGTTCTCTCAGCGTTCCTATTGGGGTAGTAATCGACCCAAGGTTCTCTCAGCGTTCCTGTTGAGGTAGTAACCATCCATGGTTCATTCATCACCTTTTGAAGCTCCAGATCCAGCTCCTGTAACCAGTCAGGACACATCTATACAAAGAGTTTGAAGACCAGCTCCTGTAACAGGTCAGGTAATCATTTTCTCTTTGCAGGTACGCAAGTTCTCGCTAAGGAATCTCTTACGCGATCGACACCCAGATGGCACCTATAAGCCCATCCACCTATCCATCATCTCTTAGCATGGCATCTATAAGCCCATCATCCTATTCATCAATCTCCAAATGGCATCTGTAAGCCCATTCCCCACATCACACTACTATGTGAGCGCAAATTTCTGGGCACTCTAGTGTTCAATCATCTTCCACCTTCGGATTACGAAAGGCACGTCAGCCAATCTGCATCCTCAGGTCTAAGAAGATTGAACAGGGGCAACTTTTGTACCCCAAAATTTGCCCTCCCATATTCTTCAAGATTTGCCAAGTCAAAAGCTTCAAAATCTCCCCAAAGGTTGCACAGTTCAAAGGCCTCCTAACAGTCAAAAACTAGGGTTTTGGTTCTGACAAAGAAAATGAAGTTTCCAAGGGTCCAATCAAGTCCCACATGCCAATAAATATGGTCAAGCATCTTCATACCAAGTTTCAAGACTTACAGCACAAAATTGCACAGTCAAAAACCCTAATTGCACTACAGTCAACTGCAGGGGCAAAATGGTCATTTGACAGTCAAAAGTCCAAATTTTTGATCAACATCTCATTTTGAAGCCACAAACATCATTTGATCAATGCTTGATCATGATTCTCAAAGTATGGCTCAAAAAGTCTCAAGATGCAAAAGTTGCTATATTTGGACAGTTGAACAAGTCAACTGTAACTTAACCAAGACATAACTTCCACATGGTTTATCAGAAAAATTCCATCCAAAGCTCATTTTGAATATAAATACATTTCCTACAACTCCTCTTCACACTTCAAGTCCAAGAAATGCTCTCACAAAAAGTTATTAATTTCAACATTATAGGTCATTTTCAAAAGTCAACAAAAAGGGACTTTAAGTCAAAGGCCATAACTTGAGATTGGTAAATCAAAATGACATGGGACCAAAGACATTGGTTAGAGGACTTCAAGCCCTTTCCAAAATGTCAAAGAACATGATCAAAGCTTAAACATTGAGCAAGATATTCCTTATGGAAGTTGGGAAATGTTTGGGTATTTTGAACAGTCAACTTTGTTTCAAATGTCTTAAAATTGCTAATGGGCCACATTTTCTTCCAAGATTCATCATCCAAAGCATGTGCACGACCATTTGGCGCAAAGGGAATTTATTCATCATTTTTATTTATTTATTTGAATTTTAAATTGCTATTAATTCATTTAATTAATTAAAATATGGGAAAAATACCAAAGCAAACTTTTTAAATCTTTTTATGCATGAAATATCTCCAAGATTTCGTGCAAATCAGATAGGGAAAGAATCAATGTGATTTGGACATAATTGGTATCAAATATGCATGGAAAAGATTTGAAAGAATATGCATAAAAATCAAATATCTTGTACATCAATGCAAAGGTTTTTTGGATCCAAATCTTTACCCTAATCATTCCATACATAAGCTAGAAGCAAACCCTAGTGCAAGGGACCTGAAGGCTGCGCCACACATCAAGAACAAAGATTGAGTTTTTGTCAAAAAATTCCAAAACTGAAAACTACATTCCAGTGCGATTCAAAGGAAAATAATCATTCCATTACATTCCTGAGACTTCAAGGAAGGTTTTCAGATCAAGACCATCAACTCTAACGTCAAGAATTGGTAGAACAACCTCATTCTGTTCATGCTTTTTTTTGTATTCTTGTATCATAAATCATGCATTGTTTGCAATTTTTAATATTGGATTTGTATTCAGTGGATCATTCTAAAGCTAACCATGTGTTTTGATTGAGTTTTTATGCATCGTATACGATTTCGCCATTGAAGCACGCTAGGGTTCTTCAAGCTTCAAATTGGGCATTTTTGAATACTGTAAAATTGGGACTTCCCAGTACCATGGCTAAACTCAGGAAGCTTGGACGAACATAATGCACTAATCGCGCCCAATTTATATAACAAGATGGGCTAATCTCTATTTTTGAAAAGCTTGCATTTTGGGGGGGTTTAAAACCCCCACTAACCTTTTTCTGTTTCAGGCATAAGTGGAGAAGATGATGATGTGTAGGCCAACGAGTGGCTCGTTTGAATTTCGCGCGAAATTAACCATTTACCATTTGTTTTGCAATATTTTATTCATGTTCTATGTTATATACAAAGTGAGTTGGTAGCTCAGTTGGCAGGCACGTGATTTGGTAAGCCACAGGACCTGGGTTCGATCCCAGGTCCCCCTTCCTATTTCCATATTTTTCTTCTAACCACGTTCCTGTGCAGCTTGCTCCTTGATGACTATCATACGCCCACAATCTCAACGCGCCACATGGCCACTGAGGTCACTCTAAAGGCCCAGATCTGATGAACACCATAGGCATCAGTAAACACGTACACACGCTTCCAGGAAAAGTCAAAAAAGCCTTGGAACATTGGGCCTGATTGCTACCATCTGACCTCCAGTTTGGGGACAGAACCCCCCATTGGTTTGCTCTTTCGTCTTTTCTTTTTTTTGTATTTTTTTCTACTTTTATTTGTTTTAATTAATTTCCCTTTAATTCTTTAAATTGATTTATTTTCATAAAATATAAAAAATAATATAAAAATCAGAAAAGACAAAAATAAAAATATATTTTATTTAACTAATATTTTCTTTGTAAATAAATCTCATTAATTAACTTAGCTTTTTAAATTTAGGTTTAATTCACATATTTTTCTTAATAAACTTAAAATTTGTAGAATTAGGTTAATTGCTTTTTATCTTTTTCTTTTCTTTTCTCATTATTAATTATTAATTATTTTCTTGTAAATAAAATTGCATTAATTAATTAGGTTTAATTTTAGGTTAAATTTTAATGCTTTTCTTAATAAATTAAAAATAACTAGAATTAGGGTTAATTAACTTTTTAATTCCATTTAATTCTCATAAAAAACCATAAATACAAAAAACCTCAAAAATAATTTCTTTTTATTTTATTTTAATTAATTTGTTCATAATAATTTAATTTCGTTAAAAAGGGTCCAACGCCCTCGCACTCAATAGTAATTCCAATTCGCGCATTTATTTCCTTTTTATAATTTTTATGTAATTCTCCCAAAGCCGTGTAAATCAAACATTTATCTTTTCCGCACTTTATTTTATGTCAAATCGGGTCCTGGATTAAATTTGGCGATGTGGACCCGCGCCTTTGTAATAGTTTAGGAACTTTATATTTGTCGCAACTTTTTAACTGCTAATAATTGCATGCAAGAATGAATGTTAAAATAAAAACAAAAGCGTAGATCACCCCTGACATGAACAAGACAAAATATCTGAAAACGACACACAAATCACACACCACCCCTAGGGTACGCCTCACTGTTGCCATGCCTCTCGAAAGGTGATCGTCGAGTAGAGGATGTCTTAGTAAGTCCTCATGATCCGGGAACCTGGAATGAGGGTAGCTTCTAAGGTATCTTCCTATTGCTCTGGTGATCACCATGTCCCGAACCTCGAATTGACCCGAACACCTCCAACGGTGGTGCTACCTACCTCTCAATGGTGGGATGGCACTACTTTAAGGACATTTACACAGACGAATTCCTTAGGGTAGGTAGACGACTCTAGATACTTGCTCTAATTTCAAAACAAATCAAAAATACTTTTCACACCGACACTTTTTTTCAAAAAGCTTTCGAAAGCATCTTTTCAAACACTCTTGAGGACCGATACAAGAGTCGAACTGGAATTTTCAAAGAAACTTTTTAAAAACCCACAGTTGAAAAGCAAACAAACCATTTTTGAAAACACAAGTGAGCAAGTATCTAAGAGCCCATGGATAACCATGGATAGAAAGGGTGCTAACACCTTCCCTTTCTATAATCTACCTCCCGAACCGAGAGCGATCTCTATAAGGAATTTTTTTGTGCTTTTGTCCTTTCCATTTGGAGAAAATAAAAGACGGTGGCGACTCTTGCTTCCGCGACATTTCGCGAACCAGCGTTAAACAGTTAGTTCCAGATCCACCGATCACACCTATCATCTGTATTGATGGACTTCAACTAACCCATACATGAAGGACGCAAAATCATAATCCACCTGAGATGCACACTGAATGAAGAAAATGGTTTGATGATCATCATTAAAGAGAATGCTTGTGATGATGGAGAGACAAAAACTTTGATATCGAGGAAATGATGCTCAAGATAGTCACTGTATCAAAACCCTAATTCACAAGTCAGATGCTCAAGATAAAAACTTGAAGAGTCCACCTTTATTTTAACTGAAGGAATCTCAAACCAACGAAAACCCTAATTTCTGACTTAACAACTTAGGAGATGGTAACTGAGGAGCAAACCCTAATTTTTAGTCACACAGGGAAATAAACCCTAATCTAAGGTATTGATGAATTAGAATGATAAATGGCCTTGTACGTGGATGCATAAGAATCTCATGATAACCATACTTCAAAACTTGATTCTACTGCCCACTTCCCAAGGAGGAACCAAGGAAATCAAATGTAGAACATAAAAGCCTCAAACCAAGATTAAACCCTAGTTAGCACAACCTATGATTTTGAACCCCTGCTTTATTGAATGAAGGAATGGTGTGTGATTGACCTAATGAGGATTATGCAAATGAATATTCAAAGCCTAAACCATAAAATGTAAAATAGGTAGGACGAATTTGGGGTATGACACATGTTGCCTGGAGATGAAGGGGGTGTGGGTTCAACACCCATCCCCAACACTCTTTTTTCTCTATTTTCTTTACTAACTTTATTTCCTTTTCTTTCTAACTTAACCCTAATTTTTTTAACAAACCCTAATTATTTTTTTAATCAACATTAAAATAAATTAGGTTTAGTTTCCTTTCTCATAAATTAACTTTGATTTTTATTTATTAAAATCAATTAGGATAATTAATCTTGATTAATTTAATTACTTAATTTTTTTCGATTACTTAAAATCAACCTAGACTTCAGGGCTTGCTTAATTTAAATCACTTGGCTTTTTTTAATCAATTAGGTTTGGATTAAATCATCGATAATTTTTTTCATCAAACCATTTTCCTCTTATTTTATGATCTTCACGCGCTTTATTATTTTCTCATTAGTTTTTCTATTATGTAACTGCTACGAAATGTAATAGCTTAAATTAGGTTTTTTTTTGCTTTCTTTCGTTCCCTAATTTTTTGTGGTTTTGTACCCCCTTCCTAGAAGCTTTGTAATAGCATAAGACATTTAATTTATGTCTTTACTGTTTCCTTATTACTGCTAGTAACTAGGGTTTGTATGGAAAGATCTAAAATCAAAAGTTAGATAACCCTAATCCAAGATATATATATATATATACATATATATATATATATAACTGAACTGAATCAATTTTCACACACTAACCTCTAAGGTAACCTCACTTGGTGCCTTTCAATTAAACAGTCATGTCCCTCAAACGTGGGGACGCTTTAGCAAAGTCCCTCTGATAAAAAAGATCATAGTCCCTCGATGACCCTTTGATGCTTCCTTCGGTAAACAATCTTACTCCCTTATGAAAATTGCTAAAGCGTCCTTACAAGTTACCTTTATGACTGTACAATGACCCTCACCTGTCCCTTCACATCCAACGATAGAGCTTCCTACTAACTAATGGTAGGGTAGCACTATCTAAGGAGGAGGAAAATAACGTGAAATACTTTTGAGTAGGTAGATAGCTCGTAATCGCTTGCTCACAAAAACAAAAACATCTTTTCCGACAAACACTTTTCTCTAGAATATTTTCAAAACAAACACATTGTATGCATTCTTAACGATATGAGAACCATTACAAAGTTTTTTGCACTTAGGCATTTTCAAAATATTTTCAAATCACGCACACAAAGCATTTTAAAAAGTGAGCTAGCGATTAAGAGCCCGTAGATAACTACAGATGAAAAGGGTGCTAACACCTTCCCTTTTTATAACCTACCCTCCGAACTTAGAAAATTCTCGAAGGTCTTTCCTGTTCTTTTCACCCTTTCCTTATTGGATAAAAGAAAAGTCGATGGCAACTCTTGTTATCTGCAACATTTGGATAAAACCAAAAAAGTCAATTCTCCCACCGTATTACAGAATCAGAGACTTTGCTGGGGAAGAACTAAAAGTGGGGTTACCTTAGAGTTAGATCACCTTTTAAGTTCTTTCCTTGTTTGATTTCTCTGATTTACTTTTAAAGGGTGTTTGGGTTTTATTTCTTGTAAAGATCCTATACCCGGATATGAGGAACATTTTAGGTAAGTAGCAATAGATCATGGAAACTATATGGCGTATACCGATATGGTTGAGGTGATGGCTATGTTAGTGCGACACATTGGTTTGTACTGGTATCCCTCGAGTCAGTCGGGGAGCATATTAGGCTGCCGCATGGTGTCATAAGTACTAATTGACCTTAGAACCTTAATTGACCCAACTTAGCCATTAGAAGGCAGTGAGTTAGCCGGATTTGGTTCAGTCCGAAGTTGGTTGATACTTGATACTACACTCATTGAGATTTGACTCCCGAGTTTTGTTTGGTGGCAAGTCAGTTATCGGGCTAGACAAAACTTGTGGGAAAGATCAGTGATATTGAGATCCCTAGAACCCAATTACTTCTCTAGGAAGGGTTTAGCCAACTGAACTTAAAGAGGGTACTGTTTTACCCCAAAATTTTCCCTCTCATTTTACTCAATACATACTCTTAGAGATCCTCAATTTGCTCAAGTTTGCCCAAGAGTTGACCAGACAAACTCTCTCCTAAGGCAGTGTGTCTCAAATTAGGGTTTCCACTTTCATCAATATGTGTCGATCAAAAAGGCCCCAAATGATTTCCAAGGTCCTAATATGATCCCAATATTCTCCATGTCAAATTTCAAGCCTTGCACAAGAAGTTTGCTCAATCAACTGCTCAGATGCTTGAGAATCAACTGAACTAGGTTAAAAGTCAACTGTGGCCCACATACAGTCAAACTTCAAGATTTTTGGTAAACATCAACATTTTGAAGTGATGTCCATCATTTGATCAAGTATTGATCATGATTCCTCAAGAAATGCTCCTAACTCATCAAAACCCAAAAGTTGCGAAATTAGGGTTTCTCAGGAAAAGTCAACCAAACTTTGACCAAACATAACTTCTTCATACTTTATCATAAAGTTTACACCCAAGGCTCATTTTGAAGAGGATGCAATTCCTTACAACTCATCTTCATCCCACAAGTTCAAAATATGCACTCATAAAAAGATATGAATTTCTACATTATAGGTCCTTTTGAAAAGTCAACAAAAACACCTTTTGGGTCAAAGCTTCTTACATGAACATGGAAAACCCAATTTAGATGAGACCAACAGGGTTGTTTAGGGGACATCCTAAGATTTCTAAAAAGTCCAAGAAAACCCTCTTAGGGTTAAAATTGAGGGAGATATGTATTGTCAAAATTGACTAATTTTTGAAAATGTGCATGAAATCAATATTGATCAAAATGACTTTTTTTCCAAATGGGCCCATGTTTTCTTGTTTGAAACTTGTTCATAAGATGGCCCACGACCCCTGAGCTAATCCACCTATTATTTTATTATTTTTATTATTTACTTTGATTTTTTGTCCATTTAAATCAAAATAAATCAATTTAAATAGTAGAATAATCAAATAAAATCAAAGATTTGATTTTATGAGCATATTATGAGTCCATGAACAACTAGAAAATAAAAAAATTCGTGCAAGAGCTAATTGATTAGAAAAGATCTTAATTTGGTCTATTTTGGAAACAAATCATACAAGGAAAAGAATGAAATCAAATCTCCATAATTTGCAAAGATATGATCAGTTTTTGTTGACCTAAATCATTCTATCATATATACCTAACATCTCTAAAGAATAACAAAGGTTTGGGGGTCGTGAAAACAAGAGGAAGAAATTGCAAATTTTGGAAGAAAAAAAGTGCATACTGTATTCTCTTCTATAGACCGTTTCAAGTAATTCCAAAGCCAACAATCTGTTCCTGGACGTGTTCTGAAGCCATTCCAATCATCCTCAAGCCTTAAAACCTTCAGAAATCATGCCTCACAGTGCCACAGTTTGCATCTTTTTTTCAAGATTCGTTTTCAATGATTTATCCATCATAAACATGTTTTGATCATGTATCCATGCTTGCTATCATATTTGCAATGTTTTTGATTGGGTTGATTGAAGTTTAAGTGCAGGAATGGCACGATGCATCATCAGCTTTATTTTGATCATATATCCATGCTTGCTATCATATTTGCAATCTTTTTGATTGGTTTGATTGAAGTTTAACCATCCCAGCAAATTTTGTTTTCTTACTTTCTTTCTATAGATTTAATGCATCATCATCCAAAACGCCTACCATGCGCTACCACCATTTAGCCATTGGATGTATCAATAATTCAGATCCAACGCCTCAAACAATGAAGGACTATGGTGCACTCTCAGGCTGGCACAACACGGCCCATTCTTTTCTTTTCTATTTTTTTTAATTGTTTTACTAATTATTTTCCTTTATTAAAATAACACCAAAAAATTATTATTTTTTATTTAATAAAAAAATCATCAAAAAAACAAAAGAAAACATTTTTTTTCATAAAAATATTTTATTTCCTTAATTAATTAGTTTAATTTAGTTTAGGGAAAATTTAATTCCTTTTTTATAATTTAAATTAATTAGAAATTAGGGTTTTAATTTTTACATAACCTAATTAATTTTTCTCAAAAAAAAACTAACCTAAATCTTTTTTTTAATTAGATTTTTTAGGTTTCCTAAATTATTCTCGCATTTAATTCGCCGCGGGCATTTTTTTAATTTCCTTTTATTATTATTGTAACTGTTTCGAGGTTGTAATAGTAATTAGGGTTTAAATTCCGCATTTTTATTTTCAGTCCAAAATAATTGTGTATCTGCAAAAGCCTTATAATAGCTAGGACTTTAAACTTTCTTGCTTTTAATTCCGCAAACTATAAACTGCTTAGATGTATGTTAATAGGATTGTATGGAAAGACAAACTGAAAATTAATACGGTAGAAAACCCTAAATGTGCAAGGATAAATTAACTGAAAATTACACTCGCACATGCTCACTCCTAGGGTTTGCCTCTCTTGGTTGCCTCGGAAATAACGGTTGTGTCCCTCGAACGTAGGAATATCTTAGCAAAAGACCCTCAATCTAAAAGTCATCGTAAATATCATAGTCCCTCAATGTCCCTCGAGTTGCCTACGAGAAATGATCTTGTCCCTCGATGTTGCCTACGAATATATGATGACAGTCCCTTCGAACTGCTAAGATATCCTTACATGTTGCCTTCAATGACCATTTTATCCCTTTCGATAGTCCCTCAAACTCCAACGACTGTGCTAGCTATTCCTTAATAATAGGATAGCGCTGTCTAAAGGGAAACGAACAGTCTTTTTTGAGTAGGTAGATTAGTTCTTAAGTACTTGCTCAAAACAAACAAACTTTTTCACACCAAACACTTTTCAAACAAAGTTTTAAAAAAAAACTTCGTAACACTCTTGAGGATAGAAACAAGGATTAACACGAAGTAAAACAAAAATTTTCAAAACAAAGCAGACACAAGCAATTTCAAAATGAGCAAGTACCTAAGAGCCCGTGGAAAACCATAGATAGAAAGGGTGCTAACACCTTCCCTTTCTATAACCTACCCCCCGTACTCAGAAACATCTCGAAAAAGGTTTTTTCTGTTCTTTTTCCTTTTCCTGATTGGATAAAATAAAAGTCGGTGACGACTCTTGCTTACCGTGACATTTTGCAAACAAAAAACGCAAACCAGTAAAAACAGTCGGTTCTGCCACCGTATCACAGAACTAGCGACTCTGCCGGGGAAAATTAATAAAGTGGGGTTTACCTTAGGATCTAGGCCATTTTTAAATTGCTTTCTTGTTTGTTTTGCCTGCTTTATCTTTAAGGGTTTTTGCTTAGGTATTGTTGAAGATCCTACACCCGGATCTGGGGACACTTATTAGGTAAACAGCAATAGATCGTGGAGACTGTACGGCATAGACCGATATGGCTTAAGCGATGGTTGTGTTGGTGTGGCACTTTGGTTGGTACAGGTATCCTTCGTGGGGAAACGAGGAGAATACGAGGCCGCCGCGTGGTGTCGTGAAACACTAACGGACCTTAGAACCTTAGTTGAACAAACTTGGCCATTAGAAAGTAGTGAGATAGCCGACCTCGGTATAAAGCTGAGGATTGGTTGATACTCGATGCTACACTCATTGAGATCACTGCAAGAAAAGATTGCTTGAGTTAAGACAATGCCCGATAAAGGATGGTCAATGATATTGAGATCCCTTAGAACCCGATTATTATTTATAGGACAGGCTGAACCAATCCAACTTCAAAAGGGTACTAACTTAAACTCAAGCAAGCCTTAAACTTAAGGACTTGGTGTGATTTGTTTGTGCTTGTTATACCTGTGATTTCTCAACATAATCATGACATCATGACATCATAAACATGGCATATCATACTAACCATTTCAAGGATCTCAAGGGTCTGTGATATAGGTCATGGCGAACCAGACGTCTAGCAAGGGGCAAGGGGATTTATTTTCCTCTATCCAATGTTGTCAAAGGATCTTGAGTCAGGGGCTATGACCCACTCGATATGGTGAGCTTGACTCTTGAAGAAGGACTCTCAACGATGCGAAGTTTCTTCAATCAAGCTGCAATCAAATTCTAACAGTTTATTGTTTACTCTGCGAGATCCTTGAAAACATTGCATGCATATCATACACGTCATTACAGGTACCATTACAGGTTTCTCATCTTCTTCGCTGTTTATTTCAGCAAAAATGTCTTCCGAACAAAGCATCAAGGACCTTTAGGCACAAAACGCCCAATTCCAACAAATGTTCATAAATTTGGCAAAAGGGTAGGAGGATCTGAAAACCCTCATCCTGAAAGAGAAAAAGAAAAAGAAAAAAAGCTGCCAATATTCTGAATATAGGCAGAAGGTTAAGAGGACCGTTGAAGCGACAAGTCGATCTGACCTCTTCATATAAGGATGGGGAGAATCAAGAAGAAGAGACAAGGGAGAAAGATCCCAGTCCTGAAGTTTATGACAATAATACCGACTACAATGATGAGCAGTATCCTCCCACTGAGGGTAGATATAAGCAGTTGGAAGATCGCTTGAATGCTATGGAGGTCCAGAGGATACCTGGGTTTGATTTCGAAGAATTGGGATTGGTGTCGGGAGTGGTCATCCCACAAAAGTTCAAAGCTCCAATTTTTGCAAAGTATGATGGAGTGTCCTGCCCAAAACCCCATCTCCGTTCTCATGTCAAGAAGATTCAGCCTCACACTGCTGATAGGAACTTGTGGGTCCATTTCTTTCAAGACAGTCTGTCTGAGACTCAGCTTGAATGGTTCTATCAACTAGAGGGAACCAATGTCCGTAACTGGGAAGATATGGCTGCTACTTTTTACGAGCAGTATCAATATAACACTGACCTTGACCCTACCCGTACTCAACTCCAGAGTATGTCCATGGGTGCAAGAGAAGGGTTCAAGGACTATGTGCATAAATAGAGAGATATGGAAGGGAGAGTCCAACCCCCTTTGTCTGATAGGGAGTTGGTGGATATGTTCCTTGTTACGTTGTCTGGTCCTTTCTTTAATCACTTGATTGGTAGCTCCTCAGCTGGTTTCACCGAGCTGATATTGACTGGAGAAAGAGTAGAAGCTGGGATCCAGAGTGGCAAGATCCAGAAAAATACCTCTTCGAGTGCAGAGAAGAAGTAATTTGGTGGCAAGAGGGAAGCCAATGATGTGCACGGGCAGAAGGGGCGTAGCAAGGCAGACTACCACCAATTTGTGAGGGCAGTGCTGATCTCTAATTCGGAACACGCACAACAACCACAACAACGAAACAATCAACCAAGGGTGGAAAGACCTCAAAGTCAGTTCACCCAAATCGATATGCCACTATCACAAGCATTGCAACACATGTTGAAGATGAAGCTGATTATGGTGATAAACCCTCATTTGAACCCTAAGACTTCTTCTCCTAACTACAACTTGGATGCAAGGTGTGCTTATCATTCTGGTAGCCCGGGCACGATACTAACGATTGTTGGGCGCTGAAACACAAGATTCAAAATATGATTGACGCCAAGGAGATCGAATTCGACCCTCCTGAGACTCCCAACGTGATCACTACTCCCTTGCCAAAACATGGCTAGGATTGAAAGCATTTTTGTTCATTTGAATTCTGAAGTTGTATTTTCTTTGCTTATTCGAACAATTATTGTCATGTCAAACTTTATTATTTCATCAATGCATTACACATGTCTGTCTTGAATTAATTTGTTTTCATTATGCTTAAATTGCTTCATATTTCCTTTTCGTGATATTCAACTGTCGACTAAAAAACTGTAAGCCTTTAGAGGGAGGATAACAAAAATGATACCACAATCTCTACAATATGCTTTTGAACAGACTCTGCTGACGATGTACAGGCGCTGTTTCAAATCCCAAATAGTGGAGTTATAAGGAAGATAATCCCTAGTCAACCCCTTTGAGCCAAAGAAGTAGGAGTTTTTCTTTCACACAAATTAAAACCCTTAATCACAACCTGGGGCAAGGTAGTTTTCTCAGTTAATCCAGGTGCACAATGAATGGCATCAAAGACGTCCTTCCAAAACAAAATACGGTGATGGTTCACTATAATCGTCAAGACAGGCAGTCATTATCTCTCGAAATAAAAGCCTATTAAGTCAAAACCTATGAAGGAGACTTAAGAAAAAAACCGGGGCATCCCGCTGACTATAATCACAAAAAGAAACAGTTCAGGCAAAAGACAGGGATAATAAATTCAAAAAGAAAGAGGTCCTACAAACCCTCAACAAAAATGACTGCCTATTCAAAATAAACTGTCAGTATCCGAACCATCACTGGAATATCAGAGCAAAGACTCAAACGAGATCTAAATGCACAATTAACTGAGTATAGGATCGAAGAACATCATGAAGAACGGGTGGGTACAAATAAATTTTGAGCCTTTATCCTTTATTTCTTGAACCGTGAACCAGGCCACGTTATAACCCTTAAAAGTCCTAGCTGAAGCATGGGTTAGTTTGAAAGCATATTGTTACAAAAGGTATCCTGACTCCTATAAGGTTTGCTATAAATCCTGAGTTGACATCACACTTTTACAAAAAAAAACTTGTTTTTACTAAAAAATGAATTTTCAAACTTCAAGAAAGACATAAGCTTTGCGTTCTTAAAATAACATTGTTTGCATATGACTATTTGTTCAACAGCAGAGAAATTCGCATGACGAATATCTAGTGAACAAAAACCTTCTCAATAAAAAGGATCACCTCAAGTGGAAAAACACTTCCAACCAAGGGGGAACGGAATGATCATTTTCCATCATCTGGGGAAGTCAAGTCAAGATTCAAGGAATCTCTCAAAGATGCCAAATAGCCAGGGGCAGATCTCCATCTGAATCACTTGGGGCATTGGGCATGAATTCCAGCAATGAATCATGTACGATCAAACAAACATCTTCTGGTAGTATGGCAATACTTACTACTATGGACAATGACAATTCTCCGTACTTGGTGAACGTGGACATAGGCAGAAAATACTGCGCATGAACAAAGACCCGCTAGGTTGACTGGCCTAGGCAAAAATAAGGGCATCCCGACGAACCAAAAGGGTTCGGGAAAAGACTAGGGATAAAAAAAAAAGATCTGTACACCCGGCAAGTCGGAAACCTAAAAAGGCGGCTTGGGAAAAAAAGGGTATCCCGGTGGACTGAAAATCTGAAAAGACAATCCAGGAAAAAGTTAGGGATTAAAGCGTACGACTATGTCCCGTTATCTTGTCACTTGCCTATAAGTAGAAGACTTATCATTCCGATTGGCAGTTACCAAGCACCTCATAAGTTGGGATAACACTCAATCCACAAGGCCTTCGCAGACACTTTCTTCAGCAGATATAGGGGCAGAAAAGTCCTGATGCAAAGTCATTATCGTATCCTCAGCATACGACACTGTGACATCTACACTCCCCACAGAGTAGAGGCAACTAAAGCTTTGACATCGACTTCCCCAAATAGGAGCTACGTTCCCCAGCAAAGTTCCTTCAGAGAATCGACATCTATATTCCCCAAACGAATTTCATAATCGCAAGCGATTCGTAAAGTTGTCTCCCAAGCAGAGTTTATTTCTCTGAATACAGAAGCTCAATCCCTAACAGAGTTTATTCCTCCGACTACGGAAGTTCATCCCCCAGCGGAGTTTATCTATCTGAATCGGCAAGATCTTCCAGCAAAGCATCTCCTCTCTCAAACAGAGTTATTCCCTCGCAGAGTTGTTCTCAAGCAGAGTCTCTCCTCGGCAGAATATCCATAAACAAGGGGCAAATCGCCAACATAGTCATCTCCGATTCACCATCCCCAGCGGAAGTAGAAGAACCACTTTTTCTATGACGGTCAGGAACTCAATTTCCGTTACTCTCCAGCAGCGGTCATGGATTTATTTTCCCACTTGGATATGTCACAATAGCATTTCAGGTTCATATATCATGACGTGCGCATACATATTGCATACGGAATAATCTCATTTATTTTGAGAACATCATCATACAATGCATGTCATGCATGATATACGATTAATCATGTACCTTTTCAGGAAAGATGGTTATCATCAACAACTTCCAGCAAGTTCAAGATTAGCTCCTGAAACTAAATAGAGTAATTATCTGCACGATCAAATGTAGCTTTACACGGGTTCGTCACGAAGCAATCTTACACGTGTTTCTCCTAAATGCAGCTTCACACGAGTTTATCCTGAAAAATCTTACACGGGTCTTTTCTCATACATTTCCAAATAAAGTTTTACACGAACTTATCACAAAGTAACCTTACCCAGGTTCCTTCTGAAGTTTTACACGAACTTATCACAAAGTAACCTTACCCAGGTTCCTTCTGAAGTTTTTACACAAACTTATCCCGAAATAACCTTACCCAGCTTCCTCCTGAAGTTTTACACAAACTTATCACGAAGTAACCTTACCCAGGTTCCTCCTGAAGTTTTACACAAACTTATCACAAAGTAACCTTACCCAGGTTCCTCCTGAAGTTTTACACGAACTTATCCCAAAGTAACCTTACCCAAGTTCCTCCTGAAGTTTTACACGAACTTATCCCAAAGTTACCTTACCCAGGTCCCTTCTGAAGTTTTACACGAACTTATCACAAAGTAACCTTACCCAGGTTCCTTCTGAAGTTTCACTCAGACTTATCCTGAAGCAACCTTACCTAGGTTCCTTCTCGGTTCAGATGCAGTTTTACCCAAACTCCTCACAAAGAAACCTTACCCAGTTTCCTTCTCGGTTCAGATGCAGTTTTACCCAAACTCCTCATAAAGCAACCTTACCCAGGTTCCTTCTCGGTTCAGATGCAGTTTTACCCAAACTCCTCACGAAGAAACCTTACCCAGGTTCCTTCCCATAAGCCCTACTATCCAGGTTCCTTCTCATAACCTTACCATCCAGGTTTCTTTTCTCTTATCTCCAAACAGCAGTCTACAACACTGTAAGACCTGGACCTGATCAAACACGATCGGTTTCACCTTTCCCCAGTAGGTCGCAATGCAGCCTATACACTGACCAGATATGAAGTTCACCTCCGGAGTTAATTCCCCAGTAGAGTAACAGACAACTGAAGCTCCTAAAATTCTATTTCTCCCAAGACAAATACCAACATTCCTCAATAGATTCCTCCTCAATGACAGGAGCAGGGATTATCATCAAAGGAATATCTCAGGAAATCAACATCCTCTAGATGAAATCTTTAAGCCCATCTCCGACGGTACTCCATCACGTCTTGGATGGCATCTTTAAGCCCATCTCCGACGGTACTCCAAACACAATTGATTTCACATGTCTCCAGTAAGTCGCGGTGCAACATATACCCCGACCAAACACGCAGTTCAATCCCGCTTTCCAAATTGGAATTATTCCTCCAGTAGAGTAACGGACATCTGAAGCTCCTAAAACTCTATTTTTCTCAAGACTGAGACCATCGTTCCCAAGCGGAGTCCTCCTCAGACAAACAGGTATACGGGTTCTCGCAAAGGAATCTCGTATGCGATCGACGCTTCCTCGGATGGCATCTTTAAGCCCATCTCTGAAAATTATCTAGCAACTTCCAAATGGAATCTATAAGCCCATTCCCGATGTCACAAATCAAGTATCACTTCATGCGAGTGCAAATTTCTGGGCACTCTAGTGTTCAATCATCTTCCACCTTCAGATCACGAAAGGCAGACGAGCCAATCTACATCCTCAGGTTTAAGAAGATTGAACAGGGGCAGTTGTTGTACCCCAAAATTTTCCCTCTCATTTTACTCAATACATACTCCTAGAGATCCACAATTTGCTCAAGTTTTCCCAAGAGTTGACCAGACAAACTCTCTCCTAAGGCAGTGTGTCTCAAATTACGGTTTCCACTTTCATCAAGATGTATGGATCAAAAAGTACCCAAATGCTTTCCAAGGTCCTAATATGTTCCCAAGATTCTCCATGTCAAATTTCAAGCCTTGCACAAGAAGTTTGCTCAGTCAACTGCTCAGTCAACTGCTCAGATGCTTGAGAATCAACTGAACTAGGTCAAAAGTCAACTGTGGCCCACATACAGTCAAACTTCAAGATTTTTGGTCAACATCAACATTTTGAAGTGGTGCCCATAATTTGATCAAAGGTTGATCATGATTCCTCAAGAAATGCTCCTAACTCATCAAAACCCAAAAGTTGCTAAATTAGGGTTTCTCATGAAAAGTCAACCAAACTTTGACCAAGCATAACTTCTTCATACTTTATCAGAAATTTTCCATCCAAGGCTCATTTTGAAGAGGATGCAATTCCATACAACTCATATTCATCCCAAAAGTTCAAAATATGCACTCATAAAAAGATATGAATTTCTACATTATAGGTCCTTTTGAAAAGTCAACAAAAACACCTTTTGGGTCAAAGCTTCTTACATGAACATGGAAGACCCAATTGAGATGAGACCAAAAGGTTTGTTTAGGGGACATCCTAAGATTTCTAAAAAGTCCAAGAACACCCTCTTAGGGTTAAAATTGAGGAAGATATGTATTGTCAAAATTGACCAGTTTTTGGAAATGTGCATGAAGTCAATATTGATCTAAATGACTTTTTTCCAAATGGGCCCATGTTTTCTTGTTTGAAACTTGTTCCTAAGATGGCCCACGACCCCTGAGCTTATCCACCTATTATTTTATTATTTTTATTATTTATTTTGATTTTTTCCATTTAAATCAAAATAAATCAATTTAAATAGTAGAATAATCAAATAAAATCAAAGATTTGATTTTATGAGCATATTATGAGTCCATGAACATCTAGCAAATCAAAAAATTCGTGCAAGAGCTAATTGATTAGAAAAGATCTTAATTTGGTCTATTTTGGAAACAAATCATACAAGGAAAAGAATGAAATAAAATCTCCATAATTTGCAAAGATATGATCAGTTTTTATTGACCTAAATCATTCTATCATATATACCTATCATCTCTAAAGCATAAAAAAAGTTTGGGGGTCGTGAAAACAAGAGGAATAAATTGTAAATTTTGGAAGAAAAAAAGTGCAGACTGTATTCTCTTCCATATGCCGTTTCAAGTAATTCCAAAGCCAACAATTTGTTCCTGGACGTGTTCTGAAGCCATTCCAATCATCCTCAAGCCTTAAAACCTTCAGAAATCACGCCTCACAGTTCCACGGTTTGCATCTTTTTTTTAAGATTCATTTTCAATGATTTATCCATCATAAACATGTGTTGATCATATATCCATGCTTGCTATCATATTTGCAATGTTTTTGATTGGTTTGATTGAAGTTTAAGTGCATTATTGGCACAATTCCATTGTTAGGGTTTTGAGGTCCCAAATTGGGAATTCTATATAAAGGAAAAATTGGACAAAATTAGGGGTACTGTCATGCTCAGGAGATGATTTGTAGTTGATCCATGTCTTTGGTTTGAATTTATTCTGCTTGTGCTGCGTTTTTTTGAATTTTACAGGTTTATGGCTACAAACAAAATCCATCACTATAGCCTTTAGTGACGGAAACAACTGTAGGTAAAAGTGTGGCAAAAAATAACAGTTATGGGGAAGAAGACAATTAGGTGGCAGAATCCTATTGGGTGATTTGAATCACGCGCGCGTTTGGGAAAGACCACTTTATTTCCTTTATATTTTATTTATGTTATTATATATACAAATAACCATCCCAGCTAATTTTGTTTTCTTACTTTGTTTCTATAGATTCAATGCATCATCATCCAAAACGCCTAACATGCACCACCACCATTTGGCCATTGGATGTATCAATAATTCAGATCCAACGCCTCAAACAATGAAGGACTATGGTGCACTCTCAGGCTGGCACAACACAAGCCCATTCTTTTCTTTTATATATTTTTTTAATTGTTTTACTAATTATTTTCCTTTATTAAAATAACACTAAAAAATCATTATTTTTTATTTAATCAAAAAATCATCAAAAAAACATAAAAAATCATTTTTTTCATAAAAATATTTTATTTCCTTAATTAATTAGTTTAATTTAATTTAGGGCAAATTTAATTCCTTTTTATAATTTAAATTAATTAGAAATTAGGGTTTTAATTTGTACATAACCTAATTAATTTTTCTCAAAAAAACTAACCTAAATCTTTTTTTCAATTAGATTTTTTAGGTTTCCTAAATTATTCTCGCATTTAATTCGCCGCGTGCATTTTTTAATTTCCTTTTATTATTATTGTAACTGTTTCGAGGTTGTAATAGTCATTAAGGTTTAAATTCTGCATTTTTATTTTCAGTCCAAAATAATTATGTATCTGCAAAAGCCTTGTAATAGCTAGGACTTTAAACTTTCTTGCTTTTAATTCCGCAAACTATAAACTGCTTATATGTATGTTAATAGGATTGTATGGAAAGACAAACTGCAAATTAATACGGTAGAAAACCCTAAATATGCAAGGATAAATTAACTGAAAATTACACTCGCACATGCTCACTCCTAGGGTTTGCCTCACTTGGTCGCCTCGGAAATAATGGTCGTGTCCCTCAAACGTAGGGATATCTTATCAAAAGACCCTCAATCTAAAAGTCATCATAAAGATCATAGTCCCTCAATGTCCCTCGAGTTGCCTACGAGAAATGATCTTGTCCCTCGATGTTGCCTACGAATATATGATGACAGTCCCTTCGAACTGCTAAGGTATCCTTACATGTTACCTTCAATGACCATTTCGTCCATTTCGATAGTCCCTCAAACTCCAACGACGGTGCTACCTATTCCTTAATAATAGGATAGCACTGTCTAAAGGAAAACGAACAGTCTTTTTTGAGTAGGTAGATTAGTTCTTAAGTACTTGCTCAAAACAAACAAACTTTTTCACACCAAACACTTTTCAAACAAAGTTTTCAAAAACAACTTCGTAACACTCTCGAGGACAGAAACAAGGGTTAACACGAAGTAAAACAAAACTTTTCAAAACAAAGCACACACAAGCAATTTCAAAATGAGCAAGTACCTAAGAGCCCGTGGAAAACCATAGATAGAAAGGGTGCTAACACCTTCCCTTTCTATAACCTATCCCCCCGTACTCAGAAACATCTCGAAAAAGGTTTTTTCTGTTCTTTTTCCTTTTCCTGATTGGGTAAAATAAAAGTCGTTGGCGACTCTTGCTTACCGCGACGTTTTGCAAACAAAAAACGCAAACCAGTAAAACAGTCGGTTCTGCCACCGTATCGCATGTACTTACCTACTAAATCCATGCAAGCTTTAAACCTAAGCCCTTGTGTGCTTTGCTGGTGTTTGACTTATCTATTTGAGCATATATCATGACATCATAACATCATCATATCATGACTAACCATTTCAAGTATATAAGGGATTTATCTATGTTCTGTGTTGCAGGGTCATGGCTTACAATCGTAGGAATACTATCCGAATCAACTTCATAAAGATAGTGTAATACGGTGGGAGAACTGACTTTAGGTTTTTGCATTTTATCGCAAATTTTGCGGATAGCAAGAGTCACCACTGACTTTTCTTTTATCCAATAAAGGAAAGGGTGAAAAGAACAGGAAAGACCTTTGAGAATTTTCTGAGTAAGGGGGGTAGGTTATGAAAAGGGAACGTGTTAGCACCCTTTTCATCCATAGTTATCTACAAGCTCTTAATTGTTGGCTCACTTTTTGGAAATGCTCTGTGTGTGTGTATGTTTGCAAATATTTTGAAAATGCCTAAGTGCGGCAATTTTGTAATGATTCTCGTATCGTTGAGAATGTATACGAAATGTTTGTTTTGAAAATATTTTGAAAGAAGGGTTGTTTTGGAAAGTGTTTCGAAAATGCCAATGGAAGGTAGTTTGCTTTATAATAACCCTTTTATCAGTCCTCAAGAGTGTTTATAAAGTGTTTTGAAAAATAATTGCTTTTTAAAGGGTGAAGTGTAAAGATTGTTTTAGTTTACGAGCGATCTACCTACTCAAAAGGTCTTTGTTCTTTTCCTCCTCCTTTAGATAGTTCTAACCTACCATTAGTTAGCAGGGAGCCCTTATCATTGAATGCGAGGGATAGGCGTGGGTCATCGTACAATCATAGAAGGTAACTTATAATCCTCTTTAGAAATTGTCGTAAAGGACTAAGATCGTTTACCGAAGGCAGCATCGAAGGGTCATCAAGGGACTACGATCTTTTTAATTGAGGGTCTTTGCCAAAGCATCCCACGTTCGAGGGACATGACTGTTAATATCCTAGGCAACAAGTGAGGTTATCCTAGAGGTGTGTGTGTGCGAAGTGTTTTGATTTCAAGTATTTATCTTTGAGATTAGGTTTTCTAATGATTGATTTTAATCTTGCCATCCAAACCCTAATTACTAATAGTAATAGGTGTAAGTGTTTACTTGTTGGCATTAATTTTTTGGTAAAACCAGAATTGGGAATGTGATGACTGATGTCATAACATTCTGGGATAAAGACAAATTCTGCAGAAGGAATGCTCTACAGGAACAACTCAGTATGAGTGAATATCATGATGAATAAGCTATGATCATATGTACTGAATTCTATCAAAATTAGTGAGCAGGATACATGATGTCATAACCAATGTCATAACAAATGTTAAGACATCCTGTACTGATCAAGTTGTTGTGCAGATTTATTGTGCCTGAGAATTTTCAGGAATCTGGTATGCTATTCTGAATTGAAGTATATTGACTAGATCAGATGATCACGTGGAGATTAGGTTAACCTTGCTTAACCCTAATCTGTTATGATGAAAGCTCAAGACCAAGTCTTTAGGTTAACTTTGGTTAACCCTAGCTATTTTTATGGAAACCCTAAATGAAGAATAGACTGCTTATATATTTCTCACAAAGCCTAATGGTGAGCAGCGCTTTTTACAGAAGATCAATAAGGCATTGTGTAGATAGTTTTAGTAACTACTGTGAGCCAAGAAATTATCACTTGATAAGTGACTTGGAGTAGGATTTGGTTGTAAGGGTTGTTTATCACTCAAAGCTTTGAAGCACGAGTGTTGTGTCTCTTGATTAAAGCTTTAAAGCAAAATCAAGCGTATGTATTAAAGAATGTCTTCATAATCTTATTAATCAGTAGATTAGTATCACTGCTGTGATTGAGGGGGAGTGAGTAGGAACTCAGGTTTAAGTAGGACTTAGATTGAAGTTGCATTGGGTAGGTCTTAAGTGAAGGATATAAAATGGTTGGTTTA
This sequence comes from Vicia faba, assembly GCA_948472305.1. NCBI lineage: Eukaryota > Viridiplantae > Streptophyta > Magnoliopsida > Fabales > Fabaceae > Vicia > Vicia faba. Next base: position 188,155,808 of record OX451736.1, on the reverse strand, counting down.
TTCCTAAATTAATACCTGTTATAGTGAATTTCCTCCCTGGCTTGGTAGCCCCCAGATGTAGGTGTTGTTACACACTGAACTGGGTTAACAATTGATCGTGTTCTTTACTGTCTTTTAAATTACTGTTTGGTTTGTGTACAATTTGTCAGATACGGTGTCATAACATTCACTGTGACATTAAGTATCTGTTTCCAGAATTTCAATTGGCATCAGAGCAGACACCCTGCCTGTCTTTCTGGGTGAGATCTAGGGATTTTTTTTTCTGGCGCTATGGACAAGGAAGGAGGATTTGGGAACAGACCACCTATTCTGGATGGATCAAACTATGACTACTGGAAACCTCGTATGATTGCCTTCTTGAAGTCACTGGACAAGAAAGCTTAGAGAGCTGCTGACAAAGGATGGAACCATCCCACCATAACTGGGAAAGATGGGACGACTAGTTTGAAACCTGGGGAAGAATGGAGCAAAGAAGAAGAAGAGTTAGCCCTGGGTAACTCTAAAGCATTGAATGCCTTGTTCAATGGAATTGATAGAAACATATTCAGACTAGTACATCAATGTGAACTGGCCAAGGATGTTTGGGACACTCTCAAAACCACCCATGAGGGCACATCCAAAGTAAAAATGTCAAAACTTCAGATGCTCACTACCAAATTTGAGAATCTAAGGATGAAGGAAGATGAGACCATTCATGATTTTCACATGAACATATTGGAAATTGCCAACACCTCAGGAGCATTGGGAGAAAATATGTCAGAAGAAAAGCTGGTGAGAAAGATTCTCAGATCCTTGCCTAAAAGGTTTGCAATGAAAGTGACTGCTATAGAGGAAGCTCAGGATATCTGCAACTTGAAGGTTGATGAACTCATTGGGTCACTTCAGACATTTGAGATGGGGATCAGTGACAATGTTGACAAGAAAAACAAGAGCATAGCCCTTGTATCTAATACTGAAGATGAAAGCAAGGAGAGTGATGAAGAGAATATATCAGAAGCTATAGCTATGCTTGGAAGACAATTCAACAAACTCATCAAGAGAATGGACCCAAAGTCAAGGTCCAATGTCAAGAACATTTCCTATGACATTAGCAGAAGAACTAAGTCTAAAGAAAAGGGAAATCAAAGCAGAGGAGTCCAATGCCATGGATGTGAAGGATATGGGCACATTCGAGCTGAATGTCCTACCTTTCTAAAGAAACAAAAGAAAGGAATGTCTGTTACTTGGTCCGATGGTGACTCAGAAAGTAACTATGAAGAAGAATCTGCTAAACTAGTTACTACACTATCTGGTATCTGTAACTCTGATAATGATTCTAGTGATGAGGAAGTGACATTTGAAGAACTTGCTGACTCCTACAAGAAGCTATGTATCAGAAGTGCTGAAGTCTGTCAGCAAAATGAGAAACAGAAAAAGCTCATAGTGAAGTTGGAGGCTGAGAAGAAGGAAGACACTGCTACTATAAGTCATCTCGAAGGAGAAGTTCTAATGTTGAACTCCAAACTTGATCAAATGACTAAGTCTTTCAAGATGTTAACAAATGGAACTGACAAGTTGGAAGAAATCCTTCAGGCTGGACAAAATGTAGGAAATATGTCTGGTCTAGGATTTGTGGCTGCAAATAAATCTGCTGTTGACAAGAAGAAGACCAGGCCTGATAAACAAATGTCAAAGCAGATGTCACAACATAGGACTCAACATCAAGAACAGAGAAATATGAAGAAAAAGTATCAAAGATGGAGATGTCATCATTGTGGGAGGTTTGGTCACATAAAGCCATTCTGCTTCAGATTATATGGATATCCTACTCAGACCCCATATGTCAAACCTAAGACTAACAAGGCACCATATACTCAACAGTGGAAGAAAAAGACTGCAGCCCTGATAGCTTACACCTCCCTTAGAGTTTCTGCCAAGGAAGACTGGTACTTTGACAGTGGATGCTCTAAACACATGACTGGAATCAAGAATCTGCTGAATGATGTCAAACCTCATACTACTAGTTATATCACTTTTGGAGATGGTGCTAGAGGAGAAATCAAAGGAGTTGGAAACTTGGACTTCCCTGGAGTTCCAAACCTAAATGAAGTGTTGCTGGTAAATGGTTTGACTGCTAATCTCATAAGTATCAGTCAACTATGTGATATAGGATTCAAGGTCAACTTCACCAAGTCTGAATGTCTTGTAACTAATGAAAAACAATAAGTTGTAATGAAAGGTGTCAGATCAAAAGACAATTGTTACTTATGGGAGTCTGAGAACACTAACTACTCTTCTGTGTGCTCTATAGTCAAAGAAGAAAAGGAAGTGAAACTTTGGCACCAAAAACTTGGTCATTTACATCTTAGAGGGATGAAAAAGATCATATCCATGGAGGCTGTCAGAGGGATTCCAAGGCTTCAGATTGATGAAGGGAGAGTCTGTGGTGAATGTCAGGTTGGAAAGCAAACTAGAATGTCACATCCAAAGACAAGACACCTGACCACCTCTAAGGAGCTAGAACTTCTACATATGGATCTGATGGGTCCCATGAAGGTGGAAAGTCTTGGTGGAAAGAGATATGCATATGTTGTTGTGGATGATTTTTCCAGATTCACCTGAATAAACTTCATTAGGGAAAAGTCTGATGTATTTGATGTTTTTAAAGAATTGTGCAAAAGAATTCAAAGAGAAAAAGAAGGATGCATTGTCAGAATCAGAAGTGATCATGGTAAGGAATTTGAAAATAGTAAGTTTGATGAGTTATGTTCCTCAGAAGGAATCAACCATGAGTTCTCTTCACCTATAACTCATCAACAAAATGGAGTTGTGGAAAGGAAAAACATGACCATACAGGAATCTGCCAGAGCAATGATACATGCCAAGAAGCTTCCTATTCATTTTTGGGCTGAAGCTATGAATACAACTTGTTTTGTCCACAACAGGGTCAACTTGAGAAAGGGAACATCATCCACCCTTTATGAACTATGGAAAGGAAGAAAGCCTACAGTGAAGTACTTCCATGTCTTTGGAAGCAAATGCTATATTCTGACAGATCATGAACAAAGGAGAAAGATGGACCCTAAAAGTAATGAAGGAATATTCCTAGGATACTCTACCAACAGCAGAGCATATAGGGTGTTCAATTCCAGGACCAAAGTTATGATGGAGTCTATAAATGTCATAATTGATGATCACCATGAGGAAACAAATGTCCCATATGATGTTGAGAAATTCTTTGAGACTTCAACACAAGTGTCTAAAAAGGATGATGTGCCCAATCCTACTCCATCAGAGTCTGAATCAAAGGAAGCTAACAAAGATCCTTCCATTAGAATTCAGAAAGATCATCCTAAGGAACTCATCATAGGAGATCCTAACAGTGGAGTCACTACAAGATCTAGAGAAATCATCACAAACTCTTGTTTTGTGTCTAAGATTGAACCAAAAAATGTTAAAGAGGCTTTGACTGATGAATACTGGATTGGAGCAATGCAAGATGAATTGAACCAGTTCAAGCAACATGAAGTATGGGAGTTAGTTCCTAGACCAGAAGGAACAAACATCATTGGCACAAAGTGGATCTACAAGAACAAGTCAGATGCTGAAGGAGTTGTCACTAGGAATAAGGCAAGGCTTGTTGCTCAAGGATACACTCAAGTTGAAGGGGTTGATTTTGATGAGACTTTTGCTCTTGTAGCCAGACTGGAATCAATCAGACTTCTCTTGGGAGTTGCTTGTCTCTTTAAGTTCAAGATGTTTCATATGGATGTGAAGAGTGCCTTCCTAAATGGGTACTTAAATGAGGAAGTGTATGTGGAATAGCCTAAAGGATTTGTGGATCCAAACTGTCCTGATCATATCTACAAATTGAGGAAAGCATTATATGGCCTGAAACAAGCTCCTAGAGCTTGGTATGAAAGGTTGACAAAGTTCCTCACTGACAAAGGATACAAGAAATGAGGTTTGGATAAAACTCTCTTTGTCAAGGATGAAGGAGGAAAGATAATGGTAGCTCAAATTTATGTTGATGACATAGTGTTTGGAGGAATGTCAGATAAAATGGTTAAACATTTTGCTAACCAGATGCAAGCTGAATTTGAAATGAGCCTCATGGGAGAATTGACCTACTTTCTTGGACTACAAGTCACAGAGATGGAAGACTCAATTTTTTTGTCTCAAAGCAAGTATGAAAAGAATATTGTCAAGAAGTTTGGGATGGAGAATGCCAGTCATAAAAGGACTCCTGCACCTACTCACTTAAATTTATCCAAAGACACAAGTGGAACAAATGTGGATCAAAGCTTGTACAGAAGCATGATAGGAAGTCTGCTATACCTAACAGCCAGCAGACCTGACATTGCCTTTGCAGTTGGAGTATGTGCAAGATACCAGGCTGAACCCAAAGTAAGTCACATTAACCAGGTGAAAAGAATTCTGAAGTATGTGAGTGGAACTTACAATTATGGCATGTTGTACTCTCATGGATGTGAACCAATTCTGTCTGGTTATTGTGATGCTGATTGGGCTGGTAGTGCTTATGATAGAAAGAGCACCTCTGGAGGATGCTTCTTTTTGGGAAATAATCTTGTCTCTTGGTTCAACAAGAAACAAAACCGTGTGTCTCTATCTACTGCTGAAGCTGAATACATAGTAGCTGGTAGCAGTTGTTCTCAAATGATCTAGATGAAACAGATGCTGACTGAGTATAATGTCACACAAGATGTCATGACATTGTACTGTGAGAATTTGAGTACTATTAACATATCCAAGAATCCTATACAGCACATCAGTACTAAGCATATTGACATTAGACATCACTTCATCAGAGATCTTGTGGAGGAGAAGGTGATTAAGCTGGAACATGTTGCCACTGAACTACAACTGGCTGACATTTTTACCAAAGCACTTGATGCTAGTCAGTTTGAGAATTTAAGGGGCAAGCTGGGTATTTGCAAATATGAAGAGATGTAGCAATTAATTTTGCTCAATACAAGGGTTGAAAGAGATATTTTAATCAAGTCTATTCTGATTGGGCTAATCATTTATTTCCCTCTTTCTTCCCAAAAGTTTAAGAAGAGGAATAGACATACTTATATCTCCCTCTTCTCATTTTGCTGCATCACTCTACATTCCCTCAAAAGAAGATTTCACACACGCTGTCACTTGTTTTCTCAATCTCTCCAGATGTCTCAACAATCTGTGTCATCTTCTTCATCAAAGGCAACTGCATCTTCCTCACCCACTGACACCGAACCTAGGGCAATCGTAAACTGCATGGATGCTGATGTTCTTGAGGTAACTCCACTTCGTGAAATGGCAGCTGATCCTACTAAGGTCAAGAAGCTGCGAACCAGACATGCAAGAAGATCACAAGCTTCTCCCTCTGGTAAATCTTCTCAACCATCATCCTTTGTTGCTCCAGAGATAGCTAATAGGGAAGGTTCTGCTTATGTGCATCAAGCTAATGCCAGACTAGTCACTAGGATTCTTAATGAGAATCACTCTGTTCCTGGTATATCTGTACCATTGAACCAAGAAACTGCTAGCCCTAATTTAGAAATTGATCCCAATGTCACTCAGAATGTTGAGACACCTAATGACAACATTGAGAAATCTCCAGAGAAACCTGATGATCACCAGACCCCTACTGACAAGGCTGTTGAACCTCCTGTCATTGATATTGATGAAGAATTTTCTGACAATGACTTAATTGCTAATATCAACTCTAGCATAGCTAAAAGGATGATGAGTAGAAAAGAAAAGCAGAGTGCTGCCCAAAGCCCCTCCAAAGAGAAGACTACTAAAGTTATTCATGAGAAAGCTAGGCCTGAGAACAAGGCTAGAGAAGAAGCTGAGAAGGATCAAAAAGCTGGAACTTCGAAAGGGAAGGGTAAGGTAAAAGCTAGGGTATCTGTTGGTAGTCTCTCAAAACCCTTGAGACAACCTATAGCCAAGAAAAGAAAGGCTCCTGAACACTCTGAATCTGATGAGGAATTAGACTTTGATTTTGATGTTGAGAGCAATGTTCCAGACATTCCTCTCAGGAAGAAACCCTCTTCTTGCAAACTACCTAAGGTTCCTGAAGTTGCCATTGACAACATCTCCTTTCACCATCCAGAAAATGCAAGCAGGTGGAAGTATGTGTTTCTGAAAAGGATTGCCTTAGAGAGGGAGCTGAACAGAAGAGCTATTAAGTGTAAGGAAGTCATGGATCTCATCAAGGCTGCTGGCCTGATGAAAATAGTGGTCAAGTTTTCCAACTGCTATGAGATTCTTGTCAAAGAATTCATAGTAAATTTGTCTGGTGGTTGTGCTGATGGAAAGTCAGCTAATTTTAAGAGTGTTTATGTGAGAGGAAGGAAGGTAAATTTCTCTCCTACTGTGATAAACAAATACCTAGGAAGGCCTTAACCTGATCTTGAAGTTACTGACAACCAGGTTTGTCAAACCATCACTGCCAAGCAAGTCAAGCATTGTCCCTTGAAAGGGAAGCTAACTGCAAGCAAGCTGAGTATGAAGTTTGCCATACTGCACAAAATTGGTGCAGCTAACTGGGTTCCCACCAACCACAAATCCACCATCTCCACCGGTTTGGGAAGATTTATCTATGCTGTTGGAACCAGAACAAACTTTGATTATGGCAACTACATCTTTGATCAAACAATGAAACATGCTGAGAGCTGTGCTATTAAAGGCCCTATTGCTTTTCCCTCTCTCCGGAGTGGTATAATCATTGATCAGTATCCTAATATTCTAGTTGAAAAGGACTCTGTGTGCAAAAGAGCTCCTGCACTTGGTTTTCACTATAAGTTGTTTCAGGGAACACATGTCCCTGACATTGTTATGACATCTGCTGAGACATCAAATGTCAAAGCTCATTCCAAGAAAGCTGATGTTATAGTTGTTCTAAAAGAAACCTGCAGAGAGCTTGATGCAAGAAAAAGGACTCTTGAAGAGCTGATTACTAGTCTGGAACATGAGGAGAATGAAGAACAGATGAGGGAAGAAGATGCTGATGAAGAACAGCATGATGGTTCCGCAAGAAGCTCACCAGAAGATGCTGCTAAAAATAGTGCTTCCTCAGGGGATGACAGTACCAAAAGGTCTGAGTTTGCTGCGATGTAAAGATTGATGCTGGAACTTGCTGCTGCTCTGATACCTTCTCTATGTTTTTGTGTATTTTGAATTTCCTTTTAATGTCTGTATAACTTGAAGTACTATATCCTTTGGCCTCTTTATGGCTAAAAAAGGGGAGAAGTAATTGTGGTAATTTTGGTAGAATTAGATATTGGTAGCTGTTATTAAAAATTCTGCTGCTTTCTAATCTCTGATCGTTTAGGGGTTTTAGCCAAAAATTTGCCAAAGGGGGAGTTTGTAAGTGTTTGCTTGTTGGCATTATTTTTTGGTAAAACCAGAATTGGGAATGTCATGACTGATGTCATAACATTCTGGGATAAAGACAAATTCTGCAGAAGGAATGCTTTACAGGAACAACTCAGTATGAGTGAATATCATGATGAATAAGCTATGATCATATGTACTGAATTCTACCAAAATCAGTGAGCAGGATACATGATGTCATAACCAATGTCATAACAAATGTTAATACATCCTGTACTAATCAAGTTGTTGTGCAGATTTATTGTGCCTGAGAATTTTCAGGAATCTGGTATGCTATTCTGAATTGAAGTATATTGACTGGATCAGATGATCACGTGGAGATTAGGTTACCCTTGCTTAACCCTAATCTGTTATGATGAAAGCTCAAGACCAAGTCTTTAGGTTAACTTTGGTTAACCCTAGCTATTTTTATGGAAACCCTAAATGAAGAATAGACTGCTTATATATTTCTCACAAAGCCTAATGGTGAGCAGCGCTTTTTATATAAGATCGATAAGGCATTGTGTAGATAGTTTTAGTAACTACTGTGAGCCAAGCAATTATCACTTGATAAGTTACTTGGAGTAGGATTTGGTTGTAAGGGTTGTTTATCACTCAAAGCTTTGAAGCACGAGTGTTGTGTCTCTTGATTAAAGCTTTGAAGCAAAATCAAGCGTATGTATTGAAGAATGTCTTCATAATCTTATTAATCAGTAGATTAGTATCACTCCTGTGATTGAGGGGGAGTGAGTAGTAACTCAGGTTTAAGTAGGACTTAGATTGAAGTTGCATTGGGTAGGTCTTAAGTGAAGGAGATAAACTGGTTGGTTTATTCCTAAATTAATACCTCTTATAGTGAATTTCCTCCCTGGCTTGGTAGCCCCCAAATGTAGGTGTTGTTACACACTGAACTGGGTTAACAATTGATCGTGTTCTTTACTGTCTTTTAAATTACTATTTGGTTTGTGTACAATTTTTCAGATACGGTGTCATAACATTCACTGTGACATTAAGTATCTATTGCCAGAATTTCAATAGGGAAAGCAGTAAGTTACGAAAATTAAATATCCTACGCTACTACAACACTTCGGGAATGGGGGTACAAGTTTATGAATGGGGGAGGAAAGCAATAAATCCTAATTATCTGTTACAAACTTTTGACAGTTACATAATTGTATTAATGCGAAAAATAAACAAATGTGCGGAGATAAAAGGGGGAAAGATGTAAAAACCCTAAAAATTCTAAGTATTTTAAGAAAATATTTTGTTGTTTCTTTGTTTAAAAAATTTTTGAAATGTGAAATAAAAAATTAGACCTAATTCTAATTTAATTTTCAATTTAATAAAATAAGGTGTGATTAAATTAATTAATCTTTATTATCAAAAATCTAAATAATTCTAAGTACTTATAAAATATTTTTGGTGTTTTATTTAGAAAATATATTTGAAGTATGAAACCTAATTCTAATTATTTTACACGTTAATAAAATAAAACAAAATGATTAAATTAAATTAATTTTTATTTATGAAGATTAAATTAATTAATTAAAAACCAAAATCTAAATTCTTTATGATTTTATGATTTTTGTTGATTAAAATAAAACTAATTTAAAAAAAGAAAATTGCAATTAAAATGAAATAAAGAAAATTAAAATGGGTTAGCAGTGTAAGCAAATTGGGGGTATGAAAAGAAAAAAAGGAAGGTTAGGCCCAACAACTAGTTTTTTTGTTTGAAACAGAAAATAAAAAATATATATTTATAATGTGCCCTGCGTTTGTAGAAGGAAATGAAGGGGTGCTGAAAAGCAATAGATCCTAGGCCCATAAGCGTAGGCCCAAATGCCTGTGTGATCCAGTGAGGCTGATCTTAGGAAGTCCACCATGGTCTTGGCTGTCTGGAGCGCTGGATCTGGAATCTTGAGATCTGATGGTCAAGATGTGAGGTATACCATGCACGCTTTGGACTTGTTTGCACTGGATCTGTGAGAAATAAACATGGAAAAGAAAAAATGTCCCACACCTGGATTGAACCCGGGACCAGGCATAAGTATGACTTAAACATGCGCGCGCTTCCACTAGGGTGGCCATTACATCCGGTCATAAAACAATTTCAGCTAAATATAAAATAAACAAGTTTTCAAATTTTGAACTTCATCTTCTTCCTCGCGCGCGTTTGACAGTAACAACAACAACATTATTGAAATTTCTAACTCCTTCAATTCTCAATAATTTTAAAAAATGTAAACATGAAAGTTGTTCTAAATTTCACCACCAATTCAAACATGTAACTTTTGAAAGCTATAAGTTAAAGTCTGAAACGAATTTTACTTGGTACCAAACTGAAACCTAATATTTCAAAAATTTCAATTTCAAAATTCTCATCACGTAGTCAACATAAATGAAAACTAAAGACATGGTTAGCTTCAGGGATATCATATGTACATTTTATCTTTTAAAATTGAAAGAAAATTATGCACGTATAGGGATTTCAAAGTTGGAGAAAATTACCTCTAAAGTGAGAATCGAGTTTGAAGTTAGAGCACTTCTGGAGGTGTTAGGATGATCTGGGTAGCTTCACTGAACTCCCATGAAGCTTTTGCAACGCCTACCTTGGATTGAGAGTGCCTCAATTATTCTGGACAAGTCAAGTTACAGAGGTGTAAAGTGATGTTTGGACAATGATGGTGGAGGTGTTACAGTCGTGCCAAGAGTGTTTGGACAACTTCTATTTGGTGGATAAAAGGTATTTGAATGATAAAAGAGGAAAACACACGATTGGATTTGAAGTTGGGTGTTGGAATCTTCAAATGTGCAACAATGGAATTTTTTAAGTGATTATGAGTATGAGAGTGTTTGAGGGCTTGTGAAATCATGCTTTGGCTTGAAAATAACCTCTTTATTTATAGAGAAAAGGTTTGAGGGAAAGGGTTGATCAGGTTTGCAAGTTGTGGAGTTATGGCTTGGTTGAGATGTAACTTGTGATTTCTTGAGAAATCAAAGTTTCAATGCATAGTACCCTGCCTTCTAGAGTTGATAGACACTTTAAAGATGTTCCTATGAGTTGTTAGGTTGAGTGTGTGCAGATGAAACAAGTGAGAGGCTCAAGGAGAGTTGGCAATTGCATAAAGCATGCTTTACCAAAATGGAAGTCTTGCCTTTCTCCTTTAAATGGAAAAATGGATTGGATAAAGCTTTAATCACTTGGATCATGGCTCAAAAGTGTGTGTAATCTTCTGATTATGGATAGATTTGGAGGTTAGAGGCCTTCAAAGTGGGATTATGCAGCATGGCTTGAAGATTTGGTTATGAACTTGTCATAAAAATGACCTATAATGCAACCTTAGATACCCAACTTCATCTCTTCAAAACTCCTAGCTCAAGCATGATATTTTTATGATGTATGACATTTTGGAAATCTTGAAACATTGTCTACAACTTTCATGTTTACCACTTTTGTTGAATCAATTGGGAACTTGGTGAAAATTTGCCAAGAAGTTGAGATAAAAAACTGACCAAAACTTGTTGAAATTTTTTCTAAGTGTTAGATAAAAATGTCATAACTTCATGGGCTCATATATCTTAATCTAAGAACTTTTTGAGGATCATCCCACATTAAAAAAGTTATAGAATTCATCAATGCCTACAACTTTCTTGTTGAAAGTTTTTCTTGAATCAACTTGTATCTTGAGGAAACTTGCTTGTGAAGTTAGGGTTTTTAGGTACAAAACACTTGAATTTTTTCTAAGTGTTTGAAAATCTTGAATTTTGTTGACTTTCTTGATTATTTATGATCAAGTTTTATAGTTTTGAATACCTTGATGATTCTTGAATCTCAATGTTGACCAAAAAAGTCAAAGTTTGACTTTTGTATGATTGTTGACTTTTCATCAACTGATGCAAATTTTCAACTATCAATCACTTGTATATTTGAAGATGTCTTGGGCCATGTAATTAGATCAAGATGTTGTATTTGATCTCTTGAGATCATGCTTCAATCCATTAGGTCATGCACTAGGTCAAAAGTCAATGATCAGTCATCTTTAGTCAAAACCCTAATTTTGGCAATTTTTTACCTTTAATGATTTGAGGGTTTTCCTTGAGGAATCATGATCAACCCATGATCAAATGATGAATATCACCTAAAAATGTTGATGTTGACAAAAAATCTTGAAGTTTGACTGTATGTTGACCACAATTGACTTTTTGTCCAATATAGTTGATTTTCAATCATTTGAGCCATTGACTGAGCAAACATGTGATGCAAGACTTAAAACTTGACATAAGAATTATTGAGGACCTGTGGTGAACCATGAAAGTCATTTGAGTCCCTTTCAACCCAATCTTACTTGAGAAACACAAAACCCTAGTTGAAGATCTTTTCTTAGGAGGAGGTTTGACCATTCAACTCTTGAGTAGCCTTGAGTATTTGAGATCTTTGTGAGCATGTTTTGAAGAAAATAGAAGGGAAAATTTTGGGGTACAACAGATACCTTCTCATCTTAAGGAGTTAGTCTCAAAAGTTCCCGACAATTCTCAATTCACCAAGAGATATGGTCATCTACTCAGTCTGGTCACTACTGGTTTTCAGGAAGACATGATGAGCGTTCTTTTCCAGTTCTTTGATCTGAAGCATCACTATTTTACCGTCCCAGATTATCAGTTGGTACCCACAATGGAAGAATTCTCTAAATTGCTCAAAGTGCCCATTCTTGATCAGATACCTTTCACCAATTTAGAACAAGTTCCAAAACCTGAAGACATTGCAGTAGCCCTACATCTAAAACGACCAAACATTGTATCTAATTGGGAAACAAGGAATGGAGTCAAGGGTTTCTCTCCTAAATTTCTGATAGAGAAGGCTCAGGGATTTCTAGCTTCCATGAATCTTCTGGATTTTGAGGATATTTTGGCCTTGTTGATCTATAGTTTGGTACTTATCCCTAATCCAAACCAATTCATAGATATGAGTGCCATCAAGATATTTCTCACTCATAACCCGATACCTACTTTACTCGGAGATATTATGCATTCCCTCCACACCCGTACTATGAAGAAGCGGATAACTCTTATGTGTTGCATACCTCTGCTGTCCAGGTGGTTTATTTCGCACCTGCCCCGATCAGTGTGAAGAACGAATAAGGTTTGAGATTGTCTCAAAGGTTGATGTTGCTAGCTCATGTAGATATCCATTGGTGTTCTCGATCTCAGGAATATGTCACTATTATTGATAGTTATGTGGAATTCCCTAATGTTCCTCTCCTTGGTATAAGAGGGGGACATCACTTACAACCCTTCTGTAGCTCTGTGTCAGTTTTGTTATGATCGAAGAGACGATCCTCATGATATACTCATCCAGGGTATTGTGTTTGACTATGAGAATGATCCTCAGAATTACCATCAAAGGTTTGTACATGCTTGGGGCGCAAACAAGATTTATAGCAAAACTTTGGGACACGAGAATTCCATTCCTATAGAGCCTTACCTCAGATGGGCGTGGTCTCATGCTTAGAATCTCAAAATGCCATATCCCGCTATCTTACCAGTGATCGTAGAGTTTGTTGTTGAGGGGGATGTTTCTCATATTATTCTTCATCCCGGTATGACTATTGACTTCAAAGAACTACAGACGTCCTGGATTCAACTAAAGGAAGAAAGAGATACCTTTGAAGCTCGTTTCTATGCTAGTGAGAAGAAAGTACTGGAGCTGACAAAATGACTCCACGAAGAACAAAGCCTTAATGCATATGTCAACACAAAGAGGAAGCGTCCATGGGAGACTTGAATTTATATTTTCCTATTTTGTAACTATTTTTTATTAAAAGCAATTATAATTTGAACTTATTACTAAAATTTCTTTTATTTACTTTTATTTAACCAAATTTAAATCCCGCGACAATCCTTGAAAACATGGCATTTGCATATCATGCATCATTATATAACAAGTTTTCCCATACAGGTTTTCTCATCTTCTTGCTGTTTATTTCAGTAAAAGATGGCTCTTGAACAGATTGTTAAGGAGCTCCAAGCTTAGAATGCCCAATTCCAGGAGACCCTCCTGAATCTTGCTCAAGGGTAGAAAGATATGATGGTGCTCATCACCAAAAAGAAGAAGACTTGAAAGCCAATTGTTATTCTTGACATGGGAAGAAGATTCAAAGGTCCGGCTAAACAAGTTCAAACTACTGATATCACTTATGATGAAGATGACAACCAAGAGGAGGATGGTAGAAGTGCCATGGATGAAGATGGAAGCCATGTTGGTTCTGGTAAGATTTCTGAGGATGAAGACTATTTTGATGAGCAGTATCCTCCTGCGGATGATAGATACAAGTAGTTAGAAGACCGTTTTAAATCTATGGAAATCTAGAAAGTGCTTGGATTGGATTTCAGAGAGCTAGGTCTTGTTCCGGGGGTAGTTATCCCTCACAAGTTCAAAGTCCTTGTTTTTGCTAAATATGGTGGTGTGTCTTGTCCGAAACTTCACCTGAGATCTTATGTTCGAAAGATCCAACCCCATACTACTGACAGAAAGTTATGGGTTAACTTCTTTCAGGAAAGTTTGTCTAGTACACAACTGGAATGGTTCTATCAGCTGGAGGGAACTAACATCCGTACTTGGGAAGACTTGGCTGCTGCTTTTTACAAGCAGTACCAATACAATGCTGACCTTGCACCAACTCGCGTGCAACTACAAAACATGACTATGGGTTCGAATGAAGGATTCAAGGAATATGCCCAGAAGTGGAGAGACTTAGCTGGAAGGGTGCAACCTCACTTGTCTGACTGGGAGCTAGTTGATATGTTCATGGGTACTCTAACAGGTCCATTCTTTAATCATTTGATTGGGAGTTCTTCATCTGGTTTTACTATAGCGATCCTAACTGGGGAGCAAGTTAAAAGTGGTATCGAGAGCAGAAAAATTCAAGTGGCTGCATCCTTTAGTGCTGTAAAGAAGACGTTCAACAATAAAAATGAAACTAATCTTGGTCGTGGCCAGAAAGGTCGTGGTAAAAATGACTACAACCAGTATGTGGGAGCGGTACTAATTTATAATCCTGCACCTGTTCAACAATAACAACAGAGAAATAAGCGTAGGTCAGATGCTCTGGGAAGGCAGTTTACAAAGATTAATATGCCATTATCTCAAGCGTTACAACATTTTCTAAAAGCGGAACTGATTACGCTAATGGATCCTCATCAAAACCCTAACACCTCCTCTCCTAAGTACAATATGAACGCGCGATGCGCCTACCATTCTAACAGTCCTGGGCACGACTCCAACAACTGCCGGAGCCTGAAAAACAAAATTCAGGACATGATTGACAATAAGGAAATTGAGTTTGATCCTCTGGAGACTCCAAATGCGATTAATGCGCCTATGCCGAAGCATGAAAAAGGCATAAGTGTAATTGATGATGTTCTTTATGTTGTTGATGTCAGTGAATTGGTGACTCCTTTACCAATAATCAAGATGAATTTGTTGCAGGGAGGTTTATTTCCGGGCTGTATTGAAAAATGTTACTGCTGTGCGGTCCAACCCAATGGTTTCAAGTTACTGAAGGAAGACATTCAACGCCTAATGGACAATCATATAATTTTGATCGAGAAGGTTCTGTCTACTGAGAATCTGTGTCAAGACTTATCCGTAATTTCTGGCCCTCTTGTTAGGGTCACCTCCAAAGGTCCTGTAAGGATTACTTCCAATCTGAAAGCTGCTCCTCTGGTCATCCCTACACTTGGACCTATCCCATATTCTTCAGGTAAAGCTATTCCTTGGAACTATGGATCCGACGTCTACTAAAGGCGCAACCATGATTTGACTCTACTTCGTTGTGTGGACAAGAAAGGGGCAGAGAATATTATGGAGGATATGCATGAAGGTGTCTTTGGTACTCATTCCAATAGACATACTATGGCTAAGAAAATTCTGAGAGCATGTTACTATTGGTCGACTATGGAAACCGACTGCCATCACCACTCAAGAACTTGTCACAAGTTCCAGATATATGATAACAAAGTACATGTGCCTCCAGTACCTCTGAATATCTTGACTGCTCCTTGGTTGTTTTCAATGTGAGGAATTGATATGATCGGAGAAATCAAACCTACTGCTTCCAACGGGCATCACTTCATCCTCTTCGCCATTGACTATTTCATGAAGTGGGTTGAAGCAACCTCATTTGCCTCTTTTGCTAAGAATGTGGTTGCCAGTTCATTAAGCATAACCTTATCTGTCGTTATGGCATCCCCAAAAGGATTATCATAGATAATGGTACTAATATGAACAACACTATGATAATAGAACTCTGCATGTAGTTCAAGATCAAGCACCATAATTCTTCTCTGTATCGACCGAAGATGAATGGAACAGTGGAAGCCGCCAATAAGAACATTAAGAAGATTGTGCAGAAGATGGTTGTGACCTACAAAGACTGGCATGAGATATTACCGTTTTCTCTTCACAGTTATCGCACCTCATCTCGGACATCAACTGAGGCAACCCCATTCTCTCTGGTTTACAGTATGGAAGTTGTGTTACATGTCGAAGTTCAGATTCCTTCCTTGAGAATTATGAAAGATGCAGACTTGGACGAAGACGAATGGATTCAGACTAGGCTAGATCAGTTGAATTTAATTGAAGAGAAGAGGCTTGCGGCTGTCAGTCACGGTCAGATGTATCAGAAGCGTATGATCAACGCCTTAAATAAAAAAATCAAGCATCGGGTATATCAGGCTGGTGACTTGGTAATAAAGTGCATCATCCTACCGCAAGGTGATCCCAGGGCCAAATGGACTCCCACCTATGAAGGGCCATTTGTTATTAAGAAGATATTTTCGGGCGGTGCTATGATACTTACCACGATGGACGATGGAGATCTTCCACACCCTGTGAACACAAACATAGTTAAAAGATACTACGCATAAAAAACGACCCGCTTGGTTGAATGGCCTAGGCAAAAATAAGGGCATCCCGACGAACCAAAAGGGTTCGGGAAAAAATTAGAGGTATATATATATATATATATATATATATATATATATATATATATATATATATATATATATATATATATATATATATATATATATATATAAAAGACTATACACCCGGTAAGTCGAAAACCTGAAAAGGCGGCTTGGACAAAAAAGGGTATCCCGGTGGACTAAAAACCCGAAAGGGGCGGTCCAGGCAAAAATTAGGGATAAAAGCGTACGACTATGTCCCGTTGGATCATTTATAACCAACTTTATTACCAATGTCAAGTTCGAATGGTGCTGGTCAGTTCAATCAACTTTTTCCGACAAGCAAGGGATGAGATGCTCGAAGACATAAGGGTAATAGCAGAGTTGGAACCCGACGAGATCATTTACACATAGCTATATATTTTTCTTTCACTTTGTACTCTCCTCATTTTTCACAATGATTTCCTCTTACTAGTATTTTTGTCTCCTTGTACAACAATCTTCTGTTTATAGGAAAACTATCAATATAAACACAATTTCAAAAGTTAAATTTTGTTTTAATTTTTCTATTTTGTTTGAAAAAACGTCCAATGATTAAATTGAATGACCATATGCATATGAACAGGATTAATGTTAACAAAATATTGCATAAAAACAGGAATAAGTATTTACTCAAGACTTTAGGAGGAGAGATAATGTTTAAGTCGTCCATGAATCCCCACAGAGAAATCTCCAATAAAGTTGCCCCACGGAACAGTTCCCATAAGTTTATCCCCCGTGGAATCAGCATCACAAGCTCATCTTCAACAAGGACATAGTCCCAGCAGGCCGTGCTCACCAGCAGATCCCCCTAGTGGACCAAGGAGTATAATCTTTCCCCCGACAATATTGCCAACCTACGAGATTCCAATATTTAGTAGATTATTATAGCGGCACGGTTCACATGAATTATCTTCCCCAACCGGGTTTATTTCTCCAACACTGTACATCCCCTGCAGAATTCCCTTCTCCATCTGGATTCAAGTCCCTCAGCAGAACATAGTCCTCAACAGAGTGTTTCTCTAACAGGGTTTATTTCCCCAACAAGGTTTATTTCCCTAGTGGAATTCAATCTCCCCAGCTTAAGTTTGTCCTTCTGACTACTGTAAATCACCGACAAAACATTTCTCTGTAGAAAAGGGTAGTCCATACCATTATACCCAGAGATTTGCTTCAAAATTAGAAAGAGGACTAAGTATCAGTTAATCTTATCCTCCCTAGACGGGTCGGCGACCATACCATATTTTTGGTCAGACAATACCTCGGAAGTTTATCCATCTCTTTTATGCCCAGTCAGGATGTATAAGAATTAAACTCCCCAGTAGAGCGATGAACAACCAATGTTCTTGAGCTCGTCTTCCCAAATAGAAATCAACATTCCCTAGAAGAGTTTTCTCAAACAGCAAGCAGGAATCCCTAGCAGATCTAAGATTCATATTCGTCATCCCTAGCAATAACTAGGGATTTATTTTCCCAATCAAGAATGTTATATGAAGCTACCGATACACTTCAACGACATCTCACATTCATACATCATTTATCATAGCATATGCATACGAAACGCATTAGCACATTCACATTTATTTCAAGAGCATCATTACACAACGCATTACATACATCATGATGTTGCATAAAACTAACTTTGTCTTTTCAGCTTAAGTTTGCAAACGGATAAGTATTTCCCTCAGAGACTACATCTGACAAGTAGCTACTTAAACATTTTCCCCAGAAGGTCATTCTGAAAGATATCTCTTCTAGATGAAGTCAGACGTAGACATCTTCTAGTACATCATTCAAAGGAAGTCAAGCGTAGATTTCTTTCTGATATCCCTTTTGGAAAAAGTCGGGCCTAGACTCTTTCCGGTATCTCTTCTGGTTGAAGTCAGGAGTAGACATCTTCTAGTTCAGATGAAGTCAAGCGTAGATTTCTTTCTGATACTCTTTTTGGAAAAATTCAGGCGTAGACTCTTTCTGGTACCTCTTATAGTTGAAGTTGGGCATAGACATCTTCTAATTCAGATGAAATCAAGCGTATATTCCTTCTGAAATTTCTTTGGACAAAGTCAGGCATAAACTCATTCCAACATATCTTCTAGACAAAGTCGAGCGTAGACTCCTTCTAGTATATCATTCAGATAAAATTGTGCATAGATTTATTCCGGTATTCTTTTGGACAAATTCGAACGTAGACTCATTCCAAATACATCTTTTAAAGACAAAGTCAGGCGTAGACTTATTCTGGTATTTCTATCAACAGTTACTCTGGATGGCATCTGTATGCCCATCTCCGACAATTCTCTGTCACCTCTCTAAATGGAATCTTTAAGCCCATTCCCGTTATAATCAACCAACGGTGTTACTCCGTGCACAAGTAAGTGCAAATTTCTGGGCACTTAAGTGTTCAATCATCTTTAACCTTTAAGTCATAAATGGCGGACGTGCCAATCTAACTCTTCAGGTTTAAGCAGATTGAAGAGGGGCATCTCTTGTACCCTAAACTTTTCTCTCATTTTTCTTCAATACTTTCTCATGGGATCCTAATTTGCTCAAGTTGGCTAAAGAATTGATCAGACAAATTCTCCTCCTAAGCAATGGGTCCACAACTAGGGTTTTATGTTTCATAGGGAAGATTGGGTTTTCAAGGTCTCAAGTCGTTTTCATGGTTCTCCATAGATCTTCAAGAATGCTCATGTCAAGTTTCAAGCCTTGTATTTCAAGTTTCCTTAGTCAATTGCTCAGATGACTGAAAATCAATTGTATTGGGTAAAAAGTCAACTACGGTCAACTTATAGTCAAACTTCAAGATTTTTGGTCAACATCAACATTTTGAAGTGATATCCATCATCTGATCATGGTTTTATCATGATTCTTCAATAAAATCCCTCAAATCATCAAAAGTCAAAATTTGCCAAATTAGGGTTTCCTTAGGAGAAGTCAACAGAAATTTGACCAAATATAACTTTCACATGCTTCATCATCTTTTCCCAAACCAAAGCTCATTTTAAAGGAAAATCAATTCTCTACAACTTTGTATCTCTATGCTCAAGTCTAAAAAATGCATCATTTGAGAGATATAAGCTAATACATTACATGTCATTTCAAAAGTCAACAAAAATACACATTTTGTCAAGGCAACTTACATTAAGATAAAGTCTTTAAAAGCAATAATGGTCAACATAAAGGTTGTATAGGATATCTTGAGATTTCCAAAACGTCCAAGATCACCTTTGAAATATAAAAATTGAGTGAGTTATGTCCATTGCAAGTTGGGAAGTTTTGAGCAAGTGCATGAAGTTCATTTGAGCAAGCTTGATATTTTGGACTTTTGGTGTTGATGCCTTTCATACATCTCAGAATTCATTCACACACGTTTTGGATTTATTTTTATTATTTTTTATTTAATTCATTAATAATAAAAAATAATAAGATAAAATTATATCTTGTTACACAAGGGCCCAAGCCCATTTGTTTTGCCCTAAAAAATCCTCTTTATATTCAGGTCTCAAGATAAGAACAAGACACGAATCCTTGCCTCCAAAACTTGTCCAAAGTTTTTCCAAATTTTCCAAGAACCCTAAGTTCTCAAACCCTATTCTCCAACGAGTTTCAATCAGTGTTGAACCTTCCATTAGCCTCTTGAGACTCCCAGGAATCCATTCCAATCATTCTTGAAGCATGGAGTATCCCAGAAAGAATTCCTCAAGAGCACTGGTTGGGTAGTATTTCAAAACTTTGAATTCTTACTTGTTGCATTTGTTTATTGATTTTGTGTGTTCGTGTATGTTTACAATGATGTTTAGTACATAGTGCAACCATTACATGGGATCCATGACGTCTAAATCATGAGTTACCATTAAGGGACCAAATTAGAGTTTTCCTTCTAAGCGCATGATCCAAGCGTTTTCTGTAACACCCTAATTCTACCCCTCGTAATTAATAATAAAATCAGAGTTTCAAAATTTCATCCAAACATAAATTGAGGTATCACATATTCGTGTTTTTCATCACTTTACATTATAATGCACATCACAAAATCAAAATTCAGATATACCGATTCATAACATAAATCATCATATAAACATGTGACTAATCAAAGCACAATGGATGTGTTCACAAAATGTACGTATCATCATGTTATCATCAATACATAAAGTCATAAGATAGTATACATAAACTATCCTATTAAAATAATAACGTCGCCCAAATCCCGAGTGTTACTACTATCAGAGCAGAGCGACTCAAAATAAAGAGACTCGAGTTAATCCTCATCATCCTCGCGGATCACCTGCACGTTACCAATATAAAGGCAACGACGAAACAAGTAAAGGGTGAGATACTCCAAAACATATAATTAAAGGCATGATAAAATATATAAATAGTTTTGGAATCATAAATGATATAGGATTAATAAGAGTATGTCTGCACATATCCAAATCTCACACACTTTAAATCATCATTTAGTGTATAAAATCAACACTTTAATTTCGTCACGTAATCATCATAATCATACCAAAACAAGACATAAACTTCATCGCCATAAACTCATATCGTCGTGTTACCGTCATGTTATATTCATCACTTACTCATCATGAAATTATCGCATCATATTCACTTTATGTTCAACACAAAAATCATCGCAAAACAACTTATCGTGTATCATCACAATTCATCATAAGCCATGAAATAAAACTCAAAGCCAAAAGACTCAAAAATAAACATAACCGACTCCATGAGACACGACTATGTTATGCATGTGGTACCCGTCGCTTTGTCCATAATTAGGGACATTCGGCATAAAAGCCCATCGTCGCTTTGGCATAAAAGCCCTCGTCGCTTGGCATAAAAGCCCTCGTCGGCAATGCAATGTGTTGTACCCCAAAATTTTCCCTCTCATTTTATCAAGATTTCCCCTCACAAGACTCTTTGGACTCCAGACAGAATTAGGGTTTGCTCTGCTCAAGACATCTCCTTGCACTGTTGACCTGGAATTAGGGTTTGAGTTTGCACAGGGATTTTTGGACTTCCAATGCTCAATGTGACTTTCATAACTCATGTTGGACTTATAAGATTGCTCATACCAAGTTTCAAGCTTTGAATCAAAATTTTGCCCAGTCAATTGGACAGTTGACCTAAAAATCAGCTGTATTGGGGAAAAAGTCAATCATGGCCAATTTACAGTCAAACTTCATAATTTTTTATCCACATCAACATTATAGGCTCATATGAACCATTTGATCAAGTTTGGACCACAACTCCTCAAGAAATTTGATCAGATCATCAAAAGGGCAAAATGGTCATTTTTAGGGTTTTTGACTACAGAAGGGCAATTTCTGATTTTTAACCTAGCCAATAGCAAATTAGGTTCAATAATGAATTCAAGGACTCAATGGAATCATATTGACCTAATCACAAGGTTCAAAAGATCTCAAATGCATTGGATTGACAGATGAATTTTCCAGTCAACTGATCAAAAATTAACTGTACACTGAAAAGTCAAACTTTGACTTTTTGGTCAAAATCAAGTGCCAAGGGTCATTTTTCATCAAGATGTGTCAAAACATGAAACTTGTTCACCAAGAAACCTAATTTTGAAAATTAGGGTTTAAAATGGAAAATTTTCATAACTTAGAAATTTTCTAAGTTATGAAAATTTCTTATTTTTTCCCAACTTTGCCAAACTTTTTCACCATGATGCAATTGGATTCAAAGAAAACTTCCAACATGAAAGTTGTATTACTCCAAAAAATATACAACTTTTATTCACAAAGTTTTCCCAAAAGATGCTTGGATCTCAAGTTATGAATTTGTGAACAAGGGTCCATGAAACTTTTAACTTAGTGAAATTTTGCCCTAGTTTAGGCAGGATTTTGACCTATCTTCATGGCAACTTTTAACATAGTTAAAAGTGGAATCTCAAAATGAATTTCAAATATGGATTGTATAGCATGTTACAAGCTTTCCAAAATGTCCAGGAACTCTCCAAGATCATTTGTGGTTAGGGAGAATCGAAGGTTTGAATTTGGCAAAATATCACTTTGGTCCATGGCATTTTTCATGTTGCTACAAGTTGTAAATTATGTCCAACCATGCTTGTACTTGGTTTACAAGTCTTAAACCCTTCCACACTCAAAAATTGAATCCAAACACAATGGATTAAAGCTTTGTTCTGAGTTTTAGAAGTTTACACATTGAATTAATCTAAAAATGGCAAAAAGGCAACATTGCCACTTTGATAAAGTTGGATTTATGTCAAGTTGTTCCTCTTGAGCTGTGAACCCAATCTTTTGCAGAAAACCAACTCCACAAACTTAGGGAAAGGTACACCAACTTTGTGCAGCTAGGAAGGAGGCCTTTACAGGCTCTTGAGCATTGTCATTTCACCTTTTCTTCAAAACCAAGTCAACTTACAAAATCACCACAACTCTTGTATCTGATATAACCAAGCTTGGTAAACATTTTCAAATAGGTTTTGCACATCACACTAAGCCAGAAACACGATCTAGCAACCTCTCAAACACCCTTGTACACCAAAACACCAAGTTCTTGCAAAACAGGGAAGTTTCTGCAGTTTGACTTCCATCTTCACATTGCCTCGTGCGTTTTGCTTGCAACCAGTTCCAATACACTCCATACAACATACATAAGCTATCCCAACCATTCCCAAGTCACTGTAACTCCATTTAAACACTTCACCATTTTTTCTTTGAAGCTTTGCAGGTTGAGTTCTATAGAGACATCCAGGCCATTTCAAAGCAAACTAAGCATTGGGAAAGATCAAGGGAACATCAAGCAAGCTCACAAGTATCTCAGGCCTCACTCACAACCCCTAAATTTCCATACTCGAGCTTGACTAAAACAGGTAAAGTTAAAACTTCTATCTCTCTATTTAGGAATCATTAGGCTTAGGTTTGTGAATAAAAAATGTAGTCCTCATTCCCCTTGAGCTGTACATATGCATAGAATTCATTTAAGTTAACTGAGCTGGGAGAATTTGATTGATGAACTTTCTGAAAAAACTAGGTTAGAAATTAGGGCCAGAGAAATTCTCTCTGGTCTTTGAGAGTTAGATTAAGTTTTTTATATGGTTAGAATCGTATGATCGTGCTCTATAACTTTCATGTTTCAAGTTTTTGTTTTTAAGCACAAATGCAGGAGTTACCAGTTTGAACATCAAGCGCACATTTTTCTGTTTCTCAAGGTTAGAGATGAAGTTAAGTTGGGCTGGGCCTAGTCCTTTTGGCTATTTGCACCCCATTGCTTACTGTCTGCACCCCTTGGCCCATTGATTTTATTTCTTTTATATTTTCCATTCCTTTTTTATTTTCTGAGTTTTATTATTTTTTCTAAATATAAAAAAATCATCAAAAACATTTTCTTAAATTTTCACATTTTATTTTATTATTTTTATTATTTTTTGGACATAGAAATAATTTATTAATAATGATATACTTTTATTTTCTTAAAATAAATTCATAAATAATACCAAAATATTATATATTTTTATTTTTATTATTTATATACTTAAATAATATTTTTCTCACACATTTAATTTTTTTAACATTTTGTATATATTTTATTTTATTTTCTTGTACATAAATAAATAATTATAATATATATATTTTCTTAAATAAAAAATTAGGGTTTATTACCCTTTCCAAAAATGATCTTTTATTTTCTTATTTTTTTTAGACAAAAATAATTTATTTTTACATACATAAAAATAATACAAAAAAACATATTTACATATTTATGTTTAAGTGCACATTTAAATATTTGTCAATTTATCATTTGTACAATGAGTTCAATTTGGTTGTAAAAGTTGACTTAGGGTTTTATTTTCTTGCAAATATCCCCCTATTCAAATTTGTATCCCCCTCCCTATAATCATGTTGTAATAGTTGTAGATTTACTTTTACGCACTTTATTGCTTTCAAATATGCATGATAGAAAGATTAGGGTTTGTATGCAAAAATCCAAAATCAAACAAATAGCTTGACTAATACAAGACAAAAATGCATGAAAATTGACAACACAATGCACACAAGCACCCCTAGGGTTTCATCCACTTGTTGCCTTTAAAATGGCCATGGTATGCATGCTAAGTATCTTGGCAAAACAAAGTCAAAACAAAAAGATCATAGTCCCTCGATGACACTATCTTGGTTGCCTATACAAAAATGATCTAGTCCCTCAAAAAAATTTGCTAAAGATACTTAGCACAATTGCTATCATGGTCATATGATGACCTGCGCCTGTCCCGTTTAACATCCAAACACAAGGTTGTTTACCAAATGCAATGGTAAAACAACAATTTCAAAGGGTTAAAAATGTATAGGAAAGATCTTTGAGTAGGTAGGTAGATGCTCCTAGTTACTTGATCAAAACTTGCAAACATCCTTGCTATTTTCAAAAACACATCACAACACAATTTCAAAACATTTCCCAAAACAAACTTTCAAACATTGAAACATTTTTCAAAATACAAAACACCTTTGTATATATTCAAACAAGAATCATTACAAAGGTTGCCACAACGATGGCCTCTTTTTAAAATACTTTCAAAACCACACACAAAAGCACCATTTCAAACAATTGAAAAGCAAAAGCAAGTGATCTAAAACAAGTAACTAAGAGCCCATGGAAAACCATGGATGAAAAGGGTACTAGCACCTTCCCTTTTCATAATCTACCCCCTAACCCAAAAAAACAATCTCAAAGGTCTTTACTATGCTTTTTGACCTTTCCTTTGGATAAAATAAAAAGTCGGTGGCGACTCTTGCTAAACCGAAACATTTGCGAACACAAACACAAAACCTCAAGTCAGTTCTCTCACCGCATCACAGAACTGGTGACTCTACTGGGGAATATTATAAAAGTGGGGTTACCTTAGGGTTTTAGATCACCTTTACATGCTTATCTTGCTTGACTTGATTGCTTTACATTTAGGTTCTATTGTTTGGGTCTAAAATCCTCTACCCGGATTTGGGAAACATTCATAGGTAAATAGCAATACATTGTGGAAACTGTGCGGGGTATACCGACATGGTTGAAGCAATAGCTATATTAGTGCGACATATTTGTGGGTACTGGTAGCCTTTGAGTTAATCAAAGAGAATATGGGGCCGCTGAGTGATGTCATGAAGTACTAATGGACTTTTAGAACCTTTACTTGACCAACTTGGCCTTTTTTAGGGGTAGTGAGATGACCGGCTTTGGTGCAGTCCGAAGTTGGTAGATACTCGATACTACACTCATTGAGTGTTGTTTTCTTGGAATATTTCGGTCGCCAGTAAAGTGGCTAAACTGAAACAATGAACTCAGAAAATAATCTTGTGATATTGAGCTCCTTAGAACCCGGTTACTATTTATAAGACAGGTTGAGCCAACTAAACTTCAAGAGGGTACTTACCTATGAAACCCCATGCAAGCCTGAAACTAGGATCTTGTGTGATTTGTTTGTACATATATACTTGTGCATAACATCATGGACTTCATGAAGCATCATATGCATCCACTAACCATTTCAAGGATTTGGATCTTCATCTTTGTTCCTATTTTGTAGGTAATGGAATCACTTAGCAGGAAAACAATTCAAGTCAACCTTGTGAGAATTCCTCCTCAACTCAAGGAGCT
Source organism: Vicia faba (assembly GCA_948472305.1). Taxonomy (NCBI): domain Eukaryota; kingdom Viridiplantae; phylum Streptophyta; class Magnoliopsida; order Fabales; family Fabaceae; genus Vicia; species Vicia faba. Next base: position 188,129,810 of record OX451736.1, on the reverse strand, counting down.
TGCATCAAGGATTCCTGAGAATTCTCCGTTCACCGAGAGGCATGGTCGTCTTCTCAACTTAGTCAACACCAACACTGAGGAAGATATGGTGAAAGTTCTCTTCCAGTTCTTTGACCCCTACACCACTGCTTCACATTTCCTAATTACCAGCTTGTTCCTACTTTGGAGGAATTTTATCAACTCCTGAGGATTCCTATTCTCCATCAACTACTCTACAACGGTACGAAAAGAGATCCAAAACCTGAAGATGTTGCTCAAGCCTTACACTTGCAACCATCTGATATCATAGGCCCTTGGGAAACTATAAGTGGTGTCAGGGTTTCTTGGCAAAGTTCCTGTTTGAGAAGGCCCAAGCTGCTGGAATTCATTGGACTTACAAGATTTTGAGGAGATTTTAGCTCTTCTCATCTATGGGTTGGTCTTGTTCCCAAACCCTGACTAGCTCATAGATGTGAGTGCTGTCAAAATTTTCATGGCTCGCAACCCGATGCCTACATTGCTTGGGGATATCCTCCACTCATTTCACACTCGAACAATGAGGAAAAGAGGTGCTCTCATGTGTTGTACTCCTCTTCTAGAAAGTTGGTTTATTTCTCACCTTCCCCAATCAGTCTTGAAGAATGAGCAAGGCTTGAGGTGGTCAAACCGATTGATGACTCTTACACATTCAGATGTTCATTGGTGTTCTCGATCCCGAGAAAATGTTATCATCATTGATCGTTGTGGGGAATTCCCTAATGTACCTCTACTTGGAATTATGGGAGGCATCACCTATAACCCTTGCTTGGCTCTGAGACAGTTTGGGTATGCCCGAAGGGACGACCCACATGACATGCTGATTCCAGACTTGGTTTTTGACTTCGACAACAACGATCAAGGACTTTGACAGAGGTTTATCTGAGCTTGGAGAATGCCCAACAAAATGGACAGTAAGACCTTGGGACACAAGAATTCCATCCCCCTTGAGCCTTACCTCAAGTGGGTACAAACTCGCGCCCAAAGTCTTATGATGCCTTACCCCTACATGCTTCCAGTAATCCAAGAGCCTGTTACGGAAGGAGAGGTTCCTTACACCCTCCTACATCCTGACATGCCAACATCACTTGAAGATTTGAAAAGGAGTTGGATACAGCTCAAGGGAGAGCGCGATACGTTTGAAGCCCAATTTTACGCCAGTGAGAAGAAGGCTTTGGAACTTACTCTCCAACTTCACGAAGAGCAGACTCTCAACACCTACATCACACCAAAGAGGATGCGCAACGTCTTTTTACATTAGAATTTTGTATTATTTTGCCCATGGGGCATTTATGTACTAACAAATTCTTATTAATATGATGTGTGTTCCTTTTTGTTTACAATAAATTTGAATTTCTGAATCCTTGAATGCATTACATGAATAACATATCATTCATCATATGCATAAGCAGGTCTTCACACTAGGTTTCCTTATCTCTCTGCTGTTTATTTCAGCAAGATGGATATAGAGCAGACAATCAAAGACTTATAAGCGCAAAATTCACAGTTCTAACAGCTACTCATGACTTTGGCAAAGGGTCAGGAGGAGCTCAAAACCTTACTGGAAAAGGAAAAGGAGAAAAAGAAAAAGAAGAGGGCTGATGTGGCTACTTTGGGTAGAAGATTTGAAGGTCAAACTAGAAGGGTCCTGGATTTCCCCTCAACATCTGATGAAGGGGTAGGAAAGGGCAAAGGAGTTGTAGTGCAATCTGAGTCTGAGGAAGAAGAAGATGAAGAGGATAAAGATTATTCTAAGCAGCAGTACCCACCTGCAGATGACAAGTACAAGAATCTGGAAGAGCGTCTGGCTGCCATATAGGTGCAAAAAGTGTCTGGGATGGACTTCGAGGAGCTAGGGTTGGTTGTTGGGATTGTGATTCCCCCTAAGTTTAAGGTGCCTCTTTTTGCTAAATACGACGGCCTGTCTTGTCCAAAGATGCATCTGCGGTCTTACATCAGAAAGATCCAACCTTATTCTTCTGATAAGGATCTGTGGGTTCATTTCTTCCAGGACAGTCTTTCGGGGACGCAATTAGATTGGTTCTACCAGCTAGAGAGGTCTGATGTGCACAATTGGGAGGATTTGGATGTTACCTTTTATAGACAGTATCAATATAATACGGACTTAGCACCAACCCGTACTCAATTACAGAGTATGGGCATGGTATCAAATGAAGGATTTAAAGAGTATGCCCAGAAATGGAGAGACTTGGCGGGACGAGTACAACCACCTCTATCTGAGAGGGAGCTGGTAGATATGTTCTTAGGTACACTGTCAGGCTCCTTTTTCAATCACCTGATTGGAAGTTCGTCTACGGGGTTCACTGAGTTGATTCTGACCGGTGAGAGAGTTGAAGCTGGAATCAAGAGCGGGAAAATTCAAAAGGATGCATCTGCTTCCGCAGCCATCAAGAAGACTTTTCCATCCAAGAAAGAAGTCTCAGCTGTCTACTCCCAAAGAAGTCAAGGAAGAGTTGAGCGCCGGCCAGCGGTGGGGGCCGTAATGATTCAGAAGACTGCAGCTGATCAGCCTAGAAACAATCAACCCAGAACCAACCAAGCACGGGTGGAAAGGCCTGCACGACAATTCACCCGGATCAATATGACACCTGCTCAGGTTCTCCCTCATCTTTTGAAGTTAAACCTTGCCAGTTTGAAAGAGGCGCTGAAGAATCCGAATACATCTTCTCCTTACTACCATTCAAATGCCAAGTGTGCCTATCATTCAGACAGCCTGGGGCATGACACCAACAATTGTTGGGCCCTCAAAAATAAGATTCAGGATTTGATAGATGCTAAAGAATTTGAATTCGACGCCCCTGAAAAGCCTAATGTGATATCTGCTCCAATGCCAAAACATGGTCACAATGTCCATGCTGTTGAAGAGGATCTTTTTGTTGCTGCTTTTGATGATTTGATGACTCCTTTACCGATAATCAAGATGAATTTGCTGAAGGCTGGGATTTTCCCAGGTTGTAAAGAAGATTGCTACCTTTGTTTCTTCTTACCAACCGACTGTCTGTTGTTGAAGTTAGGCATCCAACGCCTAATGGATAACCATGCGATCCTTTTTGAGAAGACTCTTATTACACCGACTCCTGTCAATGATATTTCAATAATTACCATATCCTCCAATCTTTCCAAGGTCTCCAAAAGACCTGTTAAGATTACATCCGATCCGAAGATTGTACCTTTGAAGATAACTATGTCGGGGCCTATCCCGTACAAGTCCAACAAATCAATATCGTGGAACTATGGGGGAGAGATCTTTTACCACAGTGTTAAACAAATTGAATTAACTGAAGAGAGTTCTGATGAAGAGACTTCCGACATTGGAAACATTTCCGGAACGAGTAAAATCACCCGCAGTGGAAGAATTTTCTCTCCGGAGATTGCGCCACCAAAGGCAATCTTCGGACCCTCATCCGCTCCTAAGGTTACCCCTGTACCGGTAAACATATCTGCGAGAACTCCAGTTATTGAAGAAGTTGTGACTCCTGAAGTTGTCCCCTCTGCTGCTAATGATAGAGGGAAAGGGATCCAAGAAGAGCCTGTCAGGACGAAGGCTCAGCCGTTGATCATCCCTGAGACCTCTCAAAAAGAAATGGAAGAGATTTTGAAAATAATCAAGAAAAGCGATTATAATGTTGTGGAGCAACTGGGGAAAACCCCCTCAAAAATATCTATGTTGGCCTTACTGCTTTGTTCAGAAGCTCATTCCAAAGCTTTGATCAAATTCTTGAAGACGGCCCATGTGCCCCAGGAAACCTCTGCGGACCAGTTCCAGGAATGTGTAGCTAGCCTAAAAGTTGACAATGGGCTAGGGTTCTCTGACGCTGATCTAACAGTCAAAGGGAGGAAGCATAATGACGCTTTGCATGTCTCGGTATAATGTAGAGGGGCTACTCTGGAACACGTTCTGATAGACACTGGTTCATCGCTGAACGTCTTACCAAAGAAAGCATTGGATAGGCTAGATTGTGAAGGTTTAACCTTGAAGCCCAGCAACATCATTGTCAGAGCCTTTGATGGTTCTAAAAGGATGGTCCACTGGGAGGTGGACATCCCAATTAAAGTGGGAACTAAAACCTTCAATTCCACATTCTATGTCATGGACATCCTTCCCTCCTATTCTTGCTTGCTGGGAAGACTCTGGATTCATCATGTTGGAGCAGTTACTTCAACTCTACATCAAAAGCTCAAGTACCCTGTCTAGGGGAAAATTGTGACGGTTCACGGTGAAGAGGAATACATGATAAGCCATCTTAATTCTTTCCGCTATGTGGAATTGGATGGTGAATTCATCGAAACCCCCCTTTCAGCATTTTGAAGAGGTAGCTCAAGAGATTGCGGCAGTGCCTTCTGTACCCATGATTACCCGACCTCCGCCTTAGATGTCGTCACTCAAAGATGCAAAGGCTGTAATTGAAGAAGGAGGAAGCACAATCTGGGGGAAACTTCCCGATTTTCCTTTCAAGTCCGATAAGTTCGGCTTGGGTTTCACCGCTTCTGCTCAAAAGGTTGTGCGTCGCTCCCGGGCTGGAGGGCCACCGGTGAAGATCACCCATCATGGAGTTAATGCTTTAGAGGATAGTGAAGAGGAGAGCAACCTAGAAGACTGGATTTTCCCTACCGTTGAAGGAGGACTATGCAATTGGGAGGCAAAGGACTTTGTTCCCTTTACTTTCATCAATCAGTAATTTATCTTTCAAACATTTCTGTTGGTTTGTAATAATTCCTAAACAATTCATACACTTTTAACCTTATGCCTTACCCGAGGTACATAGGTCTATTTGTAAGGGTTTGATTTTTCATCTTCATATGCCATTTTAATGAATCATGGACGTTTTCATATATAAACTTTTGTGTTTATTTTCTTTCTTTTTACATTTTATTTTGTTTAAAGGTGGCTATCCCTTACACACACCCACACTCACCAATACAAGTACCCATCCATTCCAGATTCCATGGGTAACAATTCTGCTATGGCCTTCAGTGACTCTGAAGATCTGGTCTACCATGCCGAATACGAAGGTGATGAAGACTGTGAAGTGCCTGGAGAGTTGACTAGACTGCTACAATAGGAAGAAAGGGCTATTCTACCTCACGAGGAGTTGTTAGAGACCATTAACTTGGGAACAGAGGAAGACAGAAAGGAGGTTAGAGTGGGTGCCAACCTAGAGCCGAGTGTCAAAGAGCGCTTAGTTCAGCTGTTGAATGAATATGTTGAGATCTTCGCCTGGTCCTACGAAGACATGCCAGGGCTTGATACAGATATTGTGGTTCACCGTCTCCCTACAAGAGAAGACTATCCACCAATTAAACAGAAAGTTCGCCGCATGAGGCCCGACATGTCTGAAAAGATCAAAGCTGAAGTGATGAAGCAGTTTAATGCTAACTTTCTTGCTGTTACATCCTATCCACAATGGGTTGCTAACATTGTGCCCGTGCCTAAGAAGGACGGCAAAGTCAGAATGTGCATGGACTACAGAGACTTAAACAGGGCTAGCCCTAAAGATGACTTTCCACTACCGCACATTGACATCTTGGTTGACGATACAGCTCAGCACAAGATAATTTCTTTCATGGACGGATTTTCAGGGTACAACCAGATCAAGATGGCCCCTGAAGACATGGAGAAAACTACCTTTGTTACACAGTGGGGTACGTTCTGTTACAAAGTGATGCCATTTGGACTGAAGAATGTCGGGGAAACCTATCAACGCGCCATGGTGGCTTTGTTTCATGATATGATACATCATGAGATAGAGGTTTACATAGACGACATGATAGCCCGTTCACAAACTGAAGAAGGACACCTCGACCATATGCAAAAGTTGTTTGTCAGGTTGAAAGAGTACAAGCTCAGACTGAACCCTAACAAGTGCACTTTCGGAGTCAGGTCCGATAAACTCTTGGGTTTTATAGTCAGCAATAAAGGCATTGAGGTTGATCCTGCAAAAGTCAAAGCTATACGAGAAATGTCTGCCCCTCGCACTGAGAAGGAGGTCAGAGGTTTCTTGGGATGCCTAAACTACATTGCAAGGTTCATCTCTCACCTAACATCTACCTGTGAACCAATATTCAAGCTGTTGAAGAAAGATCAGGTGGTTAAATGGAATGATGACTGTCAAGTTGCTTTCGATAAAATCAAGGAGTATTTACTAGAACCTCCTATCTTGATGCCACCCGTTGAAGGAAGGTCGCTAATCATGTATCTGGCCGTCCTGGAGAATTCAATGGGGTGCGTATTGGGCCAACATGACGAGTCTGGCCGAAAAGAGAATGTCATTTATTACCTTAGAAAAAACTTTACCGACTGTGAGACCCAATACTCACTGCTCGAGGAAACTTGCTGCGCTTTGGTATGGGCTGCTCGCCGACTAAGGCATTACATGTTGACTCATACCACTTTGCTGATCTCTAAGATGGATCCGATCAAGTACATCTTTGAAAAGCCTGCTCTATCCGAAATAATCGCTAGATGGAAGATGATCCTTACAAAGTACGACATATAGTATACGACCCAAAAAGCTATAAAGGGGAGTGTACTAGCCGATCATCTGGCCCATCAAGCTGTCGAAGATTACCAATCCATGAGGTTCGACTTCCTCGACGAGGATATCATGACCTTGGACAACATTGAAGAGAACAGACCGTATGACAGACCTGAACAAGGATCCCGATGGACCCTGTACTTTGATGGTGCCTCCAACGCACTTGGAAATGGTATCGGCGCAGTACTAATCTCTCCAGAAGGTTGCCATACACCTTTTACTGCCAGACTCTACTTCAGCTGCACCAACAACATGGCCGAGTATGAAGCTTGTATCTTTGGTCTCAAGGCCGCTATCGACTTGGGAATCAAATATTTGATTATATTTGGGGACTCAACTTTGGTTATCAGTCAAATCAAAGGAGAGTGGGATACTAAACATCCTAACCTCATCCCTTACAAAGAACATGTCCTGACATTGTTACCACATTTCGAGCAGATTACCTTCGAGCACTTCCCGCGAGAAGAAAATCAGCTAGCGGATTCTCTAGCTACAATGTCATCCATGTTTAAACTTAACTGGGATAATGAGGCTCCCCAAATCACCATTGAACGGGTGGACAAACCTGCACATTGTCACGAGATTAATACCGAAGAAGTAGTGGATCGACCGTGGTTTCATGACGTCAAAAGGTATCTCGAAACCCAAGAATACCCTGAAGGAGCTTTTGTCAACGAAAAAAAGTTTCTGAGGAGGTTCGCAGCTAAGTTCTTCCTGAGCAATGGTATCCTATACAAGCGCAATCATAATTGCATTCTACTCCGTTGTGTGGACAAGGTTGAAGTTGAGCAGATCATGGCTGAACTACACAATGGTACCTTTGACACTCACTCAAGCGGACATACGATGGATAAGAAGATTCTACGGGCAGGATATTATTGGTCTACCATGGAAGCTGACTGTCATCAACATTCCCGTACTTGTCACAAATGCCAAATCTATGCTGACAAGGTACATATACCTCCAGTTCCTCTCAATGTCTTAACAGCTCCTTGGCCATTCGCAATATGGGGAATCGACATGATTGGAGAGATCAAGCCTACAGCACCCAATGGACACCGCTTCGTCTTGGTGGCCATTGATTACTTTACCAAGTGGGTCGAAGCAGCGTCCTTCGCATCCGTCACAAAGAATATGGTTGCCCGCTTCATCAAGCAGAACCTCATTTACCGGTATGGTATCCCCGACAGGATCATCACGGACAACGGTACAAACCTGAACAACACTATGATCACCGCTCTGTGCGAGCAGTTCTAGATTCAACATCACAATTCATCTCCCTATCGGCCAAATATGAAGGGTGTTGTCAAAGCTGCGAACAAAAATATCAAGAAGATCATACCAAAGATGACAGTCACCTACAAGGACTGGCATGAGATGTTACCGTTTGCTCTGCACGGGTACCGTACCACGTGACGAACATCAACTGGGGCAACACCCTTTTCTTTGGTATACGGCATGGAAGTTGTTTTACCTATCGAGGTTCAGATTCTCTCCTTGAGAATCATGAAGGGTTCTGGTTTGAGTGAAGACGATTGGATTCAGACCCCCGGCTTGATCAACTTAACTTGATTGATGAAAAGCGACTTACTGCTGTTTTCCATGTTCAGGCGTATCAGAAACGGATGATCAAGGCATTCAACAAGAAAGTCAGGCGCCAAGTATATCAAGTCGGGGACCTTGTAATCAAGCAGATCATCTTACCGCAAAGTGATCCCAGGGGAAAATGGACTCCTACTTACGAAGGACCATTTGTGATCAAAAACATCTTTTCTGGTGGGGCAATGATCCTGACCACCATGGACGGCGACGACTTGCCGCACCCTGCAAACGCAGACGTAGTCAAAAAATATTACGCATAAACGACCCGGAAAGTTGAAAACTCGAAAGGGCGACTTGGGAAAAAATGGGCATCCCGGTGAATCGAAAACCCGAAAGGGCGGTTTAGGGAAAAATTAGGGATAAATAAAAAATTTGTACACCTAGCAAGTTGAAAACCCGAAAGGGCGACTTGGGCAAAAAAGGGTTTCCTGGTGGGCTGAAAACCCGAAAAGGCGGTCCAGGCAAAAGTTATGGAATTAAAAGCGTATGACTATGTCTCGTTGGATCACTTTAAGGACAATCTCTTCACAGACAAGCTTCAGGCTTCTGATCAACTCAATCATCTTCGGACGAAGCAGCGAATGGACAAGATATCCAGAGTTACGAAGGCTATAGCAGAATGGGAACCCCATGGAATTTTTTTACACATAGCCATCTTTCTTTGTATAAATTTTTCTCAATTTTTATGACAATGTTCTCTTACTAGGATGTCTGTCTCCTTTGTCCAAAATACTTACACAAACTTAATACAAAGATACTTCAAAGTGCAGAAAACTATTTGCCTTTTCTTTTCTTTACACTTGTGTTTTATTTGAAAACGTCCAATGATTTATTAAATGAGCATATGCATTTGAATATAATCACTGTTTATAAATAAACGAAATGTGAAAGAATAATTACTGACAGGTTGAAAGGATAGGAAAACGTATTTAGGCTATTCCAAGAGAAATCCCCTGCAGTACATCATCTAGATCCCGAGCGGAGCTAAAACCTTGAAATGCATATCCCCAGCGGAATTAAAATTCAATATTCTCACCATAGTTAAACTTCAGACTCTCAATCCCCGGCGGAGTTATATTTTCAAACCTCTAATTCTCATCAGAGTTAAGTTTTCAAACTCCCAATCCTCAGCGGAGAAAAACTTTGGGTTATAAATTCCCAGCAAAGATGAAACTTTCTTCCCCAACGGAGTCAAATTTCCAACTACCAATCCACAGCGGAAACCATTCAGTTTTCCCCAGATTCCCTAGCAAGTTGTCTTAAAATCTGAGAATCAACCAGATAACAGTTAACTTTTATCCCCAACCTCCAGATAATTCCCCAGTAGATTGGCATACAACCCAAACTCCTGAACTTTTTCCAAACAGGAATAAGCTTTTTCCCCAGAGTCTTGAACTTACCCTCCAGCAGGATAACTTACTCTCCAGCAGTACAGCTATTCCCCACAGAGTTCTTACTCCCCAGCAGAATGAAGATTCTCATTCTTAACTCCCAGCTTGAAGTCCCCAGAGGTTTATTTTCCCTAGCAGAATGAAGATTCTCATTCTTGATTCCCCAGTGAAGTTGCCAGAGCCTTCTTTACTCTCAGCATGAATTTGTCAAAAAAAATTTAATCTCCTGCAGATCGAAAATTCTCATTCTCATTTCTCCAGTGGAGCCCCCAAGGTTTCAATTTCCCCAGGAGATCGAAGTTTCTCATTCTTAATTCTCTGCAGAAGCCATCAGAGTCTTCCTTATTCTCCAGCAGATCAAGGTTTTTCTTTAGTCTAATCCCCAGTAGAGATTGTCATGGTTTCCCTATTCCCCAGCCGAGTAAGGATTCCCATTGTGTAATCTCCAACCATAGTCATCAAAGTTCTCGGGATTCCCCAAGCAAGTTTCTCAAGCAGACTTAAAGGATCCATATCCCCAGGAAAGTCAGGAAGGATTCTCACATCCCTACAGAAGTTGTCAAAGTTCTTGTTAATCCCCACAGGGTCCAAGGCTTTTCTATTCCCAACAGTGGTCCAAGGATTTCTCATCCCCAACAATTAAAGATTTTGAATTTCCAACAGTGGTCAAGGATTTATTTTCCCCGGCAGCAGTCAAGATTTTATTATCTCCAGCTATCAAGGATTTATCTTCCTCAGCAAGACAACTAATCAGCTTACATGCGCATACATTACATTCATATATCATAAACATTGATAAAGCACATTTATTGCACCATACATATCATGCAACATAACTTTGTGTTTTAGCTAACATTTTACCCTTTTCAGGATAAGATTAAAAGCTATCTTTAACAAATATTCAAAGATTTCAGATACAACATGGATACACTCCAAGACACGGAAGTCATTATGTCACTCATTCAGATCTCTTATTCAGATACAATATGGATACACCCCAGACACGGAGGTTATTCTATTACTCATTCAGAATTTCAAGTCAAGATACAATACAAATACGCTCCATACACGGTAGCCATTTTGTCACTCATTCAGACTTCAATAATCAGATACAGATTAGATACGCTCCAGACACGGAAGCCATTCTTTTTCTCATTCAGATTCAACTATCAAATTCAAGTTCAGATACACTCCAGACAAGGAAGTCATTCTGTCACTTATTCAGATCCCAGTTACAGTTCAAATACACTCCAGACACGGAAGTCATTCTGCTACTCATACAGATCTCAACCTCAAGATACAATCCAGATACGCTCCAGACATGGTAGTCATTCTGTCACTCATTCATAACTTTTTCCCCATCCTAGAGACGCTCCAGACACGGACGCCATTCTGTCGCTTTTTCAGATTTTAGATTCAGATACAATACAGATACACTCCAAACGCGGCAGTCATTTTATTATTCATTCAAGAATCAAATATAGTTACAGCTCGGATATGCTCCAGACACAGACGCCATTCCATTGCTCATGCAGATTCAATCTCCAGATACAACTCAGATACGTTCCAGATACAGATACCATTCTAATGTTCATTCTCCTGATTTTCAACAAACAGTCTTGGATGGCATCTTTAAGCCCATCTCCAGCAAGATTCTACCATCTCCAAATGGCATATTTAAGCTCATTCCCTCAACTACATTCTGACGAGTGCAAATTTACGGGCACTCTAGTGTCCAATCATCTTTTACCTTCAAGTCACGAAAGGCAAATTCGCTAATCTAACTATTTAGGTTCAAGAAGATTGAACAGGGGAAACTGTTGTACCCCAAAATTTTACCTCTCATTTTATCAATATTTCCCCTCACAAGACACTTTGGACTCCAGACAGAATTAGGGTTTGCTCTGCTCAAGACATCTCCTTGCATTGTTGGCCTGAAATTAGGGTTTGAGTTTGCACAGGGATTTTTGGACTTACAATGCTCAATGTGACTTTCATAACTCATGTTGGACTTATAAGATTGCTAATACCAAGTTTCAAGTTTTGAATCAAATTTTTGCCCAGTCAATTGGACAGTTGACCTAAAAATCAACTGTATTGGGGAAAAAGTCAACCATGGTCAATTTACAGTCAAACTTCATAATTTTTTATCCACATCAACATTATAGGCCCATATGAACCATTTGATCAAGTTTGGACCACAACTCTTCAAGAAATTTGATCAGATCATCAAAAGGGCAAAATGGTCATTTTTAGGGTTTTTGACTACAGAAGGGAAATTTTTGATTTTTTAACCTAGCCAATGGAAAATTGGGTTCAATCATGAATTCAAGGACTCAATGGCATCATCTTGACCTAATCACAAGGTTCAAAAGATCTCAAATGCATTGGATTGACAGATGAATTTTCCAGTCAACTGATCAAAAATCAACTATACATAGAAAAGTCAAACTTTGACTTTTTGGTCAAAATCAAGTGCCAAGGGTCATTTTTCATCAAGATGTGTCAAAACATGAAACTTGTTCACCAATAAACCTAATTTTGAAAATTAGGGTTTAAAATGGAAAATTTTCATAACTTAGAAATTTTCTAAGTTATGAAAATTTCTTATTTTTTCCCAACTTTGCCCAACTTTTTCACCATGATGCAACTGGATTCAAAGAAAACTTCCAACATGAAAGTTGTATTCCTCCATAAAATATACAACTTTGATTCATAAAGTTTTCCCAAAATATTCTTGGATCTCAAGTTATGATTTTATGAACAAGGGTCCATGAAACTTTTAACTTAGTGAAATTTTGCCCTAGTTTAGGTAGGATTTTGACCTATCTTCATGGCAACTTTTCACATAGTTCCAAGTGGAATCTAAAAACTCATTTCAAATATAGATTGTAGAGAATTTTACAAGCTTTCCAAAATGTCCAAGAACTCTCCAAGATCATTTGTGGTTAGGGAGAATCAAAGGTTTAAATCTGGCAAAATATCACTTTGGTCCATGGCATTTTTCACGTTGCTACAAGTTGCAAATTCTGTCCAACCATGCTTGTACTTGGTTTACAGTTCTTAAAACCTTCCACACTCAATAATTGAATGCAAACACAATGGATTAAGGCTTTGTTCTGAGCTTTAGAAGTTTACACATTGAATTAATCTAAAAATGGCAAAAAGGCAACATTGCCACTTTGATAAAGTTGGCTTTATGTCAAGTTGTTCCTCTTGAGCTGTGAACCCAATCTTTTGCAGCAAACAAACTCAAAAAACTTAGGGCAAGGTACAACAACTTTGTGCAGCTAGGAAGGAGGCCTGTACAGGCTCTTGAGCATTGTCATTTCACCTTTTCTTCAAAACCAAGTCAACTTACAAAATCACCACAACTCTTGTATCTGATATAACCAAGCTTGGTAAACATTTTCAAACAGGTTTTGCACATCACACTAAGCCAGAAACACGAGATAGCAACCTCTCAAACACCCTTGTACACCAAAACACCAAGTTCTTGCAAAACAGGGCAGTTTCTGCAGTTTGACTTCCATCTTCACATTGCCTCGTGCGTTTTGCTTGCAACCAGTTCTAATACACTCCATACAACATACCTAAGCTATCCCAACCATTCCCAAGTCACTGTAACTCCATTTACACACTTCACCATTTTTGCTTTGAAGCTTTGCAGGTTGAGTTCTATAGAGACATCCAAGCCATTTCAAGGCAAACTAAGCATTGGGAAAGATCAAGGGAACATCAAGCAAGTTCACAAGTATCTCAGGCCTCACTCACAACCCCTACATTGCCATACTCGAGCTTGACTAAAACAGATAAAGTTCAAACTTCTATCTCTCTATTTAGGAATCATTAGGCTTAGGTTTGTGAATAAAAAATGTAGTCCTCATTGCCCTTGAGCTGTACATATGCATATAATTCATTTAAATTAACTGAGCTGGGAGAATTTGAATGATGAACTTTCTGAAAAAACTAGCTTAGAAATTAGGGCCAGAGAAATTCTCTCTGGTCTTTGAGAGTTAGATTAAGTTTTTTATATGGTTAGAATCGTATGATCATGCTTTATAACTTTCATGTTGCAAGTTTTTGTTTTTAAGCACAAATGCAGGAGTTACCAGTTTGAACATCAAGCACGCGTTTTTCTATTTCTCAAGGTTAGAGATGAAGTTGAGTTGGGCTGGGCCTGGTTCTTTTGGCTATTTGCACCTCCTTACTTGCTGTCTGCACCCCTTGGCTCATTGATTTTATTTCTTTTATATTTTCCATTCCTTTTTTATTTTCTGACTTTTATTATTTTTTCTAAATATAAAAAAAATCATCAAAAACATTTTCTTAAATTTTCACATTTTATTTTATTATTTTTATTATTTTTTGGACATAGAAATAATTTATTAATAATGATATACTTTTATTTTCTTAAAATAAACTCATAAATAATACAAAAATATTATATATTTTTATTTTTATTATTTATATACTTAAATAATATTTTTCTCACACATTTAATTTTTTAACATTTTGTATATATTTTATTTTATTTTCTTGTACATAAATAAATAATTATAATATATATATTTTCTTAAATAAAAAATTAGGGTTTATTACCCTTTCCAAAAATGATCTTTTATTTTCTTTTTTTTTAGACAAAAATAATTTATTTTTACATACATAAAAATAATACAAAAAAACATATTTACATATTTATGTTTAATTGCACATTTAAATATTTGTCAATTTATCATTTGTACAATGAGTTCAATTTGGTTGTAAAAGTTGACTTAGGGTTTTATTTTCTTGCAAATACCCCCCTATTCAAATTTGTATCCCCCTCCCCATAATCATGTTGTAATAGTTATAGATTTACTTTTACGCACTTTATTGCTTTCAAATATGCATGATAGAAAGATTAGGGTTTGTATGCAAAAATCCAAAATCAAACAAATAGCTTGACTAATACAAGACAAAAATGCATGAAAATTGACAACACAATACACACAAGCACCCCTAGGGTTTCATCCACTTGTTTCCTTTAAAATGGCCATGGTATGCATGCTAAGTATCTTGGCAAAACAAAGTCAAAACAAAAAGATCATAGTCCCTCGATGACTCTATCTTGGTTTCCTATACAAAAATGATCTAGTCCCTCAAATAAATTTGCTAAAGATACTTAGCAAAATTGCTATCATGGTCATACAATGACCCGCGCCTGTCCCGTTTAACATCCAAACACAAGGTTGTTTACCAAATGCAATGGTAAAACAACAATGTCAAAGCGTTAAAAATGTATAGGAAAGATCTTTGAGTAGGTAGGTAGATGCTCCTAGTTACTTGATCAAAACTTGCAAACATCCTTGCTATTTTCAAAAACACATCACGACACAATTTCAAAACATTTCCCAAAACAAACTTTCAAACATTGGAACATTTTTCAAATGACAAAACACCTTTGTATACATTCAAACAAGAATCATTACAAAGGTTGCCACAACGATGGCCTCTTTTCAAAATACTTTCAAAACCACACACAAAATCACCATTTCAAACAATTGAAAAGCAAAAGCAAGTGATCTAAAACAAGTAACTAAGAGCTCATGGAAAACCATGGATGAAAAGGGTGCTAGCACCTTCCCTTTTCATAATCTACCCCCTGAACCCAAAAAAACAATCTCAAAGGTCTTTCTTGTGCTTTTTGACCTTTCCTTTGGATAAAATAAAAAGTCGGTGACAACTCTTGCTAAACCGAAACATTTGCGAACACAAACGCAAAACCTCAAGTCAGTTCTCCACCGTATCAAACAATGTATGTGACTCGACAACACGACATCACAAACACGACACAACAAAACATCATCATAGCACATCAAAATTGGTATAAAACCCACGTTGCCATATTCATCCACATCAAGATAAACATATCATCGCATCGCATATCATCAAGTATTCATTATAAATAAACTGTTGCAAACATCATATTTAATCACACCACATCATTATCAAATAATTCACGAAATTGCCGAAATCGGGAAATCGGACATAATCGGGTTCCAAATTAAATCGGCTAACTTATATCATATTTGTATTTAATTAATATAAATATTTAACATATTAAATTAAGAAAATAAAAACAAAACATAAACTATTTTTCAAAAAAAATTAGTACATAATTCATGAAACAGCGGAATGGCGACGACATCATGAAACATATTGTTTCCAACTTTCATTTCGTTTCAATACTGCATAGTACTTTAGTTTTCTAAACTAAACACAATTCCTATACTGCTATTACTTTAGTTTTCTACACTAATCACAATTCAATTAATATACTGCTAATACTGCTAGTACTTTAGTTTATAAACTAAACTTAATTCAACTAATATACTGCTAATACTGCTAGTACTTTAGTTTATAAACTAAACTTAATTCAATTACTGCTACTTTACTTTAGTTTATAAACTAAACTTAATTAATATACTGCTACTTTACTATATAAACTAAACTCAATACTATACTGCTACTTTACTTTAGTTTATAAGCTTAATTTAATTAATATAATTTAGTTTTTCTAATTTAATTTCTATTAACATAACAATAATCCCACAACACTAACACATAAATTAACTCTCCTAATTTATCTCAACAAATCTCAAGAATCCTAACATCAATTTTATCCCAAATCAAAATATATCAAATCAAACCCTAACTATAAGCATTGGAAAATCAAACTCCTTACCTTAGATACTTGAAATGATTCTTGATGATTTCAACCAACCCAAAACCCAAGCTATGGTGTTCTTCTTGCTCTTCTCTCCAGGACCTTCTTGTTCTCTCTAACTCTCACAAAGTATGTTTTGTATGTTATGTCATAAAACAAGTGTGTTTGGTTTGTTTTGATGCAAGACAAAAGCTAGGCAAAATACCAAAAAGCTCTTCTTAAAATATACTACTAATTAACATCAAATAATATCAAATAATATTATTAACCCAAATAATTAAAATAACTCAAAAAAATTTAAATATCGGTCCGAATAATATTTTACCGAACCGAACGGAATAAAAACCGGACCTAACAAAATAATTACCGGTCCCCAAAAATAAATACCGGATCGAATAAAATAATTACCGGTCCCTCAAAACAAATACCGGACTGAACAAAATAATTACCGGTTCAAATAAAACGTCGTCGAATATGTTAACAGATATAACGGTTAATTTAAATATTCTCGTCGCAAAAATAAATGTCAAACGGTAACTCGAAAATATTAATATAATATAATATAATATTAAATAAAACGGGGCGTTACAACTCTCCCCACTTATAAAAGTTTCATCCTCGAAATTACCTGACTCGAAAAGCTCGGGATAGGAATCCCGCATCTTGCTTTCTAACTCCCACGTCGCACTTTCACCAGCTGCTCCTATCCAAACAACTTTAACCAAGGAGATCTCTTTGCCACGAAGAGACTTTATCTCACGATCTTCGATCCTTAACGGCATCGTCTCCACCGTAAGATTGTCTCGCACTTGAATATCATCCATCTCAATCACACATGAAGGATCCGGAACATACTTCCGAAGTTACGACACATGGAACACATCATGCAAGTTCGAAAGATTTGGCGGTAGTGCCACTCTATAAGCAACTTTTCCCACTTTACTAGTAATTTGGTAAGGACCAATAAAGCGAGGAGTTAGATTCTTCGACTTCAATGCTCGCCCAACGCCGGTTGTAGGAGTAACTCATAAAAATACATGATCACCATCTTGAAATTCCAAGTCTTTTCTCCTTTTATCATGATAACTCTTTTGTCGACTTTGAGAAATTCTCATCTTTTCTCTAATCATCTTCACCGTCTCAGTAGTCTCTCTCACCAATTCTGGTCCAAGCACCACACTTTCACCCGACTCATGCCAACACAAAGGAGTTCTACACCTCCGACCATACAAAGCCTCGAACAGTGCCATTCCAATACTAGCATGAAAACTATTGTTATAAGTAAACTCAATCAAAGGAAGATATGTATCCGATGAACCACCATGTTCAAGAATACAAGCACGTAATAAGTCTTCCAACAATTGAATCACCCTTTCCGTCTGACCATCAGTTTGAGGATGATAAGCCGAACTCAACCTCAACTTTGAACCCAAATCCTCTTGCAAGCTCTTCTAAAATTCAGAAGTAAACCTCGGATCTCTATCCGAAACAATACACAAAGGAACCATGTAATCTCACAATCACATGCGTATAAATTTCCGCCAACTTCGATACGGGATAAGTGATGTTAATAGGAATAAAGTGAGTCGACTTCATAAGCCTATCAACAATCACCCAAATTGCATCGTGTCCTCTTGGTGTATTCGGTAACCCCGTTACGAAATCCATAGAAATGCTATCCCATTTCCATCCTGGAATCTCTAATGGTTGCATCAACCCTGCAGGTTTCTGATGCTCCACTTTAGACTTCTGACAAGTCAAACAAGCATAAACAAACTGAGCCACCTCTCTCTTCATGCTCGACCACCAAAATAGTTTCTTTAAATCTTGATACATTTTGGTCGCTCCGGGATGAATACTCAAATTGCTTCTATGACTTTCTTCCAAGATCATTCTCTTCAAATCCACATCATCGGGAATACAAATCCTATCTCGGAACCTCAATACACCCTGAGCATCCAACTTGAAATCTTCATTTTCAGTTTGTCCAATACCAACCAACAAATCAACAAGTTTCACATCAAGCTTCTGAGCTTCCCTAACACTATCAAGGAAATCATTATTAATCTTTAACATTCCCAAGATAACACTCTTCGGCGTCACTTCTATCAAAAGACTCATATCTCTGAATTGCCCAATCATTTCCAACTCTTTCACCATCAAAAGTGACATATGCAAAGTCTTTCAACTTAAAGCATCAGCCACCACATTAGCTTTACCAAGATGGTAATTCAATCCAAAATCATAATCTTTCAACAATTCAAGCCACCGTCTTTGCCTCATATTAAGCTCTTTCTGATCAAACAAGTATTTCAAACTTTTATGGTCACTAAATACTTCAAATCTAGAACCATAAAGATAATGCCTCCAAATCTTAAGCACAAAAACAACCGCTGCAAGCTCCAAATCATGCGTAGGATAATTCTTCTCATGAATCTTCAATTTCCTAGAAGCATAAGCAACTACTTTGCCATTTTGCATAAGTACACCACCTAAACCCATCTTAGAAGCATCACAATAAACAACAAACGGTTCTTCAAGATTAGGTAGAATCAAGATCGGAGTCGTTGTCAACCTTTTCTTCAATTCAACAAAACTTTCTTCACACTTGACATCCCACACAAATGCAGCTCCTTTACAAGTCAACTTTGTCAAAGGGAGCGCCAACTTAGAAAAACCTTCAATGAACCTTCTATAGTAACCAGCCAATCCTAAGAAACTTCTAATCTCAGTAACAGACTTAGGAGTTTCGCATCTCAACACATCATCAACTTTAGAAGGATCAACTGCAATGCCATCACCAGAAATGACATGCCCCAAAAAGCTCACTTCATTTAACCAGAACCCGGACTTTGACAACTTAGCATAAAGCTTCTTCTCTTTCATAACTTCCAACATGATGCACAAATGTTCTGCGTGCTCTTCTTCCGATTTAGAATAAACCAGAATATCATCAATGAAAACAACCACGAAACGATCCAAGTAAGGATGGAAAATACGATTCATGTACTCCATGAATACTCCCGGTGCATTAGTGACACCGAAAGGCATCACCGAATATTCGTAATGTCCATACCTCGTCCTGAAAGCAGTTTTCTGAACATCTTCTTCTTTCACCCTTATTTGATGGTAACCCGATCTCAAATCAATCTTACTAAACATGCAATCGCCAACCAATCGGTCCATCAAATCATCAATCCTAGGAAGTGGATACCTATTCTTGATAGTCACTTTATTCAATTGATGATAATCAATACAAAGTCTCATGCTACCGTCTTTCTTCTTCACCAATAACACAGGAGCTCCCCACAACGACACACTAGGTCTAACAAACTTCTTCTCGAGAAAATCTTATATTTGGCTCTTCAATTCTGCTAACTCATATGCGAACATCCTGTATGGTGCCATAGAGATAGGTTTGGTACCAGGGACAAGATCCACAGAAAATTCAACTTCTCTTTCTGGAGGTGCACTAGGAATCTCATCAGGGAATACTTCGGGAAAATCGCACACCACCGGAAAGTTTGTTATCACAGCTTGAATCTCCACAGAAAGAGTCGCCATCAACAAGAAAACCAACGCCTCATCCTTCATGAACTCATTCAACTGCTTCGTCGACACCAACATAGATTGTTCTTCTTCTACTAAGGAAGAAAACTTCACAGTGTTGTCATAGCAATTGATATGGACATACTTAGCTTTTAACCAGTCCATACCTAAAACCACGTCCAACCCAACAAGCGGTAAACAAACAAGATCCACCATAAAGTCTCTATCAAAGATTGATAAAAGGCAACTTGCACACACAAAAGAAGTAGTAACCGTTCCCTTAGCAAGAACTTCTACCACCATATCTCTATCCAGAGACGACAAAGTGAGACCCAATCTCTTTACACAATCAACAGTAATAAAACAGTGAGTAGCACCAGTATCAATAATAGTAATAAGAGGAAAGCTATTAATGAAACTAGTACTTCGAACAAGACCATCCTCGTTTTCCGTTGGAGCACCCAACAAAGCAAACACCTTTCCTTCTCCTTGAGTTCTCTTAGGCTTCTTACATTGAGCACTAATGTGACCTCTCTCGCCACAATTAAAACAGACCACATCCTTATGTCTACAATCGCGGGTCATATGGCCCACTTTTCCACATCGGAAACATCTCACCTCATTCTCCTTAGCTCTAACATCGCTTCGACAAACATTACTTTTGTGGCCAGGTTTCCCACACTTGTAACAAACAATACTAGAAGGAGCATCTCCCCCACCAGTTCTTCGCCCTTGAAACACTTTCTGTTTCCCTTTACTAGCTGGAGCATCATACGGTTGTCTACAGCTTTGCTGACCTTTGTTTCTCTTATCAGACATAATCTTATAATAAGCATCACTGTCCTCCTCAAAGATCCTACAACTATCAATCAAATCCTAAAAGATACGGATTTTCTGATAACCAACAGCTTTCTTAATCTCAGGACGCAAACCATTTTCAAACTTGATGCATTTAGAGAACTCTCCATTCGGACCATCATAATGCGGATAGAACTTGGCCAACATAGTGAACCTTGCAGCATAATCAGTGATAGACATGCTTCCTTGTTTTAATTCAAGGAACTTTATCTCCTTCTTTCCCCGAACATCTTACGGGTAATACTTCCTCATGAATTCCATTCGGAAAACTTCCCATGTCACTTCCTCATCAGCAATCTCAAGCCTTTGACGGGTTTCAACCCACCATTCATCCACTTCAGCACTTAGTTTATGAGTACCATAACGGATCCTTTGCACAGGAGTGCAATCCATCATACGGAAGATTCTTTCAATCTCCTTCAGCCACGCCAAAGCACCTTCGGGATCATACTTTCCTTGGAAAGTAGGAGGACTCTCTCTTTGGAAGGTTGCCAAACTACGAGACCCAGCGTTCTCATCAGCATTCGGCGGGTTTTGGAAAGCCTGAGCCATTGCCTGCATAGCAGCAGCAAGAGCCTCATCATTCCTACCAGTGCTCCTTCCAGCCATAACAACTTCTGCTCAAAACAAAACAAGGATTAGAATCAACAAATAACAATACTTGATTGATAGACGACAACAAACTCAACAACTTAGACGGACAGATCGACCTGCTCTGATACCACTAATGTAACACCCCAATTCTACCCCTCGTAATTAATAATAAAATCAGAGTTTCAAAATTTCATCCAAACATAAATTGAGGTATCACATATTCGTGTTTTTCATCACTTTGCATTATAATGCACATCACAAAATCAAAAGTCGGATATACCGATTCATAACATAAATCATCATATAAACATATGACTAATCACAGCACATCAGATGTGTTCACAAAATGTACGTATCATCATGTTATCATCAATACATAAAGTCATAAGATAATATACATAAACTATCCTATAAAAATAATAACGTCGCCCAAATCTCGAGTGTTACTACTATCAGAGCAGAACAACTCAAAATAAAGAGACTCGACCTAATCCTCATCATCATCGCAGATCACCTTCACGTTACCAATATAAAGGCAACGGCGAAACAAGTAAAGGGTTAGATACTCCAAAACATATAATTAAAGGCATGATAAATATATAAATAGTTTTGGAATCATAAATGATATAGGATTAATAAGAGTATGTCCACACATATCCAAATCTCACACACTGTAAATCATCATTTAGTGTATAAAATCAACATTTTAATTTCGTCACGTAATCATCATAATCATACCAAAACAAGACATAAACTTCATTGCCATAAACTCATATCGTCGCTTTACCGTCATGTTATATTCATCACTTACTCATCATGAAATTATCGCATCATATTCACTTTATGTTCAACACAAAAATCATCACAAAACAACGTATCATGTATCATCGCAATTCATCATAAGCCATGAAATAAAACTCAACGCTAAAAGACTCAAAAATAAACATAACCGACTCCATCAGACACGACTATGTTATGCATGTGGTACCCGTCGCTTTGTCCATAATTAGGGACATTCGGCATAAAAGCCCATTGTCGCTTTGGCATAAAAGCCCTCGTCGCTTGGCATAAAAGCCCTCGTCGCCAATGTAATGTATGTGACTCGACAACACGACATCACAAACACGACACAACAAAACATCATCATCGCACATCAAAATTGGTATAAAACCCACGTCGCCATATTCATCCATATCAAAATAAATATATCATCGCATCACATATCATCAAGTATTCATTATAAATAAACTGTCGCAAACATCATATTTAATCACACCACATCATTATCAAATAATTCACTAAATTTTAAACACGGAAAAATAGTCAAACATCAATAATCGTCGCAAAGGTCATTCATAATAATCGGCATCACTCATAATCATTAACGTTGCAATCAGATTATCCATACACGACTTAAACCGACTAAAACACAACCCGTTTCAAATTAACCGTTAATTGGCCTATTTCGGGTCGCTTCATAAAAACTAAAAATCTCGAAAAACTAACCTCACCACGACGTTCTACACGTTGAAATTAGCTAGCACATCAATTTTCGTTCAATTCGGAGCAACTAGCTCCATCGCCGAAATTGCCGAAATCGAGAAATCGGACATAATCGGGTTCCAAATTAAATAGGCTAACTTATGCCATATTTGTATTTAATTAATATAAATATTTAACATATTAAATTAAGAAAATAAAAACAAAACGTAAACTATTTTTCAAAAAAAAATAGTACATAATTCATGAAATAGCGGAATGGCGACGACATCATGAAACATACTGTTTCCAACTTTTATTTCGTTTCAATACTCCATAGTACTTTAGTTTTTTAAACTAAACTAAATTCCTATACTGCTATTACTTTAGTTTTCTAAACTAATCTCAATTCAATTAATATACTGCTAGTACTTTAGTTTATAAACTAAACTTAATTCAATTAATATAATGCTAATACTGCTAGTACTTTAGTTTATAAACTAAACTTAATTCAATTAGTGCTACTTTACTTTAGTTTATAAACTAAACTTAATTAATATACTGCTACTTTACTTTAGTTTATAAACTAAACTTAATTAATATACTGCTACTTTACTATATAAACTAAATTCAATTCTATAATGCTACTTTACTATATAAACTAAACTCAATTCTATACTGCTACTTTACTTTAGTTTATAAGCTTAATTTAATTAATATAATTTAGTTTTTTTAATTTAATTTCTATTAACATAACAATAATTCCACAACACTAACACCTAAATTAAAACTCCTAATTTATCTCAACAAATCTCAAGAACCCTAACATCAATTTTATCCCAAATCAAAATATATCAAATCAAACCATAACTATAAGCATTAGAAAATCAAACCCCTTACCTTAGATACTTGAAATGATTCTTGATGATTTCAACCAATTCAAAACCCAAGCTATGGTATTCTTCTTGCTCTTCTCTCCAAGACCTACTTGTTCTCTCTAACTCTCACAAAGTGTATTTTGTATGTTATGTCATAAAATAAGTGTGTTTGGTTTGTTTTGATGCAAGACAAAAACTATGAAAAATACCAAAAAGCCCTTCTTAAAATATACTACTAATTAACACCAAATAATATCAAATAATATTATTAACCCAAATAATTAAAATAACTCAAAAAAATTAAATATCGGTCCGAATAATATTTTACCGAACCGAACTGAATAAAAACCGGACCGAACAAAATAATTACCGGTCCCCCAAAATAAATACCGGACCGAATAAAATAACTACTGGTCCCTCAAAACAAATACCGGACCGAATAAAATAATTATCGGTCCAAATAAAATGTCGCCGAATATATTAACAGATATAACGGTTAATTTAAATATTCTCGTCGCAAAAATAAACGTCAAACGGTAACTCTAAAATATTAATATAATATAATATTAAATAAAATGGGGCGTTACATTTTCAGTCAAAACTAAGCCCATATTTGAAATTAGGACCCTCGATTTAGGGGGGTAGGGTCTTCTTTAATCATTAACCTGCCTTATTTTGCAGGATATGGAAATATGCTTGTCGGAGAAGACGACCGAAGCTAGGGCTCCGGTGCTTCTCCGACCAATGTATTTTGTTTTATATTATATTTATTTTGTTTAGTTATATGAACAGATGAAATAGCCACCCCAGTGGCAGAAGCGCGCGTGATAAGGCATTAGTCTCAAAGGTCCTGAGTTCGATTCAGCCTTTTAACACTTTTTTTCATATTTTATTACATATTTTGTAGGTTTAATATATTTTGTTTTGTTCCTGATTCTAAATGCAAACGAGTGCCTGGCTCAGTTTGTATGTGTGCTGCCTGGAGATGTAGGGGTGTGGGTTCAACACCCACCCCCAACATTCTTTTTTCTCTATTTTCTTTACTAATTTTATTTCCTTTTCTTTCTAACATAACCCTATTTTTTTTTAACAAACCCTAATTATTTTTTTAATCAACATTAAAATAAATTAGGTTTAGTTTTCTTTTTCATAAATTAACTTTGATTTTTATTTATTAAAATTAATTATGATCATTAATCTCGATTAACTTAATTACTTAATTTTTTTCGACTAATTAAAATCAACTTAGACTTCAGGACTTGCTTAATTAAATCACTTGACTTTTTTTAATCAATTAGGTTTAGATTAAATCATCAGTTATTTTTTCATCAAACCATTTTCCTCTTATTTTATGATCTTCGTGCGCTTTATTGTTTTCGCATTAGTTTTTCTATTATGTAGCTGCTTGGAATGTAATAGCTTAAATTAGGTTTTTTTTGCTTTCTTTCTTTCCCCAAATTTTGTGGTTTTGTACCCCCTTCCCCGAAGCTTTGTAATAGCGTATGACATTTAATTTTTGTCTTTATTGTTTCCTTATTACTGCTAGTAACTAGGGTTTGTATGGCAAGATCTAAAATCAATCGTTAGATAACCCTAATCCAAGATAAATATGATTGAACTGAATCATTATTCACACACTCACCTCTAGGGTAACCTCACTTGTTGCCTTTCGATTAAACTGTCATGTCCCTCGAACGTGTGGATGTTTTAGAAAAGTCCCTCCGATACAAAAGATCTTAGTCCCTCAATGACCCTTCGATGATGCCTTTGGTAAATAATCTTAGTCCCTTACAAAAAATGCTAAAGCATCCTTATAAGTTACCTTTATGATTGTACGATGAACCTCGATTGTCCCTTCACATCCAACGATAGGGCTTCCTACTAACTAATGGTAGGGTAGCACTGTCTAAGGAGGAGGAAAATAACGCGGAAGACTTTTGAGTAGGTAGATAGCTCATAATCGCTTGCTCACAAAAACAAAAACATATTTTCATACAAACACTTTTCTCTGGAATATTTTCAAAACAAACACATTGTATGCATTCTTAACGATACGAGAATCATTACAAAGTTTACCGTACTTAGGCATTTTCAAAATATTTTTAAATCACGCACACAAAGCATTTTCAAAAGTGAGCTAGAAATCAAGAGCCCGTAGATAACTACCGATGAAAAGGGTGCTAACACATTCCCTTTTCATAACCTACCCCCCAAACTTAGAAAATTCTCGAAGGTCTTTCCTGTTCTTTTCACCCTTTCCTTACTGGATAAAAGAAAAGTCGGTTGTGACTCTTGCTATCTGCAACATTTGGATAAAACCAAAAAAGTCAGTTCTCCCACCGTATTACAACATCATTCTAATCTTCCACCAGTCATAAGTTATGCCATCCAATAAAGGTGGCTTGTTGCAATATCCCCCTTGTTCGTCCATAATGCCAGAAGATATTTTCCCTGGAGCTCACCCAATAAACATTAGTGTGCCTGCTCTGGTACCTATTGAAATTCTAGCACACACAATATAGATGTTAAGATAGATGTCTCAACATACAAGCACAATGTCTCGATAGATGTTATGACATCTGCTGACAGAACATAAGATTTTACCAAAGTTAAAGAGTGTAAAATTATAAATTGCATAAGGTAAAAGAACACAAAATTGTTAACCCAGCTCAGTGCAAACTCACCTACTTTGAGGGCTACCAAGCCAGGAAGGAAATCTACTATCAACAATATTAATTATAAGCTAAACTCCATCGTTTACAACTTATCACTTAATCACTACCTAGTATAGCTTCTACCTAGGCACCTCCTAGATATCGAAAATCGTCATCCCACTTCTAATCAACACAGTGATAAAAAACCTACCCCAATCCCAGTGGTAGTCTATAATCCAGTCACAATCACAGTGACTCGAAACAAAAACAAAATCGAACTTTACACTTCAATCACAATTCTCAAACTCTTGCTTAAAAGCTTAAAAGTGTGAACAATAAGTTGACAAACTGTCAAGTAACAACCAGTCAACTCAAGTGCATCAAGAGATGCACGAGGATGTACAAACAAAACAAAAACTTCCTTGAAGAACCCTCAGACCCCAAGACTGAGAAAAAATCGGTCTTACCCTTAATTTTCTAAGTTCTTAATGATATTTGGTCTAGGTAGTTTCTTTAAATACTCCTCAATAATTCTTAGGCCTTACAGCTGCACCCAAATATTCCTTGTTGTCCATGTTGAGGGTTGCACAAATATGTGCAGGAAAATATCCATGAATCTTGGAACAAAACACAAGGTTTCCTAATTAGTCTCAATCAACCAATTATAGAAACATGTGTACAGCTGGAGATATTATTTGTTCGAGATTTAAATATCCTTGACCCGTGAAAAATCAGAGAGATAAACCAAAAGAAATCTCACAGAATCATTTTAAATCTATGAAGAATAAATCAAACAGCATAACCTGCTGCATTAAACCAAGTTGTCATGATATTTTCTCCGACATCTGGATGAAACTAACATAACAAAAAACCTGTTATGGAAAACCATGTTTTAGCAAAAATTATACCAATCCAAAAAACATGGTACTAACAATTTTGTTGAGAGCTTGTGTTCTTGAGCAGGGAGGTACACAGGATAGTTATCTTCCACTGATAGACTTCACTTATAATAATAGTTTTCATTCTATTATTGGGGTGGCACCTTTGGAGGTATTGTATGGTCGGAGGTGTCGAAAGCCTTTGTGTTGGTATGAATCTAGTGAAAGTGTAGTGCTTGAACCTGAAATTGTTCGGCAGACTACAGAAAAATGAAGTTAATTTGATATAAGATGAAGAATTCATAGTAGACAATAGAGTTAAAATGATAGGAGAAGGGAGGATCTTAAGTTTCGAGAAGGAGACCATGTATTCTTGAGTGTTACTTCAGTGACCAGTGTTGGACGTGCTTTGAAATTGAGAAAGCTTACTCCTCGATTTATCGGGCCATATCAAGTTTCTGAGAAGGTGATCATTGTTGTGTATAGGGTGGCCTTGCCACCTAATCTGTCATATTTGTATGATGTGTTCCATGTGTCTCAATTCCCAAAGTATATTTCAGATCTGTCTCATGTGATTCTGGTGGATGATGTGCAAGTGCGAGATAATCTTACTGTTGAGATCATACCTATGAGGATCAAGGATCATGAAATGAAGAAGCTGAGAGGCAAGGAAATCGCTCTCGTGAAAGTAGTTTGGGGAGGAGCTGCCAGAGAGAACGTGACGTGGGAATTGGAAAGTAAGATGTGAGAGTCTTACCCGAAGTTTTTTGCATCAGGTAATTTTCGAGGACGAAAATATTCTAAGTGGGGGAGAGTTGTAACACCCTGAATATTAAATTTATTATTCAATTGGTTGTTTGTGATGTATTTGGTAAAATAGATGGTTTGTTGATATTATATATGGAGTAATGTCAGATTAAAGTAATAATGAGACTTATTTTGAAGTTAAATAATTTAGTTTGAATTATTGGGATTTTAGAATAATTTCTTAGAATTTATTTGATAATTAAATTGAATAATAGGAGTAGAAATAATGAGGACAAAATGGTCATTACTTGAGGTTTAATGGGGGTAAGAATGGAAGTCCATAATAGGGGTCTAAGGGTTATTATAGTAAACATGATGAATAGAGAGTGAATCATATCATTTAGAACGATCACACTCAGAGAGAAATTGAAGCGTAGAAGTGAAAAAGCTAGGACAAGAAGGATCCATTGTAGGAGCTTGAGAACCTTCAATCTAAGGTAAGGGTTGGGTTCCAACTCTCTAAGGATAGTGTATAATGATGGATACATCAGAGTTATGATTTCCATTGTTGTCATGTGTTCTTGTTTTGATTCAATTTGGGTTTTTTGAGGAATGTGACAATATGATGAATCTATGACTAATTTGATGAATTTTGAAGTTAGAATGTCATAAATTTATACCCATAACATGTATGTTGATGTGCTAATGTTGTAAGATGAATATGTGTTTAATTTTGTGAGTTTTGGAATGGACTGGTGTTGGAATTACATGGAAATTGGGATTGTTTCAGTGCAGGAATCACAACAATAATGTTGCTGCTAGGCACGCTTTATGAGGTGAATCCAACAGCCCAGCCCAATACAGTTACAATGTCGAATGATTCTTCATAGGACATCTTTATTCGACATATTTATTTTGATGATATAACTTCTTTGTTCGACATGTTTTTCTTTGTTTTTCACGAATTGTATAAATTCTATCTTTCGGCGGCGTTCTCTTACTAGGACGTCAGCCTCTTGTACAAAAACGCCTATTTATAGGCCAACTTCAAAATCAATACAATTCATTTTCACAAAGAAATTTCAAATTGTTTTTCTTTTTTCTGTTTTGTTTTTCAAGAACGTCCAATGGTTCATTTTTGATATATGCATTTGACAATAATTGCTGCTCATAAATATTTACATGCGAAACAAAAGACGATTACTCGTAATATCAGGAACAGGGGCAAACAAGAAATGTCCAAACCTTACAGTTGCTTTGTCCACCAGGTATAGGGATAAACCTAGCTAGAGAATATGACCAAAGGTACATTCACTCCTCACAGAGCAAAAGGTATATAAAAACATTGATTCTTCCCAAGCAGAGTTTATCTATCACTAGCACTAGAAGATTATCCCCAATAGAGTTTATTTCTTCCACAAGCAGAAACTCAATCCCCAACAGGGTTCGTTATCGCCAGCAACAATTATTCATCCCCAGCCAAGGTTATTTCTCCAAATCAGCGGATCTTCAGACAGAGTATCTCTTCCCCACAGATTCATTTTCTCGTCAGTTTATTCTCCAGCAGGATTATTCTCACAATCACCTTCGGACGTTATCCCCAGCGAGAATGAAGAATTCAACTCCATGCACTCTCCAGCAACAGTCCGGGATTTATTTTCCCCAGTTAGAGAATATCATAAAAACATTGCATATCCATACATCATGACATGTGCATAAGCATCATATAACGCAGTCTCATTTATTTTGAGAACATCATTGCTTGATACATGTCATGCATTACATACGACTAACCCTTTACCTTTCAGGAAAAATACAATCAAATTCTCACCAAGTTCAAACTATGAAGCCCAGATCCGACTGGATAGTATCTTGATTTTTTACATCATATTGTGAAGCCCGAAGAACGACCGAATTACAGTATCAAACACCGCGAAGCCTGGAATCGACCAGATAATGGTTTATCTTTAAGCTATGAAGTCCGAATTCGACCGGATAATAGTTTAATCCCCAGCAAGCCGTGAAGCCCGGATTACAACTGGATAACAACTCAGCAAGTTATTGTGAAGGCTGGATTACGACCAGATAGCAATAAAAGTTTTTGTGAAGCCTGGATTACGACCAGATAGCAGCCAAAGACACCGTGAAACCTAGATTACGACCAGATAGTGGTATATCTTTAGTACAAGTTATGAAGCCCGGATTCAACCGGATAGTATCTTGATTTCTCCGAACACCATGAAGCCTGGATTCGACCAGATAATGGTATGAGACGTCGCGAAGCCTGGATTACGACCAGATAGCTGTAAAAGACACTAAAGCCTGGATTACGACCAGATAACAGTGAGGGACACTGTGAAGCTTAGATTACGACCAAATAGCAGTTTACCCGGCCAATTACTATGAAGCCCGGATTCGACCGGATATTAGCAGGCCTAAAAATCAAATGGAAGCCCGGAGGTGACCAGATACCCACTTGATTTCTTCTGAAGCCTGGATTACGACCAGATAAGAAGTAAGGTATTGTAAAGCCTGGATTACGACCAGGTAGCAGTACAGGACACCATGAAGCCTGGATTCGACCAGATAATGGTATAAAGCATCGTGAAGCCCGAATTACGACCAGATAACGATAAAAGGACTGAAGCCTGGATTATGAACAGATAACAGTACAAGACACTGCGAAGCTTGGATTTTGACCAAATAGCAGTTTACCTGGACAAATACTAAGAAGCCCAGAGTCGACCGAATATTAGTGTGCCCTAAATTCAAGTTGAAGCCCGGATGCGACCGAATAATAACTTAATTCCTTTTGAAGCCTGGATTATGAACAGATAAGAATCGAGAAATTGCGAAGCCTGGATCACGACCAGATAGCAAGTTTAATCTCATCTCCCCAGTAAGTCACTGTAAAGCCTGGATTATGACCAGATAGCAGTCGATCTTATCACTATGAAACCTGGATTGCGACCAGATAGTAGTTCATTTTCACCTCTTCGACTAAGAGACGATTCCCCAGTAGAATAATGGACGACCGAAGCTCCTAAAATTCAACTCTTTACCAAGATAGAGACCAACATTCCCCAGATTAGTCTTCCTCAATAACAGGTATACTGGCTCTCGCTAAGGAATCTCTTAGGAGATCGACACTCCTTCAGATGGCATCTTTAAGCCCATCTTCTGTCATCAATTTCCAAATGGCATTTGTAAGCCCATTCCCGACATCACAAGATAAATACCACTTCATGCGAGTGCAAATTTCTGGGCACTCTAGTGTTCAATCATCTTCCACCTTCGGATCACGAAAGGAAAGCAAGCCAATCTACATCCTCAGGTTTAAGAATATTGAACAGGGGAAGTTGTTGTACCCCAAAATTTTCCCTCCCATATTTCTCAAAACATTTCAAGAAAGATCCTCAAGTTGCTCAAGGAAGTCCAAGGGTTGACCAGACAAACTCTCTCCTAAGGCAGTCTACCTCAAATTAGGGTTTCATGTTGCATTAAGATACTTGAGTCCAAGGGATCCCAAATTCTCACCATTGTCCTAATATGTTCTCAAGATCATCCATGTCAAGTTTCAAGCCTTGCAGAGGAAGTTTCCTCAGTCAATTGTTCAAAGGCCTGAAAATCGACTATGCTAGGGCAAAAGTCAACTGTGGCCTACATACAATCAAACTTCAAAATTTTTGGTCAACATTCTCATTTTTAATTATTATTCATAATTTTATCAAGGGTTGATCATGATTCATCAAGGATTGCTCACAATTTATCAAACCCCAAAAGTTGCTAAATTAGAGTTTTACAGGAAAAGTTAACTTAACTTTGACCAAACATAACTTTCTCATACTTTATGAGAAATGACCCATCCAAAGCTCATTTTTAAGAGTATGAAATTCCCTACAATTCATATTCATCTCCCAAGTTCAAAATATGCACTCATAAGAAGTTATGAATTTGGACATTATAGGTCATTTTGAAAAGTCAACAAAAACACCTTTTTTTTCAAAACTTCATACATGAACATGGAAGACTCAATTGAGATGATACAAAAAAGGTTGCTTATAGGACATCTCAAGCTTTCTAAAAAGTCAAATAACACCTTCAAAGAGTCAAAATTTAAGAAGTTGTGTATTGGTGAAGTTGACCCATTTTGCAAAATTGCCAAAAGTCAAAAGTGCTTCAAATTGAAATGTTTGTCAAATGGGACCAACTTTTTGTACTTGTTTTGAGTTTGTAACATGGTCCATGAGCCCTAACTCTTCCCACTTGCTTTTATTTTATTTTTTCCATTTATTTTGATTTTTTATTTCAATTAAAACAAATTAAATCAAAATAAATCATGGAAATATCAAAATCATTTAAGTCTTGAGATTTGGTGCATATTCCAGGTCTCTTATACAGCTAGCAAGGGGATCAAATCGTGCAAGTCATGGTTGTGCATAAAAAGATTAGTTTTTGGCTTATTTTGGAAAGATTTTCATGAAAATCAAATCATGATCAAAGACCATAATTGACAAAGATTGAATGCACTTTTGCAAACCTAATTCAATCACTGATATATATTGGACAAAGGCTAACCAAAAGGAAAAGGTTTGGAGGCGTGTAGAGGAAGAACAAAACTTGAAAAAACTCAAGAAAAGTGGTGATATGATTCCATATTTCCAAGCAATTTCAAGACTCCCAAGCCATATCATTCGCTTCCTGGGAGTACAAGGAGGCTATACCAATCAAAATCAAGCGTTTTTGTGCCCAGAAACGCAAGGTAAGAGCTTCACGACCTCCCTCTTTTTTTGAAATCGAATACCATTGTTTAAGAATTTGTAGCATGAATCATATATATATTATGAATCCTGGAAGCATTTTCAAGCTATTTGTAGCGGTGAAAATCGGAGATCAAGCTATTATTTAACTTAACTCACAAAAAGCAAGAGTTGCCACCGCGCTTTATTATTTCCAAGGGAAAAGTGAAAAGAGCGAAATAAAACCCTAAAAAATGCAATGTAAAATAATACTTAAAAGTAAAGAAAAATACAAAGCATTTTTGAAAGAGATCAAGAGTTTGGGGGTTGGTTATGCAATGGGAAGGTATTAGCACCCAATGCGTCTGCGGTACTCTGCAGGAACCTTTTGAAATATCTGTTTTTGGTTTAAAATTGTTTGTTATATACAAAGGGGTATTTATCTACAACTATGTTTGCTTAAGGGGAAAAATGAGTTTTTATTATTGCGTTCGTGAGGGTTTCGCGACCCTTTGCCTACGTATCCAATGAAGGAATCAAAACACCGTAGTTCCTCTAGAAAAAAGTTGATTTATTTGTGTTTTTTAGTGGGGCGACATTAACGCGCGCATTCTAGCAATAGGCATGGCCGGTATCGCGGTAGAACGGAGATAACATGCCCTTGGAGGAGTTTTTATTTGTTGAGTATTTTTGTGTGTTTTAAAGTATATTCAAGTAATGATTAAAGAGTGTTTTTTGATCTTTTTGCTTTGTTTACTTGTTGATTTTATCTTGCCTAATTACTAGCATTTGTACAAAGTAAAAAATATGCAGAAAGATAAAAAACCTACGTTATTACAAGCATATCAAAAGGCATAAAAAATATGAAGGAGAAGAAAAAAAGTAAGAAAAATGGGTGTCTTTCGACCCAGGAAGTAGCCCACTTCGACTGGCATTCTGTTGGCCTCCTTCGATTGGGGCTAGCACCAGCAAAGTCAAGTCTTTCGATTAGGCTTTGGCAAGGGCGAGGTCTTGTCCTTCGATTGGGCAAAGGCAGCAGCAATTTGTATCCTTCGACTAGGAGTTCACGCTAGTGAGGTTCTGTCCTTCGATTGGAGGCTGGCCCCAGTGAGGTTTTGTCCTTCGATTGGCCTGACAATCAGTGTATGGTGAAGTCTTTTGATTCTGCCTTGTTGCCTTCTTCGACTGGGGGTTGAAAGCAGTGGTGGAATGCCTTTCGATTGGACTTGATTTGCCTCCTGGTTGTCTCTTTCATTTGACCTGGAGAAAGATGGTAGAAGCCAGAAGCTTCGTTTCCTGTTTCCTGTTTCCTGTTTCTTTCATTTAAAACATTAAATGGCAACATGGCCTGAGGCCATGCTAGTAAAACAGTTTAATAATTCAAGCTAGTTCAAGTAAACAGTAAGCAGAAACGAAAGAGGTAGTTCTGAAAGGTATGTTAAAAATGTGGAAACGAAAGGAACAGTATGTACATGCTTGAAATGAACAAAGGTATTATTTACATGTTATACTGGAAATGAAAAGTTCAAGGGTAAGAGTGACTTACCTGGCTTCAGGCTGGAACGTGTGCTGGGCCTTGAGTGGTGGTTGCCTGGAGCACTTCTGGATTCGAAGGGAAGGACTAGGGGTTTGGCCTTCGATGCTGGATTCGAAAGAGGATAGCAAGCGTGAGGTTCTTCCTGCTGGATTCGAATGAGGATAGCAAGCGTGAGGTTCTTCCTGCAGGATTCAAATGAGGGGTCACAGGCTGTGCTTTTGGTTCGAAAGGTTATTACACAAGGTTGTCTAACTGAGTTTGAACAAAATAACTATGTGTGGGGTGTTCTTTAGAATCGAAGGAGACTGAAGTGTGTGGGATTCTGGGTTTTTGTGATTTCTCAAGTGTTGATGAACTTTGAAATTTTTTCTATGTTTTAGAAAATTTGGGAGGGGTTCATCTGGCCAAAAGTCCTCCTGGTCCCAAAAATCCTCCTTTTCTTCAGAATCGAAAGAGGTGAATGTGACTCTGTTTTTTGTGATTTTTCTCAAGTGTTGATGAACTTTGAGAATTTTTTTGTGTTTGAGAAAATTTGGAGGATTCGTCCTCTTGGTCCAAAGATCCCCCCTTGAACATGTTGTGAAGCCTTGTATTTATAGGTGAGGTGGCTGAAGCTTTGATATGGTTTTGGGGGGAAAACAAAATAATGTTTGAATTATTTGGGTATACTGCCCCCTTGTTTTCTTCAATGCAGTTCTTGTGCACTCTGTTTTCGTGCAAGTACAGGACTGTCAACGCAGGCTTTTCAGTCTTTTGGTGCTTAGTGGCAGGTTGGTGCAGGACTGCTGCATAGCAGCACAACTGGCTTGAGTTTGGTAGTTTATGGGAGGCCACTTGTGTGCTCTGAGTATGTTGCTTCGAAGGGTTTAGCGGTCCAACTTGTGAATCGAAGGAGACTGTATTTCCAAATCAAAGCTTGTGACTGAAGGGAGACTGTATTGCCTAATTGAAGCTTGTGTTTGAAGGAGACTGTATTGCCCAATCGAAGCTTGTTTTCGAAGGAAGCAATGTTGCTGAATCGAAGCATGTGGATCGAAACAAACATATTGCCCAAACGAAATCTTGGGTTCGAAGGAAGCAATGTTGCCCAATCGAAACATGTTTGCAGGCAGTCAACTTGTCCAGATTCGAAAGAGGCATGCAGGCAACACTTGTCCAATCGAAGCAGGCTGAATCAAAGTAGGCTTGCAGGCAGCACTTGTCCAATCGAAAGCAGGCTTGCAGGCTGAATCGAAGTAGGCTTGCAGGCAACACTTGTCCAATCGAAGCAGGCTGAATCGAAGGAGACTTTTGCTCAGAACGAAGGATGTAGTCCAAGTTGCATTCGAAAGAGACCTGTCAACACATGAAATCAAAGAAACAACAAACACACATTTCGTGCTTGATTAGACGTTAGTGATACATAGGCTAAGAATGTTCAAAACACTTGTCAATTTCTGCATAATCAATGCTCGAAGGTGAGAGGTTAAAACCAACTGTATTTAGTGACCTTGACTTTTGTATAAAAATGCAAAAATGCAAATGGGATCTTAGGTCAAAAATTGGGGTACAACAGCTGCCCCTATTTAAGTTTCTTCTATCTGGAGATATGAAGATTGGGATCTTCATTTCGACGAGATTGAAGGGACTTAAATATAGAATACACAATTTTTGGCCTTAAGATACCACAATTATGCTCATGATATGATATGAATGCAATGCTCTGAATTTTATGGGGAATGACGCCATATGAGACAGACTACTGCTGGAGAAACCAAGCACATTATACAGTAATCCCAGAGGGGAAGAGATTATAACTCAACTAGGGAAACAAGAGTCATAGGCTTCTAATGAGAGACTATTGAATGATTTATATCAGTGTTGAGACTGGAAAAGACATGATTGACATCAGCACTAAGGCTGGCAGATGATTGATTTACATCAGCACTGAGACTGGAAGATGATGATTTACATCAGCACTGAGACTGGAAAAGGATTTCTGACTTCTGAATTTTACCAAGAATGGTAACACGGTCCTTTTTTAACCAAGATATCGCTTGAAAAGGATAAAATGCAAACTTCCCCACGGGACTTTTCCGAAGGGATGCAATTTGCTGAGTAGACATTATTGTTGGGGATACACAAGCTGCTCAAATAAAGAGGCCGCCACTTGCTTCCTTTCAAAGGTACTATGACATAAAAGCTGCTCAAATAAAGAAGTTGCCACTTGCTGTCTTCAAAGAATATTAAAGCACACAAGCTGCTCATGAAGAGTCCGCCACTTGTTGCCAATAACCCACAAGCTGCTCATAAAGAAGCTGCCACTTGCTGTCTTCAAAGAATATTAAAGCACACAAACTGCTCATGAAGAGTCCGCCACTTGTTGCCAATAACCCACAAGCTGCTCATAAAGAAGCTGCCACTTGCTGTCTTCAAAGAATGTTAAAGCACACAAGCTGCTCATGAAGAGTCTGCCACTTGTTGCCAATAACCCACAAGCTTCTCATAAAGAAGCTGCCACTTGCTGTCTTCAAAGAATATTAAAGCACACAAGCTGCTCATGAAGAGTCCGCCACTTGTTGCCAATAACTCACAAGCTGCTCATAAAGAAGCTGCCACTTGTTGTCTTCAAAGAATATTAAAGCACACAAGCTGTTCATGAAGAGTCCTCCACTTGTTGCCAATAACCCACAAGTTTCTCATAAAGAAGCTGCCACTTGATGTCTTTAAAGAATATTAAAGCACACAAGCTGCTCATGAAGAGTCCGCCACTTGTCGCCAATAACCCACAAGCTGCTCATAAAGAAGCTTCCAATTGCTGTCTTTAAAGAATATTAAAGCACACAAGCTTCTCATGAAGAGTCCGCCACTTGTTGCCAATAACCCACAAGCTGCTCATAAAGAAGCTGCCACTTGCTGTCTTCGAAGAAAAATAACATACAAGCTGCCCACGAAGAGACTGCCACTTGCCGTTTTCCGAAGAATAATAACGTACAAGCTGCCCATGAAGAGACTGCCACTTGTCGTTTTCCGAAGAATAATAACGTACAAGCTGCCCATGAAGAGACTGCCACTTGCCGTTTTCCGAAGAATAATAACATACAAGCTGCCCATGAAGAGACTGCCACTTGCCGTTTTCCGAGGAATAATAACGTACAAGCTGCCCATGAAGAGACTGCCACTTTCCGTTTTCCGAAGAATAATAACGTACAAGCTGCCCATGAAAAGACAGTCACTTGCCGTTTTCCGAAGAATAATAACGTACAAGCTGCCCATGAAGAGACTGCCACTTGCCGTTTTCCGAAGAATAATAACGTACAAGCTGCCCATGAAGAGACTGCCACTTGCCGTTTTCCAAAGAATAATAACGTACAAGCTGCCCATGAAGAGACTGCCACTTGCCGTTTTCAAAGAATATTAAAGCACACAAGCTGCTCATGAAGAGTCCGCCACTTGTTGCTTTCAAAGATACCCATAAAATATCGTGAAGATATTGCTGGAGGTGAGAATCAATAATTTCCTCTGGGATGGACAAACTGCTCATGAAGAGACCGCTATTTGTCATAACATGAAGAAATTCAGAAATAATCAAACTACTCAAATAAAGAGTCAGTCGCTTGTTGTCACGTCGATATTCCAAAAGAAGGTTATGATAACACTACTAGGGAATAAAGTTCATCTTCAATACCATGAATAAATCCTTCCTGAGGAGACCAAGTATTTAAATTGCAAAATAAATGCACTCTCCATCTAGGTTTCACAGCCTAGAGATATCCACAGGGTATCGTTCACAAGAGACAAAGCTCAATCCAGGAATGAACTGGACAGAAAACAGTCAAACAAGACTCCACCCAATGAGGAAACAACTCAAATGGGGATTTATCCTATCCAGAGGTGGAAAAGGAAAGCTAAAGCAAGATTCTTCCACGAGAGTTAACTCAATGGGGAATTAGAAAGAAGGCGCACTTTCTGCTTAAGTTGGCACTCTATTTGGAGAGAGGAAGTATGATAACCAAGGTATACAGATCAAGAACATCAACAAATATCAATGTGTATGCATGATGCAAGTGTGAATGAATAAATGAATGTCATGTATATGCTGACAAAACAGACAGGGGAGATAGACAGGAGATGATAAGACGTCCCAGTACAACCCGACACTCAGCTAATCTCAACAAGATGGTAACATTACTGGAGATAGAACAAAAGCCATCATTGGAGTGAGGTCCTTTTACAAGGCTTAAATCTCTTTGGAGAGGGAGATATTTTTCAGTGAAAACCCAAAGTTCAGTCTTCCATCATCAACAATCCATTGAAAGGATAACAACACAAACAATGTTTCAGCTGGAAAAAGTCATGCTTATCTGAAGATACTGGGAACACCACCCTCTGATAATGTGTGCAAAACATATCTTGACAAATCTGGATTGCCCCTGGGACTAATTTTGGATGCCCCAAGTTTACTGCTGATAAGCTGCATGTTGCACGACAATTCTTGCGAATAACTTCACTTCCAAAATTCCCCAAGCTATATGGTTGATGAGGAGAAATCGTCTCAAGAGGATTTTACAAAAGACCTGGCATTCATCATGCTCTGGTGTCTTTAAAATCTTAGAGAGATTCGTCAAATCTCGACGTGATTGCCCCGGATTGACTGTAGTTGGCACAACAAAGTCTTCAAATTTTGCCCCAAAAGAGTAAACAAGTTGGGAAAGCATTAACTAGGAGAAGCAACATGTTCGTGCTTAAGGTCTTCATGTGACATGCCCCCTGATATGATTTTTCTTGAAATGATCCGCCAATTACTCAACAGAGCTTCAGGCCTTAAAAGAAAAAACTCATCACTAGTGCTTATATGTGAGCTTCCTTGATATCAAACAAATGTTTTGCAGTTAGAAAAAGTTTACAATGAGAATGAAAATTCTAATGCAACAGTTATGTAAGTCTTGAAGATTTTGAAAAGATTTCGCACAAATTTTGCGAGTTAGAGCACCATTTATTTTTGTATAGCAAAAGCATATGATACCAACGTAACTATTTAGCAAACATTCATGGGAGTCAGGAACACTATCTCATTGAAGTATGCTTTCAAAATAACCTTGCTTCAATTAGGACTTTTGAAGGTTGTAACGTGGCCTGGTTCACGGTTTTAGAAAAGAGGATTTAAGGCTCAAAATTATTTGGTGCCCACCCATTCTTCGTGATGCTCTCCAACCCTATGTTCAGTTAATTCAATATGAGCGTTCATCTCTCAAAAGGATTTTGTGACGGTTAAAGAAACGACGAGGCTTTCGGAGTAGAAACCACCCTTATGTCTTCGTGTTTGTAGTCACCAATTTGTTCTTTGCTGAGGAATTTTTCTTTGTATTCCTTTCTTTGCAATTTTTATTTTCCCTAAATTTTGCCTGAACTAATTCTTTTGAATTGATAGTCCAGCGGGATGCCCTAATTTTTGCCTAAGCCGCACATTTTCAAGTTTTCGACTTAGCAGGCTTTTTTTTTCTCTTGATTTTTGATTTTTGAACAAAATGTGTGACATTAACTTGTCTTTACTTGTTGAGAGGATTATGATTGCCTCGTTTCTTTATAAATAAGGGTTAACATTATGGTTCCACATCTTCTGGCTCCGTTATATGAAGGATAGCCCTCGTAGTTTCTCTTCAGAAATATCTTCCTTATGAATTTTGAACACTCAATCAGATTAACTGAAAACTACCCTGCCCCAGGTTAAAATTTGAGGGTTTTTTCGTATATAAAAGAAACTCCTACTTCAAAGGCTCAAAAGGGGTTAGCAAGGGATTATCTTCCTTATATCTCTGGTGTTTAGGGATTTGAAACAATGCCTGTACATCATCAACAAGATTTTATCCAAAAGCATACAACCAGAGATTTTGTGTTTTTTTAGATCATCATCCTCCCTTCAATCTCTGCCTAGGCAAGAGAATGGGCAACAAGTTGGTATCATAATGCAAAAAGCAATTTAGAATTTGAAAACAAATATGTGTGAAACAAATGAATTTCTTCAAGACAAACATACTCATTGTATTAAGATAATCATTCAAATGCAAACAAGTTCTTACATGCAAACAATGTTTTGATAAACAAGAAAAATTGCAAAAAGCATAAATAAGTTAATGATCTGGGAAGGCTTTCCATCTGGACTTGAATCACCGAAAACATCCTTCAAAACTCAAAGTGACCATCAATCGTGTTTACTCTTCGGCACGTGCTTGATTTGAACTTCAAAACCAACGTCCTTGAATGACAATCAGTGAATACTTTTATCATCGCTTCCTCCTTCTTAGAAGGATTGACTTGGGCAGCAACCAAAATATCAACCAAAACAGTTGAGTGATCCATACCAGCTTTCAAATTAGTCACCTCTCTGCGGAGTTCAGAAATCTCTTGCTTGATATTCTCCATTGTTCTCTTAGCGCGAGTGTTGTACTGGTGAGACCAAAGGAAAAATAAGACTTGGAAAAAGACCTTTGAAAGTGAAACAAAAAATGTAGAATGATGCATGATATGCAAAAAAAGTTTTTATTTGACTTTCAAGGAGCTCAAGATATTAAGTTGTAAACATCAAAGTATGAAGATAGAAGATGAATTCTGAATTGGATCAGAGCGTTGATCAAGTTATCATCAAGATCAATCATCCATTTTGGTGGATTAGGGTTTTTCACTCTATCAACACCCAAGATCCATTGAGTTTGATGAAACTAGTGATGCTTACAAAGAAAGACCTCCAAATTCCTTGAAAATCAAGTGAAAAGGGTTTCATGGATGCATGAATGCATGGCTATGTAACAACCACAAGCAAGGTCACAAATAAAGTCGAAAGGTTTAACGTCATGAGCATGGAGTCAAAGGTAAAAAAACATCCCCAAGGTATGTACTAACGGTTTAATCACACCTGCAAGACAAGGTTCTAAGAGTTCCCAGAGTCTACATTCCTCCTTCGGATATTACCAACGTCCCAATTACTCGGTAATCAGCAATATTCTCAAGAGAAACTCGTCTGAGTGCAGTATCGCGTGACAACTATTTCCGAATTACTCCGTTATAGTCTCCGCACTACACCTAAAAGGCCAAGATGGGTTAGGGTTCTACGATTCTCAGCTTCTCTGGCTCCCAGGTCAAAAATAATAATGTCTTCCCC
Organism: Vicia faba; assembly: GCA_948472305.1. Lineage (NCBI taxonomy): Eukaryota > Viridiplantae > Streptophyta > Magnoliopsida > Fabales > Fabaceae > Vicia > Vicia faba. The sequence continues at coordinate 188,088,485 of OX451736.1, read as the reverse complement.
ATTACTCGGTAAACAAATATTACGTTCAAAAGGGCCTTCCACTGAGTGGGGGATCTCATGCCTCCTTCTTCGGGATTACTCCCTCAAAGTTAACATGACTATACCGCCCGTCCTATTCCTAAGGGTAACTTAGTCCGGGTATAGGACTTGTCCTTTGCAAAAACCCAAATAACCACAATATAAACATATAATCAAACAATCAAATAATGATAAAACAGATAAAACAAATTAGGCTTAGCCCACTTAGGGATGGACCAACAAGAGGTCAATGTTTCCCCAGTAGAGTCGCCAATTCTGTAGCGGTGAAAATCGGAGATCAAGCTATTATTTAACTTGACTCACAAAAAGCAAGAGTCGCCACCGCGCTTTATTATTTCCAAGGGAAAATGGAAAAGAGCGAAATAAAACCCTAAAAAATGCATTGTAAAATAATACTTAAAAGTAAAGAAAAATACGAAGCGTTTTTGAAAGAGATCGAGAATTCGGGGGTTGGTTATGCAATGGGAAGGTATTAGCACCCAATGCATTTGCGGTACTCCGCAGGAACCTTTTGAAATATCTATTTTTGGTTTAAAATTGTTTGTTATATACAAGGGGGTATTTATCTACAACTATGTTTGCTTAAGGGGAAAAAATGAGTTTTTATTATTGCGTTCGTGAGGGTTTCGCGACCCTTTGCCTACGTATCCAATGAAGGAATCAAAACACCGTAGTTCCTCTAGAAAAAAGTTGATTTGTTTGTGTTTTTTAGTGGGGCGAAATTAACGCGCGCATTCTAGCAATAGGCATGGCCGGTATCGCGGTAGAACGGAGATAACATGCCCTTGGGGGAGTTTTGATTTGTTGAGTATTTTTGTGTGTTTTAAAGTATATTCAAGTAATGATTAAAGAGTGTTTTTTGATCTTTTTGGTTTGTTTACTTGTTGATTTTATCTTGCCTAATTACTAGCATTTGTACAAAGTAAAAAATATGCAGAAAGATAAAAAACCTACGCTATTACAAACATATCAAAAGGCATAAAAAATATGAAGGAGAAGAAAAAAAAAGTAAGAAAAATGGGTGTCTTTCGACCCAGGCAGTAGCCCACTTCGAATGGCATTCTGTTGGCCTCCTTCGATTGGGGCTAGCACCAACAAAGTCACGTCTTTCGATTAGGCTTTGGCAGGGGCGAGGTCCTGTCCTTCGATTGGGCAAAGGCAACAGAAAGTTGTATCCTTCGACTGGGAGTTCGCGCCAGTGAGGTTCTGTCCTTCGATTGGAGGCTGGCCCCAGTGAGGTTCTGTCCTTCGATTGGCCTGACAGTCAGTGTATGGCGAAGTCTTTTGATTCTGCATTGTTGCCTTCTTCGACTGGGGGTTGAAAGCAGTGGTGGAATGCCTTTCGATTGGACTTGATTTGCCTCCTGGTTGTCTCTTTCGTTTGACCTGAAGAAAGATGGTAGAAGCCAGAAGCTTCGTTTCCTGTTTCCTGTTTCCTGTTTCTTTCATTTAAAACATTAAATGGCAACATGGCCTGAGGCCATGCTAGTAAAACAGTTTAATAATTCAAGCTAGTTCAAGTAAACAGTAAGCAGAAACGAAAGTGGTAGTTCTGAAAGGTATGTTAAAAATGTGGAAACGAAAGGAACAATATGTACATGCTTGAAACGAACAAAGGTATTATTTACATTTTATACTGGAAATGAAAAGTTCAAGGGTAAGAGTGACTTACCTGGCTTCAGGCTAGAACGTGTGCTGGGCCTTGAGTGGTGGTTGCCTGGAGCGCTTCTGGATTCGAAGGGAAGGACCAGGGGTTTGGCCTTTGATGCTGGATTCGAAAGAGGATAGAAAGCGTGAGGTTCTTCCTGCTGGATTCGAATGAGGATAGCAAGCGTGAGGTTCTTCCTGCTGGATTCAAATGAGGGGTCACAGGCTGTGCTTTTGGTTCGGAGGGTTATCACACAAGGTTGTCTAACTGAGTTTGAACAAAACAACTATGTGTGGGGTGATCTTCAGAATCGAAGGAGACTGAAGTGTGTTGGATTCTGGGTTTTTGTGATTTCTCAAGTGTTGATGAACTTTGAAAATTTTTTTGTGTTTTAGAAAATTTGGGAGGGGTTCGTCTGGCCAAAAGTCCTCCTGGTCCCAAAAATCCTCCTTTTCTTCAGAATCGAAAGAGGTGAATGTGACTCTGTTTTTTGTGATTTTTCTCAAGTGATGATGAACTTTGACAATTTTTCTGTGTTTGAGAAAATTTGGAGGATTCGTCCTCTTGGTCCAAAGATCCCCCCTTGAACATGTTGTGAAGCTATGTATTTATAGGCGAGGTGGCTGAAGCTTTGATATGGTTTTGGGGGGAAAACAAAATAATGTTTGAATTATTTGGGTATACTGCCCCCTTGTTTTCTTCAATGCAGTTCTTGTGCACTCCGTTTTCGTGCAAGTACAGGACTGTCAATGCAGGCTTTTCAGTCTTTTGGTGCTTAGTGGCAGGTTGGTGCAGGACTGCTGCATAGCAGCACAGCTGGCTTGAGTTTGGCAGTTTATGGGAGGCCACTTGTGTGCTCTGAGTATGTTGCTTCGAAGGGTTTAGCGGTCCAACTTGTGAATCGAAGGAGACTGTATTTCCAAATCAAAGCTTGTGACTGAAGGGAGACTGTATTGCCTAATCGAAGCTTGTGTTCGAAGGAGATTATATTGCCCAATCGAAGCTTGTGTTCGAAGGAAGCAATGTTGCTGAATCGAAGCATGTGGATCTAAACAAACATATTTCCCAAACGAAATCTTGGGTTCAAAGGAAGCAATGTTGCCCAATCGAAACATGTTTGCAGGCAGTGAACTTGTCCAGATTCGAAAGAGGCATGCAGGCAGCACGCTTGGTGAATCGAAATAGGCTTGCAGGCAGTGAACTTGTCCAGATTCGAAAGAGGCATGCAGGCAGCACTTGTCCAATCGAAGCAGGCTGAATCGAAGTAGGCTTGCAGGCAACACTTGTCCAATCGAAAGCAGGCTTGCAGGCTGAATCGAAGTAGGCTTGCAGGCAGCACTTGTCCAATCGAAGCAGGCTGAATCGAAGGAGACTTTTGCTCAGAACGAAGGATGTAGTCCAAGTTGCATTCGAAAGAGACCTGTCAGCACATGAAATCAAAGAAACAACAAACACACATTTGGTGCTTGATTAGACGTTAGTGATACATAGGCTAAGAATGTTCAAAACACTTGTCAATTTCTGCATAATCAATGCTCGAAGGTGAGAGGTTAAAACCAATTGTATTTAGTGACCTTGACTTTTGTATAAAAATGCAAAAATGCAAATGGGATCTTAGGTCAAAAATTGGGGTACAACACTATTCATAACAGTTAATTGCATTTTTGCTAACCCTATAGAGAAACACCAATGCTAGGGTTTCTTGTTGTGTTTTGGGATCTATTTATACAGGAAAAATTGGTCCCCAATAAAGATGCCATGATGTTCACAAGGTCAAGGCGATTTGATCTACATCATTAGATTTCATTTATCATGCATGTGTGAGATTTTGAAATGTGCAGGGGTTATAGCTACGGACCTTTGTCCGTAGGTAAAAGTCCATAACTTTTACCAACGGAGAGAGGAAGAAGAAGACCTGCGTGGCACCATCCCATTTGCCCGTTTGAATTCTGGCGCGTGCTTTTTTTGTTGTCCTCCACTAACTCATGTTATTCCATATTATTAATTATTATTATTTCATATACAACAAACGCACTTGGCTCAGTTAGTGTTGAGGTGAATGAAAAGGCCATAGGACCTGGGTTCGAATCCCAGGCCCCCCATGTATTTCATATTATTTTTACTTATATGATCAGGCGTGTACACAGGCGTGAAGACCACCATATGCCCTCAAGGCTCAATCATTAGATCTGCAGGAGGCCAGATCTGAAGGCCATTACACGAGGATCCATCATGCATCCTAGTCAACGTGCAACATTGAATCATGGAGGTCAACGTGGATCAGATTGTTGGGCCCAAAAGCTTGCTATTGGCACCCCCCAAATTGCTGTTTACCAGGCCCATTTTCCTTTTCTTTTTCTCTTTATATTTTCTTTATTTAATTCATTTAAATTATTTTACTAACATAAAATTAATTCTTTTTTATCAAAAATCATAAAATCAATTTTCACTCAAATTAAGATTTAGGTTTTATTTTTTATCAAAAATTAATTCAATTAGTTAATTTAATTTTTTAGGTAACTTTAATTTTCTTTGTAAATAAATTAAAATAAATTAGAAACTAGGTTTTTTTTGTTTAATTTAATTTCTATTTTCTTTTCTTAAAAATAACCAAAACACAAAATAGGTCAAAAATAATTAATTTTCTTAATTTAATTTAATTAGTAATTAGGTTTGCTTGTATTTAATTTAAAACCTCATTTTCTTAAAAATAATCAAAAATAACAAAAAATGATTTTTCGTTTAATTAGGTTAGACAGGGTCAAAACCCTAATTTTGCTCGTCCTCGATTCATCGCGCGTGTTTACTGATTTTACAATATTGATGTAATTGTTCATGGGATGTAATAATTTAATTAGGACCTTTCTTTTTGTTTATTTTTCATTTTACGGGTTTTTGGCTATGTAATTAATACCAGAAGCCTTGTAATAGCGTAGCTTTATTTTCTCGCACTTTAATTCTCGCAAATATTAACTGTTAGATGTATGATATTAGGATTGCATGACAAGACTGTATATAAATTTTAAAATGGTTAGAAAACCCTAAATGTGCAAAGATAATAACTGAAATTGAATCACTCGCACATGCGCACTCTTAGGGTATACTCTCACTTCGGTTGCCTTCGGTAAACGATCATTAAGTATAGGGTATTTTAGTGGTCGCTCTCTTGTCTAAACAATGATCAAATGTCCCGTTCGGAAATGTTGTCTCAGAAAGGTTGCCTCGGAAATGTTGCGTCGAATATTGATCTTAAGACATTAGGGTTATTACTAAGACGTCCTAACATTGCTTTAGTGATTGTACGTCCCTTTCGAATTGACCCTTACAACTCCAACAACGATGCTACCTACTCACTAATAGTGGGATAGCGTTGTCTAAAGGAAACAAGAACAGAAACAATTCTTTTGTCGAGTAGGTAGATGCTAGTAGGTACTTGCTCAAAATCAAACTTTTCCACACTTAAACTCTTTTCAAACAAAGTTTTCAAAAACACTTTGTAACACTCTTGAAGACAGAAGCAATGGTTAAATCAAAGTAAAACAAAAACTTTTCAAAACACACAAACACGGAAGCAATTTTTAAAATGATGAGAAAGTACCTAAGAGCCTGTAGAAAACTACGGATAGAAAGGGTGCTAATACCTTCCCTTTCTATAATCTACCCCCCGTACTCAAAATCTCAAAAAAGGAATTTTTTTGTGCTTTTGTCCTTTCCAGTTGGATAAAAATAAAAGTCGGTGGCGACTCTTGCTTACCGTACATTTGCGAATACAAAACATAAACCAGTATTAAACAGTTGGTTCTGCCACCGTATAACACTCCTCTTTGCACAATAAATCCAGAAACACAATATAACCCTTAAGAAGAAACATATATTTTACCCTAAGAAACCAAACACCAACGTAGATAACTTAGAACACATGATACAATTGTGTTTATAATTCAGATCACAAGACATAAAATCAGCAAAAGCTGAGACATGACTCAGACATGATGTTAGATATGATGTTGAGACAACCTGTTAAACATCCTTGCAAAACAACTGCAATGAGAAACACAACACTTAAATGGTGACCAGTACCTTTCTCCCCCTTTTTTAGCCAAAAAAATAACAAAGATATCCCCCACAAAACCATATCCAGACTGTACACACCCATACCCAGACAAAGGCCATAAGAGTTTAGCTGAAGACAAGTTAACATAAGATAAAAGAAAGTGAAGAGACGACTCCTTTAAATACCTGAGTTGTTACTTAGGAATTAACGACTTTCTATTGTAGCAACGATCATGGTCAATGAGAGCATTATTAGAGGAACATATTTGCACCAAAAATTAAGTGTGCACCATCCATAAAGCATCATTCAGGACTTTATTCATTCTGGACTATTTCTCTTGGAATTTGAAATTCCACTTAATAGGTATGTATGGTTAAACACACGTGTCATACTTACTCCTGACGTGTACTTGATCACATCGTTCACAAGCACCACTTGTTGATCTTCATAGATCCAAGTCCTGAACAATGTCCTGACATCTAACCAGATATTATCTAATTTATCTTCTTTAAAAGATCCAACACCTTTTTCAGTGTTCACCCAATTTTTTTTCAAATCGGGGCCACAAACAGATTCCTCTAGAAGATACTTATCGACATTCACGCTTTGAAGCATATACATAATGCCTTCCACTGGATTTAACACGTACTCCTTTCAGCTAGACTTAATGAGAGTTGAGCATGAAAACTTCTATTTATCATTAGAGGACTTTCATTGATCTTAACAGAGAAAAGTAAGTTCTAAAAAAAAAGATTCTCAGATCATTCCTAAGAAGCATGACCATGACTTGTTTACTGATTTGCCAATAATATAATCAACCTCAAACTGCCAAGTCCTTCATGAATTACACAAGTGACAAAGTGTCAGAACATCTTGTCTGACATCACATCCTCACACGAATAACTTCAACCACAAATTTATTGGCCCTCAACCATAAATTGTACTTCTCCAGCAACATATCCCAGGCAAAAGTTCAACTTCCCTTGTCATAGTTAACCAATCCTCCTGCTAATTACATTCTCATGTTGTAATGCCAGTCATGACAATTACAGATGACTATCCTTCTTGAGAATACATTCAAACCTCCTAGACTGACTCAACTAAGTATCTCAACTTCTGGTTAAGTAGAAAGTCATTCCCATCGAGCACATTCTTCATAATAGATCTTTGTTCACTTGCTTTACAAGACTCAAAAGAACCCATTATTTCTAGAGAAACTTTGTAGCAGAAGAAATCACTTCCCCACAAGTAATTTGATCTTAGTATGGGTCAGAGCACTAGGTCTGATTTTCAACATAGACCCTCATACGTTATAATATCCTCGAGGATAATCTCTTCCACAATATTCTCCAGCACACTTCTGAATCAAATGGTAAGTTCTAAACACCACACTATAATTCCAAGTCATCTTCCAAACAAGTATGATGATTCAACATCACATAGGACATCAACATTTCCAATAGGTCCTTCACAAGGATCTCACAGTTGTAGTATAAAAGAATTCACAACAAATCATAATGCCACAGAGAAATAAACTCGCATACTTTCTGAAACTTATTATTCGGATTGCAGATTTGCATTAACACATTAGATAAATACACTGCTCCCATCAGGATATTTACCGTCAGTTATATGCACACCTTCATCAGAGGAACATTTCTTCATGAAAGAACGACATATGATACTACCCTTTCACACATGGTAGAGCATTTAGTCTGACATGCACACGTGAATTCAAGCAGTTATGACTGATATTCATTTTACAAACCACACCAGACATGATTTGTGGCTAGACTTAGCACTCCACCATGATTAGACACATCAACACTAAATCTAATAAAGATCACACCATGAAATAAAAAACAACTTCCATTTCTGGAGAAGCAAACACCTGATATGATGTTCCAACATCAATTCAAACTCAATCGCATGGATTTCACCAATTAATATAGTTTTGGAGACAACACCCATAATAATCCAACCACATTTCTTGATGGAAATACAAGAGAACCATACTGGTACTAGTCGGCAGTTGATCAAATTCTAAGACTAGATGCAGTTACCTGCATATTATACACCTCAAGAACCTTATTCTCATAAGTACAACATCCAGATCTTTTGTCTGACCTTGAGATATTAGATGCCATCCTTATGCATCAATAGAGGAGATTCCCTCTACCAGGCATCTAGGACAGACCATAACAAGAAGAGTAACAAATGATCATCATATAACAAACAAATTGTTTAGAATAAGTCTGCATATTCCAATTCTTTAAGACTCAAACCTGGAAAGTTCATCCCAAGAAGTTTAGATGACACTCTAAAAATACAGACAACATTCAATCACTTGAATGATACACATCACAACTATGAGTTAATCTCCTTGAAGAATATTAACTTTACTCAGGTTGATATATCTCCATTGCATACAACCCCTTGGATGTCTTTTCCATTACAACAGAACAAGAGTTCCATGCTCTCATAGACTTGATAATAATATCAAGTTTAAGTAAACAACCTCCATCCTGTTTATTCGAAGTACCAGCCAAAACATATTAAGAAAAATAAATTCTCAATAAGAGGATATCAAGACGTTATTTCTGACATTTCTTTAAGGCCTTCCAACTCTAGATTAGAACCTACCACACAGTTCTGGCTACTTAGAATAGAAGAATCTTCCAGATGTTAGTGAGAATGTCATTTATGTTTTCCCTTGTCCTCCATATCCAAAGAATATCTAACAAATTGATCACACATCTTCAGCATTAGAAGATACGTCTATCAACCTTTCCTTAAGAAGAAGCACATCCTAGAAAAATAGATTAAGCTCTAGGATTTCCTTCATCAAAAACTTGAAAATAAGCTCTTCAAGGGAAAAAATAAATTGCTCTTGTATTTCTATAGTGCCTTTATCATGATTACTTTCTCTTCTGAGCTCCTTTAATAGATAGAAGTTCTTTTATGAGTGGAATTGAAAGAGAATTCAAGCATCTTTGGCTACTTTATTCGAGATAAGAGTACTTACGGATTAGAATGTGAAAGAATCAACACAATCTCTTATCTTTGTATTACTCCTAGTTAGTCTTGTAATTTTATAAACACTGGCACCATCTTGCATCATTAATCTCAAGTTATTCCAAGAAAATATCTTCCTTGAACCATAACTTAAAGAACACACATCAAATATATATGCAGCGAAACAAATCACATTCTCCATAGCCTCCAGGCAGGATGTCTGAAACATCTTATAGGACATCATGCAAGAAACATCTCTAGAATCAACCAACAGATAATGATTAGACATAACTCCCTTTGTCATATCAAACTCATCCTCCTTCTCAAGAGAAGATCACAGAATACAAACCAACATGAACACCACAGGTTCACAGAGCAGAGGAACATGTAGCAGAGAATTGCATCATAATTAACACCACAACAACAACAAACCCTTTTTTCCTTTAAGTCCAATTCACCAGAAAGTATCTTCCCTAGATCTCACCCAGAACAGAACATGATGCCTGCTCTGATACCAATTGAAATTTTGGTGTACAGATAATAATGTCCTAACACATGTTGAGACAAATATCTCTATGTAACAACACTTGGACTGGATGAAGCACACTGAGATAATTCATATCAGAATAGTGTCATGTTAGATGTTCCAACATCTTATATGACATGTCAATTAATCAAGAAACAAAACAGAACAATACAAAATGATAAAAACACAAAGATATGATGACCCAGTTCGGTGTACAACAACACCTACTCTAGGGCTACCAAGCTAGGAAGGAAGTTCACTATTAACAATATTAGTTCAAAGCTAAACTCTCTCGTTTACAACTTCTCGCCTATTCCTACCCAATGCAACTTCTACTTTGGTTCTCCATAAATATGAGAAACCACCATCTCGCTTCCTAAATCACCTCAGTGATATCTAACAATCATAAAGTTTAGCCAATACTCTTGACTAACAACCACTCTTGGATTTTCTTCAAAGCTTCATCCAAGAACAAAATACAATTCATTACCTAAAGGCTTCTGAAACTGTATAGAAAAAAAAGTCTACCACAATGTGTCAAACCAATACAAATGGTGACTTACAATACAAGAAAGTTTACGACTCTCAAAACCCTAACCCCTTATAATTTATGATCGTACCTGGCCAGAATAGACCGTCACAGCTTACGTCGAGAAAAACATGAGAGTGAGGTGGGGGGTACCTGCAAAACACTCTGATGCCAAAGTGAGATTCAGAATGAGCAAGAAAGTAAGAGAGTGAGAAATGTTTGATACCTAACCCTCTTGAAATAGAGGGTATTTATAGCCCCCAGCGCTGGGCCAAGGTCTCCTCATTGGGATGGTCAAGCAGGCTCAAATTGGAGATTACCGGGTCTTATGTGAGTAGTGGGGACCAGCACGTGGTCCCCCACCTGGATGACTTCCTCCGCAAGATCATGAGGATATAGATGTGGTCTTTCCATAGTCACAAAGACTACGTGATATTCGGAGAAGTTGATAGTCAGCCCTACGAGGTGGATGCTCATGAGGTGCTTCTGCTCATCGTGGATGCTCCCCGCCAGACGCGAGGTCATGTGAGGGAATCAGTCTTGGTCACAGAGAGGATCGTAAGATGACCTCGAGGTCCTCCTGACCAGTGATGATCTTCTTAAGACTAAATGGGTTTATCCCCATGTGATGAGGTTGCCTCCTTGCGAGGAGTGAAAGATGCTGCCTGACGCAGTCAAGGGAAGAACTGGCCAGTATGCCTTGACCAACATAATTGGGATAGGCCTCACATGGAGTTGGGCCAAGGGAAGGCCCAATTCATAACAGGAGCCCCCCAAGTTGTTGCTCCTGATGAAGGAGTTATGACTTAAGTCCAACTTTTTCTTCTACGAGGTGTGTTACTCGACGAGGATCTTTCATTATGTTGACGGAGAAAGTCGTTGATATATGGGTTTACCCGAGAAGTGTTCGGAATGGACTCGAGATGGGATCATTCTAGTCGCGGGGAGGAGAAAGCCTGCGGGGTGTAGGCACGTGGCGTGACCTTTGGGATTGTAATGATGTCCTAGGGAGTAGGGGTCATCATTAGCTGAGCACGTAGGTGTCGAGGAGAAAGGGGGTTGTTGAGCTGCCCGAAGCGATGTTTCACATTCCACATCAGCTCTATATATAGCGCCCCAAGGCCCATTATTCACATTTACATTCTCGCGCTCTTCATTCTCCCTATTTCCAACACTGTGCTGTTTTCTTCAACCGCTAATGCCACTGCAGAATCTATCGCGTGTTCTTCATCTACCCTCGTTATTCCTCATCTATTCTTATTCAAGTAAGTATTTTTCATGATACTCTTGTTTAGATTGGATATGATGATGTTTAAGTTGTAGAATTTCGCATCTGGGGGGTTTTGCTCGGGGTATTCATGCGTACTTTTTGTGTTTGAGTCCGTGTTATTCATCTTTTCACCAACACTTAGGTGAATTTACCTCGTGGTATCTACACATCCCCGCGAAATTCATGAATTTTACACAAGAAATTGATGCAATCCTTGGAGAATTCATGATTTTGGCTGGTAAATTCATATTTTTCTCGATGTATTCATCACGTGCCCTGGGTGTTCATGAAAACAAGTGTTCGTTGTTATAACTGTTGTGTGGTATTATGAGACTGGCATGATTTTCATGCCCTGGTTGAGGGTTGTGTACTTCCCCTTTCTACCCGAGTGAGTGTCGACTTGTTCTAGGCACCACATAACCTTTTCACCTGCATCGTGGAAGGATAGATTTGGATTTGCTGTCAAATTCACCAGTTTCCTCTACTTTATAGGTGAAATTGCGACACTCCTGAATCTTTCGAGCACATGGAAGTCGAAGATACCAGCATAGCCAAGGAGGGTTTCAACTTGGTTGACACGGTCGATGATCCTGCATTCTCTTTGGTCGGGGCAGATCCTCGAGGAAGAGCCTTGATATACAATTATAGTAGGAGGCAGACTTACACTATCGTCGAGTATGGCGGTAATCAGGAAGGTTTCCAAAGGAACTTCAAGATCTTGCGATTGACGCCCACCGCTCAAATATGCTCGGAGTTCGAGGAAGACTGCTTCCTCATGCACGAGGTCATATTCAAAGAGTTGGGGGCTTCACCTTTCCTTCAATGATTTCCAGGTGGAGGTGTTCAATCACTTGAACCTAGCACCCTCTCAACTTCACCTCAACGCCATTTCCTTCATTCGATCATTTGAGATTACTTGTCGGTTCCTGAGGATCGGGGCGACTGTTGTACCCCAAAATTTTCCCTCTCACTTATCAATAATTTGCTCCCAAGATCTCCTTGGGCTCAAGACTGCACTAGAGTTTGATCAGCTCAAGACACCTCCTTAGGCACTGATGACCAAAATTAGGGTTTGAGTTTGCACAAGGATTTTTGAACTTTCAATGCTTCATATGATTTTCATGGATCATTATGGACCCCCAAGATTACTCATGTCAAGTTTCAAGCTTTGAATCACATTTTGAATCAGTCAATTGAGCAATTGACCTAAAAATCAGTTGTATTGGGGGAAAAGTAAACTATGGTCAATTTACAGTCAAACTTCATAATTTTTTATCCACGTCAACATTTTAAACTCATATGTATCATTTGATCAAGTTTGTACCACAACTCCTCAAGAAATTTGATCAAATCTCCAAAAGGGCAAAATGATCAAAATTAGGGTTTTGACTGGGAAAGGGCAATTTCTGATTTTTGACCTAGAAAATGGTCAATTGGTTTAAGGCATGATCTCAAGATTCAAATTTCATCACTTTGACCTAATGACATGGTTCAAAACATTGCAAATCCATTAGATGGACAGATGAATTTTGCAGTCAACTGATCAAAAGTCAATTGTACACTGAAAAGTCAAACTTTGACTTTTTGGTCAAATTTAAGTACCAAAGATCACAATTCATCAAAACATGTCAAAATATGAAACTTATTCATTAGGAAATCAAAAAGTCAAGATTTCATTTTGAAAAGTCAAAATTTCTAAACTTAGAAATTTTTCTAGGTGTTGGAAATTTCATGTTTTTTTCATAACTTTGAGCCAAATTTTCACCATGATGCAAGATGATTCAAGAGAAACTCCCAACATGAAAGTTGTAGATCTCCATGAAATCTAAAAATTTTCTTCACACAACTTCTTCTAAAAATTCTTGTATCTCAAGTTATAATTTCAAGAACATAGGATCATGAAACTAAACACTTAGTGAAATTTTGCCCTAATTTGGTCAGGATTTGACCCAACTTCATGGAACTTTTTCATATAGTTACAAGGGGAATCTTCAAACGAAATTCAAATATGGGTTGTAGAGAACATTTCAAGCTTTCCAAAATGTCCAAGAACTCCTTGAGATCATTCTTGAGTAGGGAGAATCTAAGAGATGAAGTTGGTGTTTTGTCACTTGAATTGCAAGGCATTTTGTGATGAATAAGAATCCAATTTCAAAACTATGCTGCACAATCTTGTTTTACAGGCTTCTAAACCTCAATATCTCTCAATAATCATAATATTACACTTACTTTTTAGTTATTATCCAAGTGTTCCAAGCATTGTCCAAACCAATTTGCCATTTTAGGAAGAAAGTTACCATTCCATTCTTGAAAAGTCGCTTTAATCATAAAGTCAACTTGTCTTGAGCTTCTAACTTGTTCTTTCTGAATACATAACTCCTATAAACCAAAAGCAATGTGTCCAAGACCTAATAAAACTCAGAACATGCTTGTACAGTACTTGAGATTTGTCATTTCCCTTTTCTTCAAAAGCAAGTTATAGAGCCATAACCCTATAACTCAGAAGCCTGAAGTGATTTTGTGCTCTAATCTTTTCCATACATATTAACAAGTTTATTTCAAGCTAAGACACGATTGGAAGCATCCTAAAACTCTCTCAAACACCCTTGCTACACAAGACTGCTCAACTTGACAGTTTTGAGCCAAAACTCTCCATCTCCATTTTCACTCGTGCGTTTTGATTCTTAATCATTCAAACACCTTACATACATAATACATAAGTGGTCCAAGCCCCTATTTCAAGACTGTAATCCCTCCATCACTATTCACCATTTTCAAACATCAAGCTTGCAGGTTGACTTGAGTAGGGAGATTCAGGGACTTTCAAAGCAAAGTAGGAGTTGGAATACACTTAAGGAGGTCCCGACAAGCTAAACAGATTCTCAGGGCACCTCAAAGCTTGCTCAAACTCCATACATCTGCAAGAGGTAAGTTTTCTAACTTCAATATCTTGATACAAGCATCCTCTGTGCATACATTCTGAAGTAAAAATGTAGATATCACTGCTCTCAAGCTAGCCATGTCCATAGTTTTCATTTATATTGATAGTGTGTAGAGAATTTTAGATTTTAACTTTATGAAAAAATTAGGTTTCAATTTAGGGCCAACAAAATTAATCTTCATCTTTAACTTTTAGCTTACATAAGTTATATGGTTGGATTCGTGAGGAAAAATAGCACAACTTTCATGTTTGCATTTTCCATTTTTGTTGAGAAATGAATGAGATACAGGTGGTCCGTCTGGCTGAAGGTTGAAGACAAAGTACAGGTCATGGAGACGTCTTACCTTATGTATTTATTGTTTCATTTGTATTAACGGATGTGTTGTACCCCAAAATTTGCCCTCCCATATTCTTCAAGATTTGGCAAGAGCATGGTCCAAAATCTCTCAAGGGTTGCACAGTCCAATTACCTCCTAACACAGTCAAAATTAGGGTTTTGGTTCTTGCAAAGAAATTAAGGTTTTCAAAGGTCCAATCAAGTCCCATATGCCTATAAACATTGTCAAGCATCCATATGTCAAATTTCAAGACTCACAGCATCAAATTGCACAGTCAAAAACCCTAATTGCTTCACAGTCAACTGCAGGGGCAAAATGGTCATTTGACAGTCAAAAGTCAAAAAATTTGGTCAACATCTTATTTTTAAGCCACAATCATCATTTGATCAATTCTTGATCATGATTCCACAAGCATGGCTCAAAAAGTCTCAAGATGCAAAAGTTTCTATTTTTGGACAATTGAAAAGTCAACTGCAAATTGACCAAGGCATAACTTCCTCATGGTTTATCATAAAAATCCAATCCAAATCTCATTTTGAAGGGGATGACATTTCCTACAATTCATCTTCACACTCCAAGTCTAAGAAATGCTCTTACAAAAAGTTATCAATTTCAACATTATAGGTCATTTTCAAAAGTCAACAAAAAGACACTTTAAGTCAAAGACCATAACTTGAGATTGGTAAATCAAAATGACATGGGACCAAAAGCATTGGTTAGAGGACTTCAAGACCTTTCCAAAATGCCCAAGAACATGATCATAGCTTCAAAATTGAGCAAGATATGCATTGGAGAAGTTGGGAAATTTTTAGGAACTTTCAAAAGTCAACATTGCCCAAAAAGCTTCAAATTTGCCAATGGGCCTCAAATTCTTTCTTGAATCATTACCCAAAGCCTATGCACGACCCATTGAGCTTAAGAGGATTTATTTTCTTATTTTTAATTAATTAATTGAATTTTTATTATTATTAATTCATTTAATTAGTTTTAATTGTAGAAAAATATCAAATAATGTTTTTTCAAATCTTTTTATGCAGCAAATATACTCCAAATATGCTAAAGATTTCGTGCATCAATCAACAAGACAAAATCTTCCATAATTGGCAAAGTTTCATTAAAAAAGATTGAAATTTCATGATTGAAAATCAAATATTCAAATCATAAATCCATGGACTTATGGGCTTGTTTTTGACCTAGAATCCTTCACATACATATGCACAAGGAAACCCTACTCATACAGACACGAAAAAGCTGCTAAGAGGCCATAACCAATTTGCAAATTTTAGAGAAAAAGCTTGAAACTGATTTCATACTTGCAATACAATTCAAGGCCTAAAAAGGATTCTAACACATTGCTAGACCTTCCAGGAGTCTATTGGCATCAAGAACCAGTCCAAACGCGCAAGGAATCGAAGAACATAAGCTATACGGTTTGCCATATTTTCCAGAAATTCACATCATAATTCATGCGCATTTGATGCATATTGTTGGTTGTTTTGTATTCACAGGAACATTCTGAAGCTTTTGGTAACGTTTAATTGTTCTATAGCATCCTATATCAAAATCTGCCATGGATGAAACCTAGGGTTTCAGAAGCTTCAAAATAGGGCTTTCTTGTAGAGAAAAAATTAGACCTTTAGACCTATACAGCTGAATTCAGAAGCTCAAGACGAAGCAAATGATACCCTCGCGCCCTTTTTATATTTCCTCCTCTTCTAATCGCTATTTTCAGGACTTCCATTTAGTGGGGGTTTAAAACCCCCGCTATCTTGTTCATGTTGCAGGTAAAAAGATGAAGAAGAAGCATGCGTGGCAAGGGGTGATAGGAGCGTTCAAATATCTGGCGCGTTTTTTTTGTTTTATACCATTAACCATTGTTTTTTTATATAACATTTGTTTTCCATTATATGTACAAACGCGTTGCCTGGCTCAGTTGGTTGATGAGGTGTATTGCAAGCATTGGGACCTGGGTTCGATTCCCAGGTCCCCCCACATAATTCATAACTTTTGTTTTAATGTCTTCTAGTGCAGCGCTTCATTCAGTGGCCTACCATGAGTCTCATGCCTGTGCTTGCCAAGTGGCCAGGAGATCCCATCCAATGGTCAGGAGGTGAATTCCATGGTACACTCCAGTCAACCATCATGCATACAATCAGAAGGTCAACGAGGCCTTTGTCAATGGGCCTGAATTACTTCCAAACACCTCCATTCTGGGCCTGATACCCCCTTTGGTTTGCATCTTTTTTTTATTTTATTTGATTTTCTTTTCTAATTCTTTTTAATGTTTTAATTGTTTTTTCACCTAAAATAATTTTCTTTTCATAATAAAAACATAAAAAAATCAAAATACAAATGTGTTTAATTATATTTAATTTCACCATTAAAATATTTTTGTAAATAAATTTCAATAACTAACTTAGTTAAATTAGGTTTTAATTTTGACGCTTTCCTTAATAAATAAAAATGCATAGAATTAGGGTTTTTTTTTTGACATTTTCATCTTTTTTCTTAATTAATTTTTCCTCATTATTTATTATCATTATTAATTACTATTATTTTTGTAAATAAACATGTAAATTGATTAATTAGCATAAATTAGGTTAACTTTAATATTTTCTTTAATAACTAAAAATAATCTAGAATTAGGGTTTCCTTGTAAATTCTTTTCTTTATTTCAAAAAATATAAAAAACACTTTTCTTTAATTAAATAATTAAATAGACTTTAATTTCATTTAATTTCAAGCAAAGGGTCAAAACCCTCGGACGTTCAATTAATTCTTTTCGCGCATTATTTTTCTTATTGATTTATTATGTAATGGTTCAAGGGATGTAATAGTAATTAGGTTTACCGCATTTATTTACTTTCCGCATCTTTATCAAAAACGGGTCTTTGTACTTTGGCGATGTATAGACCCGCGCCTTGTAATAGCGTAGCCTTTATTTTCCTGTATTTTAATTTCCCGCACTCTTAAATTCTAACTTTGCATGAAAGAATGTATGGTAATTAAAACTCAATCGTAGCTCACAATGCCATGATCAAAGATAACTGTTAAACTGAAAACAACACACAAATACACACACTATTTCTAGGGTACGCCTCACTCGTTGCCTTCGAAACGTGGTCGTCAAGTATAGGACGTCTTAGCGGTCCTTATGTCCATGATCCAGTTGCCTCGAAATAGTTGCCTCGAAACAGTTGCCTCGAAACAGTTACCTCAGAACGGTTGCCTCGGATTAAAAAAAGGATCAAGGACATAAGGGTAGCTTCTAAGGTGTCCTAACTGTTGCTTCGGTGACCACACTGTCCCTACAATCGAATTGACCCGAACACCTCCAACGGTGGTGCTACCTACCTCTCAATGATGGGATCGCACTACCTTAAGGACTTATACACAGCCTAATTCCTTAGGGTAGGATGACTCATGAATACTTGCTCTCTTCAAAAACAAATCAAAACTCTTTTCACACCGACACTTTCAAAAAGCTTTCAAAACAATTTTTCAAACACTCTTGAGGACTGATACAAGAGTTATTCAGAAATTTTTCAAAGAAACTTTTTCAAACCCACTCACATTTTGAAAAGCAAACATTTTGAAAACATAAGAGCAAGTATCTAAGAGCCCATGGATAACCATGGATAGAAAGGGTGCTAACACCTTCCCTTTCTATAAATCTACCTCCCGAACCGAGAAACGTTCTCATAAGGAATTTTGCTGTGCTTTTGTCCTGTCCATGTTGGAGAAAATAAAAGACGGTGGTGACTCTTGCTTTCCGCGACATTTCACGAAACCGGCTTTAAAAAGTCAGTTCTAAATCCACCGATCACAGAACTGGCGACTCTGCTGGGGGTACTTTAAAGTGAGGTGTACCTTAGGACTAAGATCACTTGTGTTTTCAATTGCCTGATTTGTTTGCTTTATTATTGTGGGTACTGTCTTAGGAGTTCTATAGATCCTAACCCGGATCTGGGGGATACCTTCTTAGAAAGTAGCAACAAGACTGTGAGGGAACTGTGTGGGGTATACCGACACGGTTGAAGCAGTCTTCTACGTTGATGTGGCACTTTGGTGAGTACCGGTAACCCTTGAGTCAAGTCAAGGAGAGTACGGGGCCGCCGCGTGGTGTCGTGAAGCATCAACTGACCTTAGGAACCTTAGTTGAACCATCTTGGCCTCTTTAGGGTAGTGAGATAACTGACTTTGGTGCAGTCCGAAGTTGGTTGATACTCGATACTACACTCAGTTGAGGGTTGTTTTCTTGGAATATTTCGGTCGCCAGTTCAGTGGCTAAATCGAAACGATGAACATAGAAAACAATTCAATGATATTGAGATCCTTAGAACCCGGTTACTTCTGATAGGACAGGTTTTGAGCCCACCAACTTCAAGAGGGTAATACCTAGACCCCATGTTGGCCTAAACCCTAAGGGCTCTTTGTATGACTTGTGTGCCTTCAAACTTGATTACTTGTACATATTTGTTATCTAACAACATGGGTTCCTTGCAGGTTTTGTTTACAGTCCTTAATTAGGACTCATTACAGGGCCTACTTACATCACTCCACGCATAGCATAACATCATAACATCATACCATTGCATACATCCTGCATAAGGACTAATCCATTTCAAGGATCTCAAGGGCTTGTGATGCAGGTCATGATGGACCAACTGTCTAGCAAGGGGCAAAGAGGATTTATTTTCCTCTAGCCAAGGTTGATAACTTGAGTCAGGGGCTATGACCCACTCGATATGGTGAGCCTTGACTCTTGAAGAAGGACTCTCAACAATATGCAGTTCCTTCAATCAAGCTACCGGATCCCAACTCTAACAATTTTCTTGTTTACCCTGCGAGATCCTTGAAAACATTGCATGCATATCATACATATCATGGCATTACAAGTACCACTGTTTACAGGTCACTTACCTTCTTTGCTGTTTATTTCAGCAGTCTCATTATGAATCCTGAACCATCTACTGAGCAATCCATCAAGGCCCTCCAGGCTCAGAACGCCCAGTTCCAGGAGTTAATTAAGAGTCTAGCCCAGGGTCAACAGGATTTGAAGACTCTGCTCTCGAAGAAGAAGAGAACAGAACGGTGTTGTTCAACCCGAGACGCAAATCTGGGAATGGATCACTAAATGAAGTTGAGCAGACTACCCCATCTGTTGGAAAGGACAGCCCCCATGAGAGAGAGGTTCCTAGTCCAGTGGTCTCCGACAACGAGACAGAGTTCAATGATGAACAGTACCCTCCAGCTAAGGACAGGTATAAACAGTTGGAAGACCGGCTAAGTGCTATGGAGATACAAAAAGTGCCCGGCCTGGACTTCGAAGATCTAGGTCTGTCCTCTGGGGTAGTAATCCCGCACAAATTCAAGGCACCCGCCTTTGCAAAGTACGACGGGGCATCCTGTCCTAAGCTGCATCTCAGGTCGTACATAAGGAGGATCCAGCCCTACACGGTTGACAAGAATTTATGGATTCACTTCTTTCAGGATAGTCTGTCAGGAACTCAACTCGACTGGTTCTATCAACTGAATGGAGCTAACATCCACAGCTGGGAGGACTTGGCCACTGCATTCTACAAGCAGTACCAGTACAATGCCGACCTGGCTCCCACGCGCACTCAGCTTCAGGGAATGTCTATGGGTGCAGGCGAAGGCTTTAAAGAATATGCGCAAAAATGGAGAGACCTTGCTGGAAGGGTGCAGCCACCTCTAACTGACCGTGAGCTTGTGGACGTGTTCTTGGGGACCCTGTCTGGACCTTTCTTCAACCATCTGATTGGGAATTCTTCTGCCGGGTTTACAGATTTGATCTTGACCGGGGAAAGAATTGAAGCTGGTATCAAGGCTGGGAAGATTCAAGAGGCCGCACCTGCTGATACTCACAAAAAGCCTTACATGGGGAAGAAAGATTCTAATGCTGCATACAGTCAAAAGGTTCGTCGTGACCAACATGCAGGGGCAGTCATGATCTCTGGTTCTGCACCACGCCGACAACCACAAAAGGGAAATCAACGAAGTCCAGACGATCCTAAAAGATAGTTCACCAACATCAACATGCCATTGTCACAAGCATTACAGCACATGTTGAAAATGAATCTGATTGCAGTGATCAACCCTCCTGCAAATCCCAAGACCTCCTCTCCAAACTACAACCCAGAAGCGAGGTGTGCTTATCATTCTGATAGCCCAGGGCACGATACTGAGGATTGTTGGGCGTTAAAATACAAGATCCATAATATGATCGACGCTAAGGAGATCGAATTCGAGCCTGCTGAGACTCCCAATGTGACCACCGCTCCCTTGCCAAAACATGGCTAGGATTGGAATATTTGTGTTCATTCGAATATTTGAGTTGTAATTTTCTTTGATTGTTCAAACATTTTATTTCATGTCGAACTTGTTTATTTCATTAATGCATTCTACGTGTCTGTTTTGAAGTAATTGTGTTCATTATATTCAAAATTGCTTTTATTTTTGATGTTCAACGCTCGCTTTTAAAATTCTAAGCCTCTTGAGGGAGGATGACGAAAACGATACCACAATTTACAGTATGCTTTTGAACAGACCCCGCTGATGAGGTACAGGCATTGTTTCAATTCCTAAACACTGGAGTTATAAGGAAGATAATCCCTCGTCAACCCCTTTGAGCCAAAGAAGTAGGAGTTTTTCTTTTTGAAAATTAAAACCCTTAATTATAACCTGGGGCAGGGTAGTTCTCTCAGTTAATCCAAGTGCACAACAAATGGCACCAAAGAAGTCCTTACAAAACAAAAGATGGTGATGGTTCTGAATAATTATAAAGACAGGCAGTCACTATTTCTCAAAATAAAAGCCCAATAAGTCAAAACCTATGAAGGAGACTTGCAAAACTAGGGCATCCCGCTGACTGTAATCACAAAAACGAACAGTTCAGGCAAAAGACAGGGATAATAAAATCAAAAAGAAAGAGGTCCTACAAATCCTCAACAAAGAGAAATGACTGCCTATTCGAAATAAACTGTCAATATCCGAACCATCATTGGAATATCAGGACAGAAACTCAAACAAGGTCTAACGCACGATCAGCTGAGTTTAGGTTTGAAGAACATCACGAAGAACGGGTGGGTACAAATAATTTGAGCCTTTATCCTTTGTTTCTTAAACCGTGAACCAGGCCACGTTATAACCCTCAAAAGTCCTAGCTGAAGCATGGGTTAGTTCGAAAGCATACTGTTACGAAAGGTATCCTGACTCCTTAAGGCTTGCGGTAAAATAACGAGTTGACATCACAGTTTACAAAAAATTCACTTGTTTTTATAAAAAAAAATGCATTTTCAAAAACTTCAAGACAGACATAAGCTTTGCATTCTTGATATAACACTGTTTGCATATGACTATTTGTTCGAACAACAGAGAAATTCGCACGACGAATATCTAAGTGAACAAAAGCACTTCCAACCAAGGGGCATGACATGATCATGGTCTATCATCTGGGGCAGTCAAGTCAAGATTCGGAGAATCTCTCAAATGACAAATGCCAGGGGCAAATCTCCATCTGAGTCACTTGGGGCATCGGACATGAATTCCCGCGACGAATCTTGCATGATCAGACATCTTCTGGTGGTATAGCAACACAACACTACCAACAGGGGCAACTCCCTACACTCTAAGAGTACGGACATAGTCGAAAAAATACTGCGCATAATCAAAGACCCGCTAGGTTGACACACCTAGGCAAAAATAAGGGCTCCCCGACGAACCAAAAGGGTTCGGGCAAAAATAAGGGATGAAAATGAGAAAAATCTGTACACCCGGCAAGTCGAAAACCTGAAAAGGCGGCTTGGGCAAAAATGGGTATCCCGGTGGACTGAAAACCCGAAAGGGCGGTCCAGGCAAAAATTAGGGATCACAGCGTACGACTATGTCCCGGCATCTCGTCACTTGCCTACCCGAAGAAGGTTTGTCAATCGGCAGTCATCAAGCACCTCCACAGGTACCTTCTCCCACAGAAACTGGGGCAATACAAATTGTCTAAGCGATCTGGTTGCTTTGTCCACCGAGGTGCCAAGGTATGTTCAGCTGAAGAACGACCAAGATGCCCCCACTCCCCACAGAGTAAGACCAGAATCAGCAATACTTTCCCAAACAGAGTTGGCCTCCCATCATCCCTAAAAAGGCACAATATCCCTAGCAAGTCAGCGATACTCTCCCCAAGCAGAGTTTGTCTACTGTCAGTCTTAAGGAAGTTGGGTATCCCCAGAAAATCTCAATATTCCCCAGCGGAGTATACAGATTGTTCCTAAGCAAGCATCCCCGACAGTCTTAATATAAGATTGTTCCCTGGCGGAACACAAGACATCCAGTGGAGCCATTCCCCAGTACAATTCAAAAAGTCTCCCCAGGAGAGTTGAACCATCTCCCCAGGAGGAAGTTTATCCCCAGTAGATTCTGGAAGCTTATCACCTGTAGAGTACGAACGCTCCCCGGCTTTATTCAAAAGTTATTCCCCACCAGAGCTTATAACTGGGTTATCCTCAACCGATTGCCACGGAAAGATCGTCCCCGGCGAGGTCTTCCTATCCCCAGCAAAGTTCATCAAATCTTCCAACAGAACTCAACAATGATATCCCCAGCGGAGTTATCATCAACCTCAACAAAGTACCTCTCTTTCCCCACAGAGTTCACTACCCGCAGAGTAATCTATTCGCCAAGTTTATTCTCCAACGGAGCCATCTTCTCCTACCGGTATTCTTGCAACATCATCCCAGGATTCAACAAGCTCCCGGCATTCGTCAAGGATTTATTTTCCCAGACGAGAATACATTCATAAACATCACATCTTCATACATTATAGCATGCATACGCATCATACAACACAAACCTCATTTATTTTTGAGAACATCTTAAAATCATGCAGTTCATGCATCATGAAATTGCATACAACTAATACTTTGCCTTTTCAGGAAAAAGTCAATCAAAAGATGATTACAATCTACCTTTACAGTTCCAGATCAACATCGGTAACAAGCCAGGAAAATTCTGTAGACGATTGATCGTGGGTTAATATCCGAAACCAAACAGGACAATTATCTACTTGGTCATCCTCGGGCAACCCTACACCGGTTCCTTTTCTTTCAAAAGAAGTCTTACACGGGCTCATCAACAGGCAACCCTACACAGGTTCCTTCTCAACCTCAGATGTAGTTTTACACGAACTCATCATCGGGCAACCCTACACCGGTTCCTTCTCAATTTTCAGAAGAAGTCTTACACGGACTTATCACCAAAGTAACCCTACACCGGTTCCTTTTATTTCAGAAGAAGTCTTACACGGACTTATCTCAAGATGACCTTACCCCGGTTCATCCAGAAGTTTTACACGAACTTATCCGGCAGTAACCTTACCCCGGTTCCTCCAGAAGTCTTACATGGACTTATCCCGAAGTAACCTTACCTCGGTTCCTCCAGAAGTTTTACACGAACTTATCCCAAAGAAACCCTACACAGGTTCTCTCTCTTCGGACGTAGTTTTACACGGGCTCGTTGTCAAAGAAACCCTACACAGGTTCTCTCTTTCCAAAGATGCAATTTTACACGGACTCGTCATCAGAAACCCTACACAGGTTTTACTTCTTCCAGGATGCAGTTTTACACGGGCTCATCATCAAAGTAACCCCATACAGGTTCCCTCCTCAAACTCCAGGCGTAGTTTTACACGGACTCGTCATCAGTAAATCCTACACAGGTTTCCTTCTCAGCTCTAGATGCGGTTTTACACGGACTCGTCATCAAAGTAACCCTACACATGTTCCTTCTCCCTTTCAGATGCAGTCTTATACGGACTCATTATCAGTAAATCCTACACAGGTTTACTTCTTTCAAAAATGCAGTTTTACACGAGCTCATCATCAGGCAACCCTACACGGGTTCCCTCTTTCAACTCACAAAAATTACAATTCAACAGACAACCTCCAAATGGCATCTATAAGCCCATCCACATACCGACAGTCTCCAAATGGCATCTATAAGCCCATTCCCGACAAGGTTCTGTCACATCTCCAGATGGCATCTATAAGCCCATCCTCCTATCCACCATCTTTCCAAATGGCATATGTAAGCCTATTCCGCTATCACGCTGCTGATACTCTACTATGTGAGTGCAAATTTCTGGGCACTCTAGTGTTCAATCATCTTCCACCTTCGGATTACGAAAGGCACGCCAGCCAATCTACATCCTCAGGTCTAAGAAGATTGAACAGGGGCAACTGTTGTACCCCAAAATTTGCCCTCCCATATTCTTCAAGATTTGGCAAGAGCATGGTCCAAAATCTCTCAAGGGTTGCACACTCCAATTACCTCCTAACACAGTCAAAATTAGGGTTTTGGTTCTTGCAAAGAAATTAAGGTTTTCAAGGGTCCAATCAAGTCCCATATGCCTATAAACATTTTCAAGCATCCATATGTCAAATTTCAAGACACACAGCATCAAATTGCACAGTCAAAAACCCTAATTGCTTCATAGTCAACTGCAGGGGCAAAATGGTCATTTGACAGTCAAAAGTAAAAAATTTTGGTCAACATCTTATTTTGAAGCCACAATCATCATTTGATCAATTCTTGATCATGATTCCACAAGCATGGCTCAAAAAGTCTCAAGATGCAAAAGTTTCTATTTTTGGATAGCTGAAAAGTCAACTGCAAATTTACCAAGGCATAACTTCTTCATGGTTTATCAGAAAAATACCATCCAAAGCTCATTTTGAAGGGGATGACATTTCCTACAATTCATCTTCACACTCCAAGTCCAAGAAATGCTCTTACAAAAAGTTATCAATTTCAACATTATAGGTCATTTTCAAAAGTCAACAAAAAGACACTTTAAGTCAAAGACCATAACTTGAGATTGGTAAATCAAAATTACATGGTACCAAAGGCATTGGTTAGAGGACTTCAAGACCTTTCCAAAATGTCCAAGAACATGATCATATCTTCAAAATTGAGCAAGATATGCATTGGAGAAGTTGGGAAATTTTTAGGAACTTTCAAAAGTCAACATTGCCTAAAAAGCTTCAAATTTGCCAATGGGCCTCAAATTATTTCTTGAATCATTACCCAAAGCCTATGCACGACCCATTGAGCTTAAGAGGATTTATTTTCTTATTTTTAATTAATCAATTGAATTTTTATTATTATTAATTCATTTAATTAGTTTTAATTGTAGAAAAATATCAAATAATGCTTTTTCAAATCTTTTTATGCAGCAAATATACTCCAAATATGCTAAAGATTTCGTGCATCAATCAACAAGACAAAATCTTCCATAATTGGCAAAGTTTCATTGAAAAAAGATTGAAATTTCATGATTGAAAATCAAATATTCAAATCATAAATTCATGGACTTATGGGCTTGTTTTTGACCTAGAATCCTTCACATACATATGCACAAGGAAACCCTACTCATACAGACACGAAAAAGCTTCTAAGAGGCCATAACCAATTTGCAAATTTTAGAGAAAAAGCTTGAAACTGATTTCATACTTGCAATACAATTCAAGGCCTAAAAAGGATTCTAAGACATTGTTAGACCTTCCAGGAGTCTATTGGCATCAAGAACCAGTACAAACGCGCAAGGAATCGAAGAACATAAGCTATACAGTTTGCCATATTTTCCAGAAATTCACATCATAATTCATGCGCATTTGATGCATATTGTTGGTTGTTTTGTATTCACAAGAACATTCTGAAGCTTTTGGTAACGTTTAATTGTTCTATAGCATCCTGTATCAAAATCTGCCATGGATGAAACCTAGGGTTTCAGAAGCTTCAAAATAGGGCTTTCTTGTAGAGAAAAAATTAGACCTTTAGACCTATACAGCTGAATTCAGAAGCTCAAGACGAAGTAAATGATACCCTCGCGCCCTTTTTATATTTCCTCCTCTTCTAATCGCTATTTTCAGGACTTCCATTTAGTGGGGGTTTAAAACCCCCGCTATCTTGTTCATGTTGCAGGTAAAAAGATGAAGAAGAAGCATGCGTGGCAAGGGGTGATAGGAGCGTTCAAATATCTGGCGCGTTTTTTTTGTTTTATACCATTAACCATTGTTTTTTTATATAACATTTGTTTTCCATTATATGTACAAACGCGTTGCCTGGCTCAGTTGGTTGATGAGGTGTATTGCAAGCATTGGGACCTGGGTTCGATTCCCAGGTCCCCCCACATAATTCATAACTTTTGTTTTAATGTCTTCTAGTGCAGCGCTTCATTCAGTGGCCTACCATGAGTCTCATGCCTGTGCTTGCCAAGTGGCCAGGAGATCCCATCCAATGGTCAGGAGGTGAATTCCATGGTACACTCCAGTCAACCATCATGCATACAATCAGAAGGTCAACGAGGCCTTTGTCAATGGGCCTGAATTACTTCCAAACACCTCCATTCTGGGCCTGATACCCCCTTTGGTTTGCATCTTTTTTTTTATTTTATTTGATTTTCTTTTCTAATTCTTTTTAATGTTTTAATTGTTTTTTCACCTAAAATAATTTTCTTTTCATAATAAAAACAGAAAAAAATCAAAATACAAATGTGTTTAATTATATTTAATTTCACCATTAAAATATTTTTGTAAATAAATTTCAATAACTAACTTAGTTAAATTAGGTTTTAATTTTGACGCTTTCCTTAATAAATAAAAATGCATAGAATTAGGGTTTTTTTGACATTTTCATCTTTTTTCTTAATTAATTTTTCCTCATTATTTATTATCATTATTAATTACTATTATTTTTGTAAATAAACATGTAAATTGATTAATTAGCATAAATTAGGTTAACTTTAATATTTTCTTTAATAACTAAAAATAATCTAGAATTAGGGTTTCCTTGTAAATTCTTTTCTTTATTTCAAAAAATATAAAAAACACTTTTCTTTAATTAAATAATTAAATAGACTTTAATTTCATTTAATTTCAAGCAAAGGGTCAAAACCCTCGGACGTTCAATTAATTCTTTTCGCGCATTATTTTTCTTATTGATTTATTATGTAATGGTTCAAGGGATGTAATAGTAATTAGGTTTAACGCATTTATTTACTTTCCGCATCTTTATCAAAAACGGGTCTTTGTACTTTGGCGATGTATAGACCCGCGCCTTGTAATAGCGTAGCCTTTATTTTCCTGTATTTTAATTTCCCGCACTCTTAAATTCTAACTTTGCATGAAAGAATGTATGGTAATTAAAACTCAATCGTAGCTCACAATGCCATGATCAAAGATAACTGTTAAACTGAAAACAACACACAAATACACACACCACTTCTAGGGTACGCCTCGCTCGTTGCCTTCGAAACGTGGTCGTCAAGTATAGGACGTCTTAGCGGTCCTTATGTCCATGATCCAGTTGCCTCGAAATAGTTGCCTCGAAACAGTTGCCTCGAAACAGTTGCCTCGGAATGGTTGCCTCGGATTAAAAAAAGGATCAAGGACATAAGGGTAGCTTCTAAGGTGTCCTAACTGTTGCTTCGGTGATCACACTGTCCCTACAATCGAATTGACCCGAACACCTCCAACGGTGGTGCTACCTACCTCTCAATTGTGGGATGACACTACCTTAAGGACTTATACACAGCCTAATTCCTTAAGGTAGGTAGATGACTCATGGATACTTGCTCTCTTCAAAAACAAATCAAAACTCTTTTCACACCGACACTTTCAAAAAGCTTTCAAAACAATTTTTCAAACACTCTTGAGGACTGATACAAGAGTTATTCAGAAATTTTTCAAAGAAACTTTTTCAAACCCACTCACATTTTGAAAAGCAAACATTTTGAAAACATAAGAGCAAGTATCTAAGAGCCCATGGATAACCATGGATAGAAAGGGTGCTAACACCTTCCCTTTCTATAAATCTACCTCCTGAACCGAGAAACGTTCTCATAAGGAATTTTGCTGTGCTTTTGTCCTGTCCATGTTGGAGAAAATAAAAGACGGTGGCGAATCTTGCTTTCCGCGACATTTCGCGAAACCAGCTTTAAACAGTCAGTTCTAAATCCACCGATCACAGGATGTATAGCCACCCCAGTGGTAAGGCAGCACGCTGGTAATTAGGAGGTCATGGGTTCGAGCCTCAGTGCGCGTTGCCTTTTTCTTTTTTCACTCATTTTTACATTTTTTGTTCCTTCCAGTGCATGGGCCTCCCCCCTCCTGGGCCTGACTTTTTTTCTCTAACATTTCTCCCCCCTGTTTCATATTTGCACCCTGGCCCAATTCAATTTTATTTCTTCATTTTTTTATTTTACTTATTTTCTCAAATATATTTTCTAAATACTAAAAAATGATAAAAATGCAAAAAATGATATTTTATATTTTGACTTATTTTATTTTATTTTTTCATAAATAAAAATATTTTTTATTCTTCATACTTTATTTATTTATTTAAGTAAACCTTATAAAATTAATTAATATTGTATTATTCATTTATTTTTCTTCACACCATTTAAAAATATATTATTTAAATACAAAAAAAAGGACTAAAAATATTTTATAATGCTATATTTTCAAGATAAAAAAAATACCAAAAAATTACTTTCCTTAAATTATTTTCTTTTGATTGATTAATAGAACTAGGCTTTCTTTTAAAATCTTTTTTCTAAATAAATTCAAACTTAAAATTAACCATTTTCTCTAAATTAGGTTAAGACAAAATCTTTTTATGAAAACCAAACAAAATTTCACTTTCTTTACATTTTGCATCCTTGTACATTTATTCATTTTTATACTTTGTATTTAGGTAAATTCCTTGTATATTCATATCAATTCAATATGGTTGTAATAGATTAATTAGGTTTAAATTCTTGCAATCCCCATTTACAAATTGTACACCCCTTCCCACAAATGTTGTAATAGCGTAGTAACTTTAAAATTCCGCAATTTATCGCTTTATATACAATTGCTAGTAATTAGGGTTTGTATGGAAAGACTTAAAACCAATAAATAGCAAACCCTAATTCAAGATTAAACCAAGCATGAAAACAATACATTTGCACACAAGCACCCCTAGGGTAAAATCCACTTGGTTGCCTTATAAATGGCCATATTACGCATGTGAGGTATCTTAGCAAAAACAAGCAAATACAAGATCATAGTCCCTCGATGACGCTATCTAAGTTGTCTTACAAATGATCTTAGTCCATCAAAAAGAATGCTAAGATACCTTGCAACATTACTAATCATGGTTATACGATGACCCACGCCCGTCCCGTTTACATCCAAAGATATGGTTGCTTACCAAATCAATGGTAAGACAACAATGTCAAAGGAAAAGGAAATAAACAAGAAAGAAATTTGAGTAGGTAGATTGCTCCTAATTACTTGCTCCATTTCAAAACAAAGATCCTTGCTATTTTCAAAGCAATCACATACACTTTAAAACATCTTACAAAATTGAAAACATTTTCAAAAGATCAAACATCTTTGTATACATTCTTACGAACGAGAATCATTACAAAGATTGCCTAAACGATGACCTCTTTACAAAATACTTTCAAAAACCACATAAAACACAATTTCAAACAAAAGCAAGTGATCTAGCAAGTAACTAAGAGCCCATGGAAAACCATGGATGAAAAGGGTGCTAATATGTTCCCTTTTCATAATCTACCCCCCGAACTCAAGAAACAATATCAAAGGTCTTTCCTGTGATTTTTCACCTTTCCTTTTGGATAAAAAAAATTCGGTGGCGACTCTTGCTAATCGCCATATTTGCGATAAAACGCAAAACACCCAAGTCAGTTCTCCCACTGTATCACAACGACCATTCCTCTGTTCTTCAGGGTTTTTCATCTATAATGGTAGTCCCGGGGTGGGAAACATAGATGGGTCTCCCTCAAACAGTTGAAGAGGTTGTTTAGGATGTAAAGAGACTTTGTCTGCGACTTTAAAGACAGATGATATGTCGTGCAACCTTCAACTCAGGAAGTCGTGGACGCCGTGTTCGACCCGGCCTCCGTTATGGATGAAAATGGTGAACCATGTTATGATGCGGAGGGTAAGCCGAAGGTTGGGCTACTCTTGAAGTTTCCCGTCCATTGGTATTCGAGCTACTACGATCATGGTCTCGGGTATTACCATACTCCCACCGGTGGCATGAGTACTGAGGATGAAGAGGCCTATGGCGTCCTTAATCGGTTCATCGACAGGTTCTTCCCCGCTAGGTGGGTCACGAGGGAAGGACATGACATCCTCGATGAAGATGGTGAGCCTGCCTTCGAGGCGCGCCTGATCAACACCAAGGTGCTCGTCGAGTGTCATTCTTACGGGAAATTCGTGAATCTCTTAGGTTTCTGCTCTCTTGATTTTACTATATTTTTATTTCTTGACTTGACTTCTTTTGTTTTCTCGACGAGGCTAACCCGAGGATACTGTTTTTGTTTTTGCAGGTAATATGGCGGAGCACCATGAGAGATTGATGAAACTAACCCAAGAGAAAAAGAGCCATAAGAGGTTGGTGAAGCTGCACCAGGTTACACACATGGGTTCTGTTGTACCCCAAAATTTTCCCTCCCATATTTCTCAACACATTTCAAGGGAGGTCCTCAAATTGCTCAAAGAAGTCCAAGGCTTGACCTCCTAAGGCAGTCTACCTCAAATTAGGGTTTCATGTTGCATCAAGATAGTTGAGTCCAAAGGGTCCAAAATTCTCACCATTGTCCTGATATGTTCTCAAGATCATCCATGCCAAGTTTCAAGCCCTACAGGGAAAGTTTTCCAAGTCAATTGCTCAAAGACCTGAAAATCGACTGTGCTAGGGCAAAAGTCAACTGTGATCCACATACAGTCAAATTTCAAGATTTTTGGTCAAAATCCTCATTTTGAAGTATTATTCATCATTTGATCAAGGGTTGATCATGATTCCTCAAGGAATGCTCACAATTCATCAAAACCCAAAAGTTGCTAAATTAGGGTTTTGTAGGAAAAGTCAACCCAACTTTGACCAAGCATAACTTTTTCATACTTTATTAGAAATGACCCATCCAAAGCTCATTTTGAAGAGGATGGAATTCCATACAAATAATATTCATCTCCCAAGTTAAAAATATGTACTCACAAGAAGTTATGAATTTGGACATTATAGGTCATTTTGAAAAGTCAACAAAAACACCTTTTTTGTCAAAGCTTCATACATGAACATGGAAGACTCAATTGAGATGAGACCAAATGGGTTGCTTAGAGGACATCTTGCGTTTTCTAAAAAGTCCAAGACACATCTCTAGGGCCAAAATTGAAGGAGTTATGCATTGGTGAAGTTGACCTTTTTTGCAAAATTGCCAAAAGTCAAAAGTGTCTCAAATTGCAATTTTTGCCAAATGGGCCCAACTTTTTGTGCTTGTATTGAGTTTTCAACATGGTCCACGATGCATGATCCTTCCCACTTGCCTTTATTTTATTTTTGTCATTTATTTTGATTTTTATTTCAATTAAATCAAATTAAATCAAAATAAAATCATGAAAATATCAAAATGATTTAAACCTTGAGATTTTTGTGCATATTTCAGGTCCATGAATAGTTGGCAATGGGCTGATCGTCGGCTGAGACAGTATATGCTGACTCACACTACCCTATTGATATCAAAGATGGATCCAATCAAGTATATCTTCGAAAAGCCTGCCTTGTCCAGAAGAATAGCAAGATGGAAGATGATCTTAACTAAGTATGACATCCAATACATAACCCAAAAAGCAATCAAGGGGAGTGTGTTGGCAGATCATTTGGCGCATCAGGCTGTGGATGATTACCAGTCTATGAATTTCGAGTTTCCGGATGAGAATATCATGTTGGTTACCGACTGTGAAGAACCTGGACCGGATGAAGGACCTGAGGAAGAATCCTGATGGTCTATGTATTTTGATGGAGCTTCAAACGCGTTGGGTAATGGCATTGGCCCCGTGATCATATCTCTTGAGGGTTGTCATACTCCGTTCACCGCCCGATTATGTTTTAACTGCACCAACAATATGGCGAAGTATGAAGCGTGCATCATGGGTCTTCAAGCAGCTATTGACTTGAGGATTAAATTTTTGAGTGTATTCGGAGATTCCGCTCTAGTGATCAGTCAGATCAAAGGCGAGTGGGATACGAAACACCCAAATCTGATTCCTTACAAAGAGTGTGTATTGACGTCGCTCCCACACTTTGAGGAGATAACCTTTGAACACTTCCCAAGAGAGGAGAATCAGTTAGAGGACGCGCTAGCTACCATGTCTTCTATGTTCAAGGTCAGGTGGGACAATGAAGCTCCCCAGATTACCATTGAGAGGTTGGACGAACCCGCACATTGTTGTGACATCGAGATTGAAGAGGTAGCAGATAAACCCTGGTTTCACGAGGTAAAAAGGTATCTTGAGGCTCAAGAGTACCCAGAAGGTGCATCTGCTAATGATAAGAAGTTTTTAAGGAGATTCGCTGCGAAGTTCTTCATCAGCAATGGTGTCCTTTACAAGCGTAACCATGATTCAACCTTACTGCGATGTGTAGATAAAAGTGAGGCAGAAAGGATTATGGCAGAATTACATGAAGGTGCTTTGGGAACTCATTCCAGTGGACATACCATGGAAAAGAAAATCCTATGGGCAGGATATTATTGGTCTACTATGGAAGCCGATTGCTATCAGCATTCTCGGACCTGTCATAAGTGCCAATTCTATGCTGATAAGGTGCATGTACCTTCAGTTCCTCTGAATGTCTTGACAGCTCCTTGACCTTTTGCAATGTGGGGAATCGATATGATCGACGAGATCAGACCTACCGCGTCTAACGGGCATCGTTTCATCTGGTAGCTATTGATTATTTCACGAAGTGGGTTGAGGCAGCTTCCTTTGCTACAGTAACCAAGAATGTCGTGGTGCGATTTATCCGACACAATCTGATCTGTCGATATGGTGTACAGAGAGGATCATTACTGACAATGGTACAAATCTCAACAATACAATAATCACCAAGCTCTGCAAATAGTTTAAGATTCAGCATCACAACTCTTCTCCCTATCGGCCGAAGATGAATGGGGCTGTTGAAGCGGCTAATAAGAACATCAAGAAGATTGTGCAGAAGATGACGATGACATACAAAGACTGGCACGAGATGTTACCATTCGCTCTTCATGGGTACCTCACCTCAGCACGGACATCAATAGGGGCAACACCCTACTCTTTGGTGTATGGCATGGAGGCAGTCTTACCCATTGAGGTCCAAATACCCTCTCTCTGAATTATGAAGGATGCAGGTTTGAGCGAAGATGACTGGATCCAAACCCGACTTGATCAGCTGAACTTAATCGACGAGAAGAGACTTACTGCTATTTTCCATGGTCAGACGTATCAAAAGCGAATGATCAAGGCATTTAACAAGAAAGTCAGACGACAAGAGTATCAAGTCGGGGATCTGGTGATCAAACGCATCATACTGCCACAAGGTGATCCCAGGGGCAAATGGACCCCTATGTACGAAGGGTCATTTATGGTTAAGAACATTTTCTCGGGAGGAGCTATGATTCTAACCACCATGGATGGTGACGATCTTCCTCACCCTGTCAATGCAGACATAGTGAAAAAATACTATGCATAATCAAAGACTCGCTAGGTTGACTGGACTAGGCAAAAATAAGGGCTTCCCGGCGAACCAAAAGGGTTCGGGCAAAAGTAAGGGATGAAAATGAAAAAAACTGTACACCCGGCAAGTCGAAAACCTGAAAAGGCGGCTTGGGCAAAAAATGGTATCCCGGTGGACTGAAAACCCGAAAGGGCGGTCCAGGCAAAATTTAGGGACCAAAGCGTAACCCTATGTCTCATTTGGTTATCTCGCAACCAGACTTCGGTATCAACTATCAAGCTCGGACGGCGCCAATCAATCTGATCTACCTTCAACCAAGTAGTAAAGGGATGAGACGCTCGAAGACATAGAGGCAATAGCAGAGTTAGAACCCAGTGGGATTGTTTCACATAGCTGTTTTTCTTTGTTTTTCACAAATTATATAATTTCTATCTTTTGGCGGCATTCTCTTACTAGGACGTCAGCCTCTTGTACAAAATGCCTATTACAGGCCAACTTCAAAATCAATACAATTCATTTCACAAAGAAATTTCAAATTGTTTTTCCTTTTTTCTATTTTGTTCTGCAAGAACGTCCAATGATTCAATTTTTATATATGCATTTGACAATAATTGTTGCTCATAAATATTTACATGCGAAACAAAATATAATTACTCGTAATTCCAGGAACAGGGGCAAATAAGAAATGTCCAAACCTTACAGTTTCTCTACCCACCAGGTATAGGGATAGACCCAGTTGGAGAATATGACTAAAGGTACATTCACTCCCCGCGGAGAAAAAGGGTATCTAAAAACATTAATGTTAATTCTCCCGAAGCAGAGTTCATCTATCACCAATGGAAGACTATCCCCAGTGGAGTTTATTTCTTCCACAGCCAGAAACTCAATCTCCAACAGGTTCCGTTATCGCCAGCAACGGTAATTCATCCCCAGCCGAGGTTATTTCTCCAAATCAGCAGATCTTCTGGCAGAGTATCTCTCTTCCCCACAGAGTCATTCTCTCGCCAGTTTATTCTCCAGCAGAGTTATTCTCCCGCCAATTTATTCTCAAATCATCTTCGATCATTATCACCAGCAGGAACAAAGAACTCAACTCCTCGCATTCTCCAGCAGCAGTCTGGGATTTATTTTCCCCAGCCAGAGAACATCTTAAAAACATTGCATATCCATACATCATGACATGTGCATAAACATCATACGGCACAATCTCATTTATTTTGAGAACATCATTGCTCGATACATCTCATACATCATGACATTACATACATCTAACTCTTTACCTTTCAGGGAAAGATGCAATCAAAATTCTCACAAGTTTTCTCTGGTTCAGTCAAATCAATCCTAAGATTTCTATTCCAGTTCAAGCTATAAAGCCCGGACCCGACCGAATAATATCTTGATTTCCCCATCATATTGTGAAGCCCGAAGAACGACCGGATAATAGTATCAAACACCGCGAAGCCTGGAATCGACCAGATAGTGGTTTATCTATAAGCGATGAAGCCCGGATTCGACCAGATAATAGTTTAATCCCCAGCAAGTTACTGTGAAGCCTGAATTATAAACATATAGCAGTACAAAGACACCATGAAGCCTAGAATCGACCAGATGATGGTATGTCATAAACACAAGCCGTGAAGCCCGGAGATCGACCAGATAATAGCTTAACAAGTTATTGTGAAGCCTGGATTACGACCAGATAGCAATACAAGACACCATGAAGCCTGGACTCGACCAGATAATGGTATAAGAAGTTGCGAAGCCTGGATTACAACCAGATAGCAGCCAAGAATACTACGAAGCCTGGATTCGACCAGATAGTGGTATATCATTAATACAAGTTATGAAGCTCAGATTCGACCGGATAATATCTTGATTTCTCCAAATGCCATGAAGCCTGGATTCGACCAGATAATGGTATAATACATCGTGAAGCCTGGATTACGACCAGATAGTGGTAAAAGACAGCGAAGCTTGGATTTCGACCAAATAGCAGTCTACACGGCCAATTACTATGAAGCCCGGGAATCGACCGGATATTAGTAGGCCTAAAAAACTAAATGGAAAGCCCGAATGCGACCGGATAAGCACTTGATTTCTTCTGAAGCCTGGATTACGACCAGATAAGAAGTACGAAGTTGCGAAGCCTAGATTACGACCAGATAGCAGCAAAGGACTGAAGCCTGGAATCGACCAGATAACAGTATAAGACACTGTGAAGCTTGGATTTCGACCAAATAGCAGTTTACCTGGACAATTACTAAGAGGCCCAGAGTCGATCGGATATTAGTATGCCCTAAATTCAAGTTGAATCTCGGATACAACCGGATAACAACTTAATTCCTTCTGAAGCCTAGAGTACGACCATATAAGAATTGAGAAATTGCAAAGCCTGGATTATAACCGGATAGCAAGTTTAATCTCATCTCCCCAGTAAGTCACTGTAAAGCCTGGAGCGCGACCAAATAGCAGTCGATCTTATCACTATGAAGCCTGAATCACGACCAGATAGTATTTCATTTTCACCTCTTTGACCAAGAGACGATTCCCCAGTAGAATAACGGATGACCGAAGCTCCTAAAATTCAACTTTTACGAAGATAAAGAATAGCTTCCCCAGCAAAATTCTCCTCGACAACAGGTATACAGACCCTTGCAAAGGAATATCTTATGCGATCGACACTCCTTAGGATGGAATATTTAAGCCCATCTCCATCATCAATCTCCAAATGGCATCTATAAGCCCATTCCCGACATCACAAGACAAGTACCACTTCATGCGAGTGCAAATTTCTGGGCACTCTAGTGTTCAATCATCTTCAACCTTCAGATCACGAAAGGAAGACAAGCCAATCTACATCCTCAGGTTTAAGAAGATTGAACAGGGGCAACTGTTGTACCCCAAAATTTTCCCTCCCAAATTTCTCAACACATTTCAAGGGAGGTCCTCAAATTGCTCAAAGAAGTCCAAGGGTTAACCTCCTAAGGCAGTCTACCTCAAATTAGGGTTTCATGTCGCATCAAGATACTTGAGTCCAAAGGGTCCTAAATTCTCACCATTGTCCTAATATGTTCTCAAGATCATCCATTCCATGTTTCAAGCCCTACAGGGAAAGTTTGCCCAGTCAATTGCTCAAAGACCTGAAAATCGACTATGCTAGGGCAAAAGTCAACTGTGGTCCACATACAGTCAAACTTCAATATTTTTGGTCAACATCCTCATTTTGAAGTATTATTCATCATTTTATCAAGAGTTGATCATGATTCCTCAAGGATTTCTCACAATTCATCAAAACCCAAAAGTGACTAAATTAGGGTTTTGTAGGAAAAGTCAACCCAACTTTGACAAAGCATAACTTTCTCATAATTTATTAGAAATGACCCATCTAAATCTCATTTTGAAGAGGATGGAATTCCCTACAAATAATCTTCATCTCCCAAGTTCAAAATATTCACTTACAAGAAGTTATGAATTTGGACATTATAGGTCATTTTGAAAAGTCAACAAAAACACCTTTTTTGTCAAAGCTTCATACATGAACATGGAAGACTCAATTGAGTTGATACCAAAAGGGTTGCTTATAGGACATCTTTAGATTTATAAAAAGTCCAAGAACACATCTCTAGGGTCAAAATTGAAGGAGTTATGCATTGGTGAAGTTGACCTTTTTTGCAAAATTGCCAAAAGTCAAAATGTCTCAAATTGCAATTTTTGCCAAATGGGCCCAACTTTTTGTGCTTGTATTGAGTTTGAAACATGGTCCACGACCCATGATCCTTTCTACTTGCCTTTATTTTATTTTTGTCTTTTATTTTGATTTTTTATTTCAGTTAAATCAAATTAAATCAAAATAAAATCATGAAAATATCAAAATGATTTAAACCTTGAGATTTTTGTGCATATTTCAGGTCCATGAATAGCTGGCAATGAGATCAAATCGTGCAAGGCTTGTTTGTACACAAAAATATTGAGTTTTGCTTGATTTAGAAAGATTTGAATAAGAATCAAATCATGATTTAATCACCTTAATTGAAAAAGATTTGGAGAAAATTTGTAACCCTAATCCATTCAAGGATACATATAGAACATTTGCAGACCAAAAGCACAGGGGTTAGAGGCGTGAGAAGCTGAGAGAGAACTTTAAAAAACTCAACAAAAGTGGCAATCTGATTTCATAGTTCCAGGCCATCTCAAGCCTTCCCAGATATCTCATTCGCTTGCTGGGTATTCAAGGAGCCCATCCCAATCCTTAGCAAGCGTTTTCGTGCACAAAAACTCACTGTAAATGTCTCACGACATTGGGACTTTCTTGAAATTCAATCTCACGATTATGGAATTTGTAGCATGAATTCTTTACATATTCTTGTTCAGTGAAACATTTTCAAGCTAATGATAGTGTTCAAATGCGTTTTTGTTAGCCATACTGAAATCCACCATTGCTAGGGTTTTCTTGTTCGTTTTAGGGTTTTCTCATGCAGGTAAAATTGGCCCAAAAGAGAGGTACCATGGTGTCACAAGGCCAAGACGAATTGGCCCGTACCATTAGTTTTCATTTATTGTGCTTGTATAAGATTCTGGAAATACGCAGGGCTATAGCTACAGACTTTTGTCTGTAGGTAAAAGTCTTGGACCTTTACCAACGCAGAGAGGAAGAAGAAGGGTGGGGTGGCACCCCCTGGCTGGTCCATTTAAACTTCGCGCGCTTTAATATATTATTTGGCCTTTTCCAATATAATATTTGTTTGTTATCTATTGTACAACAAGACACACTAGCAGAGTTGGTCTGGAGGCATGTGGAAAAGGCCAGAGGGCTTGGGTTCGAATCCCAGGTCCCCCTATTATTTCATAACATTTTTCATTGCATAATCAGGCACATGTATAGGCAAGGAGACTACCATACTCCATGATATTTCAACCATCATATTTCCCACAAGCTGGATCCAAAGGCCATCATTTGAAGGTCTACAATGCACCCTAGTCAACTTGCAACATGGGATCAAAAAAGTCAACATGGACCCATGCTTATTGGGCTCAGGTCTGCTATTGGCACTCCCTTTCTACTTTGACACCAGGCCCATATTCTTATTCTTTTTCTTTTATATTTTCCTTTATTTAATTTATTTTGATTAATTATTTTCTAACACAAATTTAATTCTTTTTTTATAAAAACTCATAAAAAATCAATTTCATCAAATTTAGTTTTTTTTATTATCAAAGTTAATTTAATATTAGCTTAATTTAATTTTAGGGTAACTTTAATCTAACTTTTTGTAAATAATTAAAAACAAATTAGAAAATTAGGTTTTATTTGATTTAATGTTTATTTTCTTTTCTCAAAATAACCAAAATACAAAAATAGGCCAAAATTAATTATTTTTATTAATTTAAATTAATTAGTAATTAGGTTTGTACTTATTTAATTAAAACCTTATTTTCTTAAAATAATAAAAAACAACAAAAAAATAATTTTTCTTCAATTAGGTTTAGACGGGTTAAAAACCCTAATTTTTCTCGCTCTCGTTCCATCGCACGCGTTTATTTATTTTTACGATATTGTTGTAACTGCTCATGGGATGTAATAGTTTAATTAGGACTTTTCTTTTATTTATCGTTTTACGGGTTTTTGGCTATGTAATTAATCCCCCTCCCCGAAGCCTTGTAATAGCATAGTTTTACTTCTCGCATTTTAATTTTCGCAAATATTAACTATTAGATGTATGATAATAGGATTTCATGACAAGACTGTATGTTAATTTTAAAATGGTTAGCAAACCCTAAATGTGCAAAGATAATAACTTGAAATCAAATCACTCGCACATGCGCACTCTTAGGGTATACTCTCACTTCGGTTGCCTTCGGTAAACGGTCATTAAGTATAAGGTGTTTTAATGGTCGCCCTTCTGTCTAAACCAAGATTAAATGTTACCTCGGAAAGGTTGGCTCAGAAATGTTGCCTCGAATATGATCTTAAGACACTAGGATTATTACTAAGACGTCCTAACATTGCTTTAGTGATTGTACGTCCCTTTCGAATTGACCCTTACAATTCCAATGATGGTGCTACCTACTCACTAATAGTGGGATAGCACTATTTAAAGGAAACAAGAACAAAAACATTCTTTTTTCGAGTAGGTAGATGCTAGTAGGTACTTGCTCAAAAATCAAACTTTTCCACACTTACACACTTTTCAAACAAAGTTTTCAAAAAAACACTTCGTAAC
This sequence comes from Vicia faba, assembly GCA_948472305.1. Classification (NCBI taxonomy): domain Eukaryota; kingdom Viridiplantae; phylum Streptophyta; class Magnoliopsida; order Fabales; family Fabaceae; genus Vicia; species Vicia faba. The sequence goes on along the minus strand of OX451736.1, from coordinate 188,048,323 downwards.
ACTCTTGATGACAGAAGCAAGGGTTAAATAGAAGTAAAACAAAACTTTTCAAAACACACAAACACGGAAGCAATTTTCAAAAAATGATGAGCAAGTACCTAAGAGCCTGTAGGAAACTACGGATAGAAAGGGTGATAATACCTTCCCTTTCTATAATCTACCCCCTGTACTCAAAATCTCGAAAAATGATTTTTTCTGTGCTTTTGTCCTTTCCAGTTGGATAAAATAAAAGTCGGTGGCGAATCTTGCTTACCGTAACATTTTGCGAACACAAACGCAAACGCAAACCAGCATTTTCCTAAAACAGTCTGGTTCTGCCACCGTATCATAGGTTCAGTTTCTGAATCGGTCAAGGAGGGATCAAGTGGGTCATCGGGCACCCGCAATGCTGAGTAGCATACTGCTGGGTTGAGCAAGAAAATGGGTCGCCCAAAAGGTGGGCTCGCCGATGTGACTGAGGGAGGGGTGATTTCCCAAGCCTTCAACCTACCGCCCTACTTCGTGGAGAAGGATTTCTTCGAGGGCTTTCCTCTGACTGTGTCTGACAATGAGTCTCACATCATCAAGTGACTCGATGAAGAGGGTCCAAGGAATCATCTGGCTTCCAGTATGGTCGGGCTGATGAAGGTGGAGGAAATGGTCGTGGTCCTTATAGGTGAAGGGGCCGACTCTTCTAGTCGGGTCAAAGAATTGGAGTTGAAGAAAGCGACTCTTCAGGCAAAGACACAACAATTAAAGAACGCCCTCGAACGAAGCAAGGATATGTTTCGGAAGCATGTCGATATGCTGGCGGGGGAGAAAGAGAGAGCTGAAAAAGCCCTCGAGGAAAAGGATTGTCTCTAGCTCGACAAAAAACTGTGGGAGAGCGAAAAGGAACGAATGCAGAGGGAAGTCGCCAATCTGAAGGCTGCCATGATGCCCGTGGAGGGCGAACCCGAGGGGGTAACTGATTTGCACACTCGCACCAATTTCTTTACTTTGATTCAAATCCTCGAGTCGGATTGCGTCAATGCTTTGGCCGATGGGTTCGAGGCTGTCGTGAACCAGCTGTCCATGTTGAACCCGGGGCTCAACACCGAAGGAACCAGGGTTCTGTCCCAGGTGATTGACGGTCGAGTGGTTCCTCCTCCTGCTCTCCCAAGGTTAAAGTGGACACTCCGAGGAATGATTAGAATTTTTTAGGTAACTTAGCTATTTGTATTTGGGCATGCGTGCCCGTGATTTTTTGTAACATTCAAACATCGTCAGCTCTAGCGGTCGACATTTATAAATGCTTTACTTTGCTTCAATGCCTTTATGTTTTTGCTGATGCTTTCCTATTTTTTGCTCGTCACTATTTTTGACTTATTTATTCCATGAATATTTGTAAGTTCCATGTGTGGAGATGTATGCTCGACTTTTGTTGTGGTCGACGCAAGTTCATTTTTTCCATGTGCTGAGATGTATGCTCGACCCTTGTATTGTTCGGAACATGTTGAGATATGTTGAAGAGGAGGAGTAGGGATCCGCAGAACGAGTGTAAGATCACGGTCGGAAACTTAAACCAGTGCGCATGAACTTCCCATTGCAAGCTGGGTGTTCTGCCCTGTTGGGTACTTTGACAACATAGCTCGATTGAGGTGTCCCTGTCGGGCTAAGATCTTGCTCGTGAAATGAACAAATCTCACCTTTTTCTGATGTTTGGAGGCCATGTATGTACCTAGACACGCCTACATGGTCGAGCGCATTCCCCCATTGGTTAGAGAGGATTGGTCGACTGCTAATGCCCTTAGCGGGTGAAGGACTTATCTATAGTATTATTTTAGCTTCGCATCATTCCAGGGTCAAGGTGGTGGTTCTCTATTTAATTGTTTGAGGTAATATGCTTTGGTGCCCATAGCTCCTTGGATGCGGTAAGGCCCCTCCCAGTTTGCGACCAGATTCCCTTCGCGGGAATCCTTTTGGTTTCTTTGCAAGACTAGGCTGCCGACCTGAAATTCACGCTTTATGACTTTGTTGTCATGGTGTAGGGCTACCTGCTATTTTAGTGTGGCATCGCGAAGAGCTGCTCCTGATCGTATTTCTTCGAATAAGTCGAGCTCATCTCTGAGGGCCTCGTCGTTCATCTCCTTGTCAAGGGGAATTTCGGTTCTTCTGGATGGCTCCATGATTTCTATCGGGATGATGGCCTCGGTGCCATAGGTTAGTCAGAATGGTGTCTCTCTAGTATTCGATTGAGGCATTGTTTGATAAGCCCACAGGACGCTGTGTAGTTCTTCGACCCAACCCCTCTTGGCTTCAACCAGACCGCATTTGAGTCCTCACAAGATGGCCCCATTTGCAGCTCCGACTTTCCCGTTAGTTTAGGGGTGTTCGACTGCGGTGAAATTCCATTTGGCGCCGAGTTTGGCGATGGAGCTTTGGAAACTTTGATCGGTGAACTAGGTGTCGTGTCGTGACGAGCGCTCGTGGTATCCTAAACCGAGCAAGTACGTTTAATTTGTAGAAACAAAGGATGTTGTGTGAAGTGACTTTCTCTAGGGCTTCGACCTCTATCCATTTGGTAAAATAGTCTACGACCATGATAAGGAATTTTTTCTGGTATGTCCCTTGCACGAAAGGTCCGAGGATGTCCATTCCCTGCCAGGAAAATGGCCACGGGGATGATAGTGTATTTAGCTCATGCGAGGGTGCGAGGTGCATGTCAGTGTGCCTCTGGCATTTTTCACATTCTTGTAATGCTCTTTGGCGTCTTGTTTCATGGTCGGCCAGTAGTACCCTGCTCGTAGCTCCTTTCGTGCTAGGGATCTTCCGCCCATGTGTTGGGCGTTAATTCCTTCGTGAATTTCTCGCAGTATCTCGGGGATTTCGGATTCTTTGATACATTTCAAGAGTGGGATGGAGAATCCCCGATGGTACAGTTTATGTTTGAGTACCATGTATGAGCATGCTCGCCATTTGGTTGCGACTGTCTCTCTTTGGTCCAAAGGAAGCTCCCCTTTTGTAAGAAAGTTGAATACCGGGGTCATCCAGCATGAGTTGTCCCCAATGGCATTCACTTCGGGCGGCATCGTCGACCTTTCAATGCTCGGGCGAGATAGGGATTCTTGTATGACTGATTTGTTCCCTTCTTTCTTCTTTTTTCTCATGGGCTTTGAAAGTATGTCGGCCTGCGTGTTCTGTTTGCGTGGAACGTGTGTGATTTCTACCCGGTCAATTTTTTTCATATTTTCTCTAACCAAGTTCAAATATTTAATGAGGCTGTTGTTCTTAGCCTGGTATCCCCCTTATTTAATAAGATCATCGGCCAGTCTTAATCCTACGAGCAAGGCCTCGTATTCAACTTGATTGTTTGAGGTCGGAAAGGAAAGAGTGAGAGAGTGTTCGATCACGACACCTTCCTTGTTTTCAAGGAGGATCCCTGCTCCACTTCCTGTCAAGCTGGAAGTTCCATCCACAAAGATGGTCCACTTATGCTCCTTCCCTGCAGGGGGGGGGTTGTGAGCAGTCATCTCACTGACAAAGTCGACCAGAGCTTGGTCCTTGAGGGCCTTCCTGTATTCGTACTGGATGTCGAACTCCAAAAGCTCCAAGTACCACTTTAGCATTTGGCCTGCCATGTCCGGTCGACCTAAGAGTTGTCTTACGGGTTGGTCTATCCGTATGATGATCGTGTGTGCCAGGAAGTAGTTTCAAAGCCTTCTCGCCGTGTTGACAAGGGCCAAGCACACCTTCTCTATTTGTTGGTACCTGACCTCGGGTCCCTGAAGTTCTTTGCTCGTGAAATACACTGGCTTTTGTCTGTCAGGAGTCTCGCGGATGAGGGTTGCACTCACGGCCTCGACGGAGACGGCCAGATACAAGAACAAGGTCTCCCCGTCCAATGGTCATGATAATATGGCCGGTTGCGAGAGGCTTTTCTTGAGGTGGAGGAGGGCTTACTCACATTTTTCGGTCCATTCGAAAGCTTCCTCTTTACGCAGAAGTTTGAAAAATGGAAGGGAGTGTTGAGCAGACTTCACCACGAAATGGGAGAGCGAGGTGAGCATGTCGTTCACGACTTGTATGTATTTTTTTGAATTAGGCATATGGAGGTCAGAGAACGCCCGACACTTATCGGGGTTGGCTTCAATTCCCTACTGTTAGGTAGAAATCGAGGAACTTTCCTGCCTTAACCCCAAAAGCGCATTTCTCGAGGTTGAACCTCATTCTACATTGTCTCGCTTGGGAAAAGACCTTTTTGAGGTGGGCAGCATGGTCGGTGTCTACTCGAGATTTGACGATCATGTCGTCCATGTATACCTCGAGCATATCTCTGATCTCGTTGCGAAAGACTTTATTCATCATCCGCTGGTATGTCGCCCCTACGTTTTTCAGACCGAAGGGCATTACATTGTAGTAATAATTGCCCAAGATGGTCATGAAAGCGGTGCAGCGCTTATCTCTCATCGCCATTGGAATTCGGTTGTAGCCCGAGTAGGCATCCATAAAATATAAAATTTTATAGTCGGTCGAGTTGTCGACCAACATGTCAATATTAGGCAAGAGGAATGCATCTTTGGGGCATGCCCGATTAAGATCGGTATAGTCAACACACATACGCCATTTTCCATTATTCTTTTTAACTAGTACAACATTTGACAACCAGGTTGAATACCTGACCTCGAAAATAAAATTTGCCTCTAGAAGATCTTTTACAACATTTTCAATAGCCTCTGCTTTCTCGGGAGACTTCCTACGTCTATGTTGTACAATTTCCCTAGCGGCTGGATCAATGGCCAGTTGGTGGAAGGCGACCTCGGGGTCTAGACCGGGCATCTCTGTAGCACTCCACGTGAACAAGTCTGCATTCTCCCTCAAGCAAGCTTTGATATGCTTCCTCGCCAGGTCGGGGAGTCTGGTGCCAATCTTCACGCCTTTATGAGGGTCTTCACCGAGGGGGACGAGCTCAAAGTCTCCATCTGGGATTTGTCGAAGGAGTCCATGCTTGCCGTCGGGTGCTTCATCCTAGTTGAAGCGGGTGTCCATCAAAATGGAGTCTACCTTGGGAGGATCTATTTATTCCTCCGTCTTGACGGGCTGTGGCTCTGGTCATATAGTAGCAGCTCTCTTGGTGGGTCGTGCTCTAGTGTCGACCGTACTCGATCCCTTTGACAATGCGTTGAAGAATCTCCGGGCAGCTACGAGGTCGCCTTGAGTGGTGGCGACGCATCCTCTCTTCATGTAGAATTTCATCTTTAGATGGACGGTGGAGGGAACAACGGTCAATTCTGCCAGTGTTGGTCTCCTTAGGATGCAGTTGTAGAGTGATGGGCAGTCGATGACCCGAAACCGCACCTTGACTTTCCTGGTGGCGGTCTCCTTGTCGAAGGTGACTAAGAGCTCCACGTACCCCCACGGTTTGGAGGTCGATCCGTTGAAGCCCTCCAGGTTGGACCCCGTGTATGGTGAGAGGTGGGTGTCGTCAAGCTGTAGGGTTCAGAAGAGTTGGCTATACATTATATTGACAGAACTCCCTTCATCGACCAAGACGCGACGAACGTCAAAATTAGCCATCCTTGCCCTAACCATAAGAGAGATGCTTGAATTAGGGGGCCCTCTGGGAAATTCTTCGAAGTAGAATATGATCGGCTTCAATCTGCCCTTGACCCTCTTGAATGTCACCGCTTGCGGGGGGGCACGTCGACCAGCTCGTCCAGCTTCCTCTTTGTGGAGTTTATAGATATGTCGTTGAACCCCCCTCCATTTATAACTATAGAGGAGGGGAATCTTCCCGGCCTATTATGCATGGACAAAGGCTCTTCTATGTCGCCAGGGATGTAGAAGTCCTTCGGTCTTGTAACAGAGAAGGCTGTCTGGATGGGGACCATCTCGTCTGATGGTCGGGAATCCTCCTCAACCTCCTTTGTGTCGCGGGTATCTTACCTAGGGGCATCATCGCTCCAACATTGCCTGAGTCTTCCCCCTTTAATGGGGGTTTCAATAGCGTCTTTAAGATAGACACAATCTTCAGTCAGGTGTCTATGGCTTCGGTGATACTGGCAGTACTTACTCCGGTCAGCCTCGGGCTTAGCAGGAGCAAAACGAGGACGCTTGACTCCGCCATCCTTGAAATCAGTATTATCACACTCCACCAAGATGCGCCCGTAGGAAGCTGTCAGCGGAGTGTACTCAATAAATCACCATGCAGGCCCTCTTTGCTCACGAGGATCTTGTGGTTTGTCATCCCTCCTCTTCTCTCCCGTTCATCAAGGAGGGCCCGAATCTTGTTGTCATGGATTGTTGGTTGATCCACGATTCCTTGGGTCCCAGGATCTATTAGTCACTTCCCTTTCCTCATAGTCCATTTAGGCCCTAGCATTTTCGAGGAGAGCATCAAATGTCCGCAGTGGTTCGATGCCAGCGACTTTTCTGAACTCTGTGCCCAAGAGGAGTCCCCTCTCAAGCAGATACCTCTTCATATGATCGGTGAAAGGGACCTGAATGGCCTCGCGGTTGAAAAGATCAATAAACTCCTTAAGGGTCTCGTCGCTTCTCTGGACGATGGCCTCGAGGGCTGCCTCAGTGTTCGGGTGTCGATGTGAGGCAGTGAATAAGCTGATGAATTTGTTTTTCAAGTTTTTCCAGGAGGTAATTGACTCTGGGGTGAGGTTCTTATATCAGTCCATCGCAGTCTTCCTTAGAGTCATGAGGAACAACCAACATTTGATCGGTCCCCTAATGTTATGATAGTGCAGCATTACCTCGAACTCATCGATGTTGTCAACTGGATCGGCAATGTCGTCGTACTCCTTCAGATGGGGAGGTTTATCCATACCCGGGGGAATGGGTGCCTCCATAATATCCTGGGATACGGGACCATGAGGGTCATCTTCGTCGCTTCTGTCTGGAGATCGAGAAGGAGTCCTGTTGTAATGGTGGCCGTGATGGCGACCCTAGTTGCAGGGAAGATCCCTCAGCTGGTGTCGTTGTTCTTCATTCCCCCTGTTTTTGTTTTCAGGGGGTCTTCTCTCTTGGCGTGGGGGAATGTGATCATGTATCCCCGTATCAACGGGTTGATCTCTCTCCAACGCGGGGAGTCTCCTGGTTCGTCGAGGAGAGGGGCTTCGAGAGGCATCCCATATGTGTCTCCGCATGGAAGATTAGGGATGGTCCTCTATCTGATAGGCAGGAGGAGAATCAGGCCTCCTATATCTTCTGGGGGCTCTTCGAGAATCTTCGAGCACCCTTAATCTCTCATCTTATGAGAAGATCAAGTAGTTTGTTTGATTTATATCCGCGAACAGTGCCCTAGTCGTGGCATCCGCGCTCGCAGGAACTGGGGTCTTATGGAACTGGTTCGGTTGGTAGTTCTGAGGAGGACGACGATCATCCTCGAGTTGTCTGGACAGTGATGAAAATGAGGCAGTTAGTCCGTCTCTATATTCTAAGGGTCCGGGCATGTTAACGGTGTTGTTGTTATTGTTGTTGCTGGTATTGTTATTGTTACCAGTGTTGAGGCTAGCGGTACCAGCGTTATTGATGTGGGTGTTATGGTCAGCAACTTTGTTGTTGACGTTAGTGTTATGGTTGGCGACGTTGTTGTTAACGTCAGCAAGATGGACATTCAGGTTGTTTTCTGTAGTGAGATCAGCCATTACATTAAAAAAAGGAGTTGAATTAGATTTTGTCTTGGATGAATGAAAGACGGGGAAGTTGTGTTTCCCGCAGACAGAGTCACTGATCATACATGGCCAGAATGGACCGTCACAGCTTACGTCGAGCATAACTTGAGAGTGAGGTGGGGGGGGGGGGGTACCTGTAAGAAACTCCGATGCCAAAGTGAGATTCGAAATGAGAAAGAAAGTAAGAGAGTGAGAAATTTTCAATACCTGACTGTTGTACCCCTAAATTTGTCCTCCCATTTTACTCATGACATGCTCATTGAGGTCCTCAATTGCTCAATGTTGACCAAGAATTGATCAGACAAATTCTCCTCCTAAGAAATGAACCTCCAACTAGGGTTTCACTTTTCACCAAGATGTTTGGCTTACAAAGGCTCTAAATGATTTCCATGGTCCCTAATTTGTCTTCAAGAATGTCCATGCCAAATTTCATGCCTACACTACAAGTTTGCTCAGTCAACTGCTAAAGTGTTTGAAAATCAATTGTACCAGGTCAAAAGTCAACTGTGACAAATATACAGTTGTGATACGGTGGCAGAACCAACTACTACTACTGGTTTTGCGTTTGTGTTTGAAAATGTTGCGGTAATCAAGAGTCGCCACCGACTTTTCTTTTATCCAAATTAAGGAAAGGGTGAAAAGAACAGAAAAATACCTTTTTCGAGATTATTCTGAGTAAGGGGGGTAGTTTATGGAAAGGGAAGGTGTTAACACACTTTCCATCCGTAGTTATCTACGGGCTCTTAGAGGTTTGCTCATTTTGAAAGTACTTTGTGCTTTATGTATTTTGAAAATTGTTTTGAAAATGCCTTAGTGTGGCGATTTGCTTTACGTTAACTCTTGTATCAGTCCTCAAGAGTGTTGACAAAGCAAATGTTTTTGAAAATTGTTTTTGAAATGTGTGAATGTAAAAAGTTTGTTTTGAGCATAGCATCTAAGAACTATCTACTTATACTCGAAAAGGTCCATTCTTTTCCTCACATACTTTAGACAGTGCTATCCTACTATTAGTGAGTAGGTAGCCCTATCGCTGGATGTTTGAGGGACATTCGAAGGGACATACAGTTATAAATGCAACATGTAGAGACACTTTAGAAATTTTTCTTAAGGGACTAGATCATTTACCGAAAGGAAGCACTGTAGGGTCATTGAGGGACTTATGATCTTTTGATTCAAATGGACATGACTGTTATTTTCTGAAAGGAAATCAAAATGGGCGTACCCTAGAGGTGTATATGTGCAATTGTGTTGGTTTTCAGTTATTTTAGTCTTGTGTTAAGTTTGCTAACGCTTTATTTACAGTCTTTCCATACAAGCCTAATTACTAACAGTTAAGATCTTGTAGAAATTTAAAGTGCGGGAATTGTAAATCCTACGCTATTACAATGCTTTGGGGAGGGGGTATTTACATGTCCAAATATGGAAACAAAAAGTAAAAAGTCCTAAATTTAACTATTACAACCTTTTGCAGTTACATAAATATAAAATGAACGAAATTTAAAATGGGCGCGCAAATATGGAAAGTGAGGTAAGCCCTAAAATACTTCTACATATTTAGCACTTTTTTGTCATTTTTATTAAGAAAAATACTTAAATTTAAAAAAAAATTAACTAAAGAAATAAAGAGTGATAAATAAGATGCAATTAAAACTAATCAAAAGGAAACTAATTCTAACATTTTTTGGATTTTTATTATTGAGAAAAAGATTTGAAATGATTAAGTCTAAGTTCTAATTGATTTTAAATTACTTGAAATAAATCAAAATATAATTAATTAAATTGCACAAATTAAATTTAATTATATATAAAAAAACCTAAATCTATTTTTATTTTATTTTATGATTAAATAAATATGATTTTGAAAAAGTAAATATAAAAAGAAGTAAATAAAGAAATCCGGCGTTAGTTTTGGCTAAAGGTCTCTGAATTTTGCGTTTCGAAGCCAAGCTTCCGATCGGTGTATAGAATGGCATCTCATGAACCAGCCTGAAAACTTACATGCTTCACGTCCAACCTGCTCTATGTACGACTACAAACATGTATGCAAACGTCAAATAGATTAATAAATGCAGATTAACAAGATTAGATTTAAATAAACTATATCGAACGATGCAATTTGTATGGATGACTCAGGCGCGCTCCAGGCCAAGGCGAGGAATGGAAATGAATCCTAGGGACCTCAAGAGTGCAAAGATGGCACGAGATTGGATGGAGGAAAGCTGAAGATCAGGTTTTGAATTTTCACAACTTTTGAACGATTTTGAGAATTTCGAGAGAGCTTTGTGAAGAACTTTTGAAGAGATTTTTGAAGAGTAATTTCGTTCCCCTTTGCATATGGTTTACTTATACTTATATAGAGGTATGAATGAGGCTACATACATGGCAAGGAATCAATTAATCAAACCATGATAAAACAAAAATCAAACATATTGAAAACTTTCCATTTTTTGAGTTTGTTCTTGCCATTTTTGAAGATCCTTGTCTCTTTTTTAATGTTCAAAGAACCTGGACCATTTGGATGTATCTGCATGAAAATATGGGCCTTCTAATAGATCAAATCAAACCCAAATGTCATGGCCCATTATTCTTTGTATTTTTATTTAATTTATTTGATTTAATTCATATTTAAAAGAATAAAAATTAAAATAAATAGAAATAAAAATAAAAATAGTGCATGGTTAGGTTTAGAAGTCCTTGGGTATGTCATAAACATGTTTGAACCCTAAAAGTTAGGTCCATTAACTTAAAAATGAAATTTTGCTCAAAGTTAACTTCATACATTTTTCACAAATTTTCCCAACTTGTGTAAACCATAACTTGCTCAATTTTCATCTTTTAAAGATGATCTCGGATGTTTTGGAAAGCCCGAGATGTCATATACAAACGCTATGTTGATCATTTTTTCTTTTGAAGACCTTATATTGATGTAAGTTGTGTTTACAAAAAGTGTCTTTTGTTTTTTTGAAAATGACTTGTAATGTATGAGCTTGTATCTTTCAAATGGTGAATTTATTGAACTTGAGGATAACATAGAAGTTGTGTGGAATTGGATTATCTTCAAAATGAGCCTTGTTTGTGGAAAATGGATGAATTATGTGAAAGTTATGCCTGGTCAAACTTCAATTGACTTTTCTTGGGAAACCCTAATTTAGCAAATCTTGACTTTTTATGATCTGAGGACTTTCCTTGAGGAATCATGATCAACCCTTGATTAAATGATTAATATTACTTAAAAATGTTGATGTTGACCAAAAATCTTGAAGTTTGACTATATATAGGCCACAATTGACTTTTGACCTAGTATAGTTGATTTTCAGGCATTTGAGCAATTGATTGAGCAAACTTGTAGTGGAATGCATGAAATTTGTCATGGACAATCTTGAAGGCATATTAGGAACATGGAAAACATTTGTGACCTTTAGAGATTACACATATTTATGAAAAGTGAAACCCTAATTAGAGGTTCATTGCTTAGGAGGAGAGTTTGTCTAATCAATTCATTGTCAACCTTGAGCAATTGAGGACCTCTAGAAGCATGTCTTGAGTGAAAATGGGAGGGCAAATTTTAGGGTACAACAGTTGCCCCTGTTAAATATTCTTAAATATGAGTATTGTACCCCAAAATTTTCCCTCTCATTTATCAAGAATTTTCTCACAAGATCTCATTTGACTCAAGACTGCACTAGGGTTGATCAGCTCAAGACACCTCCTTAAGCATTGATGACCAAAATTAGGGTTTGAGTTTTCACAAGGATATTTGAACTTCCAATGCTCCATATGACTTTAATGTATCATTATGGACCCTCAAGATTACTCATGTCAAGTTTCAAGCTTTGGATCACATGTTTGCTCAATCAATTGAGCAGTTGACCTAAAAATCAGCTGTATTGGGGGAAAAGTCAACTATGGCTAATTTATAGTCAAACTTCATAATTTTTTATCCACATCAACATTTTAAACTCATATGTATAATTTTATCAAGTTTGGACCATAATTCCTCAAGAAATTTGATCAAATCTTCAAAAGGGCAAAATGGTCAATATTAGGGTTTTGACTAGGAAAGGGCAATTTCGGATTTTTGACCTAGCAAATGATCAATTTGTTTAAGGCATGATCTAGAAAGCCAAATTGCATCATTTTTACCTAATGACATGGCTCAAAACATTGCTCAAGTTCAAAGGATTGACAGATGAATTTTTAGTCAACTGATCAAAAGTCAACTGTATACTGAAAAGTCAAACTTTGTCTTTTTGGTCAAAATCAAATGCCAAAGATCAAAATTCATCAAAGTATGTCAAAATATGAAACTTATTCATCAAGAAATCAAAAATTCAAGATTTCATTTTGAAAAGTTCAAATTTCTAAACTTAGAAATTTTTCCAAGTGTTGGAAATTTCTTATTTTTTCACAACTTTGAACAAAATTTTCACCATGATGCAAGATGATTCAGAAGAAACTTCCAACATGAAATTTTTAGATCTCCATGAAATATACAACTTTTCTTCACACAACTCCTTCCAAAAGTGCTTGGATCTCAAGTTATAATTTTAAGAATACATGGTCATGAAACAAAACACTTAGTGAAATTTTTGCCCTAATTTGGTCAGGATTTTGACCTAACTTTATGGCCCTTTTTCATATAATTCCAAGTGGAATTTTAAAAAGTGATTCAAATATGGGTTGTAGAGAACATTACAATATTTCCAAAATGTCCAAGAACTCCTTGAGATTATTTTTGAGTAGGGAGAATCGAAGAGATGAAGTTAGGGTTTTATCACTTGAATTACAAGTCATTTTGTGATGAACAAATTCAAAATTCAAACTTGTGCTGCATAACCTCTACTTTGTAGGCCTCAAACTTGTTAGGAACTCCATAATTAATTGCTTCCATGGCTGTTAGAGGTCTCATTTCAAGCATTCAATGCAAGGCCATGCTTTATATCCATTTTGGGAAGAAAGTGCACGTTGCCATTTTGATAAAGTGACTTTTTGCACAAAACTTGTTCTTGAGCCTTTCACTTGCTCTCTTCTGATCATACATGTCTCATAACACTAGAGAAATGGTTTATACACTTACAATCACCCAACTCATGCTTGTACTTCACATTGAAACTTGTTTTCCCATTTTTCTTGAAAATCAAGATAACCTAGCAATTAGCTTGAAACTTGTACTTCTGACTTTCAAAACCACTCAAGACCTTTTGCTTATACATACACAAGCCATTTTCCCCAAATCCCGTGCATGATTGACCCCTAAAAACCCCAAGAACACATAATCATCAAAAACACCTCAAAACTTGTCATTTCTGAGTTTTAAATCTAATCTCCAAATTTACTCGTGCGTTTTTTGGCCTTTCACTTTCATAAGCTTCTAAACAACATACACAAACAATCCCAACACCCGCAGCACCACTATAACACCTCCATCATCATCCACCATTTTCAAAAATAGCACCTTTACTTCTCCAGAACTCCTCAGGTACTTTCAGCTCAAGCTAAACATCCCATTAGCTTCCTGGGAAATTGAGGAAGCTAATCCAATCATTGGAACTCACTGAAAGCTACTCAAAATCCAAACCTGATACCCTCTTGCAAGGTAAGTTTTCTAACTTTGGAACTTTTCATACAAGCATCATCAATGATTTATTTGTGAATGAAAAATGTAGATGTCATTGCCCTAAAGCTAACCATGTCCATAGTTTTCATTAATTTTGTTTGAGCTTAGAGAATTTTAAGATTGAAGTTTCTGAGATTTTTAGGATTCAGATTAGGGCCATTAAATTCATGCTTATCTTTGATCTATAATTCTATTGCTTTGCATTTCTGGAATCGTGAGGAAATTTGCTACAAGTTTCCTGTTTACAGTTTTCATTTTTGTTGAGATTTGAATGAGATACAGAGCTTCTGGTTAGGCGTGAGGTTGAAGATGAAGTTGGCCTCAGGAACGTGTTTACTATATATATTTATGGTTCGATTTATATAAACAGATGTATAGCCACCTCAGTGGTAGAAGCGCGCACCTGTGACTTGAGGGACCTGGGTTCGAGCCCCAGTGGTACCCTTTTGGATTTTTCACATTTTTTCATACTTTCTGACTTTTTGGACAAGCGTTGGGCCTCCTCCTTGGGCTTTATTGTTTTTTTTACTTTCTGACCCCCTGTTTCACTTACACACCCTGGCCCATTTATTTTATTTTTTTCATTTTATTTATTTTTTGTTTTCTTAAATATATTATCTAACACTAAAAAATAAAAATAAAATATATAAATGTTAGATTTATATTTTGATAAAGTTTATTTTTTTTTATTTTTTACACCAAAAATATTATTTTATTTAATCATACCTTATTTATTTTAATTTTTTTGTAAATTTAATTTAAAAAATTAGGGTTTTTATTTATTTTCTTTTACACAATTTAAATATATTATTTTAAAAGATAAAAAGACCAAAAAATATTTTATAATACTATAATTTATTTTTTAAGACAAAAAATACCAAAAAATGTTCTTCTTACAAATTTAATTTTCTTTTTTTAATCAATTAATAGATTAGGGTTTTATTTATTTTATTTTCCTAGTAAATTTAATTTTTACTTTTAATTAATTATTTTTCCCTTTAGTTAATTAGGTTAAGATCAAAACCCCTTTTCTCTAAAAAAAATTAAACAAAATATCCACTTTCCTTACATTTACATTCTTGTATATTTATTCACTTTGTACATTATTTATTTCAATTCTTGTACTAATTCAATATGGTTGTAATAGATAATTAGGCTTTATTTTCTTGCAATCCCCATTTGTAATTTGTACACCCCACTCCCACAAGTATTTTAATAGCGTGGTAATTTTAAATTCCGCAATTTATCGCTTTATATACAAATGCTAGTAATTAGGGTTTGTATGGAAAGACTAAAACCAATGCTTAGAAAACCCTAATCAAATACAAAATCAAGCATGAAAGACAATACACTTGCACACAAGCACCCTTAGGGTAAAACCCACTTGGTTGCCTTACAAAATGGCCATATTACGCATGTGAGGTATCTTAGCAAAAACAAGCAAAATACAAGATCGTAGTCCCTCGATGACGCTATCTATGTTGCCTTTCAAATGATCTTAGTTCCTAAAGAGAATGTTAAGATACCTTGTAACATTTCTAATCATGGTTATATGATGACCCACGCCTGTCCCGTTTACATCTAAAGATGGGGTTACTTACCAAATCAATGGTAAGATAACAATGTCAAAGGAAAGGGAAATGAACATGAAAGACTTTTGAGTAGGTAGAATGCTCCTAATTACTTGCTCCATTTCAAAACAAAACAACCTTGCTATTTTCAAAACAAACACCTACACTTTCAAAACATCTTACAAACTTGAAAATATTTTCAAAAGATCAACATTTTTGTATACATTCTTACGAACGAGAATCATTACAAAGTTTGCCTAAACAAAGGCCTCTTTACAAAATACTTTCAAAAAACCACATAAAGTACAATTTCAAACAAAAGCAAGTGATCTAGCAAGTAACTAAGAGCCCATGGAAAACCATGGATGAAAAGGGTGTTAATACCTTCCCTTTTCATAATCTACCCCCCGAACTCAAGAAATAATCTTAAAGGTCTTTCCTGTGCTTTTTCACCTTTCCTTTTGGATAAAAGAAAAGTCGGTGGCGACTCTTGCTAACCGCAACATTTGCAATTAAACGCAAAACCTTCAAGTCAGTTCTCCCACCGTCTCACAGAACTGGTGACTCTGCTGGGGATAATTCTAAAAGTGGGGTTACCTTAGGGTTAGATCACATTTACTTGCCTTCTTTGTTTGACTTGTATGCTTTACATTATGGTTCTTTGTTTGGGTTTGAATCCTCTACCCGGATTTCGGATACCTTATAGGTAAGTAGCAATACATTATGGAAACTATGCGGGGTATACTGACATGGTCTAAACAATAGCTATGTTAGTGCGGCATATTTGTGGGTACCGATAGCCCTTAAGTTAATCAAGGAGAATACGGGGCCGCTGAGTGATGTCATGAAGCACTAATGAACTTTTAGAACCTTTACTTGACCAACTTGGCCTTTAGGACGTAGTGAGATGACCAGCTTTGGTGCAGTCCGAAGTTAGTAGATACTCGATACTACACTCATTGAGGTTTGGTTTTTTGGGATATTTCGGTCGCCATTAAAGAGGATTGTGCTGAAACAATGACCAAGAAAACAAACCTGTGATATTGAGCTTCTTAGAACCCGATTACTATTACTAGGATAGGTTTGAGCCAACTAAACTTCAAGAGGGTACTTACCTATAAGACTCCATGCAAGCTTAAACCTAAGGACTTGTTTGCTTTGTTTCTATATACATACTTGTACATAACATCATGAACATCATAACATCATACTCATTCACTAACCATTTCAAGGATCTTGGGATTTATCTTTGTTCTATTTTGTAGGATATGGATTCTCTTCGCATGAAAACCATTCAAGTCAATCTTGTAAGGATCCCTCCACAACTTAAAGAGCTAGCTTCAAGGATTCCTGAAAATTCTCCATTCACCAAGAGACATGGTCGTCTACTCAACTTGGTCACCTCCAACACTGATGAAGACATGATGAAGGCGCTCTTTCAGTTCTTTGATCCTTTACACCATTGCTTCACATTTCCTGATTATCAACTTGTGCCAACTTTGGAAGAATTTTCCCAACTCTTGAGGATTCCCATTCTCAATCAACTACCTTTCAACGGTACGGAAATAGATCCAAAGCCAGAAGATATTGCTCAAGCTCTACACTTGCAACCATATGATATCACAACTAATTGGGAAATAAGGAGTGGTGTCAAGGGTTTCCTAGCAAAGTTCTTGTTTGAGAAAGCCCAAAGTTGTTGGAACTCTTTGGATCTGCAAACTTTTGAGGAAATTATGGCTCTCCTCATCTATGGGATGGTTTTGTTTCCAAATCCTGACCAACTCATAGATGTAAACACCGTCAAAATCTTCATATCCCGCAACCTGGTGCCTACTTTTCTAGGGGACATCTTACATTCTTTTCACACTCGCACTATAAGGAAAAGAGGTGTCCTTATGTGTTGCACTCCTCTCTTGGAAAGATGGTTTATTTCGCATCTTCCCCAATATGTATTGAAGAACGAGCAAGGTTCAAGGTGGTCACAAAGGTTGATGATGCTCAAACATTCAGACATTCATTGGTGTTCCCGATGCATAGAAAATGTTACTATTGTCGACTGTTGTGGAGAATTCCCTAATGTCCATTTACTTGGAATTAGAGAGGTATCACCTACAACCCCTGCTTAGCCTTAAGACAATTTGGTTACGCCCGAAGGGATGGCCCGCATGAGATACTCATTCAAGGTTTGGTATTTGACTATGAGAACAACAATCAAGTTCTTCGCCATAGATTTATCCGAGCTTGGAGGATGTTGAACAAGGTAGATAGCATGACATTGGAGCACAAGAATTCCATCCCTCTTGAGCCTTACCTCAAATGGGTACGAACTCGTGCTCAAAGTCTTATGATGCCTTATCCCTCCATTCTCCCGGTAATTATTAAGCCTGTTATGGAAGGAGATGTTCCATACACTATTCTGCATCCTGACATGCCCACCTCTCTTGAAGACTTACAAAGAGATCGGATACAACTCAAGGGGGAGCGAGATACTTTCGAGGCCCAATTCTACGCTAGTGAGAAGAAGGTTTTGGAACTCACTAATCAAATTCATGAGGAGAGGAACCTGAATTCCCACATCGCACCAAAGAGGATGCGTATAACCTTTTTATCTTAGAGTTTTTTGTATTATTTTGCCCAAAGAGGCATTGATGTACTCAAGCTTTAATTTATTAATATAACATGTGTTTCTTTTTGCCTAAAACAAATTTGAATCTTTAAAATCCTTGAAATAATTGCATATTCATTTACCATTTGTTGTACCCCAAAAATTTCCATCTCATTTATCAAGAATTTGCTCACAAGATCTCCTTGACTCAAGAATGCCTTAGGGTTTGATTAGCTCAAGACACCTCCTTAAGCATTGATGTCCAAAATTAGGGTTTGAGATTTCACAAATATTTTTGAACTTACAATGCCCCATATGACTTTCATAGATCATTATTTACCCCCAATATCACTCATGTCAAGTTTCAAGCCTTGGATCATATTTTTGCTCAGTCAGTTGAGCAGTTGACCTAAAAATCAGCTGTATTGGGGAAAAAGTCAACCGTGGTCAATTTACAGTCAAACTTAATAATTTTTATCCACATAAAAATTATAGACTCGTATGTATCATTTGATCAAGTTTGGACTACAACTCCTCAAGAAATTTGATCAAATCTCCAAAAGGGCAAAATGGTCAAAACTAGGGTTTTGACTGAGAAAGGGCAATTTCTGATTTTTTTAACCTAGCAAGTGATCAATTTGTTTAAGGCATGATCTCAAGATTCCAATTGCATCATTTTGGCCTAATGACATGGCTCAAAACATTGCTCAAGTCCAACGGATTGACAGATGAATTTTTCAGTCAACTGATCAAAAGTCAACTGTATACTGAAAAGTCAAACTTTGACTTTTTGGTCAAATTCAAATTCCAGAGATCACAATTCATCAAAACATGTCAAAATATGAAACTTATTCCTCAAGAAATCAAAAAGTCAAGATTTCATTTTGAAAAGTCAAAATTTCTAAACTTAGAAATTTTTCTAAGTGTTGGAAATTTCATATTTTTTTCACAATTTTTCACAATTTTTTCACCATGATGCAAGATGATTCAAGAGAAATTTTCAACATGAAAGTTGTATATCTCCATGAAATAACCAACTTTACTTTACACAACTCCTTCCAAAAATGTTTGGATCTCAAGTTATAATTTTATGAACATGTGGTCATGAAACTAAAAACTTAGTAAAATTTTGCCCTAATTTGGTCAGGATTTTGACCCAACTTCATGGAACTTTTTCATATAGTTCCAATGGGAGTGTTCAAAAGAAATTGAAATATGGTTTGTAGATCAAATTTCAAGCTTTCCAAAATTTCTAAGAACTCCTTGAGATCATTCTTGAGTAGGGAGAATCGAAAAGATGAAGTTAGGGTTTTATCACTTTAATTACAAGTCATTTTAGTGATGAACAAAATTCAAATTCAAACTATGTTGCATGAAAACTACTTTTCAAGCCTCAAACTTTTTAGGAACTCCATAATTAATGGTTTACACAGCTGTTAGAGGCCTCACTTCAAGCATTCAATGCATGGACATGCTTTATATCCATTTTTGGAAGAAAGGTTACATTGCCATTTTGGTAAAGTGACTTTTTGTACAAAACTTGTTCTTGAGCCTTGCACTTGTTCTCTTCTTATCAAACAAGTCCTATAACTCATGAGAAATGTTTCAAACACTTACAATTACCCATCCCATGTTTGTACCTCTTCTTGAAACTTGTTTCCCTCTTTTATTCAAAATCAAGTAACCTAGCCAAAAGCTAAGTACTTGTACTTCTGATTGTCCAAAGCTCTAAAACACTTTTTTATACATACACAAACCTTAGACCACAAACACACGGATGCTCAAGCCTTGAAAACACCTAAAACTCAGAATCACACTTCACACTTCCATTTTCACACAAACTGACCAAAAACTTGAAACTCATAATCTACTTGTGTGTTTCTTGGCCTTTTGGTTTCTAAAGTTTCTAAACATCATATAGAGTTGATCCCACACCCTGTTATAGAACTGTAACACCATTAATACCATCCTCCATTTCCAAAAACAGAGCTCTGCACATTGACTTCTCTAAACCATTTCAGCCATCCATTGCTCAAGCTAATCATTGCATTAGCTTCCTGGGACCTCAAGGAAGCTAACTTGATCATCACCATCACTTGAAACAAGCTCAAACTCAAAACACGATTTCCAATTTTGAGGTAAGTTTTATCAACTTTGAACTCTTCATACAAGCATCATCAATAGTTTATTTGTGAACAAAACATGTAGATACCATTGCCCTAAAGCTAACCATGTCCATAGTTTCCATTAATTTTGCTTGAGCTTAGAGAATTTTGAAACTGAAATTTCTGAGATTTTTAGGATTCAGATTAGGGCCATTAAAATTCATGCTTATCTTTGATCTATAGTTTTAATGCTTTACATTTCTGAAACCGTGAGAAAATTTGCTACAAGTTTCATGTTTACAGTTTTCATTTTTTATGAGAAATGAGCAAGTTACAGTTGGTCTGGCTGGAGGTTGAAGATGAAGTCATCAGGGCGCATTTTGCCTTGTATATTTATTGTTTTTCTTATGTTAACGGATGTATAACCACCATAGTGGTAGAAGGGCCCGCCTGTAACCTTTGGGACCTGGGTTCGAGCCCCAGTGGTACCCTTTTGGATTTTTCACATTTTTTTGTTTTCTGATTTTTCTTTTTGCACGCGCTGGGCCTTCTTGGGCCTGTTTTATTTTATTTTTTTGCTTACTAACCCCCCTGCAGGCTAATTGCACCCCTGACCCAGTTTATTTTTATTTTCTTATTTTTATTTCATTTGTTTTCTTAATTATTTTTTTTACTAATATTAAAAATCATAAAAAAATCATAAAAAATTAGATTTTCATTTTAACTTAGTTTATTTTATTTTTTCTCGCAAAAAATATTTTTATTAAACTATACTTTATTTATTTTTTACAAATCATCTTGTAAATTTAATTAAAACTAGGTTAATATTTATTTTTCTTTTAAACCTATTAAAATATATTTATTTTAATATATAAAAAGGGCCAAAAACATTTTATAATGCTATAAATATTTTCAAAAATACCAAAAAATACTTTTCTTAAACTTATTTTCTTTTAATCAATTAATAGAACTATGGTTTTATTTAAAATCTTTTCTTAATAAATTTAAGTTTAATTAATTATTTTCTTTAATTAATTAGGTTAAGACAATTTCCCTTTTTCTCATGAAAACCAAACAAAGATCCATTTTCTTTACATTTTTGCATTTTTTGTACATTTATTCATTTTGTACTTTGTATTTATTTATTTCCTTGTACATTGGTACCAATTCAATATGGTTGTAATAGACTAGCTAGGTTTACATTCTTGCAATCCCCATTCAATGTGTACATCCCCCTCCCACAAATGTTGTAATAGCGTAGTAACTTTAAATTTCGCAATTTATCGCGTTTATACATAAAATGCTAGTAATTAGGGTTTGTATGGAAAGACTAAAACCAATGCTTAGAAAACCCTAATAAAACACAAAATCAAGCATGAAAGACAATACACTTGCACACAAGCACCCTTAGGGTAAAACCCACTTGGTTGCCTTACAAAATGGCCATATTACGCATGTGAGGTATCTTAGCAAAAACAAGAAAAATACAAGATCACAGTCCCTCGATGACGCTATCTATGTTTCCTTTCAAATGATCTTAGTACCTAAAGAGAATGCTAAGATACCTTACAACATTTCTAATCATGGTTATACTATGATCCACGACCGTCCCGTTTACATCCAAAGATAAGGTTGCTTACCAAATCAATGGTAAGACAACAATTTCAAAGGAAAAGGAAATGAACAAGAAAGACTTTTGAGTAGGTAGAATATTCCTAATTACTTGCTCCATTTCAAACAAACATCCTTGCTATTTTAAAAACAATCACCTACACTTTCAAACATCTTACAAAATTGAAAACATTTTCAAAAGATCAAACATCTTTGTATATATTCTTACAAACAAGAATCATTACAAAGATTGCCTAAACAATGGTCTCTTTACAAAATACTTTCAAAAACCACATCAAGCACAATTTCAAACAAAAGCAGGTGATCTAGAAAATAACTAAGAGCCCATGGAAAACCATGGATGAAAAGGATGCTAATACCTTCCCTTTTCATAATCTACCCCCCGAACTCAAGAAATAATCCCAAAGGTCTTTCCTGTGCTTTTTCACCTTTCCTTTTAGATAAAAGAAAAGTCAGTGGCGACTCTTGCTAACCGCAACATTTGCGATCAAACACAAAACATTCAAGTCAGTTCTTCCACCATATCACACTGAGGATTTAGATTGGCTTGTCTGCCTTTCATGATCTGAAGGTGGAAGAGGATTGAACACTAGAGTGCCCAGAAATTTTCACTCGCATGAAGTAACACTATTGGTTGATGCTAATCGGGAATGGGCTTACATATGCCATTTGGAGTAGATGACTTAGATTCGTCGGAGATGGGCTTAAAGATGCCATCATAAGTAGATGACTGAGAGTCATAAATGGTCCCTTTGTGGGGATTCCTATTCTTATTGTCTGAAGAGGAGTCCACTGGGGGATGTTGATTTTTGTTGTTTTCCTGTTTGAGGAAAACTCTGTGGGGAATAGAGTCTAGTAACTTCAGTTGTCCATGACTTTACTGGGGGATTATCTCTGGATTGGAGAGATGAAAGTTTGATGTTTTCTGGTTGAAATCCACGATTCGCAGTAATTTTCCAGAGAGAATGAAATTAACTGCTATCTGGAAATGTATCAGAAGAAACCTGTGTAGGGCTGTTTCAGGATGAGTCAGGGTAAGACTTCATCTGGAAGTGTATGAGAAGGAACTTAGGTAGGGTTGTTGTGATACAGTGGCAGAACCGACTGTTTAGTTACTACTGGTTTTTGTGTTTTTTGTTTGCAAATGTGCGATAAGCAAGAGTTGCCACTGTCTTTTATTTTATCCAACAAAGGAAAAGGGAAAAAGAACAGAAAAAACCTTTTTCGAGATGTTTCTAAGTATGTGGGGTAGATTATAGAAAGGGAAGGTGTTAGCACTCTTTCTATCAGTGGTTTTCCACGGGCTCTTAGGTACTTGCTCATTTTTAAATTGCTTTTATACTTGTGTTTTGAAAAGTTTTTGTTTACGTCGCGGTAACTCTTGTATATGTCCTCAAGAGTGTGACGAAGTTGTTTTTGAAAATTGTTTTGAAAGTGTTTGTGAAAAAACATTGATTTTTTAGCAAGTACCTAACAGTGTCTACCTACTCGAAAAAGGATATTCATTTTCTTGTTTCCTTTAGACAGCACTATCCTACTATTAAGGAGTAGGTAGCCCTATCGTTGGATGTTAAGGGACTATCGAAATAGACGTTTTTACGGTCACAAAAGCAATGGTTAGGAAACTTTAGTAATTACCCTAAAGTCCTAAAGATCTTTCTGAGGCAACATTCGAATGGGTCATTTTGATCTTTTTGGACTGGAGGGTGACCACTAAAACTCCCTATGCTTCACGACCGTTTATCGAAGGAAACCTAAATGGTGATACCCTAGGGGTGCGTATGTGCGAGTGTATTTGATTTCAGATATATTAGTCTTTGTGTTTAG
Organism: Vicia faba; assembly: GCA_948472305.1. Classification (NCBI taxonomy): domain Eukaryota; kingdom Viridiplantae; phylum Streptophyta; class Magnoliopsida; order Fabales; family Fabaceae; genus Vicia; species Vicia faba. The sequence continues at coordinate 188,025,323 of OX451736.1, read as the reverse complement.
TTTTCTAGCGATTGGTTTTATCTTGTTCATGCAATCCTATTAGCCATAACAGTTAATATATGTACAAAAATATAAAGTGCGGAGACGTAAATTCCTACACTATTACATGGCTTCGAGGAGAGGGATTTAATTACAAGTCCAAAACCGGGAGAAATATAAAGGAAAACAATAAAAATGCCTTATAGTTTGGCCACATTGATATGTACAGGAATATAAAAGTGCGAAATAAGAAAATGCGCGCGAAAAATTAAATACGGGAATTAAAGTTTAAATTCTAAGAAAACTTAATTAATGAAAGAAAATATTTTTTGTTATTTTTTATTTTTTAGGAAAAAACATTAAATTAAAAATGAAAGGAAATTAACTCTAAATAACATAATATTTTTGCACTTTTATTTGAGAAAAAATAATTAACTTGCAATTTAAACGTAATTTCTAGCTAATTTTAATTAAGAAAATAAACCAAATTATCCTAATTAAACTAATCTATTTTCAAAATTAATTTTAATAAATAAGGAAGAAAAAACTAATTCTACATTTTTTTGTGATTTCTTGATTTTATGATGTTTATGATTTTTTTAATAAAAGGAAAATAATTGAAATAAAAGAAAATAAATAAAGCAAAAAAGAAAAATGGGCCGCGCTGCAAAAATGAAAATGAGGGGTGAGAAAGAAGCAGAATTAAAAGCTCAAATTGGACAAAGCCCGGTTCTACGCTGGATCCAATGTGGATAATATCTTGGGGTGCACCACGGGGACGTGACTTTGAGGCTTTAGATCTGCCATTTTTAGATTCCTGCGTCAAAACTTAAAAGCAATGGTTCTAAAACATTCTAAACATTAGTATGAACATGCATGAACGCTTATAAACCATTTACAACGTAAGAATTGAGAGTTTTTAATTGAGAATTTTTACCCAACCGGAGCCACTTGGTGCGGCTGTTTTTGGCGTGGACTGGCTTGGCAAGAGGCCTGAGTAGACTCCTGGAAGTCTCAGAAATGTGATTTGCCCACTTGTTTGGACTAATAGCACCTGGGAATATAGCTGCGAACTCTTACAACTTTTAGCAATTTTTTCGAGAATTTTGTAGAGCTTTCTTGAAGAGGAATTTCGTTTCTTTCAAGCTTGTATGGCTCTATACTTATAGAGGAGAATGAGGAGACAAGAAAGCATGGAAATAATCTCCCTCATAATGTTGTGTTTTAAGACCATGATCAAAACTTGAAAAAAATGTCATATTTGATGATTTCATGCCATTTTCACATGTCGATGAACCTGGACATATTTGAAGGGTTATTGCACGAAATCAATTGACATAAACCAGCATAAAACTTGCCCAAAATGGATTCACATAAAAATTTACATTATTTCTATTATTTATTTATTTAATTCTGAATTTTAATGATTAAAATATCAAAATAAATAGCATAAATAGTAGAAAATGTATGGGTGGGCTTAGAGGTCATGGACCATGTTAGGAATGAGTTTCAAACTTGAAAAGATAGGCCCATTTGAAAAAAAATCCAAGTTTGGTCAATATTTGCTTCATGCATTTTTCCAAAAATTGGCCAACTTTGACAATGCATATCTCTCTTAATTTTAATCCTATGAGTGTGTTCTTGGACTTTTTAGAAAGCTTAGGATGTCCCCTAAGCAGCCTCTTTGGTTTCATCTCAATTGGATCTTCCATGTTCATGTAAGAAGCTTTGACCCAAAAGGTGTTTTTGTTGACTTTTAAAAATGACCTATAATGTCTGAATTTATATCTTTTCATGAGTGCATTTCTTGAACTTGAGGGCTGAAGATGAGTTGTAGGTAATTGGGTTATATTTAAAATGAGCCTTGGATTAGAAATTTCTGATAAAGTATGAGAAAGTTATTCCTGGTCAAAGTTTGGTTGACTTTTCCTATAGGAACCCTAATTTAGCAACTTTTGAGTTTTGATGAATTAGGAGCATTCCTTTAGGAATCATGATCAACCTTTGATAAAATGATGGATATAACTTCAAAATGTTGATGTTGACCAAAAATATTTAAGTTTGAAAGTATGTGGGTCACAGTTGACTTTTGACCTAGTACAATTGATTTTTAGGAATTTGAGCAGTTGACTGAGCAAACTTCTTGTGCAAGGCATGAAAATAGGCATGGATGATCTTGAGGACATATTATGGCAATGGAAACCACTTAGGACCCTTGTAACTCAAACATCTTGATGAGGAGTGAAACCCTAGTTTGAGGCTCATTGTCTTAGGAGGAGGGTTTGTCTGGCCAATCCTTAGTTAACTTGAGCAATTGAGGACCTCTAGGAGTTTATCTGGTGTGAAAATGGGAGGGAAAATTTTGGGGTCCAACAGCTACCCCTGTTTAATCTTCTTAAACCTGAGGATGTAGATTGGCTGGTCTGCCTTTCGTGATCTGAAGGTGGAAGATGATTGAACACTAGAGTGCCCAGAAATTTGCACTCACATGAAGTAATACTGACCGATAATATCGGGAATGGGCTTAAAGATTCCATTTGGAGGGCGATGGAGAATCGTTGGAGATGGGCTTAAAGATGCCATCCAGAAAATATATCGGTTGCATAAGAGATTCCTTTGCGAGAATTCATGTACCTGCCGTTGAGGAGGACTTCGCTGGGGAATGTTGATTTATGTCCTGGGAAATAGAGTATAGGGGATTCGGTTGTCCATTACTCTACTAGGGAATTAACTCTTGATTGATGAGAAAAAAGTGAGTTGTTGTCTGGTGGGGTCCAAACTTCACAGTGACTGGTTGAGGATGATAAAGATGACTGCTATCTGGTCGTATTCCAGGCTTCATAGCGACTTACTGGGGAATATGAAATCGACCGTATCTGGTCGGGTCCAGGTTTTACAGTGTTGTAAATTGTTGTCCTGAGATAAAAGAGAAGGAACATGTATAGGGCTTTCTCAAGATAAGTCCAAGCAAAACTGTGTCAAGTAAATCATGAAAAGGAGCCTGGATAGTAGGGCTATGAGAAGGAACTTGGGTGGTAGGGTTACTTCGAAATGAAAGCCTGGATAATAGGTCTATGAGAAGGAACCTGGGTAGTAGGGTTACTTCGAAATGAAAGCCTGGATAGTAGGGCTATGAGAAGGAACCTGGATAGTAGGGTTACTTCAAAAATAAAGCTTAGATAGTAGGGCTATGAGAAGGAACCTAGGTAGTAGGGCTATGAGAAGGAACCTGGATAGTAGGGTTATTTAGAAATGAAAGCCTGGATAATAGGGATATGAGAAGGAACCAGGATAGTAGGGTTACTTCGAAATGAAAGCCTGGATAATAGGGCTATGATAAGGAACCTGGATAGTATGGTTACTTCGAAATGAAAGCCTGGATAGTAGGGCTATGAGAAGGAACCTGGATAGTAGGGTTACCTCGAAATGAAAGCCTGGATAGTAGGGTTATGAGAAGGAACCCGGGTAGTAGGGTTACTTTGAAATGAAAGCCTAGATAGTAGGGCTATAAGAAGGAACCTGGATAGTAGGGTTACTTCGAAATGAAAGCCTGGATAGTAGGGCTATGAGAAGGAACCTGGATAGTAGGGTTACTTTGAAATGAAATCATGGATAGTAGGGTTATGAAAAGGAACCTGGATAGTATGGTTACCTCGAAATGAAAGCCTGGATAGTAGGGCTATGAGAAGGAACCTGGATAGTAGGGTTACTTCGAAATGAAAGCCTGGATAGTAGGGCTATGAGAAGGAACCTAGGTAGTAGGGTTACTTCGGAATAAAATCCTAGATAGTAGGGCTATGAGAAGGAACCTGGGTAGTAGGGTTACTTCGAAATGAACGCCTGGATAGTAGGGCTGTAAGAAGGAACCTGGGTAGTAGGGTTACTTCAAAATGAAAGCCTGGATAGTAGGGCTATGAGAAGGAACCTGGATAGTAGGGTTACCTCGAAATGAAAGCCTGGATAGTAGGGCTATGAGAAGGAACCTGGGTAGTAGGGTTACTTTGAAATGAAAGTCTGGATAATAGGGTTATCTCATATGATCACGTAGCTTAGTTGACCTGTTTGGTTTCGGGAACTGATTTTCCATTAGTTGTCTGCAAATATGACATGTATAGCTTCATAGATTTAATCTTGAACTGTTGGAATTGTTGATGATAACCATCTTTCCTGAAAAGGTACAAGATTAATTATATGCAATGCATGAAATGCATTGTGTGATGATGTTCTCAAAAATGAGATTATGTTGTATACAATATGTATGCGCATGTCATGATGTATGAACATGAAATGCTATTGTGACATATCCGAGTCTGGGAAAATAAATCCCTGGCTGCTACTGGAGAGTACTGGAAATTGAATTCTTGACTGTTGTAGAAAAGTGGTTCTTCTACTTCCGCTGGGGATGGTGAACAGAGATGACTATTCCGTGGATTTACTACTTTCTGTTTGTGAATATTCTGCCGGGAGAGACTCTACTTGAGAATAACTTTGCGGGGGAATAACTCTGTTTGACAGAGGAGATGCTTTGCTGGAAGATTTTTCCGATTCGGAGAGATAAACTCCACTGGCGGATGAACTTCCGTAGCTGGAGGAATAAACTATGTTGGGGATTGAGCTTCTGCATTCAGAGAAATAAACTTTGTTTGGGAGACAACTTTATGAACCGCTTACGATTATAAAATTCGGTTGGGGACATAGATGTTGGCTCTCTGAAGGAACTTTTCTTGGGAAAGTAACTCCGGTTTTGGGAAGCCGATGTCAAAGCTTTGGTCGCCTCTACTCTCTGGGGAGTGTAGATGTCACAGGGTCGTATGCTGAGGATACGACAATGATTCTGCATCAGGACTTTTTTGCCCCTGTACCTACTAGAGAAATTATATGCAGAGGCTTTGTGGATGGCTTGTGTTGAAATAAGTGTCAGGATGACATCCGTCTAGATCGTATCTGAACAATATTAGGAATATGTGTTGAATGAGTGTCAGAATGGAATCCGTCTCTGGATCGTATTTGCACTGTACTTGAAACATGGTCTGAATAACTATTAGGATGACATTGGCTCTGGATCATACCTGAACTGTTGCTAGATGTTGTACCCCAAAATTTGCCCTCTCATTTTACTCAATACGTGTCTATTAAGATCCTCAATTTGCTCAAGGTTGCCCAAGAGTTGACCAGACAAACTCTCTCTTAAGGCAATGTACCTCAAATTAGGGTTTCTATTTTTATCAAGATGGGTGAACCAAAAAGGCCTCAAATGCTTTACAAGGTCTTATTATGTTCCCAAGATCATCCATTCCAAGTTTCAGGCCTTGCATAAGAAGTTTGCTCAGTCAACAACTCAGGTGCTTAAGAATCGACTGTACCTGGTCAAAAATTAACTGTGGCCCACATATAGTCAAACCTCAATATTTTTGATAAACATCAACATTTTAAGGTTATATCCATCATTTAATCAAGGGTTGATCATGATTCCTCAGGGAATGCTCCAAATTCATCAAAATCCAAAAGTTGCTAAATTAGTGTTTCTTAGTAAAAGTCAACCCAACTTTGACCAGGCATAACGTCTTCATACTTTATCATAAATTTTCCATCCAAAGCTCATTTTGAAGAGGATACAATTCCCTACAACTCATATGAAGGAAAATTGCAATCAAAAGTGCAGCGGAATTTAAAATTTTCCTTTAGCGATCCTTACGAATGAACATGGTCAGTGATAAAAATATTTACCTCTTGTGGCGATTCAGACCTTTGATGTTGTGATCACGAGCGTTGATGAAGAACAATGCCTCTACTCAGTCCACACGAACAGATCGCTTCCGGTCACAGTGCTAGCTGATCACGAACGGAAACCTTGAGTGAGAGAGAGAGTTAAAAACGAAATTGCATCAAGTGAAATTGCTTCATCACAAGGGATCTATTTATAGAATCACTCATGTGGGATACAAGCTAAAAGCCCAATTAAGGCTATAAGCTAAAAGCCCAATTAAGCTTATGGACATCATACCTTATGATGTACCATATATCACTTATCCACGTGGTACCTTACCACTTTCCGTATTACACTTAAGTGCACCGTACCTTACGGTGTTTCTTATTTATTCTATCTCTCATCAACATGTCCTTATGTGTGTGACCCTGTAGGTTTTCGCGACGTTGGTAATTATGTTAAATCACACATTTAATATAATAAACAGTGAGCGGTATCTAGCAACACATCACTGTTACCCAAGTCACGAAAATGTCATGTGATCTGACCAAACCTTTTCCGTGATAATATTTGTGTTGTACAATTACCCTTTTTCCCTCATGTCTATATTGAACACAAGGCATACACTGTATCACCCTTGTCCAGTTCAATATTGGGCCCTTAGACATTTATCCTGTTATGCAGGATGAGCAAATTCCATCTAGGTCACTCATGTCCCTTAGCATGCTTTGTGAAGTACCCATCAACCGTCTTTATAGTCATCCAGTTATGGATGACGTTTGATCAGCAATAAAGTACTTGACTCTACATCTAGGGTCCATAGTGGTTTCAGGTCGAAGGGTGGTATACACCATTATCATCATGAGAATAACTTATGACACTTTGCATAACATTCTATGTAGTATTCTCATAGCGGGTCAATCCAGTATAAATATTACTCCTAATATTCATACCTATGTCAAGACTTGATAACTCCTTATCTATGATCCATGAGATGTGATCATCAATCTATCTTCATAATAATCTTAATGCTTTAATGTTATCCCACTTCACATTAAAGCTTGACTACATATACTTTAAGAATAATGTCTTATGTTTAATGGGATCTCATGATTAAGTCACACTTAACATTTCATTAAACAAATAAACCATTCTAGGGACTTTATTATTTTGGAAAGCAAACATAATAAAGAAATGCCTTTTATTATTAATAAATAATTTGATACAAGTACAAAAATTATTGGCCTCTAGGGCTTACACCAACATCATATTCATCTCACAAGTTCAAAATATGCACTCACAAAAAGATATGAATTTTGACATTATAGGTCCTTTTGAAAAGTAAACAAAAACACCTTTTGGGTCAAAGCTTCATACATGAACATGGTAGACTCAATTGATATTAGACCAAAAGGGTTACTTAGGGGACATCCTAAGCTTTCTAAAAAGTCCAAGAACATCTCCCTAGGATCAAAATTGAGAGAGTTGTGCATTATCAAAGTTGGCAATTTTTGGAAAATTGTCAAAAGTCAACATTGATCAAATTTGCATTTTTTTCAAAGGGGCCCATGTTTTCTTGCTTGGAACATGTTTCTAATAGGACCCACGACCCCTGAGCTTTTCCACCTATTATTTTATTACTTTTATCATTTATTTTGATTTTTTATTCATTTAAATCAAATTAAATGGTAAAATAATGAAAACAAATCAAATCTTGGAATTTTTGTGCACATTTTGAGTCCATATACAGCTAGCATGCCAGCCAATTCGTGCAAGACTCATTAGGGTTGAAAAATATTGGATTGAAGAAAGTTTTGGAAAGAAATCATACATGAAGAAAATAAAATCAAATCTCCATTATTTCTCAAGATTCATGCCAATTTTGTTGACCTAATTCAGTCTACTATAAGTGCATAATAATTCCAGATCAAAAACACAAGGATTGGAGGCGTGAAACAGCAAGAACAAAATTGAAATTTTGGACAAGAAGTGTGAGATCAAAATCCACTATAGATCCATCCTCATGGAGATTTAAAGATTCCAATCTATTCCAGGACATCCCAGGAAGCTATTCCACCAATCCTCAAGCTTCAAAATGCCCAGAATCGTGCCCACCACCCACCACGGTTTGCACTAAGAACTCAAAATCGTTTACCATGTTTTACGTATCATAAGCATCTTTTAATTATATATTATTGTTCATTATCTTGTTTGCAAACTATTGGTACTATTTAATTGCATTTATAGCGCAGGAATCACAATATGCCATAGCTAGGGTTTCGAGCTTCATTTTGGGGTTTCTTAACCTAGGCAAAATTAGCTTTGATAATGGGTACCATGGTGATCAGGGGTTCACGCCCAGTTGATTCATGGTAACCAATTTAATTTATCTTGCTTGTACATGGTTTTTGAGATGAACAGGGTTATAGCTACGAACAAACGTCCGTAGGTAAAATTTTAAACCTAAAACAACAGTCCCAGCGAAGAAGACAATGGCGTGGCAAGGCGTGGTTGGTCCATTTAAATTCCGTGCATTTTTCTGGAAGGATACTTGATTTGGCTTTGATTTAATTTGTTTATTATGTTTACAAATTAACAACGCAACATAAATGGTTGGAAGGAACGCCTTTAATGCACATGTCCTGGGTTCGATCCCAAGCGTGTGCATTTTATTATTTTCCTAATTGTTTCAGGCAAATCCAATGCAATATTCCCTCACATGCCTTCCATACACGCTCAACGTCTATCCATTAGATGCACTGTTGGCTATATCTCATGCTTCTCCAATGAAGGTTCATGGTACTCCTCCAAGTTAATGCTACACCAGATCCCAAAGTTGACCGGGCCTGGAGCTTCATGGGCTGGGAAATTCAGATTCCCACCCCCCAGAATTGCTAACAGCAGGCCCACTTGGTTATTCTTTACTATTTTTTCTTTAATTTCTTTTTTTAATTTTTTTGTTTTTTTATTAATACAAAATATTTTTTTTTAAATTAACCAATCAAAAATCACAAAAAAAGATTTATTTTCTTAATAAATATTTCTTTTAAATTAATTAGTTTATTTAATTTAGGGTAACTTTAACTTATTTTTACAATTAAAATCAATTAGAAAACTAGGTTTAAATTCTTGATTTAATTATTTTCTTTTTTTCAAACAAAAACATAAAAAAATAGGTTAACTTAATTATTTTCCTTAATTAAAGTTAATTAGTAATTAGGTTCTTTTTTTTATTCAATTATTCCTTATTTTTTTAAATAACAAAAAAAAAACAAAAAAATGATGTTTTCTTTAAATTGCAATTAGGTTTAGTCAAGGGTCAAAACCCTAATTTCTCTCGCATTTAATTTACCGCGCGTTTTTAATTTTCTTTCTTCTTATTATTGTAACTGTTTCAAGGTTGTAATAGTTTTAATTAGGGTTTTAAATTCCGTAGTTTTATTTCCCGTCAAGACAATTATGTAACTGTCAAAGCCATGTAATAGCTAGGTTTATTTCTGCTTTCACTTTCAGCAAATTATTAACTGTTAGATGAATTAATAGGATTGTATGGCAAGAATGCATGAAAAATTAAAACGGTTAGAAAACCCTAATATACAAAGATTAAAATAACTGAAACAAATCACTCGCACATGTTCACTCCTAGGGTTTACCTCACTTCGGCTTCCTTCGATAAACAATCATTAAGCATAGGAGATTTTAGTGGTCGCCCTCAAGTCTAAAGAGATCAAATTGTCCCATTCGAATGTTGCCTCGGAAATGTTGCCTCGAAAAGATCTTAAGACTCTAGGGTTACTACTAAAGTTTTCTAACTATTGCTTTAGTGATTGTATTTGTCCCTTTCGAATGTCCCTTACAACTCCAACGACGGGGCTACCTACTCCTTAATAGTAGGATAGAGATGTCTAAAGGAAAGAGAACAAAAACAATATTTTTTTGAGTAGGTAGATACTAGTAGGTACTTGCTCAAAATAAAACTTTTCACACAAACACCTTTCAAAAACAATTTTCAAAACAAACTTCGTCACATCCTTGAGGACTGATACAAGGGTTATCACGAAGTAAAACATTTTCAAGACAAACACACGCAAGCAATTTAAAAAATGAGCAAGTACATAAGAGCCCATGGAAAACCATGGATAGAAAGGGTGCTAACACCTTCCCTTTCTATAATCTACCCCCTGTACTCAGAATATCTCGAAAAAAGGTTTTTTCTGTTCTTTTTCCTTTTCCATGATTGGATGAAATAAAAGTCGGTGGCGACTCTTGCTTATCGCGACATTTTGCAAACACAAAATGAAAAATGCAAACCAGTATTAAACATTCGGTTCTTCCACCGTATCACACTAGAAGATAGTCTGGAATAAGTATCAGGATGACATCCAGCTCTGGGTCATACCTGAACTGTTGCTAAAAGATAGTCTGGAATAAGTATCAGGATGACATCCAACTCTGGATCGTACTTGAACTGTTGCTAGAAAAATAGTCTAGAATAAGTATCAGGATGACATCCGTCTTTGGATCGTACCTGAACCGTTTCCAGAAGAGAATCTGAAATAAGTGTCAGGATGACATCCGTCTTTGGATCGTACCTGAACCGTTTCTAGATAAGAATCTGGAGTAGGCGTCAGGATGACATTCGTCTTGGATCGTACCTGAACCGTTTCTAGATGAGAATCTACTTTATTCAAAATGTTTCCGTTGGGGAAGGGAAACTCTGTAATCAGCTTGGGGAATCCTGAGAAGCTTGGTGACTTCATTGGGGAGTTTTCGTTGGAGCAGTAATTTGGAGATTTTGCTCTGCCGAGGGTACGAGAACACCTGACATCAATAGGTTGTAAGCTGAGAATATGGTGGTGACCTTGTAGTAGAATGCCCCTGTCTCGATACCTGTTGTAGAAAATATCAACCGGGGATTTTGTAGATGATTTAACTATTATCCCAACTCCTGGAGTCCTTGGTGGATGCAGATCAGGGTAATAAACCTTCTACTGATTGGACAAGTGACGAGATGATGAAACGTAGTTGTACGCCTTAATCCCTAACTTTTTCCTGGACTGTCTTTTCATATTTTCAATCCACCGGGATACCCTTTTTTGCTCAAGCCGCCTTTTCAGGTTTTCGACTTGCCGAGTGTACAGATTTTTTTTGTTTTAATCCCTAATTTTTTTCGAAATCCTTTTGGTTCACCGGGATGCCCTTATTTTTGCCTAGGCCAGTCAACCTTGTGGGTCCTTGTTCATGTGTAGTGTTTCCCGACTATGTCCGTGTTCACCAAGTACAGAGAATTGTCATTGTCCCTAGTGGTAAGTGTTGCCACACTTCTAGAAGATGTTTGTTTGATTGTACATGATTCGTTGTTGGAATTCATGCCCAATGTCCTGAGTGATTCAGATGGAGATTTGCCCCTGGCTATTTGGCATATTTGAGAGATTCCTTGAATCTTGACTTGACTGCCCCAGATGATGGACAGTGATCATGCCGTGCCCCTTGGTTGGAATTGTTTTTCCACTTGAGGTGATCCTTTTCATTGAGAAGGTTTTTGTTCACTAGATATTCATTGTGTGGATTTCTCTGCCATTTGAACAATTAACCATGTGCAAACAATGTTATTTAAAGAATGCAAAACTCATGTCTGTCTTGAAAAAGTTTTTTTTTAGAAAATGTGTTTTGTAGTAAAACAAAATTTGCAAGAATGTGGTATCAACTTAGGATTCGTAGCAAGTCCTACAGGAGTCAGAATACCTTTGTAACAATATGCTCTCGAACTAACCCATGCTTCATCTAGGACTTTTAAGGGTTGTAACGTGGCCTGGTACACGGTTTAAGAAACAAAGGATAAAGGCTCAAAATTTATTTGTACCCACCCGTTCTTCGTGATGTTCTTCAGTCCTATGCTTAGTTAATTATGCATTTGGAATCCAAATTGAGTTTGGCATCTTATCCTTGATATTCTGGTGATGGTTCGGATACTGAAATTTTATTTGGAAGAGGCAATCATTTTTGTAATCTCTTTTTTTTGTCGAGGATTTGTAGTAACCTCTTTTTTCGTTATCCCTTCTTTTGCCTGAACTGTTTCTTTTGTGATTATAGTCAGCGGGATGTCCCAGTTTTTTTCTTAAGTCTCATTCATAGGTTTTAACTTAGGGGGATTTTATTTTGAAAAATAAGGACTGTCTATTCTTAATGATTATGCGGAACCATCACCATCTCCTGATTTGGAAGGACATCTTTGATGCCATTCATTATGTATGAAGTAGAGTATTACGACTGAATGCGCATCTGAATTAACTGAGAAAACTACCCTGCCCCAGGTTATGATTAAGGGTTTTAATTTGCGTGAAAAGAAAAACTCCTACTTCTTAGGCTCAAAGGGGTTGACTAGGGATTGTCTTCCTTAATACTCCACTATTTGGGATTTGAAACAACGCTTGTACATCGTTAGTAAGGTCTGTTCAAAAGCATACTGTAGAGATTATGGTATCATTTTCGTCATCCTCCCTCTAAAGGCTTGTAGCTTGTAACCGATAGTTGAATATCACAAGAGGAGAAGTAAAAGCACTGTTTAAATATAATGAATTTGAATGAATTATTTCAAGACAAACATATGCAATGTATTGATGAAATAACAAAGTTTGACATGAAATAAGTGCTCGAACAATCAAAAGAAAATTACAACTTGAAAATTCTAATGAACAAAAAGCCTCTTCGTTTGAACTTGTCACTTCAGATGGTTTACCTTGGAGGAAAAGCAGAAGAATTCCAGTTGACCATCTTGTGTAAATTCCATGACTCCTTTGTCAATCAAGTCTTGAATTTTATATTTCAACGTCCAACAATCATCAGTGTCATGCCCCGGACTATCGGAGTGATATGCACATCTTGCATCAGGATTGTAGGTAGGAGCATAAGTGTTGGTATTTGTAGGAGGATCCCTTAATGTGACCAAATTCATCTTCAACATGTATTGCAAGGCTTGCGACATCGGCATGTTGAGTTTGGTATATTTCCTGTTGGATGAATCCTGCTTACGCCGATTACCCCGTTGTTGTTGGCGAGGTCATTGTTGGACCTGTGATGTAGTAGTAATATGGAAAGGTCTGTTCTTGAGCAAACCAACCTCTTCTCTCACTGGGGGCTGATTAATGCCTTGATCGATAATTTTAACTGTTTGTTTCATGGATCTGCATCCATCTTGGTGAAGCTTGGTTACAAAAGCTCTTAGCTCTTATTGTCCTCGAGCTAAGTTTTGGATAAGAGCTATCTGCCCCAGCATCTGGAATCAGATTGCTTCTACCTCAGCTTGCAGTTGTTCCAACTGTTCATCCTTGTTGTTGTCAGGACGTTCCTTGGCCAGATTCCCAGCGAGGAGTGTTTTCAGATCTTCTTGCCCCTTGGATAGATTCAGGAGCAATTCCTTGAACTGGGTATCTTGAGCTTGGAGATCTCTGTTGTCTTGTTTGAGAGCCATTTTCCTTGCTGAAATAAACAACAAGAAAATGAGATACCTGTACTGGAAGACCTGTTATGCAAATATCATGTGTGCAATGTTTTCAAGGAACTTCTGGGGTAAACAAGAGAATGTTAGAATCCAACTGCAGCTTTAATGGAAGAACTTCGTATCATTGGAGGTCCTTTTACGAGAGTCAATCTCACCATATCGAGTGGGTCATAGCCCCTGACTCAAGTTGTCGTGCTTGGTATTTTGACGGCATTGGCTAGAGGAAAATAAATCCCCTTGCCCCTTGGTAGTCGTCTGGTTCATCATAACCTACATCACAAACCCTTGAGATCCTTGAAATGGTTAAGTAGATGCTATGGGTGATGTTATGATGTTTATGCTATGCATTGAGTGTAAGCAAGTAAACCCTTCAAGAAATCAGGGTATTGGATAATGAGTGTAAACAAATCCTGCAAGGAAATCATATTGTTAGATAATCAAACCCTACAAATAGTTTAAGTTGAAAGCAAACAAGTCACACAAGCAACCTTAGGTTTAGGCTTGCAAGGGGTTTGTAGGTAAGTACCCTCTTGAAGTTTAGTTGGTTTCAAACCTGTCCTAGAAATAGTAATTGGGTTCTAAGGGATCTCAATATCACTGATCTTTCACACAAGTTTCGTTCCTATAGACAATTGACTTGCCACCAAACAAAAATCAAGAGTCAAACCTCAATGAGTGTAGCATCGAGTATCAACCGACTTTGGGTTTACACCAAAGACGGCTATCTCACTACGTCCTACAAGCCAAATTGGTAAATTAAGGTGCTAAGGTCGTTTATGACACCACGCAGTGGCCCCGTATTCTCCTTGATTACTCAAGGGCTAATGGTACCCACCAAAGTATCGCATCAACGTAGATACTGCTTCAACCGTGTCGGTATACCCCGCACAGTTCCCTCACAGTTTATTGCTACTTACCTAAAAGGTGTTCCCAGATTCAGGCTTAGGATCTACATAACCGAAACAGATACCCTTAAAAGTAAATCAATCTAGACAATCAAGAGAAGCAATTAAAATGACGTAGATCCTAAGGTATACCCCACTTTGTTATAAATATCCCCAACAGAGTCGCCAGTTCTATGATATGGTGGCAAAACCGACTGTTTAGTTACTACTGGTTTTTGCGTTTGTTGTTCGCAAATGTGCGGTAAGCAAGAGTCGCCACCGTCTTTTATTTTATCCAACAAAGGAAAAGGGAAAAAGAACAGAAAAAATCTTTTTCGAGATGTTTCTGAGTACGGGGGGTAGATTATAGAAAGGGAAGGTGTTAGCACCCTTTCTATCTGTGGTTTTCCATGGGCTCTTAGGTACTTGCTCATTTTTAAATTGCTTTTGTGCTTGTGTTTTGAAAAGTTTTTGTTTACTTTGCGATAACTCTTGTATCTGTCCTCAAGAGTGCGACGAAGTTGTTTTTGAAAATTATTTTGAAAGTGTTTGTGAAAAAACATTGGTTTTTGAGCAAGTACCTTACAGTGTCTACCTACTCGAAAAAGGATATTCATTTTCTCGTTTCCTTTAGACAGTATTATCCTACTATTAAGGAGTAGGTAGCCCTATCGTTGGATGTTAATGGACTATCGAAAGGGATGTTTTTACGGTCACAAAAGCAATGGTTAGGAAAATTTAGTAATTACCCTAAAGTCCTAAAGATCTTTCCGAGGCAACATTCGAATGGGTCATTTTGATCTTTTTGGACTGGAGGGTGACCATTAAAACTCCCTATGCTTCATGACTATTTACCGAAGGCAACCGAAGTGGTGATACCCTAGGGGTGCGTATGTGCGAGTGTATTTGATTTCAGATATATTAGTCTTTGTGTTTAGTTTTCTAGCGATTGGTTTTATCTTGTTCATGCAATCTTATTAGCCATACATCTAACAGTTAATATATGTACAAAAATATAAAGTGAGGAAACGTAAATTCCTACGCTATTACATGGCTTCGGGGAAATATAAAGGAAAACAATAAAAATGCCTTATAGTTTGGCTATATTGATATGTACAGGAATATAAAAGTGCGAAAGAAGAAAATGCGCGCAAAAAATTAAATACGGGAATTAAAGTTTAAATTCTAAGAAAACTTAATTAATGAAAGAAAATATTTTTGGTTATTTTTTATTTTTTAGGAAAAAAAATTAAGTTAAAAATGAAAGGAAATTAACTCTAAATAACCTAATATTTTTGTATTTTTTTTTGACAAAAAATTATTAACTTGCAATTTAAACCTAATTTCTATCTAATTTTAATTATGAAAATAAACCAAATTATCCTAATTAAACTAATCTATTTTCAAAATTAATTTTAATAAATAAAAAAGAAAAAACTAATTCTACATTTTTTTGTGATTTCTTGATTTTATGATGTTTATGATTTTTTTAATAAAAGGAAAATAATTGAAATAAAAGAAAATAAATAAAGCAAAAAAGAAAAATGGGTCGCGCTGCAAAAATGAAAGTGAGGGGTGAGAAGAAGTAGAATTAAAATCCCAAATTGGACAAAGCCCGGTTCTATGCTGGATCCAGTGTGGATAATGTCTTGTTGACTTTTGAAAAGGACCTATAATGTCTTGATTTATATCTTTTCATGAGTGCATTTCTTGAACTTTAGGGCTGAAGATGAGTTGTAGGTAATTGGATTCTATTCAAAATGAGCCTTGGATGAGAAATTTATGATAAAGTATGAGAAAGTTATGCCTGGTCAAAGTTTGGTTGACTTTTCCTATAGGAACCCTAATTTAGCAACTTTTGAGTTTTGATGAATTAGGAGCATTCCTTGAGGAATGATGATCAACCCTTGATAAAATTATGGATATCACTTCAAAAATTTTATGTTGACCAAAAATCTTTAAGTTTGACAGTATGTGGGTCACAGTTGACTTTTGACCTAGTACAGTTGATTTTCAGGCATTTGAGCAGTTGACTAAGCAAACTTCTTGTGTAAGGCATGAAACTTGGCATGGATGATCTTGAGGATATATTAGGGAAATGGAAACCACTTAGGACCCTTGGAACTCAAACATCTTGATGAGGAGTGAAACCCTAGTTTGAGGCTCATTGTCTCATGAGGAGGGTTTGTCTGGCCAATCCTTAGTCAACTTGAGAAACTGAGGACCTCTAGGAGTTTATCTGGTGTAAAAATGGGAGGGAAATTTTGGGGTGCAACAACTGTTTTAGGAGATATATGAGAGGGAGCCTGGGTAGGGGAGCTTCAGGATGAGTTCGTGTAAAACTGCATCTGGAAATTGTAAGAAGGAACCTGGGTAGGGTTGCCTCAGGATGTGTCTGTGTAAAACTGCATCTGGAAATTGTGAGAAGGAACCTGGGTAGGGTTGCCTCAGGATGAGTCCATGTAAAACTGCATTTGGAGATTGTGAGAAGGAACCTGGGTAGGGTTGCTTCAGGATGAGTCTGTGTAAAACTGCATCTGGAAATTCAAGAGAAGGAACATGGGTAGGGTTGCCTTAGGATGAGTCCATGTAAAACTGCATCTGGAAATTCAAGAGAAGAAACCTGGGTAGGGTTGCCTCAGGATGAGTCCGTGTAAAACTGCATTTGGAAATTCAAGAGAAGGAACCTGGGTAGGGTTGCCTCAGGATGAGTCTGTATAAAACTACATCTGGAGATTGTGAGAAGGAACCTAGGTAGGGTTGCTTCAGGATGAGTCCGTGTAAAACTTCATAAGGAGGGAGAAGGAACCCGTATAAGATTGCTTCATGAAGAGTCTGTATAAAGATGTATTTGGAAGTCAGAAGAAACCTGTGTAATATTGCTTCATGAAGAGCCCGTATAAAGCTGTATTTGGAAGTCAGAAGAAACCCATGTAAGATTGCTTCATGATGAGCCCGTGTAAAGATGTATTTGGAAGTCAGAAGAAACCCGTGTAAGATTGCTTCATGATGAGCCCGTGTAAAGTTGTATTTGGAATTTAGAAGAAACACGTGTAAGATTGCTTCATGATGAGCCCGTGTAAACCTGTATTTGGAAGTCAGAAGAAACCCGTGTAAGATTTCTTCATGTTGAGCCCGTGTAAAGCTGTATTTGGAAGTCAGAAGAAACCTGTGTAAGATTGCTTCATGATGAGCCCATGTAAAGTTGTATTTGGTCGCACATATAATTACTTTGTTTTGTTTCAGAAGCTAATCCTAGACCCGTTGAAAATTGTCGATGATAAATATTTGTTGATTGATCTTTCCTGAAAAGGTAAAGCGTTAGCTGTATGCAATGTCATGATGTATGAAATGCATTGTGTAGTGGTGTTCTCAAAATAAATGAGATTGAGATGTATGCATTTGTACTGCATATGCTATGACGTTTGCAGAATGATGTATGAATGCAATATGTGAATGTATCAATTGTTCTATTGCAGCGCTGTTGAATTAGGGAAAATAAATCCCTGATTGCAGCTAGCGATGAAGAATGTAGGTCTTCAGATTTTGTTGAAGCTGAACTGCTGGGAGATGATCTTCCGTTGTTAGAGAAATAAACTTTGTTGGGGAAGGAAAGCTCTGTGCACTGCCTGAGGATTTTGTGAAATCCTGTTGGGGAATCCTGAGAAGTTTGACGACTTTACTGGGGAAAACCTGATGTCGGGGTAGTAGTTGGAAATTCCTGTTCTGCCGGGGATAAAAGAACACCTGACATCACTAGGTTGTAAGCTGAGGATATGGCGAAGACTTTTTAGTAAGATGCCCTTGCCTCTGTACCTGCTGGAGAAAGTACCTGCAGAGACTTTATGGATGGTTTGAGTGTCATCCCAACTCCTGGGATGCTTGGTAAATGCTGATCAGGATGATAAGTCTTCTACTGATAAACAAATGACAAGACGATGGGACATAGCCGTACGTTTTTAATCCCTAACTTTTTCCTGGACTGCCCTTTCGGGTTTTCAGTCCACCGGGATACCCTTTTTTGCTCAAGCCGCCTTTTCAGGTTTTTTACTTGCCGGGTGTATAATTTTTTTGTATATATCCCTAATTTTTGCTTGAACTCTTTTGGTTCGCTGGGATGCCCTTAATTTTTCCTAGGCCTGTTAACCTAGCAGGTCTTTTTCATGCATAGTATTTTCTGACTATGTTCGCGCTCATAGGATGTGGAGAGTTGTCACCGTCTATGACAACAAGTGTTGTAGAAATGCCAAAAAATGTTTATGTGATCGCATGTGCCCTTTCATACGTGGGAGCCTGTGTGGGGCTGCTTCAGGATGAATATGGTGCACTTGATGTTTGATCAAGTTTCTGATAGTCTTGAATTTCCTAGGTATATTTTCTAAGAACTGTCATGGAAGGATCCAAAGACATGATACTAACACCATCGGATACTACTGGCACAGACAAGCAATTTGGTGGTACCAAAGATTCAAATTTCACAGTGATTTTCTACTGGAATCCCCAATCAATGTAACAGCCCCTGAGTGATTTAGATGGAGATCTGCCCCTGGCTATTCAGAATTTTTGGATAGATTCTTTGCATATTGGCTTGACTGCCCCAGATTAATTAGACACCATGTCATGCCCCTTGATTATGAAAGGCTTGTTATTGGGAATGTTTTTTCCGTCTGAGGTGATTCTGTCCATTGAGGGGGTCTTCGTTCACTGAATATTCGTTGTGTGAATTTCTCTTCCATTTGAATAATTAACCATATGCAAACAATGTCTGTGATCGGTGGATCTGGAACTGACTGTTTAACACTGGTTCGCGAAATGTCGCGGAAGCAAGAGTCGCCGCCGTCTTTTATTTTCTCCAAATGGAAAGGACAAAAGCACAGAAAAATTCCTTATTAGAGATTGCTCTCGGTTCGGGAGGTAGGTTATAGAAAGGGAAGGTGTTAGCACCCTTTCTATCCATGGTTATCCATGGGCTCTTAGATACTTGCTCATTTGTGTTTTCAAAATGGTTTGTTTGCTTTTCAACTGTGGGTTTAAAAAGTTTCTTTGAAAATTCCAGTTCGACTCTTGTATCGGTCCTCAAGAGTGTTTGAAAAATTGCTTTCGAAAGCTTTTTGAAAAGGTGTCAGTGTGAAAAGTATTTTTGATTTGTTTTTGAAATTTGAGCAAGTATCCATGAGAATCTACCTACTCTAAGGAATTCGTCTGTGTAAATGTCCTTTAAAGTAGTGTCATCCCACCATTGAGAGGTAGGTAGCACCACCGTTGGAGGTATTCGGGTCAATTCGAGGTTCGGGACATGGTGACCACCGGAGCAATGGGAAGACACCTTAGAAGCTACCCTCATGCCAGGTTCCCGGATCATGAGGACTTACTAAGACATCCTCTACTCGACGATCACCTTTCGAGGCAAGGCAACAGTGAGGCGTACCCTAGGGGTGGTGTGTGAATTTGTGTGTCATGTTCATTTATTTTTGTCTTGTCATGTTATGGTGATCTACGCGTTCATTTTTATTTCAGGCCCTTCATTCTTGCATGCATTTGTTTAGCAGTTAAAAAGTGCGAGGAAGATAAAAGTTCTAAAGCTATTACAAAAGGCGCGGGTCCACATCGCCAAAATTTCCAGAACCCGATTTGACAGAAAAATAAAGAATTAAAGAACGGTAAAGTGCGAGAAATTAATTACACGGCTTTGGGAGAGATACATAAATATTAAAAGAAAAAAGAAATAAATATGCGAATAGAAATAAAATTAGAAACGAGGGCGTTGGACCCTTTTTAATTTAATTAAATTAAACGATTATTAAATTAATAAAATTAAAGAAAAATAAATATTTTTTGGTATTTTTGTATTTTTAAGATTTTTAATGAGAAAAATTAATTGAAATTAAAATGCTA
Organism: Vicia faba; assembly: GCA_948472305.1. Lineage (NCBI taxonomy): Eukaryota > Viridiplantae > Streptophyta > Magnoliopsida > Fabales > Fabaceae > Vicia > Vicia faba. The sequence continues at coordinate 188,005,357 of OX451736.1, read as the reverse complement.
ACCCTAATTCTAGTTGTTTTTAGTTTATTAAGAAAGAATTAAATTTTAACCTAATATTAACTTAATTATTTACATGCAAATCTTGATTTATAAAAGTAAATAATATTAAATATTTAATTATTATGAAAGAAAAGAAAAAGGGATAAAAATTATTATAAACCCTAATTCTACTAATTTTAGGTTTTTTATTAAAAAAAAGTTAAGATTAAACCCTAAATTAAAACTAAGTGAATTAATGAATTTTATTTACAAAAAATACTAATTAAATGAATATATTTAATTTTGGTCTTTTTCTGATTTTTTTATTGTTTTTTGTGTTTTTTATGAAAATAATTAAATTACAAGAGTTAATAAAAAAATAATAGTTGAAATAAAAAAAGAATGAAAAAAAAGTATTGCAAACCTAAGGGGGGTGTTGTCCCTAGTTGTGAGGTGAAGCCCAGCAATTTGAGCCCAATAAGCTTCAGGCCTTGTAGACTCACGTGTACCATGCTCCCCAGATCTGTGCCCTTGAATTGATGAGATTGAACGCGTGGACGGCTTGATGGAGGAACGTATGATGGTCCATAGCGTTGGCACTGCATAGGATTATTACATGAAAAATAGTATTGAAGGGGTGGGGGACCTGGGATCGAACCCAGGTCCTAGAAGTCAACAATATGCCTGCCTGCCACTGAGCCATGTAGTGCGCTTTGTATATATGATAACTAACAAAAAATATAAAATAAACAAGCATTAGTGGAGCGCTTTTCGCGCGAAATTTGAACCAGCCATTTACGCCTTGCCACTTCATCATCTTCTTCCTCGCTTATTTGGTTTCCTGAAAATATAAAAACATTGGCAACGGTTTTTGCACCGTTCCAGAATGGGCTATTTGGGAAAATAGCGATTAAGCCATCTTTGAGCATAAATTAGGCGCGAGGGTCCTATCTTTTTCGTCCAAGCATGCTAAATCCAGTTATGGTATTGAGAACGTCCAATTTTACAGTACCTGGAAACCCCTAATTCAAAGGCTGAAGAACCCTAATATCCAACAATGGTGAAATCGCATAGAGTGCATAAAAACTCAATTAAATTATGCAGTTAGCATCAGAATCCATCAATTAGTAATAATCCATAAGAGAAATGCAATGAATGTGCTTGAAAATCAAAATACGATTATGCATATTATGTGAAAAAATTTGACTTCTGTATACCAATTCAAAGGGCTACGCGTATGGAAAGCTATCCAGTTAGAATCAGTGATGTCCTAGGAAGGTAATAGGATGAATTTCTTGGCTTGAATCGACCTCTATCCCTGTTTTCAGTTTTCAATTTTTCCACCAAAAACTCAAGTTTTGCTTTCTATGTATGGCACCGCTTTCAGGGGTCTGAGCACGAGGGTTTTGTTCTGTACTTATGTGTGAGTGTTTTAGGTTAAGAAACTTGATCAAAATCCATGCATTAATGTGAAAAATATTTGATTTGCAAACCATCATTTTTTCAATCTTTTTTCATGCTTTTTAGCTCTCAATCATATCCAATCAACTTCAATTCTTCCCTAATCTGATTTGCACGAAATATTGAAGATATTATATGCACAAAAAGATTTGAAATAGTAGGTTTAACATTTTTCATGTATTTTAATTAATTTAAATGAATTATTAATAATAAAAATCCAAATAAATAAATAAATAATGAATAAAAACTTCCCTTTGGGCCAAATGGTCGTACACATGCCTTGGATAATGAATTATGGAAGAAAAAGAGGCCCATTAGCAATTTTAGGTCATTTGAAGCATTGTTGACTTTTCAAAATATCCAAAAATTTCCCAACTTGCACAAGGCATAAATTTCTCAATTTTTAATCTTTGCTCATGTTCTTGGACATTTTGGAAAGGTCTTTGAGTCCTATAACCAATGCCTTTGGTCCCATGTCATTTTGATTTACCAATCTCAAGTTATGGCCTTTGATTTAAAGTCCCTTTTTGTTGACTTTTGAAAATAACCTATAATGTTGAAATTGATAACTTTTTGTGAGAGCATTTCTTGGACTTGAAATATGAAGAGGAGTTGTAGGACATGTCTTTATCTTCAAAATGAGCTTTGGATGGAATTTTTCTGATAATCCATGTGAATGTTATGCCCTGGTCAATTTACAGTTGACTTTTTCAGCTGTCCAAATAAGGAAACTTTTGCATCTTGATGATTTTTGAGCCAAGCTTTGAGAATCATGATCAATCATTAATCAAATTACGTTTGTGGCTTCAAAATGAGATGTTGCCCAAAAATTTGAACTTTTGACTTCCAAATGACCATTTTGCCCCTACAGTTGACTGTAGTGCAATTAGGGTTTTGACTGTGCAATTTTGTGCTGAAAGTCTTGAAACTTTATATGAGGATACTTGACCATATTTGTAGGCACATGGGACTTGATTGGACCCTTGGAAACTTCATTTTCTTGATCAGAACCAAAACCCTAATTTTGACTGTTTAGGAGGCCCTTGCACTGTGCAACCCTTGGGGAACTTTGAAGCATGACTTGGCAATTTCTTGAAGAATATGGGAGGGCAAATTTTGGGGTACAACAGTTGCCCCTGTTTAATCTTCTTAGACCTGAGAATGCAGATTGGCTGACGTGCCTTTCGTAATCCGAGGGTGGAAGATGATTGAACACTAGAGTGCCCAGAAATTTGCGCTCACATAATAGCAGTGTGATGGTGGCATGGGCTTATAGATGCCATTTAGAGATTGATGGATAGGATGATGGGCTTATAGATGCCATGCTAAGATATGATGGAAGGTGGATGGGCTTGTAGATGCCATCTGGATGTTGATCGCGTAAGAGATTCCTTAGCGAGAACTTGCGTACCTACAAAAGAAAAATGAGTACCTGACATTTTGCAGGAGCTGGTCTTCAGATGCTTGGTATAGATGTGTCCTGACTGGCTACAGGAGCTGGATCTGGAGCTTCAAATGGTGATGAATGAACCAGGGACAGTTACTACCTCAACAGGAACGGTGAGAGAACCTTGGATGACTTTAACTTCAACAGCAATCATTGAGAAAGTCTTGGATAACTTCAACTTCAACAGCAATCGTTGAGCGAATCTTGGTGGGAATTATCATCTCCGCAGTATCGGGGAGAGAACCATAGGCGACTACAACCTCAACAGCAAACATTGAGAGAATCTTGGTGGGAATTACCATCTCCGCAGTATCGGGGAGAGAACCATAGGCGATTACAATCTCAATAGCAATCATTGAGAAAACCTTGGATGGAATTATCATCTCCGCAGTATCGGGGAGAGAACCATAGGCGATTACAATCTCAATAGCATCATTGAGAAAACCTTGGATGGAATTATCATCTCCGCAGTATCGGGGAGAGAACCATAGGCGATTACAATCTCAATAACAATCATTGAGAAAACCTTGGATGGAATTATCATCTCCGCAGTATCGGGGAGATGACCATAGGCGATTACAATCTCAATAGCAATCATTGAGAAAACCTTGGATAACTTCTGCTGAGTCTTCATCAGAAAAATCTGCTTGGGGTCGATTTAACTGGACTAGAGAAGGCCTTGGACTGGATAAAAAATCTTTGGAGTCGATTAACTGAACCGGTCTAGGTCTTGAAATATGATTGAGAATTTAACTGAATCTTTCCTGAAAGGTAGAGGTCAGTCATATGCAATGCATGATATGGATCAAGCAATGATGTTCTCTACATAAAGGAGATTTGTGAGATATGATGCGTATATGCATGTTATAATGATGTATGTGATGTTTAGGAATGTATGTTTTTCGTCTAGGAAAGTAAATCCTTGACGGGTGCCGGGAAGTCATATCCTGGACTGATGTTGAAGAACAGATTTCACTTCCGCTGGGGATGATAGTTTCAGGAATACCGGTAGGAGAAGATAACTCCGTTGGGGGATAAACTTGGCGAATGGATTACTCTGCGGGGAGGAAAGTACTCTAACGATCTTGCTGGGGAGCAATACTCTGTGGGGAGAGAGGTACTTTGCTGAGTTATTGATAATAACTTGCTGGGGATACCCTTGTTGTATTGGAAGTGTTAATAGACTTCGCTGGGGATAAGGAGACTTTGTCAAGGACGCTCCTTCCGTGGCTTTTGGCTGAGGATAACCCAGTTATATCCTGGTAAGGAAATAACTCTTTGAATAAAGCTGGGAGACGCGTTCGTGCTCTGCGAGGATAAGCTTCCAGAATCTACTGGGGATAAGCTTACTACTTGGGGAGATGGATTCCAAATTTTCTGGGGAACTAGATTGGACTCTCCTGGGGAAGCTTTGAACCGTGTCGGGGAAGTAACTCCACTGAATCTTTGGTGTACCACCGGGGAACAATCTTTAGGCCAAGACTGCCGGGGATGCTTGTTAAGGATATATATACTGCTGGGGAATGTTGAGATCTGCTGGAGGATACCCAACTTCCTTAAGTTTGATGGTAGCTTTGCTTGAGGAGAGTGTACTGACTTGCTGACTTACTCTCTGGGGGATTAGGATATCTGGTTGTATTCTTTAGCTGAACCTACCTTGAGACCTTGGAGGACAGAACAATTAGATTACTTAGACAACTCTTTTATTGCCCCTGTTTCTAACGTTACCTGTAATTAATCCTTTGTTTCGTATGCAAATATTCATGAGTTAGCAATTTATTGTCAATGCATATATCACAAATTGAACCTTGGACGTTCTTCGCAAAACAAAACAGAAAAGGAAAAAACAATTGGCACTTTTTAACTGAAAAGTATATTTGTATTGATTTTTGAATGGCCTGTAAATAGGCGTTTTTTATGTACAAGAGGCTGACGTCCTAGTAAGAGAACGTCGCCGAAAAAAGAGTTTATACAAATTTTGTACAAGAGAAAATAAAACAGCTGCATGAAATGAATGATCCCACTGGGTTTCAACTCTGCTATCGCCTTTATATCCCCGAGCGTCTCATCACTTGATGACCTTAACGAAGAATGAAACTGACTGATCGATGCCGTCTGAACTTGATGTAGATACCGGATTCTGGATGCAAAGTGATCCAATGAGACATAGTATTACGCTTTATCCCTAACTTTTGCCTGGACCGCCCTTTCGGGTTTTCAGTCCACCGGGATACCCATTTTTGCCCAAGCCGCCTTTTCAGGTTTTCGACTTGCCGGGTGTACAGATTTTTTCATTTCATCCCTTCATTTTGCCCGAACCCTTTTGGTTCGCCGGGAAGCCCTAATTTTTGCCTAGGCATGTCAGCCTAGCGGGTCTTTTTTTATGCGTAGTATCTTTTTACCATGTCTGCATTGGCGGGGTGAGGAAGGTCGTCACCATCCATATTGGTTAGAATCATGGCTCCTCCTGAGAACACCTGCTTAACCACAAATGGCCCTTCGTATGTAGGGGTCCATTTTCCCCTTGGATCACTCTGAGGAAGGATGATTCGTTTGATTACCAGATCCCCAACTTGATATTCCTGTGGTCTGACCTTTTTGTTAAATGCCCTGATCATCCGTTTTTGGTACGTCTGACCGTGACAGATAGCAGCAAGTCTTTTTTCGTCAATGAGGTTTAGTTGATCAAGTCGTGTCTGGATCCAATCATCTTCGTTCAGATTTGCATCCTTCATTATCCGGAGAGAGGGTATTTGTACTTCGATCGGTAAGACTGCCTCCATGCTATAAACCAAGGAGAAAGGAGTTGCCCCGGTTGACGTCCTGGCTGAGGTACGGTACCCATGTAGAGCGAACGGTAACATCTCGTGCCAATCTTTGTAAGTCACTGTCATCTTCTGCACGATTTTCTTGATATTCTTATTTGCTGCTTCTACAGCCCCATTCATCTTCGGTCTGTAAGGAGAAGAATTGTGGTGCTGTATCTTGAACTGCTCGCAGAGCTCAGTGATCATCTTATTATTCAGATTGGTACCGTTGTCTGTAATAATTCTCTCTGGGACGCCGTACCGACAGATCAGGTTATGTCGGATGAACCGTGCCACAACAGTCTTTGTTACCGTAGCGTAGGATGCTGCCTCAACCCACTTCGTAAAATAATCAATTGCTACTAGGATGAAGCGATGCCCATTAGATGCCGTAGGTTTAATCTCCCCGATCATGTCTATGCCCCACATTGCAAACGGCCAGGGCGCAGTCAGAACATTCAAAGGAATTGGAGGAACATGCACCTTGTCTGCATAAATCTGGCACTTATGGCATGTCCTGGAATGTTGATAGCAGTCGGCTTCCATTGTGGACCAGAAATACCCTGCCCGAAGGATCTTTTTAGCCATAGTATGTCCACTGGAGTGTGTACCAAAGTTTCCTTCATGTAGCTCTTCCATGATTCTTTCCGCTTCAGACTTATCCACACAACGCAGTAAGGTTGAATCATGGTTTCGCTTGTATAAGATGTCGTTGCTAAGGAAGAACTTCGCTGCGAACCTTCTCAGAAACTTTTTATCATTGACAGAGGCACCTTCAGGGTATTCCTGAGCTTCCAGATATCTCTTCACTTCATGGTACCAAGGCTTCTCAGTCACCAATTCAGTCTCGAGATCACAACAGTATGCCGGTTCGTCCAGTTTCCAGATGATGATCCGGGGAGCCTCATTGTCCCATTTGACCTTGAACATAGAAGACATCGTAGCTAACGCGTCCGCCAGCTGATTCTCTTCTCTCGGAAAGTGTTCAAAGGTTATCTTCGTGAAGTGGGGGATCAAGGTCAACACACATTCTCTGTAAGGAATAAGATTCGGATGTTTCGTATCCCACTTTCCTTTGATCTGATTGATCACAAGAGCGGAATCTCCAAAGACACTCAGAAACTTGATCCTTAAGTCGATCGCCGCTTGGAGACCCATGATGCACGCCTCATACTCTGCCATGTTGTTGGTACAGTTGAAACATAGTCGGGCAGTGAGCGGATTATGAGTGCCTTGCGGTGATATGATTACAGCGCCGATGCCGTTACCCAAAGCGTTGGAGGCTCCGTCAAAGTGCATAGACCATCGGGATCCTTCCTCAGGTCCTTCATCCGGTCCGGGTACTTCACAATCAGTTACTATCATGATGCTTTCATCTGGAAACTCGAAGTTCATTGACTGATAGTCATCTACGGCCTGATGTGCCAAGTGGTCTGCCAATACACTTCCCTTGATGGCTTTATGGGTCGTGTACTGAATGTCGTATTCCGTCAAGATCATTTTCCATCTTGCTATTCTCCCAGACAGAGCAGGCTTTTCGAATATATACTTTATAGGATCCATCTTTGAGATCAACAAGGTAGTGTGAGTCAGCATATACTGTCTCAGCCGGCGAGCAGCCCATACCAAAGCGCATCAAGTTTTCTCGAGCAATGAGTATCGGGTCTCACAGTCGGTAAACTTTTTGCTAAGGTAATAAATGGCATGCTCTTTTCGGCCAGACTCGTCATGCTGCCCCAGCACGCACCCCATTGAGTTGTCAAGTACTGTCAGGTATAGTATCAGAGGTCTCCCTTCAACCGGTGGCATAAGGATGGGTGGTTCTTGGAGATACTCTTTGATTCTGTCAAAAGCAGCCTGACATTCATCATTCCAACGTACTACCTGATCTTTCTTCAGCAGCTTGAAGATTGGCTTACAGGTAGCAGTTAGATGCGAGATGAATCGAGCAATGTAATTCAGGCGTCCTAAAAAGCCTCTGACCTCCTTCTCTGTCCTGGGAACTGGCATCTCTTGAATAGCTTTGACCTTAGCAGGGTCCACTTGAATACCTTTATCACTGACAACGAAGCCTAGCAACTTCCCAGATCTTACCCCGAAGGTACACTTGTTCGGGTTCAACCTCAGCTTGTACAGTTTCAACCGGTCAAACAATTTCTGCAGATGATCTAGGTGCTCTTCCTCAGTTTGGGACCTTGCGATCATGTCGTCGACATACACTTCTATCTCATGATGGATCATGTCATGAAATAAAGCAACTATGGCACGTTGGTAGGTTGCCCCAGCGTTCTTTAGTCCAAAAGGTATGACCTTGTAACAGAAGGTGCCCCACTGAGTAACGAATGTAGTCTTTTCCATGTCTTCAGGTGCCATCTTGATCTGATTGTAACCTGAAAAGCCATCCATGAAAGAGAACACCTTATGCTGGGCTGTATTGTCAACAAGGACATCAATGTGAGGTAGGGGGAAGTCATCCTTGGGGCTGGCCCTGTTCAGATCCCTGTAATCGACGCACATTCTGACCTTACCGTCCTTCTTTGGTACCGGCACCACATTAGCAACCCACTGAGGGTAAGACATCACTGCAAGGAACCCAGCATCAAACTGTTTCATTACCTCGGCTTTAATCTTCTCAGACATCTCTGGACGCATCCGACAGACTTTTTGCTTAACCGGAGGACAGTCTTCCTTAGTTGGCAAGTGATGGACCACAATATCGGTATCCAATCCGGGAATGTCTTCGTAGGACCAGGCGAATATCTCCATATAATCATGTAGCATCTTAGTCAACCGTTGCTTCACGCTGAGCTCTAGGTTAGCACCAATCTTTACTTCTTTCCTGTCTGCCTCAGTACCCAAGTTTATTATTTCCACTGGCTCTTCATGTGGTTGAATTGCCTTCTCTTCCTGAAGTAACAGTCTTGCAAGCTCGTCAGGCACTTCGCAATCATCTTCACCTTCGTCTTCGGCTAAGTTGATCGGATTTTCGAAGTCATAACTGGCAGTAGCAGAGTCGTTACCAGTGAGATCCAGAGTGGATTGAAACCTGTATGAGTGAGTGTGTGTAAATACAGTTGTTTTGAAGTATGTATAAAGGAAGAAAAGACAGAAAAGGAGCACAAGATTTGAAATGCGAGAAAACGTCCAAGATTTTCATTTATGATATATGAAATGACAATTTATATGCCCTCACAAATGAAACCACGGTGTCTCAGGTAAGACACCGGGCCATAGAGTTTATTTATTGTTTATTACAAATAATAAAACAAAGAAGTTTATTACTGCGTAACAAAAGTAACAGGAGTATGATCTTTAGCAATCCAATTAGTCAATCAGCCTTCAGTCGTCGGATAGATCCAGCTATTGAACTCAGCTTCATCCACTTCATTGTCCTCCCCAACAGCATTCACTCCTGGATTTGTAATGAGCACAGGAGGTCTTCTAGTCTTCGCCTTCCGCATAGCTTTCTGACCCTCTGTAGTAAAACCCAGTCCAAATTTGTCAGTTTTCTGTGTAAAATCGAGGAGCCTGCCCCAGTTAGTACATTCACCTTTCTGAACCACGGCCCGGGCATCCTTTAGGGAAGCCATCTTCAAAGGAACATCTTCTTCGACCGCTGCTGCTGAAATTGGAAGTACCTCTTCGAAATGCTGAAAGGGGGTTTCAATAAACTCCCCATCCATCTCAATGTATCTGAAGGAATTCAAATGGCTCACCATATACTCCTCCTCTCCCTGCACAGTGACGATCTTCCCTCTGACAGGGTACTTCAACTTCTGGTGCAAGGTAGAGGTCACTGCCCCAGCTTTATGGATCCAAGGTCGACCCAGTAGACAAGAGTACGATGGACGGATATCCATCACATAGAAAGTAGAGTCGAACACCTGAGAGCCCACACGAATAGGGATCTCAACCTCTCCATGAACCATCCTCTTGGAACCGTCGAAGGCCCTGACGATGATATTGCTGGGTTTCAGTTCCAGGCCTTCACAATCTAAACGGTCTAAAGCCTTCTTGGGTAGAACATTCAAGGAAGAACCAGTATCCACCAATACATGTGCCAGGATAGTGCCCTTGCATTCAATAGAGACATGCAGAGCATCATTGTGGTCTCTTCCCTTCGCAGTTAGGTCAGCATCTGAGAAACCCAAGCCATTGTCCGCTGTCAGATTTGCTACGCAATCAGTGAACTGGACTGCAGATGTCTCTTGTGGCACATGGGCCGTCTTGAGAAATGAGATCAATGCCTTAGCATGGGCCTCAGAGCATAGCAGTAAGGAGAGCATGGAGATCTTGGAGGGCGTATGCCCCAACTGTTCCACAACATTGAAGTCACTCTTCTTTATAATTTTCAAGATTTCCTCCATCTCTTGTTGGGAGGCCTCAGCATTTACAGGTATCGGTGCCTCCATCCGGGCAGGCTCATCTTCAACTCCCTTACCCCGAGCATTGGATGACTCGGCAGCAGGGGAAACAACTTGATCAGCAACAGGAACAGGTACACTTGTAGGTGTTATGGTAAGGGGTCTTCGAGCGGGCGGTGCAATGTCAGACGAGAAGAGCCTACCACTGCGGGTAACCTTGGCTGGGCCAGTGATATCGCAGATGCTGGCGCCAGTGTTGAACTCTTGCTTGATTCCGTTCACATATACGTCTGCCCCATAGTGCCAGGGGACAGCCTTATCAGATACGTAGGGGAGAGGCCCCGGAACCGTAATAACCACAGGTGCAACAGTCATGATTTGCACGGGCTTCCTCGGGAGAGCCTTGATTGGATTATTAAAGATGGTAACCACAGAAACTTCTTCTACCGGAACCAACTGAACAGCAGACTTCTTAAACAGAATCTCCTTGCTATCCATTAGGTTTTGGATGCCTAACTTCAACAAGGGACAACCAGATAGGGAAACAGCACAGAACAGGCAACCCTCACTGCAACCCGGAAATAAACCGGCCAGCAGTAGGTTCTTCTTGACAGTCATTAAGGGAGTGGCTAGATCATCCACAGAAACAGCGTAAACATCTTCATCAACAGCATTTACCCCATGCTGAGGCATAGGAGCAGTAACCACATTCAGCCTCTCAGGCGCTTCAAACTGTATCTCCTTCGCGTCAATAAGGTCTTGCACCTTATTTCTTAATGCCCAACAGTCATCAGTGGAATGCCCCGGGCTATCGGAGTGATAAGCACAGCGGGCGTTTGGATTGTATTTAGGGGAAGTAGTGTTTACAACCTTCGGCGCCTCTCTGACAATCACTAGATTGGTGGACAGCAACTGTGGCAATATCTGCGATAAGGTCATGCTCAAACGGGTAAACTCTCTCCGGGGTCTTTCAGCCCTTTGAGGATTGGTTGGCCGAGGAGCGGCAGCAGGTTTAGCAATCATTACCGCACTGACAGATTGGCGGCGCTCAGATTTCTCTTGTCTTCTAGAGCCGTATACAAAACTAGCCTCCTTCTTGAAGGGTTTCTTCTCATAACTAGACGTTGCACCCTTCGGAATCTTTCCAGACTTCAACCCAGCCTCAATTCTCTCTCCAGTCAGAATCAGATCAGTGAACCCTGCAGACGAATTCCCGATAAGATGGTTGAAAAATGGCCCAGATAGGGTCCCCAAGAACATGTCTACCAACTCCCGATCAGTCAACGGAGGCTGCACCCTGCCAGCCAGATCCCTCCACTTCTGAGCGTACTCTTTAAAACCTTCACTTGAACCTAACGACATACCCTGGAGTTGGGTACGTGTAGGGGCAAGGTCGGCATTATATTGATACTGCTTATAGAAAGCAGTAGCCAGCTCCTCCCAGTTACGAACCTTGGTCCCATCCAGCTGATAGAACCATTCGAGATGAGTCCCTGAAAGACTCTCCTGGAAGAAGTGTGTGATACGGTGGGAGAACTGACTAGTGTTTTGCGTTCGTATTCGCACTTGTGCGGTTGAGCAAGAGTCGCCACCGACTTTTTATTTTATCCTAAAGGAAAGGTTAAAAAAGCACAGCAAAAACCTTTTGAGATATTTCGTGGGTTCGGGGGGTAGATTATGAAAAGGGAAGGTATTAGCACCCTTTTCATCCATGGTTATCCATGGGCTCTTAGTTACTTGGTTTTTTAGATCACTTGCCTTGCTTTTCGATTGCTTTGAAAATGGTGTGTGTGTGGGTGCTTTTGAAAATGTTTAGGAAAAAGATGCCTTGTCTTAGGCAACTAATGTATTTGACTCGTGATTGAGTGTTTTACAAAAGTGTGAATCTTTTCGAAAAGATGTTTTCAAATGTTTTTGAGAGTTTGTTTTGAAAGTGTTGTGGATTGTGGTTTTTGAAAAGAAGGCAAGTGTTTTTGCAAGTTGATCTCAAGTAACTAAGAGTCTTGTCTACCCTATTGTACTCAAAGGTTTTTTGTCATGTTTTAACCCCTTTTAACAATTTTGTTCCACCATTGAATTTGGTGGACAATCTTGCGTTTAGGAAGTTTATTCGGGACGGGCGCGGGTCATCGTACGGACCATGAATGCAATGATGCCAAGTGTCTTTGGCAATTTTTTTTGAAGGGACTATGATCATTCCGTTTAGGCAACACTTTGAGACTTATGATCATTTGATTTTGTTTTGCCAAAGATACTCGACGTGCAAGCATGGCCCATTTTGGAAGGCAACATGTGGGATTACCCTAGGGGGTGCAAGTGTGATTGTGTATTGATTACATGCATTTGTCTTGTATTAGGTTATCTAGCGCTTGATTTTATATACAAACCCTAGGTCTAACCATGGTATAATTGAAAACTGTAAATTGCGGAATGTAAAATCTACGCTATTACAAGATAGTGTCCGGGAGTGGGGGTATAAATGTACAAGGGGATGAGACTTATAGTACCCAAATAAATTACAACCAAATCGAAGTCGCAACCAAATGTAAATATCGAATATACGAATATAAGATAAAAATGTGCATAAGGCAATGTATTGTGTAAGTGTAAATGTGAGATGTATATGAGTATGTGTATTTATGTACAAGTGCGAATTTGTGGAATTGAAGCGTATTAGGGTTTGACCTAGAGAATGTTTTAAATGAATCTTTGATTTTTATGGCTTTGATATGTACAAAGAGAGTTCAAATTTTAAATTAAGAATGTTTCTTTATTTGCAAAAAAAGTATTTTGACTAAATGTATCTTTATTTGTTTATATACAAAAAAGTATTTAAATGTCAAGAATTGAGTTTTGTATAAAAGAATGTATTTTTTATATTGTTATATACAAATGTCTATCTAAAAAGATGTTTTAATGATAAAAGATGTATCTTAATTAAATTAGTGTTTTACAAAGAAATAAAAAGTAAAACATTGTTTGTAAAACAAAAGGGGGTTAGTGTTTTTTAAAAAAGAAGTAAGTAGTGTTTAGGAAATAAAAGAAAGAAAAGGGTTAGTGTTTAATGGGCTTTGGGGTAATCAGAAAACGGGTCAGGCCCACATCAAGCTTGAAACGAAATTAGGGTTAGGGAATTGGTTCAGTTTGGTAATGGACGTTTTAGGGTTAGCGAGGCAGCGACGGCGCGTTCGTCTTCTCCGATCAAACTTCCTGAGCAAATCAACTCCGGCCACCAACGCTACCCTCAGCCCTCTCTTCCCTCCAGTTCAGTGGATTCGTTGTTCAAGGTTTGTTTCAATGCTCCTTCTTTTTCTTTTCTCTTTTGTGAACGATACGCGTTTTAGATTTGTTTTAAGTTAAGTTTTCATTGTTATGAGGCGAAGGGGAAAGGAGAATAAAGTTCACTACCTGACCCTTGGAGGAGAAGGAGAGAGGAGGGGAGATGTGGCGCTTAGGAGGCCGGAGATTCGGTGATGGAGCTTTGAGCTTGCTTTGCTTTTGATGCTTTCCTGGTATTTTCGCTCTTTTGCTATATTAAGGTTTTGATGATGATGTATGCTGAGAACCTTAATATGTTCACTTCCTTATCCTTTCTTCTGTACCACTGTGTGTTGATCGCCTGAGTATTTGCTTGAGTATTTGCTTGAGTATTGTTGCCTGGTTGCTTCGAGATGCCCAGTGATGATCTCAGAGATCTGAGGGCCTAGGTTGCCTTTAGATTTTTGAATTGCTTCCTGAGATTGATGCCCTTGACGCTTTTGTTGAGTTGGATGTCATGTTTTTATTGCCTATGATGAAGAAATTCTGAGGCTTAGAGGTGACGGATGCTGTTTTGGTTTTACAGTATGATTGGGGGATGGTAGGCAGTTTTGTTTATGTGTTTGACAGGGTTGATGAAGTTTTTGTTTTTTTTGTTTTCCTGATGCAGGCAGCAGTTTATCAGTTGGAAGCTTGAGGTTGTATTTTCAGGTTATCTGTTTTGTGATCCTGGACAGTAGTGGGGCTTTTTGACTTGTTTGAGTTTGTATATTTCTCTTCTCCCTCACCTCACTTCTGTATTGGCTTCCCGCTGGACTGTCTTGTGGATTTGTATATTATGCAGAGTTGTGCTTTATGGTTCTGGTTATCAGGTTTGAGATGTTCAGTTTTTTGGTTCTTGTCTTGGTATCAGGTCTAATTGATTTTTGTATATATCCTTTTCTCTTGCTATGCTGGACTGTTTTGTATATTTTTGTATCTTCTGTCTTGAGGCAGAGTTGGTATATTTTTGTATTTTTTCTCTATACCTCCTGCCTGCTATGCTGAACTGAGTTGCTTGTGGATTTGTATAATCTTTTCTGTCTTGCTCCTACTGTCTATGCCTGAACCCTGCCTATGCTCTTTATCTCTCTTTCTCTCACTTTACAGTACATCAAAGAATTTTATATAATTTATGTTGTACTTGCTCTGAAGGGGTTTGACTAGGGAAATGATGATTTTAGATTTCTTGCATATAGGAGTTTCCTGCATCTTTATCCTGCTTTTGACAGCTTTGCTACACTTTTTTGCATTTCTTTGATATCTTGGGACTTTGTGATATGTTCCATGTCTTTCTTTGACAGCCTGGGATTTTGACTTTGCAGCAATTGTACTTCCTTGATTTCCTTTGATATCTTTGGCATTTAAGTGGGAATTGGACTTTTCAGTTTAGTTTGAATTGGAAGTTTGCATTTTGAACTTTTTAGAAATTATGCATTTGACATTCATGAATAAAAAATGGAATTCTTCCCTCTTTGTGAACCGGGAGAAATCCCGCGATTTGCAGAGAGGGTCAACTGATCCCAGTCAGTGGCCCCTAATGATGAGCAACTTTAACTGTCTTTTTTTATTAACTGCTTTCTGACTTTTCTCGTTTCTTTTTGCAGATAGAAACGGAACACCGGAGCGGGGTGAAGAATGAAGAATGTTAGAAAATAGGATAGTTTTAATTTTATGTAATATTTAAATTAATGTATATTATTGTTCATAATTTAAATTATAAACAACAATTTGTACAAATAATTCATTTATCAATAAAATCTAAATTATCCAATTAATTCTAATTTTCTTTATTGCTTATTTATTTATTTAAGATTCTTTGAATTAAAACAATTGAAAAATAAAATTCAATCATTCAATTTTAGAAGAATAATAAATAACTTAAATAATAACAATATTGATCAATTAAACCTGTCTTATTCAACGTCCAACACAAAGCAGCAGTTAACCCAAATGGACTGATCGAACGCATTCCTTCTTTACTGATTTGTCATAAGCACTGATTCTTTGCAAGTACTGTAAATCCAAACTGCACACCTTCTTTGACTGGCCCAAACAAACTGAATTCACACCACTGTCTCTTTTACTGATTAAACCAAGATAACGCGAATTTTAATCCGAATCTTGAAATAAACCGCGAAGTGCTGTGGAATTTAAATTCTTCTGAGAATATGCCCGTAAAACCTTAACTCCAGATTAAATTCCAAATAACGCTCGCCTGATCAAAATTGAACCAAAATCAACCAAAACCCTAAGCCAACTGCTTGAAATAATCCAGAGCTCTGAAAATCAGTAGAAACCCTAATTTTGCTTGACTGTCAAGAAAAGTCCGTTTGTCCGATTCTTGAGCCAGTTTGAAAAGTCAGGAAATGTTTGAAGCTGATATTTCTTGGGGAAAAATGCGAGGGCAAATTTTGGGGTACAACAGTTTCCCCTGTTCAATCTTCTTGGACCTGAAGAGTTAGATTGGCAAGTTTGCCTTTCGCGACTTGAAGTTAAAAGGAGATTGGACACTAAAGTGCCCAGAAAATTTGCACTCGGTGATATGATGATGGAGGTGAATGGGCTTAAAGATGCCATTTGGTGATGGGCTTAAAGATGCCATCTGGTACGAGAGAATTTCGTCGGGGGATGGGCTTAGAGATGCCATCTGAGAATGGGCTTACAGATTCCATTCGGCGACTGCTGGTAGGAGGATGGGCTTATAGATGCCATTTGGTGATGTTGAACTGTAGGTCAATGGTGAGTGGACAAGTATCAGAAGGGCATCCCTGTTTTGGAACATCTCTGAATTGGGGTCTGAACAAGCAACAGATTGACGTCCATGTATGGAGGATCTGTAAACTATCTGAGATTGAATAAGCAATAGAGCAGTGTCCGTTGTTGGGACATGTCCGTAAACTATTTTCAAAAATTGTGAAGAGTCTGAATAAGTCGGTAGATTGACATCCGTTGTAGGGAAGAATCCGTAAACTTGTTTCAGAAGTTGAGAAGTTGAAGAGGAACCGGTGTAGGGTTTCTGCTGATGCGTCTGAACGAATCTGGAATAAGTATCAGAAAGTCGCCGTGTCCGGGTCACATCTGAATTATTTCTGGATGAATCTCGGGAGATGATCTGTGTCTGTCGACTGATCTTACCTGAAAAGGCAAAGGGTTAGTTGTATGCAATGTTATGATGCATGATGCAATGCATGTGACATTAATGTTTATGATATGAATGTAATGAATGCGCTGGTAGGCTGATGAGTTAATCCTGCCGAGGATACATGAATCCGAGATGGCTGAAGATAAAAGCATCTTGACTACTGCCGGGGAAAATAAATCCTTGACTGTCGCTGGGGAAGAGAATTCCTGATGACCTCTACTGGGGAGTCCCAAACTAATAGACTCATGCTGGGGAGGCCAGATTGAGAATCTTCGGCTTGATGGGAAGTAACCCTGTCGACTTCACTGGGGAACTCAAGATTTGCTCTCTCCAAAACTCTGTGGGGAGAAGGTTCAATGGTCTGGCTCCGCTGGGGACAGGTTTGAAATTTTAGATCTGCTGGAGATACTGAAACTTAAACTCTGAGGGGAATTGAATTCCGGAGGATTCTCTGGCTGGGGATTTGCAAAGATAAGTTACTGCTGGGGAATTGTGACGAACTCCGCTGGGGATAGAAAGAATCTTCTGATTGCGGTAGGTGTTGGTCTGGGATAAGTTACTGAATGTCGCCATCTCTGGGTCACATCTTGAACTATATCTAGAAGCAACTCTGAATAAGTTATAGAATGTCGCCATGTCTGGGTCACATCTCGAACTATATCTGGAATGAAATTCTGAATGAGTTGCAGAATGTCGCCAAATCTTGGGTCACATCTTGAACTATATCTGGAAAGTCTGAATGAGTTATAGAATGTCGCCATGTCTGGGTCACATCTTGAACTATATCTGGAAAGTCTGAATGAGTTATAGAATGTCGCCATGTCTGGGTCACATCTTGAACTATATCTGGAAGGAATCTCTGAATAAGCAATAGAATAGAATCCGGATCAGGAGCATCTCTAAGCTATCTCTGAGAAGAAACTGAATAAGCAAAAGAATAGCGTCCGGGTCAGGAGCATCTCTAAGCTATCTCTGAAAGGAAACTCTGAATAAGCAATAGAATAGCATCTGGATCTGGAGCATCTCTAAGCTATCTCTGAAAGGAAACTCTGAATAAGCAATAGAATAGCGTCCGAATCTGGAGCATCTCTAAGCTATCTCTGAGAAGAAATCTGAATAAGCAAAAGAATAGCATCCGAATCTGGATCATCTCTATGCTATCTCTGAAAGGAAACTCTGAATAAGCCATAGAATAGCATCCGGATCTGGAGCATCTCTAAGCTATCTCTGAAAGGAAACTTTGAATAAGCAATAGAATAGCATCCGAATCTGGAGCATCTCTAAGCTATCTCTGAAAGGAAACTCTGAATAAGCAATAGAATAGCGTCCGAATCTGGAGCATCTCTAAGCTATCTCTGAGAAGAAATCTGAATAAGCAAAAGAATAGCATCCGGATCTGGAGCATCTCTAAGCTATCTCTGAAAGGAAACTCTGAATAAGCAATAGAATAGCGTCCGAATCTGGAGCATCTCTAAGCTATCTCTGAGAAGAAATCTGAATAAGCAAAAGAATAGCATCCGAATCTGGATCATCTCTATGCTATCTCTGAAAGGAAACTCTGAATAAGCCATAGAGTAGCATCCGGATCTGGAGCATCTCTAAGCTATCTCGGAAAGGAAACTTTGAATAAGCAATAGAATAGCATCCGAATCTGGAGCATCTCTAAGCTATCTCTGAAAGGAAACTCTGAATAAGCAATAGAATAGCGTCCGAATCTGGAGCATCTCTAAGCTATCTCTGAGAAGAAATCTGAATAAGCAAAAGAATAGCATCCGGATCTGGAGCATCTCTAAGCTATCTCTGAAAGGAAACTCTGAATAAGCAATAGAATAGCGTCCGAATCTGGAGCATCTCTAAGCTATCTCTGAGAAGAAATCTGAATAAGCAAAAGAATAGCATCCGAATCTGGATCATCTCTATGCTATCTCTGAAAGGAAACTCTGAATAAGCCATAGAGTAGCATCCGGATCTGGAGCATCTCTAAGCTATCTCTGAAAGGAAACTTTGAATAAGCAATAGAATAGCATCCGAATCTGGAGCATCTCTAAGCTATCTCTGAAAGGAAACTCTGAATAAGCAATAGAATAGCGTCCGAATCTGGAGCATCTCTAAGCTATCTCTGAGAAGAAATCTGAATAAGCAAAAGAATAGCATCCGGATCTGGAGCATCTCTAAGCTATCTCTGAAAGGAAACTCTGAATAAGAAATAGAATAGCGTCCGAATCTGGAGCATCTCTAAGCTATCTCTGAGAAGAAATCTGAATAAGCAAAAGAATAGCATCCGAATCTGGATCATCTCTATGCTATCTCTGAAAGGAAACTCTGAATAAGCCATAGAGTAGCATCCGGATCTGGAGCATCTCTAAGCTATCTCTGAAAGGAAACTTTGAATAAGAAATAGAATAGCATCCGAATCTGGAGCATCTCTAAGCTATCTCTGAGAGGAAACTCTGAATAAGCAATAGAATAGTGTCCGAATCTGGAGCATCTCTAAGCTATCTCTTCAATCTCTTCAATGTAGATAACTTTCCTGTCTAGATACAAGAATCGAGTCTGGAAATATTGTAATTAATTTGTTGAACACTTTTGACATTCGAATGCCCCAAGTGGTGATGAGGAGTCTTGAATCAAATTACTCTGTATATTGGGAGATTTCTTGAAATCTTGACTGGACTGCCCCAGGTTAACTGAACTTTTGAAAGATCTGTGGAAACCTTGACTGGACTGCCCCAGGTTAACCGAACTTTGAACGATCTGTTGAAACCTTGACTGAACTGCCCCAGGTTAATTGAATTGTGACATGTCATGCCCCTTGTTGATAGGAGATTTGATGGAAGTGTTATCCTCTTGAAGTGATTTTGACTTACTGAGAGAGTTTTCGTTCCTCCGAACATTCGCTGTATGAATTTCTTCGCTGTCAAACAAATAGAGTCAAATGCAGACAGTGATATTCGAATAATGCAAAGTTTATGTTTGTCTCGAAGTTTTTTTTTTTCGTTTTGAAAAATGCGTTTTTAGCAGAAAACTTTTCATAAGACAAGTCAACACAAGATTTAGAGTAAAGCCCTACAGGAGTCAGGATACCTTTTGTAACAGTATGCTTTCGAACTAACCCATGCTTCAATTAGGACTTTTGAAGGGTTGTAACGTGGCCTGGTTCACGGTTTAAGAAACAAAGGATAAAGGCTCAAAGTATATTTGTACCCACCCGCTCTTCGTGATGTTCTTCAACCTAAGCTCAGTTAATTGTGCGTCACACTCTGTTTTGAGTTTTGAACGACTTTTGGGCGATGGTTCACCAGTTTGAATTTGGGAGACAGTCATCATCTCCTTTTTTCTTTTTCAACATTTTTCATGTTGTTGAGGATTTTGTAATGACCTCACTATTTTGATTTTGATTTGTTATCCCTAACTTTTGCCTGACTGTTACCGTTTTTGGGATTACTGTCAGCGGGATGCCCCAGCCTTCTTAAGCCTCCTTTATAGGTTTTGGCTCAGTGGGCTTTTTTCTTCTGAGAGATTGACTGTCTGTGTGATAGGGAACCACCCTTGTCTTTTGATTCCAAAGGAACGCTTTCTTTTTTGACGTCGTTCGTTGTGTTACGAACTGAGAGTTTGCGACTTTAATGCGCATTTTCTTTTGAATTAACTGAGATACTACCCTGCCCCGGGTTTACATCAAAGGTTTCGATTGTTTAGAACAGAAAACTCCTACTTCTTTGGCTCGAAGGGGTTGACTAGGGATTAACTTCCTTATAACTCCAGTGTTTGGGAAATGAAAGAAATGCCTGTACGTCATCAACAAGGTCTGTTCAAAAGCATACTGTATAAGATCACGGTATTGTTTCGTCATCCTCCCTCTAAAGGCTTACAGCTTTTTATCAGGAGTCAAATATCATAAAGAAAAGCATAAGAGTAGTGAAACGAACGGATGAATTCAAGACAAACATATGCAATGCATTAATGAAAACAAAGTTTAACATCAACAGATAATTGTTTGACAACAAAAGAGATTACAACTTTGAAAATTCAGAATGAAACAAATACAATCTCAATGACTTGGCACAGGAGGAGTGATCATGCTGGGGTCTCTGGGGGACCAAACTCAATCTCCTTGGCATCGATCATGTCTTGGATCTTGTTCTTCAGAGGCCAACAGTTGTTGGTATCATGCCCCGGGCTATCAGAGTGGTATTCACATCTTTCATTGGGGTGATAGGTAGGAGCAGAAGTATTTGGGTTCCGGAGAGGAGCCCTCAAAGTAATCATATCCCTTTTCAACAAGTGTTGCAGTGCCTGAGACAGTGACATGTTGATCTTGGTGAACTGCCTCTTAGGTGCGACCTCCTTATGCTGATGCCCCTGTCTTTGTTGAGCAGGTACAGGATTAGGGATCAGGATTGCCCCTATATGTTGGTCATGACGACCCTTTTGACTGTTCGCAGCAATGGACTCTTTCTTTCCGTTGTAGGGAATTATCTGAGTATCGGAGGTTGTGGCTCCCTGGATCTTTCCACTCTTGATGCCAGCCTCGACCCTTTCGCCAGTCAGTATTAGCTCGGTGAACCCCACTGAGGAGCTTCCAATTAAGTGCTTGAAGAAAGGCCATGTCAAAGTTCCCATGAAGATGTCGATCAACTCTCTGTCAGTTAAAGGAGGTTGCACCCTACCAGCCAAATCTCTCCACTTCTGAGCATACCCTTTGAAGCTCTCGTCAGAACCCATGGTCATGTTCTGCAACTGCACACGAGTGGGTGCCAGATCAGCATTGTACTGGTACTGTTCGTAAAAAGCCCTGGCTAGATCTTCCCAGGTGTGGATGCGAGAACTCTCCAATTGATAGAACCACTCGAGTTGAGCCTCTACCAAAATTTCTTGGAAGAAATGGATCCAGAGTCTCTTGTCAGCTGTGTATGGTTGAATCTTGCGGGCATAAGACCTTAGATGCATCTTAGGGCAAGAGACTCCATCGTACAGAGCAAAAGTAGGGACTTTAAACTTTGGAGGGATGACCAATCCAGGAACCAAACCCATGTCTCCTAAATCCAAGCCAGGTATTTGTTGGATCTCCATAGCATTAAGGCGATCCTCCAACTCTTTGTACTTGTCATCAGTGAGAGGATATTGTTCCTCAGAGTAGTCGGCTTCCTCTTCATCAATCTCCACATTGTGGTTTTCTTCAAGACTAACCACTGTGTTGGATGGAGTTGCAAGGTCTTGGGTCTTAGGCCTTCTCCCCAAGTTCAGGATGCGGGCTGCCTTCTTGGACTTCTTCTTCTTGTCTTTGAGAAGGAGAGCCGTCAGATCCTCTTGCCCTTTACCCATAGCCAGCAGCATTTGTTGGAATTGAGCATTTTGAGCTTGAAGATCTTTCACTGTTTGTTCCATATCCATCTTACTGAAATAAACAGTAGGAAGAATAAGGAGACCTGTATGGGAGGAACCTGTTATGCAATGATATGTGTGATATATATGCAATGTTTTCAAGGATCTCTTGGGGTAAACACAAGAGAATGTTAGAGGTTGAACTTCGATCTTTGATTGGAGAACTTTGCACCGGTGGATGTCTTTCCACGAGAATCAAGCTCACCATGTCGAGTGGGTCATAGCCACTGATTCAAGTTGTTGTACTTGGACTTTTGATTGGATTGGCTAGAGGAGAAACCTCTTGCCCCTTGATAGATGTCTGGTTCAACGTAACCCTGCACCAAAAGAACCCTCGAGATCCTTGAAATGGTTATTGAAAATGCTAAAATGCTATGGTATGATGTCATGATGTTATGTTCATGTATGCACAAGCAAGTAAGTGTATATACAGGCAAACAATATTCACACAAAGCACACAAGGCCTTAGTTTTAGGCTTGCATGAGGTTCAGGTACTACCCTCTTTCAGTTTGTTGGTTGAAACCTGTCCTATCAGAAGTAACCGGGTTCTATAGGTCCCAATATCACTGGATTGCTTTCATTGTTCATCGTTTCGATTTAGCCACTGACTGGCGATCAAAATATCCCAAGAAAACAACCCTCAATTGAGTGTAGTATCGAGTATCAACCGACTTCGGAGTACACCAAAGTAGTCATCTCACTACCCTAAAGAGGCCAAGATGGTTCAATTAAGGTTCCTAAGGTCTGTTGATGCTTTACGACACCACATGGAGGCCCCGTACTCTCCTTGATTGACTCAAGGGTTACCGGTACACACCAAAGTGCCACATCAACGTAGCAGACTGCTTCAACCATGTCGGTATACCCCGCACAGTTCCCTCACAGCCTTGTTGCTACCTAAAAGGGTTTCCCCAGATCCGGGTTAGGATCTATAAAACTCCGATACAAAGCCCACAAATGTAAAGCAAACAAAGCAATCAATTTGAAAACAAAAGTGATCTAAACCCTAAGGTAACCCCACTTTAAAATACTCCCCAGCAGAGTCGCCAGTTCTGTGATACGGTGGGAGAACTGACTAGTGTTTTGCGTTCGTATTCGCACTTGTGCGGTTGAGCAAGAGTCGCCACCGACTTTTTATTTTATCCTAAAGGAAAGGTTAAAAAAGCACAGCAAAAACCTTTTGAGATATTTCGTGGGTTCGGGGGGTAGATTATGAAAAGGGAAGGTATTAGCACCCTTTTCATCCATGGTTATCCATGGGCTCTTAGTTACTTGGTTTTTTAGATCACTTGCCTTGCTTTTCGATTGCTTTGAAAATGGTGTGTGTGTGGGTGCTTTTGAAAATGTTTAGGAAAAAGATGCCTTGTCTTAGGCAACTAATGTATTTGACTCGTGATTGAGTGTTTTACAAAAGTGTGAATCTTTTCGAAAAGATGTTTTCAAATGTTTTTGAGAGTTTGTTTTGAAAGTGTTGTGGATTGTGGTTTTTGAAAAGAAGGCAAGTGTTTTTGCAAGTTGATCTCAAGTAACTAAGAGTCTTGTCTACCCTATTGTACTCAAAGGTTTTTTGTCATGTTTTAACCCCTTTTAACAATTTTGTTCCACCATTGAATTTGGTGGACAATCTTGCGTTTAGGAAGTTTATTCGGGACGGGCGCGGGTCATCGTACGGACCATGAATGCAATGATGCCAAGTGTCTTTGGCAATTTTTTTTGAAGGGACTATGATCATTCCGTTTAGGCAACACTTTGAGACTTATGATCATTTGATTTTGTTTTGCCAAAGATACTCGACGTGCAAGCATGGCCCATTTTGGAAGGCAACATGTGGGATTACCCTAGGGGGTGCAAGTGTGATTGTGTATTGATTACATGCATTTGTCTTGTATTAGGTTATCTAGCGCTTGATTTTATATACAAACCCTAGGTCTAACCATGGTATAATTGAAAACTGTAAATTGCGGAATGTAAAATCTACGCTATTACAAGATAGTGTCCGGGAGTGGGGGTATAAATGTACAAGGGGATGAGACTTATAGTACCCAAATAAATTACAACCAAATCGAAGTCTCAACCAAATGTAAATATCGAATATACGAATATAAGATAAAAATGTGCATAAGGCAATGTATTGTGTAAGTGTAAATGTGAGATGTATATGAGTATGTGTATTTATGTACAAGTGCGAATTTGTGGAATTGAAGCGTATTAGGGTTTGACCTAGAGAATGTTTTAAATGAATCTTTGATTTTTATGGCTTTGATATGTACAAAGAGAGTTCAAATTTTAAATTAAGAATGTTTCTTTATTTGCAAAAAAAGTATTTTGACTAAATGTATCTTTATTTGTTTATATACAAAAAAGTATTTAAATGTCAAGAATTGAGTTTTGTATAAAAGAATGTATTTTTTATATTGTTATATACAAATGTCTATCTAAAAAGATGTTTTAATGATAAAAGATGTATCTTAATTAAATTAGTGTTTTACAAAGAAATAAAAAGTAAAACATTGTTTGTAAAACAAAAGGGGGTTAGTGTTTTTTAAAAAAGAAGTAAGTAGTGTTTAGGAAATAAAAGAAAGAAAAGGGTTAGTGTTTAATGGGCTTTGGGGTAATCAGAAAACGGGTCAGGCCCACATCAAGCTTGAAACGAAATTAGGGTTAGGGAATTGGTTCAGTTTGGTAATGGACGTTTTAGGGTTAGCGAGGCAGCGACGGCGCGTTCGTCTTCTCCGATCAAACTTCCTGAGCAAATCAACTCCGGCCACCAACGCTACCCTCAGCCCTCTCTTCCCTCCAGTTCAGTGGATTCGTTGTTCAAGGTTTGTTTCAATGCTCCTTCTTTTTCTTTTCTCTTTTGTGAACGATACGCGTTTTAGATTTGTTTTAAGTTAAGTTTTCATTGTTATGAGGCGAAGGGGAAAGGAGAATAAAGTTCACTACCTGACCCTTGGAGGAGAAGGAGAGAGGAGGGGAGCTGTGGCGCTTAGGAGGCCGGAGATTCGGTGATGGAGCTTTGAGCTTGCTTTGCTTTTGATGCTTTCCTGGTATTTTCGCTCTTTTGCTATATTAAGGTTTTGATGATGATGTATGCTGAGAACCTTAATATGTTCACTTCCTTATCCTTTCTTCTGTACCACTGTGTGTTGATCGCCTGAGTATTTGCTTGAGTATTTGCTTGAGTATTGTTGCCTGGTTGCTTTGAGATGCCCAGTGATGATCTCAGAGATCTGAGGGCCTAGGTTGCCTTTAGATTTTTGAATTGCTTCCTGAGATTGATGCCCTTGACGCTTTTGTTGAGTTGGATGTCATGTTTTTATTGCCTATGATGAAGAAATTCTGAGGCTTAGAGGTGACGGATGCTGTTTTGGTTTTACAGTATGATTGGGGGATGGTAGGCAGTTTTGTTTATGTGTTTGACAGGGTTGATGAAGTTTTTGTTTTTTTTGTTTTCCTGATGCAGGCAGCAGTTTATCAGTTGGAAGCTTGAGGTTGTATTTTCAGGTTATCTGTTTTGTGATCCTGGACAGTAGTGGGGCTTTTTGACTTGTTTGAGTTTGTATATTTCTCTTCTCCCTCACCTCACTTCTGTATTGGCTTCCCGCTGGACTGTCTTGTGGATTTGTATATTATGCAGAGTTGTGCTTTATGGTTCTGGTTATCAGGTTTGAGATGTTCAGTTTTTTGGTTCTTGTCTTGGTATCAGGTCTAATTGATTTTTGTATATATCCTTTTCTCTTGCTATGCTGGACTGTTTTGTATATTTTTGTATCTTCTGTCTTGAGGCAGAGTTGGTATATTTTTGTATTTTTTCTCTATACCTCCTGCCTGCTATGCTGAACTGAGTTGCTTGTGGATTTGTATAATCTTTTCTGTCTTGCTCCTACTGTCTATGCCTGAACCCTGCCTATGCTCTTTATCTCTCTTTCTCTCACTTTACAGTACAGCAAAGAATTTTATATAATTTATGTTGTACTTGCTCTGAAGGGGTTTGACTAGGGAAATGATGATTTTAGATTTCTTGCATATAGGAGTTTCCTGCATCTTTATCCTGCTTTTGACAGCTTTGCTACACTTTTTTGCATTTCTTTGATATCTTGGGACTTTGTGATATGTTCCATGTCTTTCTTTGACAGCCTGGGATTTTGACTTTGCAGCAATTGTACTTCCTTGATTTCCTTTGATATCTTTGGCATTTAAGTGGGAATTGGACTTTTCAGTTTAGTTTGAATTGGAAGTTTGCATTTTGAACTTTTTAGAAATTATGCATTTGACATTCATGAATAAAAAATGGAATTCTTCCCTCTTTGTGAACCGGGAGAAATCCCGCGATTTGCAGAGAGGGTCAACTGATCCCAGTCAGTGGCCCCTAATGATGAGCAACTTTAACTGTCTTTTTTTATTAACTGCTTTCTGACTTTTCTCGTTTCTTTTTGCAGATAGAAACGGAACACCGGAGCGGGGTGAAGAATGAAGAATGTTAGAAAATAGGATAGTTTTAATTTTATGTAATATTTAAATTAATGTATATTATTGTTCATAATTTAAATTATAAACAACAATTTGTACAAATAATTCATTTATCAATAAAATCTAAATTATCCAATTAATTCTAATTTTCTTTATTGCTTATTTATTTATTTAAGATTCTTTGAATTAAAACAATTGAAAAATAAAATTCAATCATTCAATTTTAGAAGAATAATAAATAACTTAAATAATAACAATATTGATCAATTAAACCTGTCTTATTCAACGTCCAACACAAAGCAGCAGTTAACCCAAATGGACTGATCGAACGCATTCCTTCTTTACTGATTTGTCATAAGCACTGATTCTTTGCAAGTACTGTAAATCCAAACTGCACACCTTCTTTGACTGGCCCAAACAAACTGAATTCACACCACTGTCTCTTTTACTGATTAAACCAAGATAACGCGAATTTTAATCCGAATCTTGAAATAAACCGCGAAGTGCTGTGGAATTTAAATTCTTCTGAGAATATGCCCGTAAAACCTTAACTCCAGATTAAATGCCAAATAACGCTCGCCTGATCAAAATTGAACCAAAATCAACCAAAACCCTAAGCCAACTGCTTGAAATAATCCAGAGCTCTAAAAATCAGTAGAAACCCTAATTTTGCTTGACTGTCAAGAAAAGTCTGTTTGTCCGATTCTTGAGCCAGTTTGAAAAGTCAGGAAATGTTTGAAGCTGATATTTCTTGGGGAAAAATGCGAGGGCAAATTTTGGGGTACAACAAAGTGGATCCACAAATTCTTATCCGCTGAGTACGGTTGAATCTTCCGAACATAGGACCTGAGATGTAGCTTGGGACAAGACGCCCTGTCGTACTTAGTGAAAGATGGTGCTTTGAATTTATGAGGGATAATCACACCAGTAGACAAACCCAAGTCTCCAAAATCCAGTCCAGGTACCTGTTGGATCTCCATAGCGTTCAGCCTGTCTTCCAACTGCTTGTAACGGTCTTCTGCAGGAGGATACTTCTCTTCATCAAAATCAGTCTCGTTGTCGGAGACTACTGGACTAGGACCTTTTTCCGCTTGAGGAGTACTCTTGCCAATGGAAGAACCAGCCTCTTCATTTTGCAGAGCATTGCCAAACCTTCGGCCCGTGTTGAACAGAACAATTCTCCTCTTCTTCTTCTTCTCTTTCTTCAGGAGCAGAGCCTTCAGTTCTTCTTGGCCCTGAGCCAAACCCATGATTAGTTCCTGGAATTGCGCATTCTGCGCCTGAAGAGCCTTGATGGACATCTCAGTTGATGATGAGTCAGGATTCATGGTGCTGAAATAAACAGCGAAGAACGGTAAGCAACCTGAAAAGAAGAAAACCTGCTATGCACATGATGAATGGAATGCGTATGATTTATGTTTTCAAAGACAATCAGGAATCAACTTTGTAAACAAAAAGGAATACACTTCATTAGATTCACTTTGAAACTGAAATTATTCAACAGGTAGCCCTTAGGCGTTACATGAAAGGAAATACTGAAAAGAGAAATAAAACTGTAAAAGAACATCCGGAGCTCCTTATTGATCCCATGGTCTCCTCTTCTCAGTACAGATGTAGGCATTCAGAGCTCTCTCATTCTCCAACTGCTTTATCAGCTTCTGGATCTTTAATTCCTGCTCGTTGAACTTTTCCCGGTAAGAATCCCGTTCTTCTTGCAGTTGCGACCAAGATCTCTTCAATGTCTCATAATCAGTAGGTATCTGAGGAGGAAGGACAGTTGGAGGAACACCATCCTTGTCAGGACACTCAAGAATGACAGGTCTGACAGCTTCATACGGCATACCTAACTTCTGAGCACGGATGCGAACCCATTTGTAGTAGGCTTCCATAGGTAAAGAAGTCTTTGGCCCCAACTCTTGTGGGTCAGCTTTATGAACTTTGTCCCAAGCCTTGATGAACCTACGACGCAGCTCGTCACTATCCACCTGAAACTCAAAACTGATGTGAGGTACCAACATATCATGGGGGCCTGCTCTTCTGGCTCTTCCAAACTGACGGAGCGCTAGACATGGATTGTAAGAGATTCCTCCTTGGGTACCAATCAAAGGAACATTAGGGTATTCCCCGCATCGATCAATAATAGCTATCTCATCCAACCCTCTGCAAGTCCAAATGATGTCTTTATCGGTGAGAGACATTAACCTATGAGCCCAACCTCTTCCTTCTTAGTTCTTCAGTACGGACTTAGGGAGGTGCGAAATAAACCACCTCACCAACAAAGGGATACAACACCATAGGGTTCCTCGTCTTCGGGTAGTACGGGCATGAAGTTGTTGCAAGATGTCACCCAAGAGAGTGGGCACCGGATTCTGAGACATAAAGATCCTTATGGCAGTGACATTGATGAAGGTGTCAGGATTAGGAAACAAGACTAACCCATAGATTAGGAGAGCCAAGATGTCTTCATATGCCCTAAAGTCCAGGTCATTCCAGAAATTGTTAGCTTTACCAATCAGAAACTTGGCCAAGAAACCCTTAACTCCGCTTCTAGTTACCCAGTTGTCCATTACCTCTTGATGTGTCAAGGGAAGAGCTGCAGCAACATCCTCAAGCCTGAGGGTCTTCTCCCAACCAGTAAAGGGAGTCTGATCCAAGATAGGGATACCAAGCAAATCAGAGAACTCTTCCAGGGTAGGGACCAGCTGGAAGTCTTGGAAGGTGAAGCACTGGTACAGAGGGTCATAGAACTGGGTCAGAACACTCGTCAACTGTTGATCCCGCTTTGCAGTGACTAAACTGAGAAGAGAACCATGTCTCTGAATGAAGGAAGTGGTATTTGGAATTCTGCTAACCAACTCCTCAAGCAACTCAGGTGAATGAACAAAATTGAACCAGATAGTATTCCTTCGCACAGGCATCATGATGTCCTACAAAACAAGAGCAAAGGTGAAACCCTCTTGTCTTTGAAATGGTCAGTCCTTATGCAGGATGCATGCAATGCTCATGATGTTATGATGTTATGATAAAACACACCACAAGTAGATACAAAGGCAAACATGGTAAGGCACACAAGTCACACAAGGCAAGCCCTTAAAGTTTAGGCCAGCATGAGGTCTAGGTACTACCCTCTTTCAGTTTGTTGGTTTATACCTGTCCTATCAAAGTAACCGGGTTCTTATAGGATCCCAATATCATTGACTACCCTCAATCGGTCATAACTCCAGCATCGCAATCTTTTCTTGCGGCCAGAACCATCACGAGAGTTTAGCCTCAATGGGCGTAGCATACTGCTACTGTTCTAATGGCCAAGTTGTGTCATTTAAGGTTCTAAGGTTGTTGGTGCTTAATGACTCCTCAGAAGACCCATATTCTCCTCGTTGCGACACAAGGGATATCGGTACAGACCAAGGTGCCACACCAACGTAGCCACTGTTTCACCCATGTCGGTCTACGCCGGACAGGTCCCTCACAGCTTATGCTACCTAAACAGGGTATCCCCAGATCCGGGTTAGGATCTATGTAACTCCCATGCAACCCACAATAGTAAAGCAAGCAAGTCAATACAATTGAAAACACAGTTATGAACTATCCCTAAGGTACACCTCACTTTATAAGAGTCCCCAGCAGAGTCGCCAGTTCTGTGATCGGTGGATCTGGAACTGACTGTTTAACACTGGTTCGCGAAATGTCGCGGAAGCAAGAGTCGCCGCCGTCTTTTATTTTCTCCAAATGGAAAGGACAAAAGCACAGAAAAATTCCTTATTAGAGATTGCTCTCGGTTCGGGAGGTAGGTTATAGAAAGGGAAGGTGTTAGCACCCTTTCTATCCATGGTTATCCATGGGCTCTTAGATACTTGCTCATTTGTGTTTTCAAAATGGTTTGTTTGCTTTTCAACTGTGGGTTTAAAAAGTTTCTTTGAAAATTCCAGTTCGACTCTTGTATCGGTCCTCAAGAGTGTTTGAAAAATTGCTTTCGAAAGCTTTTTGAAAAGGTGTCAGTGTGAAAAGTATTTTTGATTTGTTTTTGAAATTTGAGCAAGTATCCATGAGAATCTACCTACTCTAAGGAATTCGTCTGTGTAAATGTCCTTTAAAGTAGTGTCATCCCACCATTGAGAGGTAGGTAGCACCACCGTTGGAGGTATTCGGGTCAATTCGAGGTTCGGGACATGGTGACCACCGGAGCAATGGGAAGACACCTTAGAAGCTACCCTCATGCCAGGTTCCCGGATCATGAGGACTTACTAAGACATCCTCTACTCGACGATCACCTTTCGAGGCAAGGCAACAGTGAGGCGTACCCTAGGGGTGGTGTGTGAATTTGTGTGTCATGTTCATTTATTTTTGTCTTGTCATGTTATGGTGATCTACGCGTTCATTTTTATTTCAGGCCCTTCATTCTTGCATGCATTTGTTTAGCAGTTAAAAAGTGCGAGGAAGATAAAAGTTCTAAAGCTATTACAAAAGGCGCGGGTCCACATCGCCAAAATTTCCAGAACCCGATTTGACAGAAAAATAAAGAATTAAAGAACGGTAAAGTGCGAGAAATTAATTACACGGCTTTGGGAGAGATACATAAATATTAAAAGAAAAAAGAAATAAATATGCGAATAGAAATAAAATTAGAAACGAGGGCGTTGGACCCTTTTTAATTTAATTAAATTAAACGATTATTAAATTAATAAAATTAAAGAAAAATAAATATTTTTTGGTATTTTTGTATTTTTAAGATTTTTAATGAGAAAAATTAATTGAAATTAAAATGCTAACCCTAATTCTAGTTGTTTTTAGTTTATTAAGAAAGAATTAAATTTTAACCTAATATTAACTTAATTATTTACATGCAAATCTTGATTTATAAAAGTAAATAATATTAAATATTTAATTATTATGAAAGAAAAGAAAAAGGGATAAAAATTATTATAAACCCTAATTCTACTAATTTTAGGTTTTTTATTAAAAAAAAGTTAAGATTAAACCCTAAATTAAAACTAAGTGAATTAATGAATTTTATTTACAAAAAATACTAATTAAATGAATATATTTAATTTTGGTCTTTTTCTGATTTTTTTATTGTTTTTTGTGTTTTTTATGAAAATAATTAAATTACAAGAGTTAATAAAAAATAATAGTTGAAATAAAAAAAGAATGAAAAAAAAGTATTGCAAACCTAAGGGGGGTGTTGTCCCCAGTTGTGAGGTGAAGCCCAGCAATTTGAGCCCAATAAGCTTCAGGCCTTGTAGACTTTTTCCACTAGCGTGCCCAGGCGTTGACTCACGTGTACCATGCTCCCCAGATCTGTGCCCTTGAATTGATGAGATTGAACGCGTGGACGGCTTGATGGAGGAACGTATGATGGTCCATAGCGTTGGCACTGCATAGGATTATTACATGAAAAATAGTATTGAAGGGGTGGGGGACCTGGGATCGAACCCAGGTCCTAGAAGTCAACAATATGCATGCCTGCCACTGAGCCATGTAGTGCGCTTTGTATATATGATAACTAACAAAAAATATAAAATAAACAAGCATTAGTGGAGCGCTTTTTGCGCGAAATTTGAACCAGCCATTTACGCCTTGCCACTTCATCATCTTCTTCCTTGCTTATTTGGTTTCCTGAAAATATAAAAACATTGGCAACGGTTTTTGCACCGTTCCAGAATGGGCTATTTGGGAAAATAGCGATTAAGCCATCTTTGAGCATAAATTAGGCGCGAGGGTCCTATCTTTTTCGTCCAAGCATGCTAAATCCAGTTATGGTATTGAGAACGTCCAATTTTACAGTACCTGGAAACCCCTAATTCAAAGGCTGAAGAACCCTAATATCCAACAATGGTGAAATCGCATAGAGTGCACAAAAACTCAATTAAATTATGCAGTTAGCATCAGAATCCATCAATTAGTAATAATCCATAAGAGAAATGCAATGAATGTGCTTGAAAATCAAAATACGATTATGCATATTATGTGAAAAAATTTGACTTCTGTATACCAATTCAAAGGGCTACGCGTATGGAAAGCTATCCAGTTAGAATCAGTGATGTCCTAGGAAGGTAATAGGATGAATTTCTTGGCTTGAATCGACCTCTATCCCTGTTTTCAGTTTTCAATTTTTCCACCAAAAACTCAAGTTTTGCTTTCTATGTATGGCACCACTTTCAGGGGTCTGAGCACGAGGGTTTTGTTCTGTACTTATGTGTGAGTGTTTTAGGTTAAGAAACTTGATCAAAATCCATGCATTAATGTGAAAAATATTTGATTTGCAAACCATCATTTTTTCAATCTTTTTTCATGCTTTTTTGCTCTCAATCATATCCAATCAACTTCAATTCTTCCCTAATCTGATTTGCACGAAATATTGAAGATATTATATGCACAAAAAGATTTGAAATAGTAGGTTTAACATTTTTCATGTATTTTAATTAATTTAAATGAATTATTAATAATAAAAATCCAAATAAATAAATAAATAATGAAGAAAAACTTCCCTTTGGGCCAAATGGTCGTGCACATGCCTTGGATAATGAATTATGGAAGAAAAAGAGGCCCATTAGCAATTTTAGGTCATTTGAAGCAATGTTGACTTTTCAAAATATCCAAAAAATTCCCAACTTCCACAAGGCATAACTTTCTCAATTTTTAAGCTTTGCTCATGTTCTTGGACATTTTGGAAAGGTCTTTGAATCCTCTAACCAATTCCTTTGGTCCCATGTCATTTTGATTTACCAATCTCAAGTTATGGCCTTTGACTTAAAGTCCCTTTTTGTTGACTTTTGAAAATGACCTATAATGTTGAAATTGATAACTTTTTGTGAGAGCATTTCTTGGACTTGAAATATGAAGAGGAGTTGTAGGAAATGTCTTTATCTTCAAAATGAGCTTTGGATGGAATTTTTCTGATAATCCATGTGAAAGTTATGCCCTGGTCAATTTACAGTTGACTTTTTCAGCTGTCCAAATAAGGAAACTTTTGCATCTTGATGATTTTTGAGCCAAGCTTTGAGAATCATGATCAATCATTGATAAAATGATGTTTGTGGCTTCAAAATGAGATTTTGCCCAAAAATTTGAACTTTTGACTGCCAAATGACCATTTTGCCCCTACAGTTGACTGTAGTGCAATTAGGGTTTTGACTGTGCAATTTTGTGCTTAAAGTCTTGAAACTTTATATGAGGATACTTGACCATATTTGTAGGCACATGGGACTTGATTGGACCCTTGGAAACTTCATTTTCTTGATCAGAACCAAAACCCTAATTTTGACTGTTTAGGAGGCCCTTGCACTGTGCAACCATTGGGGAACTTTGAAGCATGACTTGGCAATTTCTTGAAGAATATGGGAGGGCAAATTTTGGGGTACAACAATGTCATTTAAAGAATGCAAAGCTTATTTCTGTCTTGAAATTTTTTGAAAATGCGTTTTTTGTAGTAAAACAAAATTTGCAAGAATGTGATATCACTCATGATTTAGAGCAAACCTTACACGAGCCAGGATACCTTTGTAACAGTATACTCTCGAACTAACCCATGCTTCGGCTAGGACTTTTAAAGGTTATAACGTGGCCTGGTTTACGGTTCAAGAAACAAAGGATAAAGGCTCAAATTTTATTTGTACTCAACCCGCTCTTCATGATATTCTTCAGTCTTATGCTCAGTTAATTGTGCATTTCGAATCACAGTTGAGTTCTGGAATGTTGGCCCCGATATTCCGGTGATGGTTCAGAAATTGAATGTTTGTTTGAGAAGGTAGTCATTTTCGTGACCTTTTCTTTTTGTTGAGGATTTGTAGGACCTTTTTCTTTTTTGATTTTTCTATCCCTGTCTTTTTCCTGAACTGTTTCTTTTGTGATTACAGCCAGCGGGATGCCCCCGTTTTTTTCTTAAGTCTCCTTCATAGGTTTTGACTTAATGAGCTTTTATTTTGAGAGATAATGATTGCCTGTTATTAATGATTATGTGGGACCATCACCATCTTTTGGAGAGCATCTTCTACACTATTTGTCGTGTATGAAGGGAAAGCTTGCGACTGAATGCACATCTGAATTAACTGAGAAAACTACCCTGCCCCAGGTTATGATTAAGGGTTTTAATATGTGCGAAAAGAAAACTCATACTTCTTAGGCTCAAAGGGGTTGACTAGGGATTATATTCCTTATAACTCCACTGTTTAGGATTTGAAACAACGACTGTACATCGTCAGTGGGGTCTATTCAAAAGCATATTGTAGAGATTGTGGTATTGTTCTCGTCATCCTCCCTCTAAAGGCTTGGAGCTTTTAATCAAGAGTTGAATATCACAAAAGGGAAGTAAGAAAGCAGTTTAAGCATAATGAAAACAAATTAATTCAAGACAAACATGTGCAATGCATTAATGAAATAACAAAGTTTGACATGACAATAATTGTTTGAACAAACAAAGAAAATACATCTCGAGAATTCAAATGAACAAAAATGCTCTCAATCCTGGCCATGATTTGGCATGGGAACAGTGATCACGTTGGGAGTCTCAGGAGGGTCGAACTCAATCTCCTTGGCATCAATCATATTTTGAATCTTGTATTTCAGTTCCCAATAATCGTTAGTAATGTGCCCAGGACTGCCAGAATGATAGGCACACCTTGCATCAGGATTGTAGTTAGGAGAAGAAGTCTTAGGGTTTCGATAAGGTCCTATCAACGTGATCAAATTCATCCTTAACATATGTTGTAATGCTTGAGACATCGGCATGTTGATCTTGGTAAACTGTCTCTTAGGCTCGTCTTGCCTTCATCGGTTACCCCGTTGTTGTGGTCGTTGCACGTGTGCAAAATTAAAGACTAGTACTGCCCCTACAGATTGGTGGTAGTCTGCCTTATTACGACCCTTCTGGCCAAACACAACATTGGCTTCCCTCTTACCAGCAAATGGCTTCTTCTCAGCATTAGAAGATGCAGCCATCGGGATCTTCCCACTCTTGATACCACTTTCGATCCTTTCTCCAGTCAGAACCATCTCTGTGAACCCGGATGAGGAACTCCCAATCAACAGATTAAAGAACGGGAATGTCAGAGTGCCCATGAACATTTCTACCATTTCTCGATCATTAAGAGGAGGTTGTACCCTGCCAGATAGATCCCTCCATTTATGGGCATATTCCTTTAAGCCTTTGCTAGAACCCATGGACATGCTTTGAAGTTATGTACAAGTTAGAGCAAGGTCAGCATTGTATTGGTATTGCTTGTAGAAAGCAACAACCAAGTCTTCCCAGGTATGAATGTCTATTCTTTCAAGCTGATAGAACCACTCTAGTTGGGTGCCAGCTAAACTTTCTTGGAAGAAATGGACCCATAACTTCCGGTCAGCAGTGTGAGGCTGGATCTTCCTGACATAGGACCTTAAGTGCAACTTAGGGCAAGAGACACCATCATACTTAAAAAATGTGGGAACCTTGAACTTTGGTGGGATGACCACTCCAGGAACCATCCCTAACTCTTTAAAGTCCAAGCCAGGTACCTGCTGAATCTCCATATTATTGAGATGATCCTCCAGCTGTTTGTATTTATCGTCAGCAGGAGGATATTGTTCCTTAGAGTAATCAGCTTCTTCTTCATCAGCCTCGGGGTTATTGACTTCTTCACGATTATCCCCTTCGTTTGATGGGGTTGTGAGATCTATAGCTCGTTTAATCGGTCCTCCGAGTTTTCTTCCCATATTCAAGATGCCAGCTGGTTTCTTTGCCTTCTTCTTCTTCTCTTTGATGATGAGAGCTTTCAGTTCTTCCTGCCCCTGGGCCAAAGCCATGAACATTTGTTGGAACTGAGCGTTTTGAGCTTGAAGGTCTTTTACTATTTGTTTAAGGGCCACTTCTTTTTCTGAAATAAACAACGAAAAGATGAGAAACCTGTACTAGAAGACTTGTTATGAAATGGCATGCATGCAATGTTTTCAAGGATCTCACAGGGTAAACAAGAAAATGTAAGAAGTTTAAATTTGCAGCTTTGATTGAAGAACTTCGTATCATTGAGTGTCCTTCTACGAGATTCAAGCTCACCATATCAAGTGGGTCATAGTCCCTGACTTAAGTTATAATGATTTGGTCTTTTAACGACATTGACTAGAGGAAAATAAGTCCCCTCGCCCCTTGCTAGACGTCTGATTTATCATAACCTGCATCATAGACCCTTGAGATCCTTGAAATGGTTAAGGAAATTTTGTGGCATGATGTTATGATGTGTATGCTATGCGTTAAGCAAAAGTGTAAGGTGATGAAGACAAGTGAGTCTAAGAAGTCCATGTTACTGAATAATGACTGTAAACAAATCCTGCAAGGAGATCATGTTGTTAGATAAAAACCTTGCAAGTAGCTCAAGTTGAAAGCAAACAAATCATACAAGCAGCCTTAGGTTTAGGCTTGCATGGGGTTTGTAGGTAAGTACCCTCTTGAAATTTAGTTGGCTCAACCTGTCCTAGTAATAGTAACCGGGTTCTAAGAGATCTCAATATCACTGATCTTTCCCACAAGTTTCATTCCGATCGACAAATGACTTACCACCAAACAAAACTCGGGAGTCAAATCTCAATGAGTGTAGTATCGAGTATCAATCGACATAGGACTACACCAAAGACGTCCATCTCACTACTTCCTAATGGACAAGTTGGTCAATTAAAGGTTCTAAGGTCAGTTGATGTTTTATGACACCACGGAGCGGCCCCGTATTCTCCTTGACTACTCAAGGGCTACCGATACCAACCAAAATGTCACATCAACGTAGCTATCGCTTCAACTGTGTCGGTATACCCCGCACATCCCCCACGGTCTATTGCTCCTTACCTAAAAGGTGCCCCAGATTCGGGTGTAGGATCTATAGTAACAACCCAAACAACTCCCAAAAGGTAAAGCATACAAAGCACACAAAGCAGTTTAATAATGAAGTAAACTCTTAAGGTAACCCCACTTTTTATTTCCCCAACAGAGTTGTCAGTTCTGTGATACGGTGGCAGAACCGACTGTTAATACTAGTTTTGCGTTTGTGTTTGCAAATGTTGCATAAGCAAGAGTCGCCACCGACTTTTCTTTTATCAAAATTAAGGAAAGGGTGAAAAGAACAAAAAAATACCTTTTTCGAGATTATTCTGAGTAAGGGGGGTAGATTATGGAAAGGGAAGGTGTTAGCACCCTTTCCATCCGTAGTTATCTACGGGTTCTTAGAGGTTTGCTCATTTTGAAAGTACTTTGTGCTTTGTGTATTTTGAAAATTGTTTTGAAAATGCCTTAGTGTGGCGATTTGCTTTACGTTAACTCTTGTATCAGTCCTCAAGAGTGTTGACAAAGAAAATGTTTTTGAAAATTGTTTTTGAAAGTTGTGAGTGTAAAAAGTTTGTTTTGAGCATAGCATCTAAGAACTATCTACTTATACTCGAAAAGGTTTGTTCTTTCCTCCTATCCTTTAGACAGTGATATCCTGCTATTAGTGAGTAGGTAGCCCTATCGTTGGATGTTTGAGGGGCATTCGAAGGTACATACAGTCATAAAGGCAATATGTAGATACGCTTTAGCAATTTTGCTTAATGTACTACATCATTTACCGAAAGGCAACATTGTAGGGTCATCGAGAGACTTATGATCTTTTGATTCAAAGGGTCTTTGCTAAAGCGTCCCTATTCTCGAGGGACGTGACTGTTATTTTCCGAAAGGCAACCAAATTAGGCATAACCTAGAGGTGTATATGTGCAATTATGTTGGTTTTCAGTTATTTTAGTCTTGTGTTAAGTTTGCTAACGCTTTGTTTACAGTCTTTCCATACAAGCCTAATTACTAACATTTAATATCTTGCAGAAATTTAAAGTGCAGGAATTGTAAATCCCATGCAATTAAAATGCTTTGGGGAGGGGGTATTTACATGTCCAAATGGGGAAACAAAAAGTAAAAAGTCCTAAGTTTAACTATTACAACATTTGTCAGTTACATAAATATAAAATGAACGAAATTTAAAATGGACGCGCGAATATGGAAAGCGAGGTAAGCCCTAAAATACTTCTACATACTTAGCACTTTTTTTGTCATTTTTATTAAGAAAAATACTTAAATTAAAAAATATTAACTAAATAAAGAAAAGAGTGATAAATAAGATACAATTAAAAATAATCAAAAGGAAACTAATTCTAACATTTTTTGGATTTTTATTATTGAGAAAAAGATTTGAAATGATTAAGTCTAAGTTTTAATTGATTTTAAATTACTTGAAATAAATCAAAATATAATTAATTAACTTGCACAAATTAAATTAAATTATATATAAAAAAAACCTAAATCTATTTTTTTTTTGATTTTATGATTAAATAAAAATGATTTTGAAAAAGTAAATATAAAAAGAAGTAAATAAAGAAATTCAGCGTTAGTTTTGGCTAAAGGTCTCTGAATTTTGAGTTTCGATGCCAAGCTTCTGACCGGTGTTGAGAATGGAATCTCATGAATCAGGCCTCAAAACTTACATGCTTCACATCTAACCTGCTCTATGTACGACTACAAACATGTATGCAAACGTCAAATAGATTAATAAATGCAGATTAACAAGATTAGATTTAAATAAACTTGTGATACGGTGGCAGAACCGACTGTTAATACTGGTTTGCGTTTTTTGTTTGCAAAATGTCGCGGTAAGCAAGAGTTGCTACCGACTTTTATTTTATCCAATCAGGAAAAGGAAAAAGAACAGAAAAAACCTTTTTCGAGATGTTTCTGAGTACGGGGGGTAGATTATAGAAAGGGAAGGTGTTAGCACCCTTTCTATCCGTGATTTTCCACGGGCTCTTAGGTACTTTCTCATTTTTAAAATTGCTTGTGTATGCTTGTTCTGAAAAGTTTTGTTTTACTTCTTTTTAACCCTTGTTTCTATCCTCAAGAGTGTTACGAAGTTGTTTTTGAAAACTTTGTTTGGAAAGTGTTTGTGTGAAAAAAAGATTTGTTTGTTTGAGCAAGTACTTAAGAACAAATCTACCTACTCGAAAGAGGTCTATTCGTTTTCCTTTTAGACAATGCTATCCCATTCTTGAGAAATAGGTAGCCTCGTCGTTGGATTTTTTAGGGACATTTGAAGGGACAAGTACGATCACAAAAGCAATGTTAGTAATCATCCTAAAGATCTTTTTCCGAGGCAACATCTGAATGGGTCATTTTAGATCTTTCGGGGCTAGAGGACAACCACTAACAAACCCTATACTTCATGACCGTTTATCGAAGGCAACCGGAGTGGAGTAAACCCTAGGAGTGAGCATGTGCGAGTGTAATTTTCAGTTAATTTATCTTTTCACATTTAGGGTTTTCTACCGTATTAATTTTCAGTTAGTCTTTCCATACAATCCTATTAACATACATCTAAGCAGTTTATTGTTTGCGGAAATAAAATGCGGGAAAGTTAAAGTCCTAGCTATTATAGGGCTTTTGCAGATACATAATTATCTTGGACTAAAAATAAAGGTGCGAAATTTAAAACCCTAATTACTATTACAAACTCAGAGCAGTTACAATAATAATAAAAAGGAAATTATCAACACGCAGCGAATTAAATGCGAGAATAATTAGAAGACCTAAAAATTTAGTTGAAAAAATATTTAGGTTATTTTTTTGAGGAAAGATTAATTAGGTTATGTACAAAATAAACCCTAATTTCTAATTATTTTATATTATATAAAAAGAATAAAATTTCCCTAATTTTAATTAAACTAATTATTAAGGAAATAAAATATTTTATGAAAAAATAATTTTTGATGTTTTTGTGATTTTTGATTTAATAAAAAATGATTTTTTTTGGGTTATTTTTGTAAAGAAAATAATTAGTGAATAATTAAAATAAAATAAATAAAATAAAAGAAAGAAATTGAAATTGGGCCTGTGTTATAAGCTGAAAGGGGGGTGTATGTTGAATTGTAAAGCCCAAAAAGCTGCTGAGCCCAGTCTTTGCGCCTGATTCAGTGCACCCTCTTTCTGATGGTGTACCATGGTCCTCTCTTGCATGGGACGTTGGATTGGTGATGGAGATGATCCATTGGTTAGATTGTTGGAGTGCATGATAGGCGCCTGGCAACATGATGTACAGAATCTGCATTCAGATGTTAAGAAAATAATAAAACGTTGGGACCTTGGGATCGAACCCAGGTCCTTTCGCTTTCAACGTGCGCCCTTGCCACTGGACCATATGTTTTATTTGTTAGTATAATAAAAACAATGAATAATATATAAAAAATAAGTGGGTTATTGAATTAAAAAAACGTGTTTTATTTGAATGGCCCAATGATGGTTGAACACATCATCATCTTCTTCCTCCTTCGTCGTGTTAGGTATAGAACCTTTAACTACGGACAAACTTCCATGGCTATAGTGCTGCAAGTTTCAAAAATTCACAGCAAGCATGATAAATTAATTCCAAGTACATGGATCAACTCGTCTTGATGCCACGAGCATCATTGTACCCTTTTCTTGGGCCAATTTAACCTGTATAAAAAACCCTAAAACAACAAGATAAACCCTAATAATGGCAGTTGTGAATACATGCATCCAAATGCAAAATTACTTAAACCAAAACATTCCAAATGTCAATACAAACACAATGCTATGATTAAAAGTAATTAATCATGCGTAAATTTTAAAATCAAGTTCAAGTTTGGATATGCAAACTGTGGGTCTGTAGCTCGCGATTCTGGACGTGAAAATGCTTGCAATTGATTGAGACACGTTCTGGAGATGTCCAGGAGTCTATTGGTAGTCTTAGAATGGCTTGAACTTTCCTCTAAGCTTGAAACCTATCCACACCTTTTTGCCAAAATTTTGAGTTTTCTTGCTAGCTTTCACGACCTCCAATCCTTGTTTTTTTGGCTTGTGTATGTTCTATATATGTAGTAGAACTGATTAGGTTAACAAAAACAATTTCAATCTCTTGGAATCATGAAGATTTGATTTGATTTTTCTCTTGTATTATATCTTTCCAAATGCATAAAAATCATGCCAATTTGAGCCATTCTACCCTTGCACTATTTTATTTGGTCATACTAGGTTGATTTGATTTGATTCCTACAAAAAAATCAAATCAAATTCAATCGTTTGTATTTTTTGCCATTTATTTGATTTGATTTTAATTTTAAATAATAAAAAATCAAAATAAAATAAATAATGAAGAAAATAAAGTGTGGATGCTTATTTGGGTCGTGGACTATGTCCCCAATTAGATTCAATCATGAAAAGCTAGGCCCATTTGACAAAAAATTCACTTTTGAGTACATTTGACTTTTGACAATTTCCCAAAAATGGCCAACTTTGACAATGCATATCTCCTCCAATTTTAACCCTAGAGAGGTGTTCTTGGACTTTTTAGAAATATTAGGATGTCTCTTAAACAACCCTTTTGGTTTCATCTCAATTGGGTCTTCCATGTTCATGTAAGAAGCTTTGACCCAAAAGGTGTTTTTGTTGACTTTTCAAAAGGACCTATATTGTAGAAATTCATATCTTTTGATGAGTGCATATTTTGATCTTGTGGGCTGAAGATGAGTTGTAGGGATTTGCATCCTCTTCAAAATGAGCCTTGGATGAAAAATTTCTGATAAAGTATGAAGAAGATATGCTTGGTCAAAGTTTGGTTGACTTTTTCTAAGAAACCCTAATTTAGCAACTTTTGGGTTTTAATGAATTTGGGGCATTCCTTGAGGAATAATGATCAAACATTGATCAAATGATGGATATCTCTTAAAAATTTTGATGTTGACCAAAAATCTTGAAGTTTGACTGTATGTGGGCCACAGTTGACTTTTGACCCAATACAGTTGATTTTCAGGCATCTGGGCAATTGATTGAGCAAACTTCTTGTGAAATGCCTGAAACTTGACATGGATGATCTTGAGAACATATTGGGACCATGGGAGTAATTTGGAACCTTTGGAGTTCCCACACCCTTATGAAAATGGAAACCCTAGCTTGAGGTAC
The DNA here is from genome assembly GCA_948472305.1 of Vicia faba. NCBI lineage: Eukaryota > Viridiplantae > Streptophyta > Magnoliopsida > Fabales > Fabaceae > Vicia > Vicia faba. The sequence continues at coordinate 187,963,046 of OX451736.1, read as the reverse complement.
ATTGTCTTAGGAGAGAGTTTGTCTGGTCAACTCTTGGGCATCCTTGAGCAAGTTGGGGACCTCAATGGGCATGTGTTGAGTAAAATGAGAGGGAAAATTTTGGGGTACAACAGCTACCCCTGTTCAATCTTCTTAAACTTGAGGATGTAGATTGGCTGATCTGCCTTTCGTGATCTGAAGGTGGAAGATGATTGAACACTAGAGTGCCCAGAAATTTACAGTCGTCCGAGATGGTGCTGGACTGTGTAGGTAGTATCGGGAATGGGCTTACAGACTCCATTTGAAGGAGATGAAGGAAGTTCACCACAGATGGGCTTAAAGATGCCATCCGGAAGATATGACGGAGAATCGTCGGAGATGGGCTTAAATATTCCATCTAGAGGATGTTGATTTCCTGAGATATTCCTTTGATGAGAATTCTTGTTCCTGTTGTTGAGGAGGAATCTGTTGAGGAATGTTGGTCTCTATCTTGGGATAAATAGAATTTTAGGAGCTTCAGTTGTCTGTTACTCTACTGGGGAATCATCTCTTAGTCGAGGAGGTGAAAGTGAACTGCTATCTGGTCGTGCTCCAAGCTTTACAGTGATTTGCTGAGGATAATAAGATTGAATGCTATCTGGTCATGCTCCAGGTTTCACAGTGACTTACTGGAGAGATGAGATTAAACTTGCTATCTGGTCGTGCTCTAGGCTTTGCAATCTCAAAAACTGTTATTTGGTCGTGCTCCAGGCTTCAGAAGGAATTAAGTGGTTATCCGATCGCATCCGGGTTTCAACTTGAATTTAAGGCGTACTAATATCTGGTCGTTTCCAGGCTTCATAGTAATTGTCCGAGTAAACTGCTATCTGGCCGAATTCCAAGCTTCGCAGTACCTCATACTGTTATCTATTCGTGCTCCAGGTTTCAGTGTTTCTTGCCGCTATCTGGTCGTGCTCCAGACTTCACAGCATCTTATACCGTTATCTGGTCGTGCTCCAGGCTTCAGTAATTTGGAGAAATTAAGATATTATCCAGTCGATTTCCGGGCTTCATAGCTTGAATTTGAGATATACCACTATCTGGTCGATTCCAGGCTTCGTAGTATTTTGGAGAAATTAAGATATTATCCGGTCGATTTTCGGGCTTCATAGCTTGAATTTGAGATATACCACTATCTGGTCGATTCCAGGCTTCATAGTATTTTGTACTGTTATCCGGTCGTGCTTCAGGCTTCACAGTATGATGCATTGTTGGTTGACTATTATCCGGTCAGTTTCCGGGATTCCTAGCTTTTTTAACTGGAATAGAAATCTTAGTATCGACTTGACTGAACCAGGGAAAGGTCTCGAGTTGTCTTCAATTGGGAGAGAAATCTTAGTATCGATTTGACTAAACTCAGGAGAGGTGTCAGATTAACTTTGACTGGCATAGAAATCAGGGGAATCCTAGCGGTGATTTGGCTGATCCAGGCGAAAGTCTTAGAACATCTTCAACTAGAATAGAAACCTTAGTGTCAGTTTGAATGAACCAGAGAAAATTTGTGAGAACTTCAAATGGGAGAGAAATCTTAGTATCGATTTGACTGATCCCGGGAGAGGTCTCGGATTAGCTTTGACTGGCATAGAAATCAGGGGAATCTTAGCAGCGATTCGGCTGACCTAGACAAAAGTCTTAGAACATCTTCACCTAGAATAGAAACCTTAGTGTTGGTTTGACTGAACCAGAGAAAGTGTTGGAATATCTTCAACTGGAATAGAAACCTTAGTGTCAGTTTGACTGCACCAAAGAAAGTGTTGGAATATCTTCAACTGGAATAGAAACCTTGGTGTCGGTTTGACTGAACCAGAGAGAACTTGTGAGAACTTGATTGCATCTTTCCTTGAAAGGTAAAGAGTTAGTCGTATGTAATGTCATGATGTATGAAATGTATTGAGTAATGTTTTTCTCAAAATAAATGAGATTGTGTTGTATAATATGTATGCATATGCCATGATGTATGGATATGCAATGCTATTGTGATATTCTCTAACTGGGGAAAATAAATCCCGGACTGCTACTGGAGAGTATAAGGAGTTGAGTTCTTTGTTTCCGCTGGGGATAGCAACCGAAGATGATTAGATGGATATTTACATCCATTCTTCTTGAGAATATTCTGCCGGAGGAGACTCTGTCTGAGAATAATCCTGTGGGGGAATGACTATGTGGGGAATAGAGCTACTCTGTTGGAAGATCTCCTGATTTGGAGAAATAAACTCAGTTGAGGATGAACTTCCATTGCTGGAGAGAAGAGCTTTGTTGGAGATTGAGCTTCCACTGTCAGAGAAATAATCTATGCTCGGGAGATGGCTTTATAAACTGCTCATGGTTATAAAACTCGCCTGGGGAATGCAGATATCAGCTTTCTGAAGGAACCTTCTTGGGGATACGGAGGTCAGACCTTGGTTGTCTCGGCTCTGTGGGGAATATAGGTATCACAACTGTCTCTGCCCCTTGCATCATGCTGAAAAAAGTACATGCGGAGATTTTATGGATGGATCTATGTCGTGATTGTACTTAAATATGTATTTAATGAGTGTCGGGATGACATTCGTCTCTGGATTGTATCTAAACTGTACTTGAAACATGTGTTGAATGAGTGTCAGAATAACATCCGTCCATGGATCGTATCTGAAAGCTGAATTGTATCTGAAAGCTGAATCTGAATGAGTATCAGAATGGCATCTGTATCTGGAGCGTATCTGAACTGTATCTGAAAGCTGAATCTGAATGAGTAACAGAATGGCATCCGTATCTGGAGCGTATCTGAACTGTATCTAAAATCTGAATTTGAATGAGTATCAGAATGGCATCCGGATCTGGAGCGTATCTGAACTGTATCTGAAAGCTGAATCTGAATAAGTATCAGAATGGCATCTGTATCTGGAGCGTATTTGAACTATATCTGAAAGCTGAATCTGAATAAGTATCAGAATGGCATCCGCATCTGGAGCGTATCTAAAAGTTGAATCTGAATGAGTATCAGAATGGCATCTGTATCTAGATCGTATCTGAACTGTTTCTCGATTCTGGTGCTCTTGATGAATGTTGATCAACATATAAGTCTTCCACTGATAGACAGATGACGGGACATAGTCGTACGTTTTAAATCCCTAACTCTTGCCTGGACCGCCCTTTTGGGTTTTCAGTCCACCGGGATACCCGTTTGCCCAAGCCGCCTTTTCAGGTTTTCGACTTGTCGGGTGTATAGATTTTTTTTTATGTATATCCCTAACTTTTGCCCGAACCCTTTTGGTTCGCCGAGATTCCCTTATTTTTGCCTACGTGTGTCAACCTAGCGGGTCTTTTTTTTTCATGCGTAGTAATTTCCGACTATGTCCATGCTTTCAGGATGTAGAGAGTTATCATTATCCATAGTGTTGTGTGGTAGTACTGTCAAAAATCTTTCCTTGATGGCACATGATTCGTTGCTGGAATGCGTGCGTAATGCCCCAAGCGATCCAGACTGAGATCTGCCCCTGGTTATTTGGAACTTTTGGAGATACTGCCCCAGGTGTGTTTAGACATCATGTCATGCCCCTTGCTTATGGAAGACCTATTATTGGAAGTGTCTTTCCCGCTGAGGTGATTCTGTCCATTGAGAGGATGTATGTTCATTGAATATCCATTATGCGGATTTCTTTGCCGTCAAACAATTAGTCATATGCAAACAATGTCATTTAAAGAATGCAAAACTCATGCCTGTCTTGTAAATTTTTTAAAAATGTGTTTTATGTAGTAAAACGAAATTTGCAAGAATGTGATATCAACTCAGGATTCGTAACAAAGCCTACAGGAGTCAGGATACCTTTGTAACAGTATGCTCTCAAACTAACCAATGCTTCAGCTAGTACTTTTAAGGGTTATAACATTACCTGGTTCACGGTTCAAGAAACAAAGGATCAAGGATCAAATTTTATTTGTACCCAACCCGCTCTTCGTGATGTTCTTCAGTCCTATGCTCAGTTAATTGCGCGTTTAGATCCTGATTGAGTCTGGAATCTTTGCTCTGATACTTGGTGATGATTTGTTTTGAAAAGGAAGTCATTTTTGTAATCTTCTTTTTGTCGAGGATTTGTAGTAACCTCTTTTTTTAGTTTTTGTTATCCCTTTTACCTGAACTGTTTCTTTTGTGATTACAGTCAGCGGGATACCCCGATTTTTCTCTTAAGTCTCCTTCGTAGGTTTTGACTTAATGGGCTTTTATTTCGAGAGATAATGACTGCCTATCTTGACGATTATACGGAACCATCACCGTCTTTTGTTTTGGAAGGACATCTTTGATGCCATTCATTGTGTACGAAGTGGCAGATTGTGACTGAATGCACCTCTGAATTAACTAAGAAAACTACCCTGCCCCAGGTTATAATTAAGGGTTTTAATTTATGTAAAAATAAAACTCCTACTTTTTAGGCTCAAAGGGGTTGACTATGGATTATCTTCCTTATAACTCCACTGTTTGGGATTTGAAACAGCGCCTGTACATCGTCAGCAGGGTCTGTTCAAAAGCATACTGTAGAGATTGTGGTATCATTTTCGTCATCCTCCCTCTAAGGCTCAGAGTTTTTTAATTGATAGTTGAATATCATAAAATAAAATAAGGACACATTTTTGAAATAGTGAATACGAATGAATTGATTCAAGATAAACATGTGCAATGCATTAATGAAATAACGAGGTTTGATATGAATAAATGTTCAAACAAATCAAAAGAAAATTACACACTGAAAATTCTAATGAACGAAAAGTCTTCTTGTGAGAACTTATCACTTCAGATGCTATGCCTTGGAGGGATGGCAGAAGAACTCACCCTGACCGTCTTGTGCGGATTATAGCGCTCCTTCATCAATCAGGTCTTGAGTTTTATTTCTCAACGCCCAACAGCTGTTGGTGTCATATCCAATACTGTTGGAGTGGTACGCACATCTTGCATTTGGATTGTACCTTGGGGAGGCTATGTTGGGATTCTGAGGAGGGTCCCTTAACATAATCAACTTGGCCTTCAACATGCGTTGCAATGCTTGAGCCAATGACATGTTGATTTCGGTGAAGCGTCTTTCAGATGTATTCTTCTTATGCCGATTGCCCCGTTGTCGTTGGTGAGGTTGTGGTTGGGCTTGTGATGTAGTAGCAATCTGGAAAGGTCTGTTCCTGACCAAACCAACCTCTTCTCTCACTGGGGGATGATTAATGCTTTGATCCACAATTTTAACTGTTTGTTTCATGGATCTGCATCCATCTTGGTGAAGCTTGTTGAAGAAGGTTCTTAGCCCTTCTTGTCCTCGAGCTAAGTTTTGGATAAGAGCCAACTGCCCCAGCATCTGGATTCTCATTGCTTCTACCTAAGCTTGCAGTTGTTCCAATTGTTCATCCTTTTTGTTGTCAGGATGTTCCTTGGTCAGATTCCCGGCGAAGAGTGTTTTCAAGTCTTCTTGCCCCTTGGATAGATTCGGGAGAAATTCCTTGAACTGGGCATCTTGAGCTTGGAGATCTTTGTTGTCTTGTTGGAGAGTCATTGTTGAAATAAACAGCGAGAACATGAGAGACCTGCTTTGAAACCTGCTTATGCGATGATATGTATTATATATGTATGCAATGTTTTCAAGAATCTCGCGGGGTAAACAAGAAAATGTCAGAAGTTGAATTTTGCAGCTTTGATTGAAGAACTTTGTATCGTTGAGAGTCCTTCTACGAGAGTCAAGCTCACCATATCAAGTGGGTCATAGCCCCTGACTCAAGTTGTGGAGTTTTAATCTTCTGACGACATTGGCTAGAGGAAAATAAATCCCCTTGCCCCTTGCTAGACGTCTGATTTATCATAACCTACATCACAGGCCCTCGAGATCCTTGAAATGGTTAAGGAAATGTTAAGGCATGATGTTATGATGTGCATGTTATGCGTTTAAGCAAAAGTGCAAGGTGATGTAAGCAAGTAAACCCTGCAAGAAATCCAAGTTATTGGACAATGACTGTAAAACAAACCTGCAAGGAACTAATGTTGTCAGGTAATAAAACTCTGCAAGTTGTTCAAGTTGAAAGCACACAAGTCATGCAAACAACCTTAGGTTTAGGCCTGCATGAGTTTTAAGGTCATACCTTATTGAAGTTGGATTAGTTCAACCTGTCCTAAAAATAGTAACCAGGTTCTAAGGGATCTTAATATCACTGATCTTTCCCCCAGCTTTGTTCAATAGGCGATTGACTCACGACCAAACAAAACTCAAGAGTCAAACCTCAATGAGTATAGCATCGAGTATCTGTCGACCTTGGGCATACACCAAGCCCACCATCTCGCTACGCCCTATTGGCCAAGTTGTGCAATTAAAGGTTCTAAGGTCAGTTGATGCTTTATGACACCACGCGACGGCCCCATACATCTCCCTGATTGACTCAAGGATTACGGGTACCAACCAAAGTGACACATCAACGTAGCTACTGCTTCAACCTTGTCGGTATACCCCAGCACAACTCCCTCACAGTTTATTGCTGCTTACCTAAAAGGTGTTTCCCGATCCGGGTGTAGGATCAAATAATCCAAATAGTTCCCATAAATATAAAGCAAGCAAGACAATCAAGAGAAAGCAATTAAATATGACCTAGATCCTAAGGTTTACCCCACTTTATATTTTATCTCCCCAGCAGAGTCGCCAGTTCTGTGATATGGTGGCAGAACCGATTGTTAATACTGGTTTGCATTTTTTGTTTGCAAAATGCCGCGGTAAGCAAGAGTCGCCACCAACTTTTATTTTATCCAATCAGGAAAACAAAAAAGAACAGGAAAAAACCTTTTTCGAGATGTTTCTGAGTATTGTACCCCAAAATTTGCCCTCTCATTTTATCAAGATTTCCCCTCACCAGACTCTTTGAACTCCAGACAGGATTAGGGTTTTGCTCTGCTCAAGACATCTCCTTGCACTGATGACCTAAATTAGGGTTTCAGTCTGCACAGAGATTTTTGGACTTTCAATGCTCAAAGTGACTTTCATACTTCATGTTGGACTCATAAGATTGTCCATACCAAGTTTCAAGCCTTGAATCAAATTTTTGCCCAGTCAATTGGACAGTTGACCTAGAAATCAATTATATTAGGGAAAAAGTCAATTGTGGCCAATTTACAGTCAAACCTCATAATTTTTTATCCACATCAACATTATAGACTCATATGAACCATTTGATCAAGTTTGGACCATAACTCCTCAAGAAATTTGATCAGATCATCAAAAGGGCAAAATGGTTATTTTTAGGGTTTTGACTGCACAAGGGCAATTTCTGACTTTTAACCTAGCCAATGGAAAATTTGGCTCAAGAATGGATTCAAGGACTCAATTGCATCATCTTGACCTATTCACAATGTTCAAAATATCTTAAATGCATTGGATTGACAGATGAATTTTCCAGTCAACTGATCAAAATTTGACTGTACACTAAAAAGTCAAACTTTGACTTTTTGGTCAAAATCAAGTGCCAAGGGTCATTTTTCATCAAGATGTGTCAAAACATGAAACTTGTTCATCAAGAAACCCATTTTTTCAAATTAGGGTTTAAGGTTGAAAATTTTCATAACTTAGAATTTTTCTAAGTTATGAAATTTTCTTAATTTTTCCCAACTTTGCCCAACATTTTCATCATGATGAAATTGGATTCAAACAAAACTTCCAACATGAAAGTTGTAGTCCTCCACAAAGTCTACAACTTTGATTCACAAAGTTTTCCAAAAAGAAGCTTGGATCTCAAGTTATGATTTTTGGAATAAGGGTCCATAAAACTTTTAACTTAGTGAAATTTTGCCCTAGTTTAGGCAGGATTTTGACCCATCTTCATGACCATTTTTCACATAGTTCCACTTGGAATATAAAATTGCATTTCAAATATGTAATGTAGAGCATGTGGCAAGCTTTCCAAAATGTCCAAGAACTCTCCAAACTCATTTGTGGTTAGGGAGAATCGAAGGCTTGAAGTTGGTAAAAACTCACTTTTTATCCATGGCATGTTCATATTGATACAAGTTGTAAACTCTAATCAGCCTTGTTTGCACTAGATTACAGGTCTCAAAACCCTTCCATACTCAATAATTAAATGCAAATCCATTGGTCTAAGGCTTTGTTTTGGTCATTAGAGCATTGCACACAAGATTAATCCGTAAATGGTAAAAGGTACATTACCATTTTTGCCAAAACGTGCTTTATGTCAAAACCACATCTCTTGAGCCTTGAACAATATATTGTGCAGCAAATCATATCCACAAACTTGAGGGGCCAAGATCACAAGGGGAGGGCTGATAGATAGCCTGTACAGGCTTGTATTACATCATTGCTCATTTTTGCTTAAAATACAAGAAAGATATCAAATACACTACATCTTACACATCTGTTAGAACCAACCTTGGCAAGCATTTGGAACAAGTTTATCACATCCCCTTGAGCCAGAAACACGAGCCTTTGAGCCCTCAAACCTCCCATGGCACAAAATCATCTTCATTTAGTAAAACAGGGCACTCCCTGCAGTTTGATTTCCATAGCACAAATCCCTCGTGCGTTTTGCCTCAAACTGGTTCAAACACCTTCCATATAACCCATCCAAGCTATCCCAACCCTTAAACACTGACTGTAACTCCATTTACAAGGTTTGCCATTTTTGATTTCAGCTTGTGCAGGTTGAGTTCTACAGGCTTGTTCAAGCACATTCAAGGCAAGCCAGGCATTGAGGAAGGTCAGAGGAAGTTCAAGCAAGCTCCCATACATCTCATGCCTCACTGAAAAGCTCCACATTGCCATACACGAAGTCAACTGAAACAGGTTTTTGTCAACTTCCTATCTCTCTATTTATGAATAATTAGGCTTAGGTTTGTGAATAAAAAATGTAGTATTCATAGCCATGAAGTTGTACATATGCTCAGTTTTCATTTTAGTTAAGCATGCTAAGAGAATTTGATCAATGAACTTCCTGAAAAAATTAGGTTAGGATTTAGGGCCAGAGATATTCTCTCTGGTCTTTGAGAGTTAGAATGAGTTCTTTACATGGTTAGATTTGTCTTGAAAAATGCTACAACTTTGATGTTATGGGTTTTTGCATTAGAGCACGTATGCAGGTTGTTTGGGTTTGAAACCAGGCGCGCGCAATTTTGAGACAGAGGTTGAAGATGAAGTCTGTTGGGCTGGGCTTGGTCCTGGCTCATTATTGACACCCCCCTTTTACTGAATACACCCCCTGGCCCAATTTCTTTACACTTTTATATTTTTGTATTTATTTTCATTTTCTGATTTTTATTTTATATTTTCTAAACATAAAAATACCTAAAAATATTTTCATAAATTTTCACTTTTATTTTTATTTTATTTTTTTAAACATGAAAATAATTATTAAGTAGTATATACTTTTATTTTATTTAATAAAAAACTTATAAACATTATAGAAATATTATATATTTATTTTTTTTCATTTATACCTATAAAATAATATTTTTTCTCATATACTATTATTTATCTAAATATTTGTGTATATTTATATTTTATTTTTTGTACATAAAATAATTAATATAATATATATTATCTTAAAACAAAAAAACTATGGTTTCCACCCTTATTAAAAATAATACTTTTTTTATATATATATTTTTTACACTTGAATATATTTTTATTTTTATTATACATAAATAATATAGTTAATATATTTACTTTCTTAAAAAGAAAATTAGGGTTTACCCTTAATAAAAAAATATATAATCTTTTATTTCTTTTTATATACACTAAATATTTTTTTACATACAGAAAAAAAATAAACAAAACATTTTTGCATATTCATAATATTTTGTATATTTATTTAATTTGTTTATTTAAATATTATTCATTTATTATTTATGCCATTGATTCAATTTGGATGTAATAGTAAAATTAGGGTTTTAATTTCTTGCCAAATAATCCCCATTCAAAAATTGTATCCCCCTCCCCATAATCATGTTGTAATAGTGGTAGATTTACTTTTACGCATTTATGCTTCCAATTATGCCATGATTAGAGATTAGGGTTTGTATGCAAAAAAAAATCCAAAATCAACAAGTAGCTTGACCTAATACAAGACCTAAATGCATGAAAATGACAAACATAATGCACACTTGCACCCCTAGGGTTTCATCCACTTGTTGCCTTTAAAATTGGCCATGTTATGCATGTTGAATATCTTTGACAAAACAAAAACAAAACAAAAGATCATAGTCCCTCGATGACGCTATCTTGGTTGCCTATACAAAATGATCTAGTCCCTCAAAAATTTGCTAAAGATACTTGGCAATATTGCTATCATGGTCAATACGATGACCCGCGCCTGTCCCGTTTAACATCCTAATACAAGGTTGTTTACCAAATGCAATTGTAAAACAACACTGTCAAAAGGGTTAAAAATGTGTAGGAAATACCTTTGAGTAAAAAAGGGTAGAAAACTCTTAGTTACTTGATCAAAACTTGCAAACCATCCTTGCTATTTTCAAACACACCTCACAACACAATTTCAAAATATTTCCCAAATCAAACTTTCAAACATTGAAAAATCTTTTCAAAAGACAATACACCTTTGTATATATTCAAACAAGAATCATTACAAAGGTTGCCATAACGATGGCCTCTTTTCAAAACATTTTTAAAACCACACACAAAGCACCATTTCAAACAATTGGAAAAGTAAAGCAAGTGATCTAAACAAGTAACTAAGATCCCATGGATAACCATGGATGAAAAGGGTGCTTGCACCTTCCCTTTTCATAATCTACTCCCCGAACTCAAGAAAACATCTCAAAGGTCTTTTCTGTGCTTTTTGACCTTTCCTTAGGATAAAATAAAAAGTCGGTGGCGACTCTTGCTAAACCGAAACATTTGCGAACACAAACGTAAAACCTCAAGTCAGTTCTCCCACCGTATCATAGAACTGGCGACTCTGCTGGGGATAATTTTAAAAGTGGAGTAACCTTAGGGTTTAGATCACCTTTACATGCTTATCTTGTTTGCTTTGATTGCTTTACATTCGGTTCTCTTGTTTGGGTTTGAATCCTCCACCCAGATTTTGGGAAACATTCATAGGTAAATAGCAATACGTTGTGGAAACTGTACGGGGTATACCGACATGGTTGAAGCAATAGCTATATTAGTGCGACATATTTGTGGGTACCGGTAGCCTTTGAGTCAATCAAAGAGAATACGGGGCCGCTGAGTGATGTCATGAAGCACTAATGAACTCTTAGAACCTTTACTTGACCATCTTGGCCTTATTAGGGGTAGTGAGATGACCGACTTTGGTGCAGTCCGAAGTTGGTAGATACTCGATACTACACTCATTGAGGGTTATTTTCTTGGAATATTTCGGTCTCCAGTCAAGTGGTTAAACTGAAACAATGAACACAGAAAATAATCCAGTGATATTGAGCTCCTTAGAACCCGATTACTATTTATAGGACAGGTTGAGCCAACTAGCTTCAAGAGGGTACTTACCTATGAAACCCCATGCAAGCCTGAAACTAGGAACTTGTGTGACTTGCTTGTACATATACTTGTTCATACATCATGAACATCATAAAGCATCATATGCATCCACTAACCATTTCAAGGGTTTGGATCTTCATCTTTGTTCTTGTTTTGTAGGTTATAGAATCACTCCGCAAAAAAACTATTCAGGTCAACCTTGTGAGAATCTCTCCTCAACTCAAGGAGCTTACTTCCAAGATTCCAGAGAGTTCTCTCTTTAGTGAAAGACATGGTATACTTCTCAACTTGGTCAACTCCAACATTGAAGAAGACATGGTCAAAGTTATCTTCCAGTTCTTTGACCCCCTACACCATTGCTTTACATTTCCTGATTACCAACTAGTGCCTACTTTGGAGGAATTTTCTCAACTTCTGAGGATTCCTATTCTCCATCAACTACCCTACAACGGTACAGAAAGAGAGCTAAAGCCTGAAGATGTTGCTCAAGCCTTACACTTGCAACCATCTGATATCAAAGGTCATTGGGAAACCATAAGTGGTGTCAAGGGTTTCTTGGCAAAGTTTCTGTTTGAGAAGGCACAAGAATGATGGAATTCTCTAGATCTGCAAGCTTTTGAGGAGATTGTAGCACTTCTCATCTATGGGTTGGTCTTGTTCCCAAACCCTGATCAGCTTATAGATGTGAATGCTGTTAAGATTTTCATATCTCGGAATCCTGTGCCTACATTGCTTGGGGACATCCTACACTCATTTCATACACGAACAATAAGGGAAAAAGGTGTTCTCATGTGCTGCACTCCTCTTCTAGCAAGGTGGTTTATTTCTCACCTTCCCCAATCAGTTTTGAAGAATGAGCAGGGTTTAAGGTGGTCACAACGGTTAATGACCCTCACACATTCTGATGTTCATTGGTGTTCTCGGTCCAGAGAAAATATCATCATAATTGATCGTTGTGGAGAATTCCCTAATGTCCCACTACTTGGCATTAGGGGAGGCATTACCTACAACCCCTATTTAGCTCTGAGACAATTTGGGTATGCCCGAAGGGATGGCCCTCATGACATGTTGATTCCTGACTTGGTTTTTGACTTTGATAATGACGCTCAAGGACTTCGACAAAGGTTTATCCGAGCTTGGAGGATGCCCAACAAAGTGGATAGTAAGACACTGGGACACAAGAATTCCATCCCCCTTGAGCCTTATCTCAAGTGGATACGAACCCACGCCCAGAGTCTTATGATGCCTTACCCCCACATTCTCCCCGTGATCAAAGAGCTTGTTATGGAAGGAGAGGTTCCATACACCCTCCTGCATCCAGACATACCAACATCATTGGAAGATTTGCAAAAGAGTTGGATACAGCTCAAGGAAGAACGGAATACTTTTGAAGCCAGTTTCTACGCCAGTGAGAAGAAGGTTTTGGAACTTACCTGTCAACTCCATGAAGAGCGGAATCTCAACACTTACATCGCGCCAAAGAGGATGCGCAACGTCTTTTTACATTAAGAAATTTTGTAATATTTTTCCCATGGGGCATTTATGTACTAACAAATTTCTTCTTATTAATACGACGTGTGTTCTTTTTGTTTACAACAACTTTGAATTTCCGAATCCTTGAATGCATTACATGAATACACATCATTCATCATATGCATAAACAGGTCTTCACACCAGGTTTCCTTATCTTTCTGCTGTTTATTTCAGCAAGATGGATATAGAGCAGACGGTCAAAGATCTGCAAGCACAGAATTAGCAATTCCATCAACTCCCCATGACCTTAGCAAAGGGTCAAGAGGACCTTAAAGCACTATTAGAGAAAGAGAAGGAAAAGGAAAAGAAGAAAAAGAAAAGAGCGGGTGTAGCTACTTTGGGAAGAAGGTTTGAGAATCAGGCTAGAAGGGTCCTCGATTTCCCCTCGACGTCTGACGAAGGGGTTGGTAAAGGAAAAGGAGTTGCGGTACCTTCCGAATCTGAAGCTGAAGAGGAAGAAGAAGAGGAGGAGGAAGATTACTCTGAGCAGCAGTATCCTCCTGCGGACGATAAGTATAAGAATCTAGAGGACTGGCTGGCAGCCATGGAGGTACAAAGAGTACCTGGGTTGGATTTCGAAGAACTAGGGTTGGTTGCTGGGATCGTCATCCCCCCCAAATTCAAAGTGCTTACATTTGCTAAATACGACGATTTGTCCTGTCCGAAGATGCATTTGCGGTCCTACGTCAGAAAGATCCAACCTCACTCTTCTGATAAGGATCTGTGGGTCCACTTTTTCAAGATAGTTTGTCGGGTACGCAATTGAACTGGTTCTATCAACTTGAGAGATCTGATGTTCATAACTGGGGGATTTGGCTGCTGCTTTCTACCGACAATACCAATATAACGCATATTTAGCGCCTACTCGTACTCAACTACAGAGTATGGGTATGGTCTCTAATGAGGGATTTAAGGAGTATGCCCAGAAGTGGCGGGATTTGGCTGGAAGGGTGCAACCACCATTGTCGGATAGAGAGCTGGTTGATATGTTTTTGGGGACCCTGTCAGGTCCATTCTTTAATCACTTGATCGGGAGCTCATATGCAGGGTTCACCGAATTAATTATGATAGGTGAAAGGGTCGAAGCTGGCATTAAGAGTGGTAAAATTCAGAAGGATTCCTCTGCTTCCACTGCTATCAAGAAGACCTTCCCAGCCAAGAAGGAAGTTTCTGCTGTTTATACCCAGAGAAATCAAGGGAGAATGGAGCGCCGACCAGCGGTGGGGGCTGTGATGATCCAGAACTCCTCAGCCAACCAACCTCGAAGCAGTCAACCCAAAGCTAACCAAACTAGGGTAGAAAGGCCACAACGGCAATTCACCCGGATCAATATGACACCTGCTCAGGTTCTCCCGCATCTATTAAAGTTAAACCTTACCAAGTTGAAAGAAGCGCCGAAAAACCAAATACCTCTTCTCCCTATTATCATTCCAATGCAAAATGTGCATATCATTCGGACAGTGTAGGGCATGACACCAACAACTGTTGGGCCCTTAAAAACAAGATCCAAGATTTAATAGATGCCAAGGAGGTGGAGTTTGATGCCCCCAAAAAACCTAATGTGATATCCGCTCCTATGCCAAAACATGGTCATAATGTCCATGCTATTGTAGAATATCTTCATGTTACTGTTGTTGATGACTTAATGACTCTGTTGCCAATGATCAAGATGAATCTGTTGAAAGTCGGGATTTTTCCAGGCTGTGAAAAAGATTGTTACCTTTGTTCGACCTTGCAATCCGACTGTCCGCTGTTGAAGTCAGACATCCAACGCCTGATGGATACTCAAGAAATCCTCTTCAAGAAAACTCTTGTTACTCCTGTTACTCCAGTCAATGATATTGTTATAATCACCATTTCCGAAAATCTTTCCAAGGTCTGCAAAAGACTTGTTAAGATTACACCCGATCTAAAGTTTGTACTGCTGAAGATTACTATGTCGGGGCCTATCCTATATAAGTCCAACAAGACAATACCGTGGAATTATGGAGGAGAGATCTTCTACCAAGGTGTTAAGCAGATCGAATCAGTCGAAGAAAGTTCCAATGAAGAGACTCCTGATGTGGGGAATATTGCGGGGACAAGTAAGATCACTCGTAGCGGAAGAATCTTCTCTCCAGAGATTGCTCCTCCACGGGAAGTCTTCGGACCCCTAAGTGCTCCTGTGCCTGTCAAGATATCTGTGCGAAGTCCAGTTATTGAAGAAATTGTTACTCCTGAAGCTGTACCCTCTTCTGTTACTGCTGATAAAGGTAAGGGGATCCAAGAAACGCCCGTCAGGACGAGGGCTCAGACTTTGGTTATCCCCGAGACCACCCAAAAGGAAATGGAGGAGATTTTAAAGATAATTAAGAAGAGCGACTATGATGTCGTAGAGCAGCTGGGGCAAACCCCTTCAAAAATCTCTATGCTGGCTCTATTGCTCTGCTTTGAGGCTCATGCCAAAGCCTTGATCAAATTCTTGAAGATGGCACACGTGCCTCAAGAAACTTCTGCGGATCAGTTTCAAGAGTGTGTAACCAGCCTTACAGCCGACAATGGTCTTGGCTTCTCTGATGTCGATCTAACGTCTAAGGGAAGAAAGCATAATGATGCTCTGCATGTTTCGGTAGAGTGAAGAGGGACCACTCTTGCTCACGTTCTGGTTGATATCGGTTCATCTTTAAATGTCCTACCAAATAAAGTATTGGACAGATTGGACTGTGAAGGTTTTACCTTAAAGCCCAGTAATATCATTGTTAGAGCCTTCGACGGTTCTAAGCGGATGGTTCACAGAGAAGTGGACATCCCAATTAAGGTGGGAACGGAAATTTTCAACTCTACATTTTATGTGATGGACATCCGTCCTTCATATTCATGCTTGTTGGGAAGGCCATGGATCCACAACGTTGGGGCAGTCACTTCTTCTCTACACCAGATGCTCAAATACCCAGTCCAGGGTAAGATCATAACAGTTCATGGTGAGGAGGAGTATATGATAAGCCACCTTAACTCTTTCCGCTACATGGAGTTAGATGGTGAATTCATAGAAACACCTTTCCAACACTTTGAAGAGGTTTCTCCTGAAGTTGCGGTAGCCAAGACAATGACTGATGTGCCCATCATTACAAAGCATGTGTCTCGGATGTCATCCCTTAAAGATGTAGAGGTTGTGATCAAGGAAGGAGGAAGCACAGTATGGGGTCAACTGCCAGATTTTCCTTACAAGACCGATAAGTTCGGTTTAGGTTTCACTGCTACTAGCCAGAAAGTTGTGCGTCGCTCCCGGGCTGGAGGACCGCCATTGAAAATCACTCACCATGGAGTTCATGTTTTAGAGGATGATGAAGAAGGAAGCAATTTTGAAGACTGGATCTTTCCAACTATTGAAGGAGGACTGAACAACTGGGAGGCGAAAAACTTCGTTCCCATTACTTTCATCAATCAGTAATTTATCTTTTGAACATTTCCTATTTGGTCTATAATAATTATTAAACAATTCGTACACTCTTTTCGCCTTATGCCTTACCCGGGGCATATAGGTCCATTTGTAAGGGTTTTGATTCTTCATTTTCATATGCCATTTTTAATGAATCATGGACGTTTTCATCTATAAACTTTTGTGTTCATTTTCTTTCTTTTTACATTTTATTTTGTTTAAAGGTGGCTATCCCTTACACACACCCACACTCACAAAATGCAGGTACCCATCCACTCCGGATTCCATGGGTAACAATTCTGCTATGGCCTTCAGTGACTCTGAAGATCTGGTCAATCATGCCGAATATGAAGGTGATGAAGATTGTGAAGTGCCTGGAGAGTTGGCTAGACTTTTGCAACAAGAAGAAAGGGCTATTTTGCCCCATGAAGAGTTTTTAGAGACTATCAATTTGGGTACCGCCGAAGACAGAAAAGAGGTTAAAGTGGGTGCCAACCTGGAGCCAAGTGTCAAAGAGCGCTTAGTTCAGCTGTTGAATGAATATGTTGAGATCTTTGCCTGGTCCTATGAAGACATGCCGAGATTGGATACAAATATTGTGGTTCACCGTCTCCCTACAAGAGAAGATTGTCCACCAATCAAACAGAAAGTTCGCCGAATGAGACCCGACATGTCCGAAAAGATCAAAGCTGAAGTGATGAAGCAGTTCAATGCTGGCTTTTTGGCTGTTACTTCCTATCCATAATGGGTTTCTAACATTGTGCCCGTGCCTAAGAAGGACGGCAAAGTCAGAATGTGTGTGGACTACAGAGACTTAAATAGGGCTAGCCCTAAAGATGATTTTCCTCTACCACACATTGACATCTTGGTCGACAATACAGCTCAACACCAAGTATTTTCTTTCATGGATGGATTTTCAGGGTACAACCAGATCAAAATGGCCCCCGGAGACATGGAGAAGACTACTTTTGTTATGCAGTGGGGTACCTTCTGCTATAAAGTGATGCCATTCGGACTGAAGAATGCCGGGGAAACCTATCAGCGAGCCATGGTAGCTTTTTTTCATGACATGATACATCATGAGATTGAAGTCTACGTAGACGACATGATAGCCCGTTCACAGACATAAGAAGAACACCTCGACCATCTGCAAAAGTTGTTTGTCAGGTTAAAAGAATACAAGCTCAGACTGAACCCTAGCAAGTGCACTTGGAATATAAAATTGCATTTCAAATATGTAATGTAGAGCATGTGGCAAGCTTTCCAAAATGTCCAAGAACTCTCCAAACTCATTTGTGGTTAGGGAGAATCGAAGGCTTGAAGTTGGTAAAAACTCACTTTTTATCCATGGCATGTTCATATTGATACAAGTTGTAAACTCTAATCAGCCTTGTTTGCACTAGATTACAGGTCTCAAAACCCTTCCATACTCAATAATTAAATGCAAATCCATTGGTCTAAGGCTTTGTTTTGGTCATTAGAGCATTGCACACAAGATTAATCCGTAAATGGTAAAAGGTACATTACCATTTTTGCCAAAACGTGCTTTATGTCAAAACCACATCTCTTGAGCCTTGAACAATATATTGTGCAGCAAATCATATCCACAAACTTGAGGGGCCAAGATCACAAGGGGAGGGCTGATAGATAGCCTGTACAGGCTTGTATTACATCATTGCTCATTTTTGCTTAAAATACAAGAAAGATATCAAATACACTACATCTTACACATCTGTTAGAACCAACCTTGGCAAGCATTTGGAACAAGTTTATCACATCCCCTTGAGCCAGAAACACGAGCCTTTGAGCCCTCAAACCTCCCATGGCACAAAATCATCTTCATTTAGTAAAACAGGGCACTCCCTGCAGTTTGATTTCCATAGCACAAATCCCTCGTGCGTTTTGCCTCAAACTGGTTCAAACACCTTCCATATAACCCATCCAAGCTATCCCAACCCTTAAACACTGACTGTAACTCCATTTACAAGGTTTGCCATTTTTGATTTCAGCTTGTGCAGGTTGAGTTCTACAGGCTTGTTCAAGCACATTCAAGGCAAGCCAGGCATTGAGGAAGGTCAGAGGAAGTTCAAGCAAGCTCCCATACATCTCATGCCTCACTGAAAAGCTCCACATTGCCATACACGAAGTCAACTGAAACAGGTTTTTGTCAACTTCCTATCTCTCTATTTATGAATAATTAGGCTTAGGTTTGTGAATAAAAAATGTAGTATTCATAGCCATGAAGTTGTACATATGCTCAGTTTTCATTTTAGTTAAGCATGCTAAGAGAATTTGATCAATGAACTTCCTGAAAAAATTAGGTTAGGATTTAGGGCCAGAGAAATTCTCTCTGGTCTTTGAGAGTTAGAATGAGTTCTTTACATGGTTAGATTTGTCTTGAAAAATGCTACAACTTTGATGTTATGGGTTTTTGCATTAGAGCACGTATGCAGGTTGTTTGGGTTTGAAACCAGGCGCGCGCAATTTTGAGACAGAGGTTGAAGATGAAGTCTGTTGGGCTGGGCTTGGTCCTGGCTCATTATTGACACCCCCCTTTTACTGAATACACCCCCTGGCCCAATTTCTTTACACTTTTATATTTTTGTATTTATTTTCATTTTCTGATTTTTATTTTATATTTTCTAAACATAAAAATACCTAAAAATATTTTCATAAATTTTCACATTTATTTTTATTTTATTTTTTTAAACATGAAAATAATTATTAAGTAGTATATACTTTTATTTTATTTAATAAAAAACTTATAAACATTATAGAAATATTATATATTTATTTTTTTTCATTTATACCTATAAAATAATATTTTTTCTCATATACTATTATTTATCTAAATATTTGTGTATATTTATATTTTATTTTTTGTACATAAAATAATTAATATAATATATATTATCTTAAAACAAAAAAACTATGGTTTCCACCCTTATTAAAAATAATACTTTTTTTATATATATATTTTTTACACTTGAATATATTTTTATTTTTATTATACATAAATAATATAGTTAATATATTTACTTTCTTAAAAAGAAAATTAGGGTTTACCCTTAATAAAAAAATATATAATCTTTTATTTCTTTTTATATACACTAAATATTTTTTTACATACAGAAAAAAAATAAACAAAACATTTTTGCATATTCATAATATTTTGTATATTTATTTAATTTGTTTATTTAAATATTATTCATTTATTATTTATGCCATTGATTCAATTTGGATGTAATAGTAAAATTAGGGTTTTAATTTCTTGCCAAATAATCCCCATTCAAAAATTGTATCCCCCTCCCCATAATCATGTTGTAATAGTGGTAGATTTACTTTTACGCATTTATGCTTCCAATTATGCCATGATTAGAGATTAGGGTTTGTATGCAAAAAAAAATCCAAAATCAACAAGTAGCTTGACCTAATACAAGACCTAAATGCATGAAAATGACAAACATAATGCACACTTGCACCCCTAGGGTTTCATCCACTTGTTGCCTTTAAAATTGGCCATGTTATGCATGTTGAATATCTTTGACAAAACAAAAACAAAACAAAAGATCATAGTCCCTCGATGACGCTATCTTGGTTGCCTATACAAAATGATCTAGTCCCTCAAAAATTTGCTAAAGATACTTGGCAATATTGCTATCATGGTCAATACGATGACCCGCGCCTGTCCCGTTTAACATCCTAATACAAGGTTGTTTACCAAATGCAATTGTAAAACAACACTGTCAAAAGGGTTAAAAATGTGTAGGAAATACCTTTGAGTAAAAAAGGGTAGAAAACTCTTAGTTACTTGATCAAAACTTGCAAACCATCCTTGCTATTTTCAAACACACCTCACAACACAATTTCAAAATATTTCCCAAATCAAACTTTCAAACATTGAAAAATCTTTTCAAAAGACAATACACCTTTGTATATATTCAAACAAGAATCATTACAAAGGTTGCCATAACGATGGCCTCTTTTCAAAACATTTTTAAAACCACACACAAAGCACCATTTCAAACAATTGGAAAAGTAAAGCAAGTGATCTAAACAAGTAACTAAGATCCCATGGATAACCATGGATGAAAAGGGTGCTTGCACCTTCCCTTTTCATAATCTACTCCCCGAACTCAAGAAAACATCTCAAAGGTCTTTTCTGTGCTTTTTGACCTTTCCTTAGGATAAAATAAAAAGTCGGTGGCGACTCTTGCTAAACCGAAACATTTGCGAACACAAACGTAAAACCTCAAGTCAGTTCTCCCACCGTATCATAGAACTGGCGACTCTGCTGGGGATAATTTTAAAAGTGGAGTAACCTTAGGGTTTAGATCACCTTTACATGCTTATCTTGTTTGCTTTGATTGCTTTACATTCGGTTCTCTTGTTTGGGTTTGAATCCTCCACCCAGATTTTGGGAAACATTCATAGGTAAATAGCAATACGTTGTGGAAACTGTACGGGGTATACCGACATGGTTGAAGCAATAGCTATATTAGTGCGACATATTTGTGGGTACCGGTAGCCTTTGAGTCAATCAAAGAGAATACGGGGCCGCTGAGTGATGTCATGAAGCACTAATGAACTCTTAGAACCTTTACTTGACCATCTTGGCCTTATTAGGGGTAGTGAGATGACCGACTTTGGTGCAGTCCGAAGTTGGTAGATACTCGATACTACACTCATTGAGGGTTATTTTCTTGGAATATTTCGGTCGCCAGTCAAGTGGTTAAACTGAAACAATGAACACAGAAAATAATCCAGTGATATTGAGCTCCTTAGAACCCGATTACTATTTATAGGACAGGTTGAGCCAACTAGCTTCAAGAGGGTACTTACCTATGAAACCCCATGCAAGCCTGAAACTAGGAACTTGTGTGACTTGCTTGTACATATACTTGTTCATACATCATGAACATCATAAAGCATCATATGCATCCACTAACCATTTCAAGGGTTTGGATCTTCATCTTTGTTCTTGTTTTGTAGGTTATAGAATCACTCCGCAAAAAAACTATTCAGGTCAACCTTGTGAGAATCTCTCCTCAACTCAAGGAGCTTACTTCCAAGATTCCAGAGAGTTCTCTCTTTAGTGAAAGACATGGTATACTTCTCAACTTGGTCAACTCCAACATTGAAGAAGACATGGTCAAAGTTATCTTCCAGTTCTTTGACCCCCTACACCATTGCTTTACATTTCCTGATTACCAACTAGTGCCTACTTTGGAGGAATTTTCTCAACTTCTGAGGATTCCTATTCTCCATCAACTACCCTACAACGGTACAGAAAGAGAGCTAAAGCCTGAAGATGTTGCTCAAGCCTTACACTTGCAACCATCTGATATCAAAGGTCATTGGGAAACCATAAGTGGTGTCAAGGGTTTCTTGGCAAAGTTTCTGTTTGAGAAGGCACAAGAATGATGGAATTCTCTAGATCTGCAAGCTTTTGAGGAGATTGTAGCACTTCTCATCTATGGGTTGGTCTTGTTCCCAAACCCTGATCAGCTTATAGATGTGAATGCTGTTAAGATTTTCATATCTCGGAATCCTGTGCCTACATTGCTTGGGGACATCCTACACTCATTTCATACACGAACAATAAGGGAAAAAGGTGTTCTCATGTGCTGCACTCCTCTTCTAGCAAGGTGGTTTATTTCTCACCTTCCCCAATCAGTTTTGAAGAATGAGCAGGGTTTAAGGTGGTCACAACGGTTAATGACCCTCACACATTCTGATGTTCATTGGTGTTCTCGGTCCAGAGAAAATATCATCATAATTGATCGTTGTGGAGAATTCCCTAATGTCCCACTACTTGGCATTAGGGGAGGCATTACCTACAACCCCTATTTAGCTCTGAGACAATTTGGGTATGCCCGAAGGGATGGCCCTCATGACATGTTGATTCCTGACTTGGTTTTTGACTTTGATAATGACGCTCAAGGACTTCGACAAAGGTTTATCCGAGCTTGGAGGATGCCCAACAAAGTGGATAGTAAGACACTGGGACACAAGAATTCCATCCCCCTTGAGCCTTATCTCAAGTGGATACGAACCCACGCCCAGAGTCTTATGATGCCTTACCCCCACATTCTCCCCGTGATCAAAGAGCTTGTTATGGAAGGAGAGGTTCCATACACCCTCCTGCATCCAGACATACCAACATCATTGGAAGATTTGCAAAAGAGTTGGATACAGCTCAAGGAAGAACGGAATACTTTTGAAGCCAGTTTCTACGCCAGTGAGAAGAAGGTTTTGGAACTTACCTGTCAACTCCATGAAGAGCGGAATCTCAACACTTACATCGCGCCAAAGAGGATGCGCAACGTCTTTTTACATTAAGAAATTTTGTAATATTTTTCCCATGGGGCATTTATGTACTAACAAATTTCTTCTTATTAATACGACGTGTGTTCTTTTTGTTTACAACAACTTTGAATTTCCGAATCCTTGAATGCATTACATGAATACACATCATTCATCATATGCATAAACAGGTCTTCACACCAGGTTTCCTTATCTTTCTGCTGTTTATTTCAGCAAGATGGATATAGAGCAGACGGTCAAAGATCTGCAAGCACAGAATTAGCAATTCCATCAACTCCCCATGACCTTAGCAAAGGGTCAAGAGGACCTTAAAGCACTATTAGAGAAAGAGAAGGAAAAGGAAAAGAAGAAAAAGAAAAGAGCGGGTGTAGCTACTTTGGGAAGAAGGTTTGAGAATCAGGCTAGAAGGGTCCTCGATTTCCCCTCGACGTCTGACGAAGGGGTTGGTAAAGGAAAAGGAGTTGCGGTACCTTCCGAATCTGAAGCTGAAGAGGAAGAAGAAGAGGAGGAGGAAGATTACTCTGAGCAGCAGTATCCTCCTGCGGACGATAAGTATAAGAATCTAGAGGACTGGCTGGCAGCCATGGAGGTACAAAGAGTACCTGGGTTGGATTTCGAAGAACTAGGGTTGGTTGCTGGGATCGTCATCCCCCCCAAATTCAAAGTGCTTACATTTGCTAAATACGACGATTTGTCCTGTCCGAAGATGCATTTGCGGTCCTACGTCAGAAAGATCCAACCTCACTCTTCTGATAAGGATCTGTGGGTCCACTTTTTCAAGATAGTTTGTCGGGTACGCAATTGAACTGGTTCTATCAACTTGAGAGATCTGATGTTCATAACTGGGGGATTTGGCTGCTGCTTTCTACCGACAATACCAATATAACGCATATTTAGCGCCTACTCGTACTCAACTACAGAGTATGGGTATGGTCTCTAATGAGGGATTTAAGGAGTATGCCCAGAGTGGCGGGATTTGGCTGGAAGGGTGCAACCACCATTGTCGGATAGAGAGCTGGTTGATATGTTTTTGGGGACCCTGTCAGGTCCATTCTTTAATCACTTGATCGGGAGCTCATATGCAGGGTTCACCGAATTAATTATGATAGGTGAAAGGGTCGAAGCTGGCATTAAGAGTGGTAAAATTCAGAAGGATTCCTCTGCTTCCACTGCTATCAAGAAGACCTTCCCAGCCAAGAAGGAAGTTTCTGCTGTTTATACCCAGAGAAATCAAGGGAGAATGGAGCGCCGACCAGC
The DNA here is from genome assembly GCA_948472305.1 of Vicia faba. NCBI lineage: Eukaryota > Viridiplantae > Streptophyta > Magnoliopsida > Fabales > Fabaceae > Vicia > Vicia faba. The sequence continues at coordinate 187,939,028 of OX451736.1, read as the reverse complement.
GGTGGGGGCTGTGATGATCCAGAACTCCTCAGCCAACCAACCTCGAAGCAGTCAACCCAAAGCTAACCAAACTAGGGTAGAAAGGCCACAACGGCAATTCACCCGGATCAATATGACACCTGCTCAGGTTCTCCCGCATCTATTAAAGTTAAACCTTACCAAGTTGAAAGAAGCGCCGAAAAACCAAATACCTCTTCTCCCTATTATCATTCCAATGCAAAATGTGCATATCATTCGGACAGTGTAGGGCATGACACCAACAACTGTTGGGCCCTTAAAAACAAGATCCAAGATTTAATAGATGCCAAGGAGGTGGAGTTTGATGCCCCCAAAAAACCTAATGTGATATCCGCTCCTATGCCAAAACATGGTCATAATGTCCATGCTATTGTAGAATATCTTCATGTTACTGTTGTTGATGACTTAATGACTCTGTTGCCAATGATCAAGATGAATCTGTTGAAAGTCGGGATTTTTCCAGGCTGTGAAAAAGATTGTTACCTTTGTTCGACCTTGCAATCCGACTGTCCGCTGTTGAAGTCAGACATCCAACGCCTGATGGATACTCAAGAAATCCTCTTCAAGAAAACTCTTGTTACTCCTGTTACTCCAGTCAATGATATTGTTATAATCACCATTTCCGAAAATCTTTCCAAGGTCTGCAAAAGACTTGTTAAGATTACACCCGATCTAAAGTTTGTACTGCTGAAGATTACTATGTCGGGGCCTATCCTATATAAGTCCAACAAGACAATACCGTGGAATTATGGAGGAGAGATCTTCTACCAAGGTGTTAAGCAGATCGAATCAGTCGAAGAAAGTTCCAATGAAGAGACTCCTGATGTGGGGAATATTGCGGGGACAAGTAAGATCACTCGTAGCGGAAGAATCTTCTCTCCAGAGATTGCTCCTCCACGGGAAGTCTTCGGACCCTAAGTGCTCCTGTGCCTGTCAAGATATCTGTGCGAAGTCCAGTTATTGAAGAAATTGTTACTCCTGAAGCTGTACCCTCTTCTGTTACTGCTGATAAAGGTAAGGGGATCCAAGAAACGCCCGTCAGGACGAGGGCTCAGACTTTGGTTATCCCCGAGACCACCCAAAAGGAAATGGAGGAGATTTTAAAGATAATTAAGAAGAGCGACTATGATGTCGTAGAGCAGCTGGGGCAAACCCCTTCAAAAATCTCTATGCTGGCTCTATTGCTCTGCTTTGAGGCTCATGCCAAAGCCTTGATCAAATTCTTGAAGATGGCACACGTGCCTCAAGAAACTTCTGCGGATCAGTTTCAAGAGTGTGTAACCAGCCTTACAGCCGACAATGGTCTTGGCTTCTCTGATGTCGATCTAACGTCTAAGGGAAGAAAGCATAATGATGCTCTGCATGTTTCGGTAGAGTGAAGAGGGACCACTCTTGCTCACGTTCTGGTTGATATCGGTTCATCTTTAAATGTCCTACCAAATAAAGTATTGGACAGATTGGACTGTGAAGGTTTTACCTTAAAGCCCAGTAATATCATTGTTAGAGCCTTCGACGGTTCTAAGCGGATGGTTCACAGAGAAGTGGACATCCCAATTAAGGTGGGAACAGAAATTTTCAACTCTACATTTTATGTGATGGACATCCGTCCTTCATATTCATGCTTGTTGGGAAGGCCATGGATCCACAACGTTGGGGCAGTCACTTCTTCTCTACACCAGATGCTCAAATACCCAGTCCAGGGTAAGATCATAACAGTTCATGGTGAGGAGGAGTATATGATAAGCCACCTTAACTCTTTCCGCTACATGGAGTTAGATGGTGAATTCATAGAAACACCTTTCCAACACTTTGAAGAGGTTTCTCCTGAAGTTGCGGTAGCCAAGACAATGACTGATGTGCCCATCATTACAAAGCATGTGTCTCGGATGTCATCCCTTAAAGATGTAGAGGTTGTGATCAAGGAAGGAGGAAGCACAGTATGGGGTCAACTGCCAGATTTTCCTTACAAGACCGATAAGTTCGGTTTAGGTTTCACTGCTACTAGCCAGAAAGTTGTGCGTCGCTCCCGGGCTGGAGGACCGCCATTGAAAATCACTCACCATGGAGTTCATGTTTTAGAGGATGATGAAGAAGGAAGCAATTTTGAAGACTGGATCTTTCCAACTATTGAAGGAGGACTGAACAACTGGGAGGCGAAAAACTTCGTTCCCATTACTTTCATCAATCAGTAATTTATCTTTTGAACATTTCCTATTTGGTCTATAATAATTATTAAACAATTCGTACACTCTTTTCGCCTTATGCCTTACCCGGGGCATATAGGTCCATTTGTAAGGGTTTTGATTCTTCATTTTCATATGCCATTTTTAATGAATCATGGACGTTTTCATCTATAAAATTTTGTGTTCATTTTCTTTCTTTTTACATTTTATTTTGTTTAAAGGTGGCTATCCCTTACACACACCCACACTCACAAAATGCAGGTACCCATCCACTCCGGATTCCATGGGTAACAATTCTGCTATGGCCTTCAGTGACTCTGAAGATCTGGTCAATCATGCCGAATATGAAGGTGATGAAGATTGTGAAGTGCCTGGAGAGTTGGCTAGACTTTTGCAACAAGAAGAAAGGGCTATTTTGCCCCATGAAGAGTTTTTAGAGACTATCAATTTGGGTACCGCCGAAGACAGAAAAGAGGTTAAAGTGGGTGCCAACCTGGAGCCAAGTGTCAAAGAGCGCTTAGTTCAGCTGTTGAATGAATATGTTGAGATCTTTGCCTGGTCCTATGAAGACATGCCGAGATTGGATACAAATATTGTGGTTCACCGTCTCCCTACAAGAGAAGATTGTCCACCAATCAAACAGAAAGTTCGCCGAATGAGACCCGACATGTCCGAAAAGATCAAAGCTGAAGTGATGAAGCAGTTCAATGCTGGCTTTTTGGCTGTTACTTCCTATCCATAATGGGTTTCTAACATTGTGCCCGTGCCTAAGAAGGACGGCAAAGTCAGAATGTGTGTGGACTACAGAGACTTAAATAGGGCTAGCCCTAAAGATGATTTTCCTCTACCACACATTGACATCTTGGTCGACAATACAGCTCAACACCAAGTATTTTCTTTCATGGATGGATTTTCAGGGTACAACCAGATCAAAATGGCCCCCGGAGACATGGAGAAGACTACTTTTGTTATGCAGTGGGGTACCTTCTGCTATAAAGTGATGCCATTCGGACTGAAGAATACCGGGGAAACCTATCAGCGAGCCATGGTAGCTTTTTTTCATGACATGATACATCATGAGATTGAAGTCTACGTAGACGACATGATAGCCCGTTCACATACATAAGAAGAACACCTCGACCATCTGCAAAAGTTGTTTGTCAGGTTAAAAGAATACAAGCTCAGACTGAACCCTAGCAAGTGCACTTTCGGAGTCAGGTCCGGTAAACTTTTGGGATTCATCGTCAGTAACAAAGGCATCGAGGTTGATCCTGCCAAAGTCAAAGCTATACAAGAAATGCCTGCCCCTCGCACTGAGAAGGAGGTCAGAGGTTTCTTGGGACGCCTAAACTACATCGCAAGGTTCATCTCTCACCTAACATCTACTTGTGAACCAATCTTCAAGTTGTTGAAGAAAGATCAGGTGGTTGAATGGAACAACGATTGTCAAGTCGCTTTCGATAAAATCAAGGAGTATTTGCTGGAACCTCCTATCTTGATGCCACCCGTCGAAGGAAGGTCGTTAATCATGTATCTGACTGTTTTGGATAATTCAATAGGGTGCATATTGGGCCAACATGACGAGTCTGGCCGAAAAGAGCATGCCATTTATTACCTTAGCAAAAAGTTTACCGACTGTGAGACTCGCTACTCACTGCTCGAAAAAAATTGCTGCGCTTTGGTATGGGTTTCTCGCCGGCTAAGGCAGTATATGTTGACACATACCACTTTGTTGATTTCTAAAATGGATCCGATCAAGTACATCTTCGAGAAGCCTGCTTCATCCGAAAGAATCGCTAAATGGCAGATGATCCTGACAGAGTATGATATCCAGTACACAACCCAAAAAGCTATAAAGGGGGGTGTACTAGCTGACCATCTAGCTCATCAAGCCGTCGAAGATTACCAATCTATGAGGTTCGACTTCCCTGACGAGGATATTATGACATTGGACAACATTAAAGGTAACGGACCGTATGACGGACCTGAACAAGGATCCCGATGGACTCTGTACTTTGATGGTGCCTCCAACGCACTTGGGAACGGTATCGGCGCAGTACTTATCTCTCCAGAAGGTTTCCATACACCTTTCACTGCTAGACTCTGCTTCAGCTGCACCAATAACATGGCCGAGTATGAAGCTTGTATATTTGGTCTCAAGGCTTCTATTGACTTGGGAATCAAATCTTTGGTTGTATTTGGGGACACAGCTTTGGTTATCAGTCAAATAAAAGGAGAGTGGGATACTAAGCACCCTAACCTCATCCCTTACAAAGAACACGTCCTGACATTGTTACCACTGTTAAAGCAGATTACCTTCGAGCACTTCCCGCGAGAAGAGAATCACCTAGCAGATGCGCTAGCTACAATGTCATCCATGTTTAAACTTAACTGGGATAATGAGGCACCTCAAATCACCATTGAACAAATGGACGAACCTGCACATTGTCACGAGATTAATACCGAAGAAGTGGTGGACCGACCTTGGTTTCATGACGTCAAAAGGTATCTCGAAGCACAAGAATACCCTGAAGGAGCTTCAGTCAACGACAAAAAGTTCTTAAGGAGGTTCGCTGCCAAGTTCTTTCTCAACAATGGTATCCTATACAAGCGCAATCTTGATTGTGTCCTACTCCGATGTGTGGACAAGGTTGAAGCTGAGCAGATTATGGCTGAACTGCATAATGGCACTTTTGGCACCCACTCAAGCGGTCATACGATGGCTAAGAAGATTCTACAGGCAGGCTACTACTGGTCTACCATGGAAGCTGATTGTCATCAACACTCCCGTACTTGTCACATATGCCAAATCTATGTTGACAAGGTACATATTCCCCCAGTTCCTCTCAATGTCTTAACAGCTCCTTGGCCATTCGCGATGTGGGGAATCGACATGATTGGAGAGATCAAGCCTACAACATCCAATGGACACTGTTTCATCTTGGTGGCCATTGATTACTTTACCAAGTGGGTCGAAGCAGCTTCCTTTGCCTCTGTTACAAAGAATGTGGTTTCCCGCTTCATCAAGAAGAACCTCATATGCCGGTATGGTATCCCCGACAGGATCATCACTGACAACGGTACGAATTTGAACAATACTATGATCACCGCTCTGTGCGAGCAGTTCAAGATTCAACATCACAATTCATCTCCCTATTGGCCTAAGATGAACGGTGTTGTCGAAGCTGCGAACAAAAATATCAAAAAGATCATACAAAAGATGACAGTCTCCTACAAGGACTGACATGAGATGTTACCGTTTGCTCTACACGGGTACCGTACCACGGCACGCACTTCAACTGGGGCAACCCCCTTTTCTTTGGTATATGGCATGGAAGTTGTTTTACCTATGGAAGTTCAGATTCCTTCCTTGAGAATCATGAAGGATGCTGGTTTGAGTGAAGACGATTGGATTCAGACCCGGCTTGATCAACTTAACTTGATTGACGAGAAGCGACTTGCTGCTGTTTTCCATGGTCAGGCGTATCAGAAACGTATGATCAAGGCCTTCAACAAGAAAGTCAAGAGACAAGTATATCAAGTAGGGGACCTTGTAATCAAGCGAATCATCTTGCCGCAAGGTGATCCCAGGGGCAAATGGACCCCTACTTACGAAGGACCATTTGTGATCAAAAACATCTTTTCTGGTGGGGCAATGATTCTGACCACCATGGACGGCGATGACCCGTTGCACCCTGCGAACGCAGACATAGTCAAAAGATACTACGCATAAACGACCCGACAAGTTGAAAACCCGAAAGGGCGACTTGGGCAAAAATGGGCATCCCGGTGAATAGAAAACCCGAAAGGGCGGTTCAGGAAAAATTAGGGTTAAATAAAAAAATCTGTACACCCGACAAGTTGAAAACCCGAAAGGGCGACTTGGGCAAAAAAGGGTTCCCCGGTGGATCGAAAACTCGAAAGGGCGGTCCAGGCAAAAGTTAGGGAATTAAAGCGTATGACTATGTCTCGTCGGATCACTTTAAGGACAATCTCTTCACGGACAAGCTCCAAGCTTCTGATCAATCTAATCATCTGCGGACGAAGCAACGAATGGACAAAATACTCAGAGTTGTGAAGGCTATAGCAGAATGGGAACCCCATGGAATTGTTACACATAGCCATCTTTCTTTGTATAAATTTTTCTCATTTTTTATGACAACATTCTCTTACTAGGATGTCTGTCTCCTTTGTACAAAATACTTACACAAAGTTAATACAAAGATACTTCAAAGTGCAGGAATTTGTTTGCCTTTTTTTTCTTTTTACACTTGTGTTTTATTTGAAAACGTCCAATGATTTATTAAATGAGCATATGCATTTGAATATAATCACTACTTACAAATAAAACGAAATGAGAAAGGATAATTACTGATAGGTTGAAAGTATAGGAAAACGTCTTTAGGCTATTCTAGAAGAAATCCCCTACAGTATGTCATACAGATCCTCAACATAGCTAAAACCTTGAAATACATATCCCCAGCGGAGTTAAGTTTCAAAATCCCCATCAGAACTAAGTTTCTAAACTCCCAACCCCCAGCGGAGCTAGAAAACTTTGAACTGCAAACCCTCAGCAAAGATAAAACTTTCTTCCCCAACGGAGTCCAAAACTTCAAATCTTAAACCCCGGTGGAGTACCATCCAATTTCCTCCATAAATCCCCAGTAGATTGGCATACAACCCAAGCTCTTGAGAACTCTTCGACGGAATAAACGTTCTCCCCACAGAGTTATTTCCTAGCAGAACGAAGATTCTTGTTCTCATTTCTCCAGTTGAAGCCTCCCAGGTTTTAATTCCCCAGTAGAGATCGTCATAGTTTTCCTTATTCCCCAGGAAAGTCATGAAGGATTCTCAATTCCCCATAGAAGTTATCAAAGCTCTTGTTAATCCCCAGCAGTAGTCCAAAGGATTTCTCAGTCTCAGCAATCAAAGGTTTTGAATCTCCAGCAGCAGTCAAGGGTTTATTTTCCCCGGCAGCAGTCAAAGATTTCATTATCTCCGGCTATCAAGGATTTATTTTCCTCAGCAAGACAGCTAATCGGCTTACATACACATCCATTACATTCACATATCATAAAAATTAATAAAGCACATTTTATTGCATCATACATGTCATGCAACATAACTTTGTGTGTTTTAGCTAACATTTTACCTTTTTCAGGATAAGATTAAAAGCTACCTCTAACAAATATTCAAAGATCTCAAATACAGTACGGATACACTCCAAGACATGGAAGTCATTCTGCTACTCATTCAGGTATCGTATTTCAGATACAGTATGGATACACCCCAGACACGGCGGTCATTCTACTACTCATTCAGACTTCAGCAGTCAGATACAGACTAAGATACGCTCCAAACACGGAAGCCATTCTATTTCTCATTCAGATTCAACTGTCAACTTCAGGTTCAGATGCATTCCATACACGGAAGTCATTTTGTCACCTGTCCGGATCCTAGTTACAGTACGGATACATTCCAGGCACGGAAGTCATTCTGCTACTCATATAGATCTCAACTTCAGATACAGTCCAGATACGCTCTAGACACGGTTGCCATTCTGTCACTCATTCAAAACTATTCCCCAGCCCAGAGATACTCCAGACACGAATGTCTTTCTGTCGCTTATTCAGATTTCAGATTTTGGATACAATACAGATACACTCTAAACACGACAGTCATTCTGATATTCATTCAAGAATCAAATACAGTTACAGCTTGGATACGCTCCAGACACGGACGCCATTCCTTTGCTCATACAAATCCAATCTCCAGATACAACTCAGATACGTTCCAGATACGGATACCATTCTGACATTCATTCTCCTAATTCTCAACAAACAAGTCTTGGATGGAATATTTAAGCCCATCTCCAGCAAGATTCTACCATCTCCAAATGGCATCTTTAAGCCCATTCCCTCAGCTACATTTTGACGAGTGCAAATTTACGGGCACTCTAGTGTCCAATCATCTTTTACCTTCGAGTCACGAAAGGCAAACTCGCCAATCTAACTCTTCAGGTTCAAGAAGATTGAACAGGGGCAACTTTTGTACCCCAAAATTTGCCCTCTCATTTTATCAAGATTTCCCCTCACCAGACTCTTTGAACTCCAGACAGGATTAGGGTTTTGCTCTGCTCAAGACATCTCCTTGCACTAATGACCTAAATTAGGGTTTGAGTCTGCACATAGATTTTTGGACTTTCAATGCTCAAAGTGACTTTCATACTTCATGTTGGACTCATAATATTGTCCATACCAAGTTTCAAGCCTTGAATCAAATTTTTGCCCAGTCAATTGGACAGTTGACCTAGAAATCAACTGTATTGGGGAAAAAGTCAACTGTGGCAAATTTACAATCAAACCTCATAATTTTTTATCCATATCAACATTATAGACTCATATGAACCATTTGATCAAGTTTGGACCACAACTCCTCAAGAAATTTGATCAGATCATCAAAAGGGCAAAATGGTCATTTTTAGGGTTTTGACTACACAAGGGCAATTTCTAACTTTTGACCTAGCCAATGGAAAATTGGGATCAAACATGGATTCAAGGACTCAATGGCATCATCTTGACCTATTCAAAAGGTTCAAAAGATCTCAAATGCATTGGATTGACAGATGAATTTTTCAGTCAACTGATCAAAATTTGATTGTACACTGAAAAGTCAAACTTTGACTTTTTGGTCAAAATCAAGTTCCAAGGGTCATTTTTCATCAATATGTGTAAAAACATGAAACTTGTACATCAAGAAACCCATTTTTGCAAATTAGGGTTTAAGGTTGAAAAATTTCATAACTTAGAATTTTTCTAAGTTATGAAATTTTTTTAATTTTTCCCAACTTTGCCCAACATTTTAATCATGATGCAATTGGATTCAAACAAAACTTACAACATGAAAGTTGTATTCCTCCACCAAGTCTACAACTTTGATTCACAAAGTTTTCCCAAAAGAAGCTTGGATCTCAAGTTATGATTTTTGGAACAAGGGTCTATGAAACCTTTAACTTAGTGAAATTTTGCCCTAGTTTAGGCAGGATTTTGACCCATCTTCATGACCATTTTGACATAGTTCCACTTGGAATATCAAATTTCATTTCAAAGATGGATTGTAAAGCATGTGGCAAGCTTTCCAAAATGTCCAAGAACTCTCCAAACTCATTTGTGGTTAGGGAGAATCGAAGGCTTGAAGTTGGAAAAAACTCACTTTTTATCCATGGCATGTTCATATTGATACAAGTTGTAAACTCTAATCAGCCTTGTTTGCACTAGATTACAGGTCTCAAAACCCTTCCATACTCAATAATTAAATGCAAATCCATTGGTCTAAGGCTTTGTTTTGGTCATTAGAGCATTGCACACAAGATTAATCCATAAATGGTAAAAGGTACATTACCATTTTTGCCAAAATGTGCTTTATGTCAAAACCACATCTCATGAGCCTTGAACAATATCTTGTGCAGCAAATCATATCCACCAACTTAGGGGCCAAGATCACAAGGGGCAAGCTGATAGATAGCCTGTACAGGCTTGTATTACATCATTGCTCATTTTTGCTTAAAATACAAGAAAGATATCAAATACACTACATCTTACACATTTGTTAGAACCAACCTTGGAAAGCATTTGGAACAAGTTTCTCACATCCCCTTGAGCCAGAAACACGAGCCTTTGAGCCCTCAAACCTCCCATAGCACAAAATCATCTTCATTTGGCAAAACAGGGCACTCCCTGCAGTTTGATTTCCATAGCACGAATCCCTCGTGTGTTTTGCCTCAAACTGGTTCAAACACCTTCCACATAACCCATCCAAGCTATCCCAACCCTTAAACACTGACTGTAACTCCATTTACAAGGTTTGCCATTTTTGATTTCAGCTTGTGCAGGTTGAGTTCTACAAGCTTGTTCAAGCACATTCAAGGCAAGCCAGGCATTGAGGAAGGTCAGAGGAAGTTCAAGCAAGCTCCCAAACATCTCAGGCCTCACTGAAAAGCTCCACATTGCCATACACGAAGTCAAATGAAACAGGTTTTTGTCAACTTCCTATCTCTCTATTTAGGAATAATTAGGGTTAGGTTTGTGAATAAAAAATGTAGTATTCATAGCCATAAAGTTGTACATATGCTCAGTTTTCATTTTAGTTAAGCATGCTAAGAGAATTTGATCCATGAACTTCATGAAAAAAATTAGGTTAGGATTTAGGGCCAGAGAAATTCTCTCTGGTCTTTGAGAGTTAGAATGATTTCTTTACATGGTTGGATTCGTCTTGAAAAATGCTACAACTTTGATGTTATGGGTTTTTGCATTAGAGCACGTATGCAGGTTGTTCGTGTTTGAAACCAGGCGCGCGCAATTTTGAGACAGAGGTTGAAGATTAAGTCTGTTGGGCTGGGCTTGGTCCTGGCTCACTATTGACACCCCCCTTTTACTGAATACACCCCATGGCCCAATTTCTTTACACTTTTATATTTTTGTATTTATTTTCATTTTCTGATTTTTATTTTATATTTTCTAAACATAAAAATACCCAAAAATATTTTCATAAATTTTCACATTTATTTTTATTTTATTTTTTTTAAACATGAAAATAATTATTAAGTAGTATATACTTTTATTTTATTTAATAAAAAACTTATAAACATTATAGAAATATTATTTTATTTTTTTCATTTATACCTATAAAATAATATTTTTTTCTCATATACTATTATTTATCTAAATATTTGTGTATATTTATATTTTATTTTTTGTACATAAAATAATTAATATAATATATATTATCTTAAAACAAAAAAACTAGGGTTTCCACCCTTATTAAAAATAATACTTTTTTATATATATTTTTTACACTTGAATATATTTTTATTTTTATTATACATAAATAATATAGTTAATATATTTACTTTCTTAAAAAGAAAATTAGGGTTTACCCTTAATAAAAAAATATATAATCTTTTATTTCTTTTTATATACACTAAATATTTTTTTACATACATAAACAAAATAAACAAAACATTTTTGTATATTCGTAATATTTTGTATATTTATTTAATTTTTTTATTTAAATATTATTCATTTATTATTTATGCCATTGATTCAATTTGGATGTAATAGTAAAATTAGGGTTTTAATTTCTTGTCAAATAATCCCCATTCAAAAATTGTATCCCCCTCCCTATAATCATGTTGTAATAGTGGTAGATTTACTTTTATGCATTTATGCTTCCAATTATGCCATGATTAGAGATTAGGGTTTGTATGCAAAAATATCCAAAATCAACAAGTAGCTTGACCTAATACAAGACCTAAATGCATGAAAATGACAAACATAATGCACACTTGCACCCCTAGGGTTTCATCCACTTGTTGCCTTTAAAATTGGCCATGTTATGCATGTTGAATATCTTTGGCAAAACAAAAACAAAACAAAAGATCATATTCCCTCGAAGACGCTATCTTGGTTTCCTATACAAAATGATCTAGTCCCTCAAAAATTTGCTAAAGATACTTGGCAATATTGCTATCATGGTCAATACGATGACCCGCGTCTGTCCCGTTTAACATCCTAATACAAGGTTGTTTACCAAATGCAATTGTAAAACAACACTGTCAAAAGGGTTAAAAATGTGTAGGAAATACCTTTGAGTAAAAAAGGGTAGACAACTCTTAGTTACTTGATCAAAACTTGCAAACCATCCTTGCTATTTTCAAACACACCTCACAACACAATTTCAAAATATTTCCCAAATCAAACTTTCAAACATTGAAAAATCTTTTCAAAAGACAATACACCTTTGTATATATTCAAACAAGAATCATTACAAAGGTTGCCATAACGATGGCCTCTTTTCAAAACATTTTTAAAACCACACACAAAGCACCATTTCAAACAATTGGAAAAGTAAAGCAAGTGATCTAAACAAGTAACTAAGAGCCCATGGATAACCATGGATGAAAAGGGTGCTTGCACCTTCCCTTTTAATAATCTACTCCCCGAACCCAAGAAAACATCTCAAAGGTCTTTCCTGTGCTTTTTGGCCTTTCCTTAGGATAAAATAAAAAGTCGGTGGCGACTCTTGCTAAACCGAAACATTTGCGAACACAAACGCAAAACCTCAAGTCAGTTCTCCCACCGTATCACACTGAGTATGGGGGGTAGATTATAGAAAGGGAAGGTGTTAGCACCCTTTCTATCCGTGATTTTCCACGGGCTCTTAGGTACTTGCTCATTTTTAAAATTGCTTTAGTGTGCTTTTTTTGAAAACTTTTGTTTTACTTCTTTTTAACCCTTGTTTCTGTCCTCAAGAGTGTTACGAAGTTGTTTTTGAAACCTTTGTTTGGAAAGTGTTTGTGTAAAAAAAAGATTTGTTTGTTTGAGCAAGTACTTAAGAACTCATCTACCTACTCGAAAAAGGTTTGTTCGTTTTCCTTTTAGACAATTCTATCCCATTACTGAGAAATGGGTAGCATCGTTGTTGGAGTTTTTTAGAGACATTCGAAGGGACAAGTACGATCACAAAAGCAATTTTGGGAAATGTTAGTAATCAACCTAAAGCCTTAAAGATCTTTTTCCGAGGCAACATCCGAATGGGTCATTTTAAATCTTTCGGGGCTAGAGGACAACCACTAACAAACCCTATACTTCATGACCGTTTATCAAAGGCAACCGGAGTGGAGTAAACCATAGGAGTGAGCATGTGCGAGTATAATTTTCAGCTAATTTATCTTTTCACATTTAGGGTTTTCTACCGTATTAATTTTCAGTTTGTCTTTCCATACAATCCTATTAACATACATCTAAGCAGTTTATAGTTTACGGAAAAGTTAAAGTCCTAGCTATTAAAGGGCTTTTGTAGATACATAATTATCTTGGACTAAAAATAAAGGTGCGAAATTAAAAACCCTAATTACTATTACAAACTCGGAGCAGTTACAATAATAATAAAAAAGGAAATTAAAAACGTGCAGCGAATTAAATGCGAGAATAATTAAAAGACCAAAAAATTTAGTTGAAAAAATATTTAGGTTATTTTTTTGAGAAAAGATTAATTAGGTTATGTACAAAATAAACCCTAATTTTTAATTATTTTAGATTATATAAAAAGAATTAAATTGCCCTAATTTTAATTAAACTAATTATTAAGGAAATAAAATATTTAATGAAAAAAATATTTTTTGATGTTTTTGTGATTTTTTATTTAATAAAAATTGATTTTTTTGTAAAGAAAATAATTAGTGAATAATTAAAATAAAAGAAATAAAATAAAAGAAAGAAATTGAAATTGGGCCTGTGTTATAAGCTGAAAGGGGGGTGTATGTTGAATTGTAAAGTCCAAAAAGCTGCTGAGCCCAGTCTTTGCGCCTGATTCAGTGCACCCTCTTTCTGATGGTGTACCATGGTCCTCTCTTGTATGGGACGTTGGATTGGTGATGGAGATGATCCATTGGTTGGATTGCTGGAGTGCATGATAGGCTCTTGGCAACATGATGTACAGAATCTGCATTCAGATGTTAAGAAAACAATAAAACGTTGGGACCTTGGGATCGAACCCATGTCCTTTCGCTTTCAACGTGCGCCCTTGCCACTGGAACATATGTTTTATTTGTTAGTATAATAAAAACAATGAATAATATATAAAAAATAAGTGGGTTACTGAACTAAAAAAAACGTGTGTTTTATTTGAATGGCCCAATGATGGTTGAACACATCATCATCTTCTTCCTCCTCCGTCGTGTTAGGTATAGAACCTTTACCTACGGACAAACTTCCATGGCTATAGTACTGCAAGTTTCAAAAATTCACAGCAAGCATGATAAATTAATTCCAAGTACATGGATCAACTCGTCTTGATGCCACGAGCATCATTGTACCCTTTTCTTGGGCCAATTTAACCTGTATAAAAAAACCCTAAAACGGAAAGATAAACCCTAATAATGGCAGTAGTGAATACAGGCATCAAAATGCAAAATTACTTAAACCAAAACATTCCAAATGTCAGTACAAACATAATGCTATGCTTAAAAGTAATTAATCAAGCGTAAATTGTAAAATCAAGTTCAAGTTTGGATATGAAAACCGTGGGTCTGTAGCTCGCGATTCTGGATGTGAAAATGCTTGCAATTGATTGAGACACTTTCTGGAGATGTACAGGAGTCTATTGGTAGTCTTAGAATGGCTTGAATTGTCCTCTAAGCTTGAAACCGATCCACACCTTTTTGCCAAAATTTTGAGTTTTCTTGCTAGCTTTCACGACCTCCAATCCTTGTTTTTTTGGCTTGTGTATGTTCTATATATGTAGTAGAACTGATTAGGTTAACAAAAACAATTTCAATCTCTTGGAATCATAAAGATTTGATTTGATTTTACTCTTGTATTATATCTTTCCAAATGCATCAAAATCATGCCAATTTGAGCCATTCCACCCTTGCACAATTTTATTTGGTCATGCTAGGTTGATTTGATTTGATTCCTACAAAAAAAAATCAAATCAAATTCAATCTTTTGTATTTTTTTGCCATTTATTTGATTTAATTTGAATTTTAAATAATACAAAATCAAAAGAAAATAAATAATGAAGAAAATAAAGTGTGGATGCTGATTTGAGTCATGGACTATGTCCCCAATAAGATTCAATCATGAAAAGCTAGGCCCATTTGACAAAAAAAATGCACTTTAGAGTACATTTGACTTTTGACAATTTCCCAAAAATGGCCAACTTTGACAATGCATATCTCCTCCAATTTTAACCCTAGAGAGGTGTTCTTGGACTTTTTAGAAATATTAGGATGTCCCCTAAACAAACCTTTTGGTTTCATCTCAATTGGGTCTTCCATGTTCATGTAAGAAGCTTTGACCCAAAAGGTGTTTTTGTTGACTTTTCAAAAGGACCTATAATGTAGAAATTCATATCTTTTGATGAGTGCATATTTTAAACTTGTTGGATGAAGATGAGTTGTAGGTAATTGCATCCTCTTCAAAATGAGCTTTAGATGGAAAATTTCTGATAAAGTATGAAGAAGTTATGTTTGGTCAAAGTTTGGTTGACTTCTTCTAAGAAACCCTAATTTAGAAACTTTTGGGTTTTGATGAATTTGGGGCATTCCTTGAGGAATCATGATCAACCCTTGATCAAATGATGTATATCTATTAAAAATGTTTATGTTGACCAAAAATCTTGAAGTTTGACTATATGTGGGCCACAGTTGACTTTTGACCCAGTAAAGTTGATTTTCAGGCATTTGGGCAATTGACTGAGCAAACTTCTTGTGCAAGGCCTGAAACTTGACATGTATGATCTTGAGAACATATTGGGACCATGGAAGGCATTTGGGACCTTTGGAGTTCCCACACCCTGATGAAAATGGAAACCCTAGTTTGAGATACATTGCCTTAGGAGAGAGTTTGTCTGGTCAACTCTTGGGCATCCTTGAGGAAGTTGAGGACCTCAATGGGCATGTGTTTAGTAAAATGAGAGGGAAATTTTTGGGGTACAATAAAACTATTCCGAGCGATGCAACTTGTATGGAAGACTAGGGTGCGCTCCAGGCCAAGGTGAGGAATGGAAATGACTCCTAGGGACCTCGGGAGTGCAAAGATGGCCCAAGATTGGATGGAGGAAAGCTGAAGATCGGGTTTTGAATTTTCACAACCTTTGAACGATTTTGAGAATTTTGAGAGAGCTTTGTGAAGAGCTTTTAAAGAGATTTTTGAAGAGTAATTTCGTGCCCCTTTGCATATGGTTTGCTTATGCTTATATAGAGGTATGAATGAGGCAACATACATGGCAAGGAATTAATTAATCAAACCATGATAAAACAAAAATCAAACATATTAAAAACTTTCCATTTTTTGAGTTTGTTCTTGCCATTTTTGAAGATCCTTGTCTCTTTTTGAATTCTCAATGAACCTGGACCATTTGGATGTATCTTGCACGAAAATATAGGCCTTCTAATAGATCAAATAAAATCCAAATGTCATGTCCCATTATTCTTTGTATTTTTATTTAATTTATTTGATTTAATTCATATTTAAATGAATAAAAATTCAAATAAATATAAATAAAAATCAAAATGGTGCATGGTTAGGTTTAGAGGTCCTTGGATATGTCATAAACATGTTTGAACCCTAAAAGTTAGGTCCATTAACTTAAAAATGCAATTTTTCTCAAAGTTGACTTCATGCATTTTTCACAAATTTGCCCAACTTGTGCAAACCATAACTTGCTCAATTTTCATATTTTGAAGATGATCTTGGACTTTTTGGAAAGCCCAAGATGTCGTATACAATCTCTATGTTTATCATTTTTTTTATTTTGAAGATATTATCATGATGTAAGTTGTCTTGATAAAAAGTGTCTTTTGTTGACTTTTTGAAAATGTCCTGTAATGTATGAGCTTGTATCTTTCAAATGGTGCATTTCTTGAACTTGAGGATAAAAGATAAGTTGTAGGGAATTGTATTCTATTTAAAATGAGCCTTGGTTGGGGGAAATTTATGAAGTATGTGAAAGTTATGCTTGGTCAAAGTTCAATTGACTTTTCTTGGGAAACCCTAATTTAGCAAATCTTGACTTTTGATGGTCTGAGGACTTTCCTTGAGGAATCATGATCAAACCTTGTTTAAATTATGAATATCACTTAAAAATGTTGATGTTGACCAAAAATCTTGAAGTTTGACTGTATATAGGCCACAGTTGACTTTTGACCTAGTCTAGTTAATTTTCAGGCATTTGAGCAATTGATTAAGCAAACTTGTAGTGGAATGCATGAAATTTGTCATAGACAATCTTGAAGGCATATTAGGACCACGACAAACATTTGTGACCTTTGTAGCTTACACATCTTGATGAAAAGTGAAACCCTAATTAGAGGTTCATTGCTTAGGAGGAGAGTTTGTTTGATTAATTATTGGTCAACCTTGAGCAATTGAGGACCTATAGAAGCATGTCTTGAGTGAAAATGGGAGGGCAAATTTTGGGGTACAACAATAGTCAAACTTCAATATTTTTGGTCAACATCAACATTTTGAAGTGATATCCATTATTTGATCAAGGATTAATCATGATTCCTCAAGGAATACTATTAATTTATCAAAAGTCAAGAATTGCTAAATTAGGGTTTCTATAGGGAAAGTCAACTGAACTTTGACCAGGCATAACTTTCACATACTTCATCCATTTTGCTCCAACCAAAGCTCATTTTGATGAGAATCCAGTTCCCTAGAACTTCTCTTCTATCCTTAAGTTCAAGAAATGCATCATTTGGAAGATACAAGCTCATACATTACAGCTTCCAATACAGAGGGGGGACTGGAACAGTATCCTGGAGGTTCACTAATGCTACCACAACATCTTGAAAGAGGTTCAAATTCAAATTGTAGTCTCAAGAAAAATGTTTAAGGCAAAAATCTACAGCATGAGTCGACACATACCCACATGGTTCGACTCATTCTAGTGACAAAACAGGGTATGAGTCGACACATGTCCTTATGCATCGACTCATACTGTTATCCAGACCCCAAAACAAAAGGACGAAAGGTGCATGAGTCGATACAAAACGTGTATGTGTCGACACAAACAGGTTCATGAGTCAACATATCCCATTATGCATCGACTCATACTGAGTTGATTTTGTTTTACAGGAGACAGAAGAGTTATGCGTTGATGCGTAACAGCATTGTGTCGACACATAATAGTTCAAAATGCAGTTTTTCTTTCTTTTTACACTGTCTTTACATTTTTCACAAATTTTCTTCATTACTGTCTAACTATTCAATATGGGCTGATGTTTGGATTTGTTTTAGAGGACCCAAATTTCGTGCAAGTCCAGATTCATGCAACGATAAAAATGGCAAGAGAATCACCCAAAATGGCATGTTTTTCAATTACTTGAACTTGTTTTCAAAAACATGTTTAATGGTTGATCCTTGCCATATTTATCAAGCCATTATGCTCTCATATAAATAAGTATCACATATGCAAGCCTAAGAGGCCCGCATTCCCTGAAAAACCCACACCAAATTCACAAAAAATCATCAAAGTTGTCAAAATCGAAACAACTGATTCAACATTCCACGGTCCATTCCAGGCATTCCTTCTTCCTCCTAAAGGTTCCAGGAGCCATTCCCATTCTTTAGGCAAGCCCAATGCACGCCAGAACTCCCTCATGCCATTCCATCGGTTTGTTGAAATTCTTTGAACTCAAACCTTTTTATTACGCAATATAAATGAATTATGCATACATATATGTGTTCATACTGATGAATGCGGCTGTTTAGAGTCATCACATGCGAGGTTTAACGCAAGGCAGAATAGTTTCCATTGTTAGGGCAAATCTTCAGTCGTGTTTCGTTTTCATGGATACATGGATTTTCAAGCCAGTCTAAGGCCAGATTCGTGACCAGGGCATGGTTTTGTATAGGATAGGGCTCCTTGTTTCATCTTAAATCGCTTATTTTACAAGGACGAGTTTTGGATCAATCGGAGATGGTGACTGGAGTTTGACTCCAGCATCGTTGACTGCGGAAGACTCCGGTGGCCCATGCGTTACTGTCCTATTGGCCTGTTTGAATATTCACGCAGGCATTTTGAAAATCTGTGAATAATGTTGTTTTCATATTATATTATATTTGTTTCATTATGATAATAGATGAGCTAAGTGGCCCAGCGATAAAGCGCATATGTTGAGGAGTCTAAGAACTTGGGTTGGATCCCAGGTTTTGCATGTTATTTTCTATTTTCTAACAATTTCTTGCAGAATCCAGTGCGTTGCACTCCAGAGCGCATACCGTGCACACTGGATCTTCAGCCATAAGATGCCAACGTAAACAAATCCAACCTCTCAAGCTTGCATCCCCATCATAGACTTGCCAAGGTTATTCACACCAAATCATGCATAAGCTTTTGGGTTCAGTCATTATTGGGCCCAGCGAATTTCAATCTTCACCCCCTGCTTGCTAGTTAACACCAGCCCCATTTATATTTGTTTATTTTGTTTTTTCATTTATTTCTTTCAGTTTGTTTTTTTAATCAGAAAAATATTTAAAAATCATAAAAAATATTAGGTTAGCATTTTTCTTAATTAAATTAATTTTCTAAATTAATTGATAATTATTTAAACTATCTTCTTTAATTTAAAACTAAATAGACCTAGGATTTTAATTCATTTTCTTTTCATATTAAAAATATCAAAAATCTTAAAAATTATTTTCTTTTCTTTAATTTCTTTTTTATTTTATAATTAACTTTTTATTATTTAAATATAGATCTGATTAATTATATTTAATTTAACATTTTCCAAAGAAAACAAAATGACAAAAAAGATTTACTTTCACTTAGGGTTTTAGACGTTATTTTCAATTCGCGCGCATTTATTACTTCGTTACTATTTTTTCATATTATTGTACTTGCTTATGGGATATAATAAGCTTAAGTTAGGACTTCACTTTATTACTTTATCCCCAAAGTTTTGGACTTATAAATAATCCCCCTCCTCGAAGCCTTGTAATAGCTAGGATTTTACATTTCTGCACTTTAAATTCCTGCACATTATTAACTATCTAGATGCACGACTAATAGGATTGTATGACAAGAATAATAATCAAACACTAGCAAACCTAATACAGGACAAAAACAACTGAAAACAACACACTCTCACATATACACCTCTAGGGTATTTCCACTTTGGTTGCCTTTGGAAAACAGTCACAACTCTCAAAACGTGAGAGACTTTAGTGGCTATCCTCTGGTTTAAAAGATAAAAAATGACCCTCTCGATGTTGCCTCAGTATAGTCTTAAAACCCTAGGGTAGTTACTAAGATTTCTTATCCAGTTTCCTTTGTGACCGTACAACGTCCCTTCGAACGGCCCTCAAACATCCAACGACTAGGGCTACCTACTCACAAATAGTAGGATAACATGTCTAAAGGAAAAGAGGAAAAGAACAACCTTTCAAGTAAAAGTAGATAGTTCTTAGATGCTATGCTCAAAACAAACTTTCACACATACACAAAACTTCTTTCAAAAACATTTTTCAAAACACTTTGTATACGTTCTCTACCAATCTGAGAAACATTGCAAAGTTCACCATACTAAGGCGCTTTCTTCCAAAATACTTTTCAAACACACAAAGTACAAGGTATTTTTTCAAATGATCTAGCATTTAAGAGCCCGTAGATAACTATATATGGAAAGGGTGTTAACACCTTACCTTTCCATAATCTACTCCCCTTACTCAGAAATAATCTTGAAAGGTCTTTTTCTGTTCTTTTCACCCTTTCCTTTGTTGGATAAAAGAAAAGTCGATGGCGACTCTTGCTTACCGCAACATTTGCAAATAGAAACTCAAAACTAGTATAACAGTCGGTTCTGCCATCGTATCACAGAACTGACTACTCTACTGGGGATATCATAGAAAAGTGGGGTTACCTTAGGGTTAGATCATTTTAAATTTCTTTCCTTGTTTGCTTTGTCTACTTTATTTTTAAATGGTTTGTTGGGGTTATTGTTAAATGTAACACCCCAATTCTACCCCGACAAATTATATAAAATAAAATCAGAGTTATAGAATTTCAATCATACAGATGAATCGGGACGTCACAAATTCTTCTAACAAATTCATTGCATTCATCATGGATATATAACACTTTTTCAAAACATCGGATAAACTATCAACATGACATCTTTCATTAAATAATTTAACAACTACGCAACGGAATTCTTCAATAACATCTTTAAATAAAAACAACAACTTCGAAACATCTCATATTTAATAATAATCAATTCAAAATTCAGCAACTTAAAAACAACAGTCTAAAATCAGCAAGCGTTCATCCCCTCGAGTGTTACATATCAGAGAAATGACATCGACTCGAACTTATTGAAGGTATACAACCTTCACTCTCGATTACCTGCATGTTACCAACATAATGGAAACATTCGAACAGAAGGGGTGAGATATCTAACAATATAATAAAGCGCATGATAATTAATATATTAAATTAGATCACTAATATCACCACTTCTCATCTCATAATCAACAATAATTACAGCATATATATATTCATTCATCAACATCAAATACACTTCATTATTCAATCATATAATGCGACCCAAAACTATGCGAATGCATGTGGTACCATTGGAGCAGAACTCCCATCTCAAAAATCTGACAATTAATAGAGGCATCAACAAGGCATAGCCTTCATCTCAAAATTTGCCAATCCAGGCCATCTCAACGAGCATAAGCTCCATCTAAAAAATGAAATGTATGCGACTCATCATGAATGTAATAACAACACCCAAGTTAACCACATCTCAAATCATCTCAAAACATCTCAATTATCATCTCAAAATAACAACATCTCAATCATCTCAAAACATCTCAATTAACAACATCTCATAAACATCTCAAAATAGCAACATCTCAAATCATCAAAATAGTTTATTAAACATCATTTACTTATCAAACGTCATTTGTTCATCATAATCATCAAACATAACTTTAGTAATAACATCTCACTAATAACTCAGCAGTATATTAATAATACAGTAATCCATCATGTTATTCTGCTAATTTATATCGTTACTGTCACTAATCCTACTGTCATAATTCTAACACCAGCCTCTAAACATCTACTATTCATCGGTTTGTCCAAAAATCAACACAATGGTCATCTACAGGAATTAATTCTAAATCATGCATTATATGCTAGGATTACACTTCTTATCCATCATTTAATCATCTAGAATAAATTTCATCGCGTTAGTTAATCGACGCTTCGAACGACATCTCAAACAGCATCTTAAAACTTAAGTTACAACAACTAAAAACCGATTCTGTCAAAAACCAGACATTATGTATCGACACAAAACCTTATGGATCGACTCATCCTACTTATCTTTTACAACATGGGTCGATGCAAAACCCTATGGATCGACTCATCCTGACTTTAAATCACAGCATGTATCGACACATGCACCTCACTGGTCGACTCATCCTGAGTCTTGAAACTACCATGCATCGATGCAAGCCCTTCTTGTATCGACTCATCCTAAGTCTAGCATTGCCTATGTATCGACTCATCCAGCTTGAGGTCGACACATACTGACCCATTCCTGCATAATTCTGCATTTTCTTCTGTAATCTCACTACGGGAATTATGTTACAGTCCTACAAACCTTAATATAATCATGGAAATTCATCGCCTAACGTTATACCCTATTATTCCATCGATCAAACAACATAATAACATCATTATCCATCAAGAATTCATTAATATTCACCATACATCATTCATAATACGTCCAATTCAAGAACAAATAGCAATTACCTCTAACCCCATATATCAAACATCATGAACCCAATTATAAAGTTAGAACCCCACCCTTACCTTGGATTGAAGGTCGCTCTACAATTTCCGGGTTGAATCTTCGTTCTTGCCGTTTTCCACTTTTTCCAGCAGCTTCACGTTCTTCTCAAATCCTTATTTCCTCTACTGCTTCTTTCTTCTCTACCTTCCCACAAATAATAAAATAACCTAATATTATATTATTCCTTATTTCTTATTGGGCTCAAAATTTACACCTCCTTATTACTTCCACTCACACCATATAGGCCCACATTAAATAATATTAACTTCTAACATTATTTCACCAAATAATAATATTATACCTCGAATATTATTATTTCTCCACTTAATAAAATAAATCCAATTATAATATAACACTTCTTCACAAATATTCCAAAAATAATTAAATTAAATAATTAATTAAATTACGGGCGTTACAACTCTCCCCCACTTAGAATATTTTCGTCCTCGAAAATTTACCTCAAACAAACAATTCAGGATAGGAGTCTCGCATCTTGCTCTCCAATTCCTAAGTCATGCTTTCTCCTGCAGCTCCTAACCAAACCACTTTAACCAATGCAATCTCTTTGCTCCTCAAAGTCTTTATTTCACGATCCGCGATCTGTACAGGCATCGTCTCCACCGTAAGATTATCCCGTACTTGCACATCGTCCATATGAATCACATGAGATGGATCTGAAATATACTTCCGAAGTTGCGACACATGAAACACATCATGCAAATTCGAAAGATTATGCGGTAAAGCCACTCTATAAGCAACATTCCCCACTCTCTCTGAAATCTGATACGGTCCAATAAAACGAGAAGTGAGCTTCTTAGATTTCAATGCTCGCCCAACACCAGTCACAGGTATAACTCTCAAAAAACACATGATCACCGGCTTGAAATTCTAAATCTTTCCTTCGCTTGTCATGATAACTCTTCTATCTACTTTGCGAAGCTTTCATCTTTTCTCGAATCAACTTCACCTTCTCAGTAGTCTCACGAACAAGTTCAGGTCCAAGCACTACACTCTCACCAGATTCATGCCAACATAACGGAGTTCTACATCTCTGACCATACAACGCTTCAAAAGGTGCCATTCCAATACTATAATGGTAATTGTTATTATATGTGAACTCTATCAACGGAAGATAAGTATCCCACGAACCTCCCTGCTCAAGAACACATGCCCTCAACAAGTCTTCCAACGATTGAATCGTCCGTTCAGTCTGACCATCTGTCTGAGGATGATACGCTGAACTCAACCTCAACTTAGAACCCAACGCTTCTTGTAAACTCTTCCAAAAATCATAAGTAAATCTTGGATCTCTATCTAACACAATGCACAAAGGAACACCATGCAGTTTCACAGTCACACTAGTATAAATCTTAGCCAACTTCGACACTGGAAAACCGATATTAATAGGAATAAAGTGAGTTGACTTCATAAGCCTATCAACAATCACTCAAATCGAATCATGTCCTCTCGAAGTATTAGGTAATCCCGTCACAAATTCCATTGAAATGCTATCCCATTTTCATTCTGGAACTTCCAACGGTTGCATCAATCCTGCAGTCTTCTGATGTTCAACTTTCGACTTTTGACAAGTCAAACATGCATACACAAAACGAGCCACATCACTCTTCATCCCAGGCCACCAAAACAAACCTTTCAAATCTTGATACATCTTTGTAGCTCCTGGATGAATACTCAACTTACTTCTATGACTCTCTTCAAGTATCACTTTCTTCATCTCAGCATCATCAGGAATACAAATCCGGCTACGAAATCTCAACACACCTTGCTCATCTAGCTTGAAATCACTATTCTCAGATTGATCAATCCCAACCATCAAATCTACCAGTTTCACATCCAACTTCTGAGATCCTTTGATACTGTCTAAAAATTCATTATTAATCTTCAACATACCCAACCTAACACTCTGCGGAGTAACCTCGCAAACTAAGCTCATATCTCTGAATTTCTCAATCAATTCCAACTCTTTAATCATCATTGATGACATATGTAAAGTCTTTCAACTCAACGCATCAGCTACCACATTCGCCTTTCCTGGATGATAATTCAAACCAAAAAACAATTCCAACCATCTTCGTTGCCTCATATTCAGCTCTTTCTGATTAAACAAATACTTTAAACTCTTATGGTCACTGAACATTTCAAATCTAGAACCATAAAGATAATGCCTCCAAATCTTTAACACAAAAACAACTGCAGCAAGCTCTAAATCATGCGTAGGGTAGTTCTTCTCATGAGTCCTTAACTTCCTCGACGCATAAGCAACTACCTTACCATTCTGCATAAGCACACCTCCTAAACCCATCTTAGAAGTATCACAATAAACCACAAAAGGCTCTCCTGGATTAGGCAACGTCAAAATCGGAGCCGACGTCAACCTCTTCTTCAATTCCGTAAAACTTTCTTCGCATTGAACATTCCAAACAAAAGCTCTACCTATACAAGTCAACTTAGTCAACGGAAGTGACAACTTAGAAAACCCTTCAATAAACCTTCTATAATAACCAGCTAATCCCAAGAAGCTTCTAATCTAAGTAACTTACTTTGGAGTTTCCCATTGCAATACAGCATCAACCTTCAATGGATCTACAACAATGCCACTACCTGAAATCACATGACCAAGAAAACTAACCTCTTTCAGCCAGAATTCACACTTGGACAGCTTCGCATACAACTTCTTCTCTTTCAAAACCTGCAATACTACTCTCAAGTGTTCAACATGCTCTTCTTCTGACTTAGAGTAAATCAAAATATCATCAATGAACACCACTACGAACCGATCCAAATAAGTATGAAAGATACGATTCATATATTCCATGAATACTCCTGGCGCATTAGTAACACCAAAAGGCATCACCGAATACTCGTAATGTCCATAACGTGTTCTGAAAGCCGTCTTCTGAATATCTTTATCCTTCACTTTAATCTGATGATAACCCGACCTCAGATCAATCTTACTAAACACACGAGAATCCACTAATTGGTCCATCAAGTCATCTATTCTTGGAAGCGGATACTTGTTCTTAATCGTCACTTTGTTCAGTTGTCTATAATCAACACAAAGCCTCATACTTCCATCTTTCTTCTTCACTAACAACACTGGAGCACCCCACAGCGATACACTTGGTCTTACAAACCTCTTCTCAAGTAACTCTTACAATTGCTTCTTCAACTCTGACAACTCAGATGCAGACATCCTGTATGGTGCCATAGACACAGGTCTGGTACCAGGTACAAGATCAATTTCAAATTTAACTTCCCTCTCTCAAACAAATCAGCAAGGAAGATGTCTCTCGAACAGAACGATAGAGATCTCCAAACTCAAGACGCTCAGTTCAAGGAAATGTTCCTGAATCTATCCAAGGGGCAAGAAGAATTGAAAGCACTCCTCGTTAGGAACATGGCCAAGAAAGATCCTGAAGACAACAAGGATGACCAGTTGGAACAACTGCAAGCTGAGATGGAAAGGATGAGAATCCATATGAGTAATCAAATGGCTCTTATCCAAATTTTAGCTAAGGGACAAAAAGAGTTAAGAATTCTTATAAGCAAGCTTCATCAAGACAGATACGACCGTCTGGGGCAAACTGCTAGAATTTAGGGCCTAATCAATGATCAACCTCTCTTGGAAGATAGGGAAGTGGATGACATGTTCATGCGGGGGCATGTTGAAAATAAACTCAGGAGCGGTAAAATTCAGGGGACTGCATCTTTAAGCACTCAGAAGAGATCATACCATGGAAAGAAGGAGTCCAATACTGTGTACGACCAGAAGGGCCACAATAAGAATAATCTCAACCAATCTGTGGGGTAGCACGAATCTCTAATCCAGCACTGGTGCAATAACAATGACAAGGCAATCAGCATAAGAAGGATGTGCCCAAAAGGCAATTCACTAAAATCAACATGTCCTTGGCTCAAGTATTGTAACACATGTTGAAGATGGAGTTGATTACGCTGAGGGGTCCTCTTCGGAATCCCAATACCTCTGCTCATAGCTATCATCCTAATGAAATGTATGCATACAATTCCAATAGTCCTGGACATGATACGAATAGTTGTTGGGCATTGAAAAATAAGATTCAGGACTTGATCGACAAAGGGGTGCTAGAGTTCACAAAAGATGGTCAGACTGAAGTCTTCTGCCATCCCTCAAAGGCACACCATCTGAAGTGACTAGTTCAGACAAAGAAGCTTTTTGTTCATTAGAATTTTCAAATTGTAATGTTCTTTTGATTGTTTGAACACTTATTTCATATCAAACTTTGTTATTCCTTTAATGCATTACATATGTTTGTCTTGAATTAATCCATTCGTTTTCACTATACTCAAGCTATGCTTTTACTTCCTTTTTATGATATTCAACTCTCGATTGAAAGATGTACGCCTTTAGAGGGAGGACGAAGAAAATAATACCATAATCTCTATAATATAATTTTGAACAGGCCTTGCTGATGATGTACAGGCGTTGTTTCAAATCCTAAATAGTGGAGTTATAAGGAAGATAATCCCTAGTCAACCCCTTTGAGCCTAAGAAGTAGGAGTTTTCTTTTTCACATAAGTTGAAACCTTTAATCATAACCTGGGGCAGGGTAGTTTCTCAATTAATTCAATAGTGCACTCAATCGCAAGCTTTCCCTTCGTACATGACGAGTAGCGTTGGAGGTATCCTTCCAAAACAAAAATGGTGATGGTTCTGCGTAATCGTTAAAACAAGCAGTCATTATCTCTAAAAAGAAAAGCCCTCTAAGTCAAAACCTATGAAGGAGACTTAAATAAAAACGGGGGCATCCTGCTAACTGTAACCACAAAAGAAATAGTTCAGGAAAAAGGTAGGGATAATAAATAATAAGGAGGAGGTCGTTACAAATCCTCAACAAAAAGAAAAGGTCATAAAAATGAATGCCTTCGCAAAAAACTTTCGGTATCCAAGCAATCGCCGGAACATCAGGGCAAAGATTCCAGACTCAATTAGAATTTAGACACACAATTAATTAAGTATAGGGCTGAAGAACATCACGAAGAACGGGTGGATACAAATAAATTCCGAGCCTTTATCCTTTGTTTCTTAAACCGTGAACCAGGCAACGTTACAACCCTTAAAAGTCCTAACTAAAGCATGGGTTAGTTCGAAAGCATACTGTTACAAAAAGGTATCTTGACTCCTGTAAGGCTTGCTATAAATCATGAATTACTATCACATTCTTGCAAATTTTGTTTTACTAAAAAATGTATTTTCAAAACTTCAAGACAGATATAAGCTTTACATTTTTTTAAATGCCATTGTTTGCATATGACTAATTATTCGATGGCAGAGAAACTCGCACGACAGATTTCAATGAACAAAAATCCTCTCAATGAAAAGAATCACCTCAGATGGAATAACATCTCCAGTAGCAAGCCTTTCATGATCAAGAGACATGACATGGTGTCTAAGCTGATCTGGGGCAGTCGAGTCAAGATTCAAAGAATCCCTCAAAAGCTCCAAATAGCCAGGGGCAGACCTCTATCTGAATCACTTGGGGCATTGAACAAGAGTTCCAACAAAGGGCCACATGCAATCAAGAGAACATTTTCTGGCAGTACTACAACACTTACTACTATGGACAGTGACAATTCTCTGCACCCTGTGAATGCGGACATAGTCGGAAAATACTATGCATGAAAAAAGCCCCGCTAGGTTGACTGGCCTAGGAAAAAATAAGGGCATCCCGGCGAACCGAAGAAGTTCGGGCAAAAATTAGGGATATATAAATAAAACTATACACCCGACAATTCGAAAACCTGAAAAGGCGGCTTGGGAAAAAAAGGGTATCCCGGTGGACTAAAAATATGAAAGGACAGTCCAGAAAAAAGTTAAGAATTAAAGCGTACGACTATGTCCTATCATCTCGTCACCTGTCTATCAGTAGAAGGCTTATCACCCTGGCCAGCATTTACTCAAGACTCCAGGAGTTAGGATACCATTCAAGCTATCCACGAAATCCCCATAGAGTAACCACCCCCAGGGGACAATCTTCGCAGAGTTCGTCATCAGTAAGGATACGTTCCCCAGTAGGTACATAGATAGAGACATCCTCCCACAAAGTCACTGCCATGTCTTCAGTGTATAACCTAATAATTTCAGATATTCTGGCATCTTCTTAATAGATCAAAAGCTTCAACCATCTCTCCAATATCTTGGAGATTTCTTCAGCTTGGTCTATAATTTTCTTGGGTCCTCCAACAGGGTTCCATAAAATCCCCAAACAGTTTACGAAGTTTTCTGTCCCCAATAAAGTTTATTTCTCTAACTACGAAAATCCATCCCCCAGCAATTTCAACTTCAACAAATAGTGAGGAATTACATTATTCATCCCCAGCAGCAGTCAGGGATTTATTTTTCCCCAGTTCAACAACACTGCAAAGAACAACTGATGCATTCACATATTCATACATCATTTTACAAATGCCATAGCATAAGCATACAAAACACATATAGCACAGTCCCATTTATTTAGAGAACATCATCATATAATGCATTTCATGCATCATGACATTGCATACAACTAACTCTTTATCTTTTTAGGAAAAGACCAACAGACAAGCATCATCAACATTTTTTCAACAGTTCCAGATTAATTCCTGAAACCAGACATGACAACTATCTGTGAAAAACTGATTATGGATCAATTCCTGAAATAAGACGGGTGACTATCTACAAGACCAAGTTATAGATTAATTCCTGAAATAAGACAAGGCAATCATCTCAATAACCAACAAAAACAGTTCCAGATTAATTCCTAAAACCAGACAGGGAAACTCTCTGTGATCAGCTGATTGTGGATCAATTCCCAAAACAAGACGGGGTGACTATCTAAAAGACCAGGTTAGAGATTAATTCTTGAAACAAGACAGGGCAACTATCTCAATAACCAACAAAAACAGTTCCAGATTAATTCCTGAAACCAGACAGGGAAACTATCTGTGAACAGTTGATTATAGATCAATTCCCGAAACAAGACGGGGTGACTATCTACAAGACCAGGTTAGAGATTAATTCCTAAAACAAGACATGGCAACTATCTCAATAACCAACAAAAGCAATTCCAGATTAATTCCTGAAACCAGACAGGGCAACTATCTGTGAACAGCGGATTATGGATCAATTCCCAAAATAAGACGGGGTGACTATCTACAAGACTAGGTTAGAGATTAATTACTAAAACAAGACAAGGTAACTATCTCAATAACCAACAAAACAGTTCTAGATTAATTCCTGAAACCATACATGGCAACTATCTGTGAATAGCTGATTGTGGATCAACTCCCGAAACAAGACGGGATGACTATCTACAAGACCAGGTTAAAGATTGATTCCTGAAACAAGACAGGGAAACTATCTCAATAACCAACAAAAATAGTTCCAGATTAATTCTTGAAACCAGACAAGGCAACTATCTGTGAACAGCTGATTATGGATCAATTCTTGAAACAAGACGGGGTGACTATCTACAAGACCGGGTTAGAGATTAATTCCTAAAATAAGACGGGGCAACTATCTCAATAACCAACAAAAATAGTTCCAAAATAATTCCTGAAACCAGACAGGGCAACTATCTGTGAACAGTTGATTGTGGATCGATTCCCGAAACAAGACGGGGTGACTATCTACAAGATCAGGTTAAAGATTAATTCCTGAAACAAGACAGTGCAACTATCCCAATAACCAACAAAAACAGTTCTAGATTAATTCCTGAAACCAGACAGGGCAACTATCCGTGAACAGCTGATGAAGATCAATCCCGAAATAAGACGGGGCGACTATCTTTATTACCAATGGTATGAACTCCCGAAATGAGACGGGTTTACCAACAACCTATTGTAGATCAATACTTGAAACCAGACAAGACAACTATCTACATAATCAAATTTAAGATTAACTCCTAAAAGAGGATGGGGAAACTATCTTCCTTTCTCTTTGGTCAGATGAAGATCAATCTCCGAAAAAAGACGGGGCGACTATCTTTATCACCAATGGTATTAACTCCTGAAATAGGACGGGTTTACCGATAAGTTCCAGATTAATTCCTGAAATAAGACAGAGCAACTATCTGAAGTAACAACTCATCAATCATTGTGAAGCCTGTAATCCGACCAGATATCAGTTAAACATCAAATATAATTTACTGTGAAGCCTGGAATCCGACCAGATATCAGTTAAACATCAAACAAAATTTACTGTGAATCTTGGAATCCAACCAGATAGCAGTTTACAATTATTGCGAAGCCTGGAGTCCGACCAGATAGCAATTAAATTTCTCCAAACACTGTGTATGATACGGTGGAAGTACCGACTGTTAATACTGGTTTGCATTTGTCATTCGCAAAATGTCGCGGTAAGCAAGAGTCGCCACCGACTTTTATTTTATCCAACAAGGAAAAGGAAAAAGAACAAAAAAAACCCTTTTTTGAGATGTTTCTGAGTACGAGGGGTAGATTATAGAAAAGGAAGGTGTTAGCACCCTTTCTATCCATGGTTTTTCATGGGCTCTTAGGTACTTGCTCATTTTGAAAACTGCTTATGTGTGCTTGTTTTGAAAAGTTTTGTTTTACTTCATGTTAACCCTTGTTTCTGTCCTCAAGAGTGTTACGAAGTTGTTTTTGAAAACTTTGTTTGAAAAGTGTTGGTGTGAAAAAGTTTTTGTTTGTTTGAGCAAGTACCTAGGAACTAATCTACCTACTCAAAAAATACTGTTTGTTTTCCTTTTAGACAATGCTATCCCATTATTGAGAAATAGGTAGCATCGTCGTTGGAGTTTTTTATGGACATTCGAACGGACAAATACGATCACAAAAGCAATGTTAGGAAATGTTAGTAATCATCCTAAATCCTTAAAGATCTTTTTCCAAGGCAATATCTTAATGGTTCATTTTAGATCTTTTGAGGATAGAGGACAACCACTAACAAACCCTATACTTCATGACCATTTACCGAAGGCAACCGAAGTGGAGTAAACCCTAGGAGTGAGCATGTGCGAGTGTATGTTTTCAGTTAATTATCTTTGCATAATTAGGGTTTTCTACTATTTTAATTTTTAGTTAGTCTTTCCATACAATCCTATTAACATACATCTAAGCAGTTTATAGTTTGCAGAAATTAAAAGCGGAAAGTTTAAAGTCCTAGCTATTACAAGACTTTTGCAGATACATAATTATCTTGACTGGAAATAAAAATGCGGAAGTTTAAAACCCTAATTAATCTATTACAACCTCAAAACAGTTACAATAATAATAAAAAGAAAATTAAAATGCGCTCGGTGAATTAAATGCGAGAATAATTTAGGAAACCTAAAAAATCTAATTGAAAAATATTTAGGTTAGTTTATGAGAAAAATTAGGTTATGTACAAAATAAACCTTAATTTCTAATTATTTTAGATTATATAAAAATAATTAAATTTCCTTAATTTTTATTAAACTAATTAATTAAAGAAATAAAATATTTTATAAAAAAATAATTTTTGATGTTTTTGTGATTTTTGATTTAATAAAAAAATGATTTTTTATGTTATTTTGTAAAAAAGGATAGTTAGTGAAATAATAAAAAGAATTAAAATAAAAATAAGAAAAAGAGATGGGCCTGCATTGCTGAAAGGGGGGTGTATGCTGAATTATTCAGGCCCAATAGTTGTTGAGCCCAGTCTTTGCGTGAGATTGAGTGTTGTTCAAGCTTGATGGCGTACCATGGTCCTTCCTTGGTTGAGCGCTAGATTTGGAATGTGTACGATCCATTGGTTGGATAGCTGGGTTGCATGGTAGGCGCCTGGAAGTATGTATGCATGGAATCTGTAATTGAATATTATGAAAATAATAAAATGTTGGGACCTGGGATCGAACCCAAGTCCTCTACATTTTCAAACGCGCGCTTAACTACTAGGGCACATGTTCTGTTTGTTATAATACTGAAATAAGAATAATATAATACAATATGATTTAGTATGATACAAAAACGCGAGAAATTTGAATTGCCCAATCACACCTCGCCACGCCACTGTCTTCTTTGCAGATACCGTCGTCTTAGGATAAGACTTTTACCTACTAACAAGCGTCTGTAGCCATAATCTGTGCACTTCAAAAATCACGTTCAAGCAATATAAATAAGATTCAAGACCATGGATCAATTGGGTTTGACCCTCTGATCATAATGGTGTCCTTCATTAGAGCCAATTGTTCCTGCATTTGAAAGCCCTAAAACGACAAGGTAAACCCTAGCCATGGCAAATATGAATACAGGCGTCAAAACTTCAATTAAATAGTCCAGACATGTTGCAAACATGATAACAAACACGGATATACCATTAAAACATGTTCATGATGCAAGAATCATAGTAATTGAATCTGAAAAAGAACGCAAATTGTGTGACGGCTAGGGGGCGATTCCGGGCGTGAGGATGCGTGAAACTGATCGTGTTCGCTTCAGAGAGGCTCCAGGAAACGATTGGGAGTGTTGAAATGGTTTGAATTTCCCTCTAGGTTGGAAAATGATTCACCACTTTTGTCCAAAAAATTGAGTTTTGTTTGGGGATCTCACTCCTGTCAATCCTTGTTTGGGGACCATGTCATAAACAAGATTCAATCATGAAATGCTAGGCCCATTTGACAAAAAATGCACTATTGAGCACATTTGACTTTTGGCAATTTTGCAAAAATGATCAACTTTGACAAGGCATATCTCCTCCAATTTTGACCCTAGAGAGGTGTTATTTGACTTTTTAGAAAGTTTAGGATTTCCCCTAAACAACCCTTTTAGTTTCATCTCAATTGGGTCTCCCATGTTCATATAAGAAGCTTTGACCCAAAAGGTGTTTTTGTTGACTTTTCAAAAGGACCTATAATGTAGAAATTCATATCTTTTGATGAGTGCATATTTTGAACTTGTGGGATGAAGATGAACTGTAGGGAATTGAATCCCCTTAAAAATGAGCCTTGTATGGGAAATTTCTGATAAAGTATGAAGAAGTTATGCTTGGTCAAAGTTTGGTTGACTTTTCCTAAGAAACCCTAATTTAGTAACCTTTGGGTTTTGATGAATTTGGGGTATTCCTTGGGGAATCATGATCAACCCTTGATCAAATGATGGATATCACTTCAGAATATTGATGTTGACTAAAAATCTTGAAGTTTGATTGTATGTGGGCCACAATTGACTTTTGACCTAGTATAGTTGATTTTCAGGCATCTGAGCAGTTGACTGAGCAAACTTCTTGTGCAAGGCATGAAACTTGACATGGATGATATTGAGAACATATTGGGACCATGGAAAGAATTTGGGACCTTTGGAGTTCCCACACCCTAATGAAAATGGAAACCCTAGTTTGAGGTACATTGTCTTAGGAGAGAGTTTGTCTGGTCAACTCTTGGGCATCCTTAAGCAAATTGAGGACCTCAATGGGCATGTGTTGATTAAAATGAGAGGGAAAATTTTGGGGTACAACAGCTGCCCCTGTTCAATCTTCTTAAACCTGAGGATGTAGATTGGCCAGTCTGCCCTTCGTAATCTGAAGGTGGAAGATGATTGAACACTAGAGTGCCCAAAAATTTGCACTCGGCTGAGATGGTGTTGTACTGTGTAGGTAGTATCGGGAATGGGCTTACAGATTCCATTTGGAGGAGATGACGGAAGGTCACCGGAGATGGGATTAAATATTCCATCCGGAAGATATGACGGAGAATCGTCGGAGATGGGCTTAAAGATGCCATCTAGAGGATGTTGATTTCCCAAGATATTCCTTTGATGAGAATTACTGTTCCTGTCATTGAGGAGGAATATGCTGAGGAATGTTGATCTCTGTCTTTGGAGAAATAGAATTTTAGGAGCTTCAGTTGTCCGTTACTCTACTGGGGAATCATCTCTTAGTCGAGGAGGTGAAAGTGAACTGCTATCTGGTCGTGCTCCAGGCTTTACAGTGATTTTGTTGAGGATAATAAGACTGACTGCTATTTGGTCGTGCTCTAGGTTTCATAGTGACTTACTGGGGATATGAGATTAAACTTGCTATCTGGTCGTGCTCCAGGCTTTGCAATTTCTCAAATCTTATCTGGTTGTGTTCCAGGATTCATAAGGAATTAAGTGGTTATCTGGTCGCATCCGGGTTTCAACTTGAATTTAAGGCATACTAATATCCGGTCGATTTTCGGGCTTCATAGTAATTGGCCGAGTAAATTGCTATTTGGTCGAATTCCAAGCTTTGCAGTACCTTATACTGTTATCTAGTCGTGCTCCAGACTTCACAGTGTCTCTTGCCACTATCTGGTCGTGCTTCAGTCTTCACAACGTCTTATACCATTATCTGGTCGTTCTCCAGGCTTCACGGTGTCTTATACCACTATCTAGTTGATTCCAGGCTTCGTAGTATTAAGATATTATCCGGTCGATTTCCGGGCTTCATAGCTTGAATTTGAGATATACCACTATCTGGTCGATTCCAGGCTTCGTAGTATTTTGGAGCAATCAAGATATTATCCGGTCAATTTTCGGGCTTCATAGCTTGAATTTGAGATATACCATTATCTGGTCGATTCCAGGCTTCATAGTATTTTGGAGAAATTAAGATATTATCCGGTCGATTTCCGGGCTTCATAGCTTTTAAACTGGAATAGAAATCTTAGTATCAATTTGACTGAACCAGGGAAAACTTGTGAGAACTTCAACTGGGAGAGAAATCTTAGTATCGATTTGACTGATCTCGGGAGAGGTCTCAGATTAACTTTGAGTGTCATAGAAATAAGGGGAATCTTAGCGGCGATCCGGCTGACCCAGACGAAAGTCTTAAAACATCTTCAACTAGAATAGAAACCTTGGTGTCGGTTTGACTGAACCATAGAAAATTTGTGAGAACTTAAATTGGGAGAGAAATCTTAGTATCGATTTGACTGATCCCGAGAGAGGTCTCGGATTAACTTTGACTGGCATAGAAATTAGGGGAATCTTAGCGGCGATTCGGGTGACCCAGACGAAAGTCTTAGAACATCTTCACCTAGAATAGAAACCTTAGTGTCGGTTTGACTGAACCAGAGAAAATCTTGAAAAGTGTTGGAATATCTTCAACTGGAATAGAAACCTTGGTGTCGGTTTGACTAAACTAGAGAGAACTCGTGAGAACTTGATTGCATCTTTCCCTGAAAGGTAAAGAGGTAGTCGTATGTAATGTCATGATGTATGAAATGTATTGAGTAATGATGTTCTCAAAATAAATGAGATTGTGATGTATAATATGTATGTGCATGCCATGATGTATGGATATGCAATGTTATTGTGATATTCTCTAGCTGGGGAAAATAAATCCTGGACTGCTGCTAGAGAGTATAAGGAGTTGAGTTCTTCGTTTCCGCTGGGGATAGTGACTGAAGATGATTAGCTGGAGATTTACATCCATTCTGCTTGAGAATATTCTGCCGGGAGAGACTCTGTCTGAGAATAATCCTGCGGGGGAATGACTCTATGGGGAAGAGAGATACTCTATTGGAAGATCTGTTGATTTAGATAAATAAACTCAGCTGGGGATGAACTTTCGTTGCTGGAGAGAAGAGCTCTGTTGGAGATTGAACTTCCGTTTTCAGAGAAATAAACTCTTCTCGGGAGATGGCTTTATAAACTGCTCATGGTTATAAAACTCGTCTGAGGAATGCAGATATCAGCTTTCTGAAGGAACCTGCTGGGGAAGGAATTCCTGCTTGGGAATACGAAGGTCGGACCTTGGTTGTCTCCGCTCTGTGGAGAATATAGGTATCAATGGCTTGTATGTGATAGTGACTTCGCTTCCAACTGTCTCTGCCCCTTTGTCCCATGATGGACGGGGTAACTGTTGGTATTTAGGTTTTGTACCAGTTTCTTTGAGTTCTTAGTAACTGTCTTTCTGTTTTATATGCAGATATTTGTGAACAGTAATCATATTCAAATGCATATGTCAAGAATAAAACATTGGAATTTTTTGCAAAACAAAATAGAAAACAGAAAAAACAAGCAAAAATGTTTATACTCAAAAGACGCTTTGTATTGATTTGAAATTTTCCTATAACAGGCGGTTTTTTTTTACAAGGAGGCTGGCGCTCTAGTAAGAGAACACCGCCGTAAAAATGGAAATTATCACAGCAATTGTGTACAAAAAGAAAACAGCTATGTGCAGTGATCCCATTGGGTTTCAATTCTTCTATTTCCCTTATGTTTTCGAGAATCTCATCACTTTGTTGCTTGTCCGAAGCTGACTGGATTGATCAGTACCGTTTGAGCTTGATATCTGATTACTGAGGTCTGATCGCAAGGTGATCCAACGGGACATAGTGATACGCTTTAATCCCTAATTTTTGCCTGGACCGCCCTTTCGGGTTTTCAGTCCACCAGGATACCCTTTTTTGCCAAAGCCGCCCTTTCGGGTTTTCGACTTGCCGGGTGTACATATTTTTTCATTTTTATCCCTAATTTTTGCATGAACGCTTTTGGTTCACCGGGATGCCCTTATTTTTGCCTAGGTATGTCAACCTAGCGGGTCTTTATTATGCGTAGTATTTTTTCACTATGTCCGCATTGACAGGGTGTGGAAGGTCGTCACCATCCATGGTGGTCAAAATCATGGCTCCACCGGAAAATATGTTCTTGACTACAAATGGTCCCTCATATGTGGGAGTCTATTTTCCCCTGGGATCACCTTACGGCAGTATGATGCGCTTGATTACCAGATCCCCTACTTGATACACTTGTTGTCTGACTTTCTTGTTGAAGGCCTTGATCATTCGTTTCTGATACATTTGACCATGGCAGACTGCAGTAAGTCTTTTCTCGTCGATTAAGTTCAATTGATCAAGTCGAGTCTGGATCCAATCGTCTTTGCTCAAACCCGCATCCTTCATAATCCATAAAGAAGGGATCTGGACCTCAATAGGTAGGACAACCTCCATGCCGTATACTAGAGAATAGGGTGTTGCCCCTGTCGACGTACGTGCTGAAGTATGGTACTCGTGAAGAGCAAACGGTAACATCTCGTGCCAGTCTTTGTATGTCACTGTCATCTTCTGTATGATCTTTTTGATATTCTTGTTAGCAGCTTCAACAACCCCATTCATCTTCGGCCGGTAAGAAGAAGAGTTGTGATGTTGAATCTTGATTTGTTTATAGAGAATGGTGATCATTAAATTGTTGAGATTGGTACCATTGTCCGTCATGATTCTCTCAGGGATACCATAACGACAAACCAAGTTATGCTTGATGAACCGTGCCACCACATTCTTGGTAACCATAGCAAAGGAGGCAGCCTCAACCCACTTCGTGAAGTAATCGATGGCCACTAGGATGAAGCGATGCCCGTTGGACGCGGTAGGTCTGATCTCGCCGATCATGTCAATGCCCTACATTACAAAGGCACAGGGAGCCGTTAAAACATTCAAGGGAACTGGAGGTACATGCACCTTATCAACGTAGATTTGGCACTTGTGACAGGTTCGAGAATGCTGATAATAGTTGGCTTCCATAGTGGACCAGTAGTATCCTGCCCGTAGGATCTTCTTTGCCATGGTATGTCCGCTGGAATGAGTGCCAAAGGTACCTTCGTGTAGGTCTTCCATGATCCTCTCTACTTCTCTCTTGTCTACACACCGCAGTAAGGTAGAGTCATAATTGCGCTTATAGAGGATTCCATTGCTGAGGAAGAATTTTACAGCAAACCTTCTTAGAAATTTCTTGTCATTGACAGATGCCCCCCTCGGGGTATTATTGAGCCTAAAGATACCTTCTCACCTCATGAAACCAAGGTTTGTCGGCTACTTCTTCAGTGTCAATCTCATAGCAGTATGCCGGTTCATCCAACCTCTCAATAGTGATTTGGGGAGCCTCATTGTCCCACCTGACCTTGAACATTGACGACATAGTAGCTAGCGCGTCCGCTAAATGATTCTCTTCTCGTGGGAAATGTTCAAAGGTGATGTCTTCAAAATGCGGCAGCAGTGTCAGTACATACTCTTTGTAAAGGGATAAGGTTTGGGTGCTTCATATACCACTCGCCTTTGATTTGACTTATCACCAAAGCGAAATCCCTGAATACACTCAAGAACTTGATCCTTAGGTCAATAGCAGCTCTAAGACCCATGATACACGCTTCATACTCTGCCATGTTATTGGTACAGTTGAAACATAATCAGGCAGTGAACGGAGTATGACATCCCTCGGGAGATATGATTACAGCATCAATGT
The DNA here is from genome assembly GCA_948472305.1 of Vicia faba. Classification (NCBI taxonomy): domain Eukaryota; kingdom Viridiplantae; phylum Streptophyta; class Magnoliopsida; order Fabales; family Fabaceae; genus Vicia; species Vicia faba. Next base: position 187,900,211 of record OX451736.1, on the reverse strand, counting down.
CGTTACCCAGTGCGTTTGAGGCTCCATCAAAAAACATAGACCATCGGGATCCTTCCTCAGGTCCTTCATCCGGTCCAGGTTCTTCACAGTCGGTTACTAACACGATGTTCTCATCCGGGAACTCAAAATTCATGGACTGGTAGTCATCCACGGCTTGATGTGCCAAATGATCAGCCAACACACTTCCCTTGATTTCTTTTTGGGTTGTGTATTGGATGTCGTACTCAGTCAAGATCATTTTCCATCTTGCTATTCTTCCAGAGAGAGCGGGCTTCTCGAAAATGTACTTGATCGGATCCATCTTAGATATCAATAAAGTAGTGTGGGTCAACATATACTGTCTCAGTCGGCGAGCAGCCCATGCCAAAGCGCAGCAAGTTTTCTCGAGCAGTGAGTATCGTGTTTCACAGTCGGTAAACTTTTTTCTAAGGTAGTATATTGCATGCTCTTTTCGACCAGACTTGTCATGCTGCCCCAACACACACCCCATTGAATTATCTAGCACTGTTAAGTACATTATCAAAGGTCTTCCTTCAGTCGGAGGCATCAAAATCTGAGGCTCTTGGAGATATTGTTTGATTATGTCAAAGGCAAACTGGCATTCGTCATTCCACTTTACCACTTGATCTTTCTTCAGAAGCTTGAAGATCGGCTCACAAGTAGCAGTCAGATGTGAAATGAATCGGGCAATGTAATTTAGGCATCCCAAGAAACCTCTAACTTCCTTCTCAGTACGGGGAGCCTGAATCTCTTGTATTGCCTTCACCTTTGCAGGGTTTACTTGAATACCTTTGTCACTGACGATGAATCCCAGAAGCTTACCAGACCTTACCCCGAAGGTGCACTTGTTCGGATTTAACCTCAGCTTGTACGTCTTCAACCTATCAAATAACTTTTGTAGATGATCAAGATGTTCTTCCTTAGTTTGAGACATGGCTATCATGTCATTGACGTAAACCTCTATCTCATGGTGAATCATGTCATGGAACAGAGCTACTATAGCTCGCTGATAAGTTGCCCCAGCATTCTTCAACCCAAACAGCGTCACCTTGTAGCAGAAAGTTCCCCGTTGTGTAACAAAGGTTGTCTTCTCCATGTCTTCAGGTGCCATCTTGATCTGATTGTAGCCAGAGAAACCGTCCATAAAGGAAAAGACTTTGTGTTGTGCGGCGTTGTCAACCAGAACATCGATGTGGGGAAGCGGGAAGTCATCCTTGGGGCTTACCCTGTTCAGGTCTCTGTAATCCACACACATTCGTACCTTACCATCTTTCTTAGGTACTGGAACCACATTAGCAACCCACTGCGGAGAGGAGGTGACAACTAAGAACCTTGCGTTGAACTGCTTCATAACCTCTGCTTTAATCTTCTCTGACATCTCAGGGCGCATACGACAAACCTTTTGCTTTACCGGAGGGCAGTCTTCTTTAGTCGGTAGACGATGAACCACTATATTCGTGTCTAGTCCCGGCATGTCTTCATATGACCAGGCGAAGATTTCAACATACTCACGCAACATTTGTACCAACCGTTGTTTGACACTAAACTCCAGATTTGCACCTAACTTGACTTCTTTTCTGTCTTCCTCTGTACCCAAGTTCACTATCTTAATCGACTCTTCATGAGGCTGTATGGCCCTTTCTTCCTGCTGTGATAGTCTAGCAAGTTCTCTGGGTACCTCACAATCTTCATCACCTTCGTCCTCGGCATGGTTGATCGAATTTTCAAAGTTATAATGAGCAGTAGCATAACTGCTATCAATGGGATCCAGAGTGGATATGGGTCTGTATTTGGATACATGAGTGTGTGTAAGAGCATAACTGTATAGACAGAATAAAAGAAAAGAAATACAAAGAGCGCAAAATTTGTATGCAAACGTCCAATGCTTTATTAATGTCATATGAAAATGAAAGATGATAACCCTCACAAATAGAACCATTGTGCCCCGGGTAAGACACGTGGCTATAGAGTTTATGTTGTTTTTAAATTACATATACGAAAAAATCAAAAAGACAATTACTCATGAACAAAAGTAATCGGTACAACATCCTTGGCAATCCAATTATTGAGTCCACCGTTGGTAGTCGGGAAGATCCGGCTGTCAATGTCGGAATCACCATCATTGTCTTCAAGCGCATTGACCCCAGAATTGCTGATGCGTAGGGGAGGTCCTCCAGTCTGAGCACGAAGAACAGCCATTTGAGCACCTGTAGTGAAGCCCAAACCAGATTTGTCAGACTTGTAATGAATAATCGGGAGCTGACCCCAAATGGTAGACCCATCCTTTTCAACCACTGCTCGTGCATTCTTGAGAGAAGCTATCTTTAAGGGAGATTTGGTGACCTTCGGAGGACTAGTGGTAGCTTCTGTTGTAGCTATAATCTGAGGTACCTCTTCAAAGTTCTGGTAAGGAGTCTCGATGAACTCGCCATCCATCTCTACGTACCTGAAGGAGTTTAAGTGACTGATCATGTACTCCTTTTCACCATGCACAATGACAATCTTTCCTCTTACTGGGTACTTCAACATTTGGTGGAGGGTAGAAGTAACAGCCCCAGCCCCATGTATCCAAGGGCGTCCCAACAAGCAAGAATATGATTGTTTGATATCCATTACATAGAAAGTGGAGTCGAAGGTCTGGGAACCAACTTTGATAGGGACATCCACTTCCATGTGCACCATCCTCTTCGAACCATCGAAAGCTCTCACTACTATATTGCCAGGCTTCAAGGTCAAGCCTTCGCAGTCCAATCTGTTCAAAGCTTTTTAGGTAGCACATTCAACGAGGAGCCAGTATCTACCAAAACATGGGCCAGAGTCGTGCCCTACATTCAACAGAAACATGAAGAGCATCATTATGTTTCCTCCCCTTTGGTGTCAGATCCCCATCAAAAAAACCCAAACCATTATCGGCAGTCAGATTAGCCACACAATCTTCAAACTAATCAGTAGATGTCTCTTGTGGTATGTGAGTCGTCTTCAGAAACTTAACCAAAGCCTTCGCATGGGCCTCGGAACACAACAACAAAGCCAGTATGGAAATTTTGGATGGGGTCTTCCCCAGCTGCTCGACCACGTTGTAGTCGCTCTTCTTTATTATCTTCAAAATTTCTTCCATTTCTTTCCTGGAAGCTTCTGGTATGGTTACTGAATTAGCCTTTGTCAAGACAGGCTCAATCAGTATGACTTTGCCTCGAGTCTCGACCGACTCGGTGATGGGAGGGTCAACCGGAGTGATTACTGGAATTATGGTAGTAGTCTTGGGTGGAACCACTACGGGAATGATCACAGGTCCGATAACAGTCTTCGGGGGAGAGATTTCAGGGGAGAACACTCTTCCAATTCTTGTTATTTTACTGGTTCCGGCAATATTGACGATCTCGGAATCAGCATTTTCAGCAATCTTGTCTTTAATGGCTAGCATGCCCTGCTTTACACCGTGGTAACAAACGTCAGCCCCATAGTTCCAAGGAACAGCTTTGTCCGAGGAGTATGGGATTGGTCCAGGCATGGTTATGATCAACGGAGTCACCTTAGAAATTGATGTTAATCCTGATGGGTCTCTTAGCGGAGGCCCTGGGAGGATTGGCGGAAATGGTTATGATAGCAATGTCTTCACATGAAACAGTCGGAACAGGGGTCTTCTCAAATAGAATCCCTTTGTCATTCATCAGGCACTGAACACCTACCTTCAACAAAGGGCAACCAGTCGGTAGGAATGAACAAAAATGGAAACCTTCACCGCAACCCGGAAATAAACTGGCCTTCAGAAAATTCCCATTGATAATCATGAGTGGGGTCATCAATTCTTCCATAGAAGTCACAAACACATCTTCTTCAACGATATTAACACCCCGACCATGTTTCGGCATAGGAGCAGTGATAATGTTTGGAGTCTCCGGGGGATCAAATTCAATCTCCTAGCATCAATCAGATCTTGTACTTTGTTCTTCAAATTCCAGCAGTCATTGGTATCATGGCCTGGAATTTCTAAATGGTAAGCACAACGAGCATTCAGTTTATAGTAGGGAGAGGTGGTATTCAGATTCTTTGGAGCTTCCCTCAGAGTAACCAGACTGGACTTCAATAAATGAGGTAAAACCTAAGACAACATCATGTTGATTGGAGTGAACTGTCTAGCTGGCCTTTCTGCTCTTGGTTGATTGTTTCTTTGCTGAACAGGTGCAGGTTTGGGAATCATAACAGCCCCTACCACCAGACGGCGCTCAGTTCGATTCTGATTCTTTTGGTTATAGACAGCACTGACTTCCTTTTTACCGGCAAACGGCTTCCTTGCAGCACTAGAAGAGGCATCCTTCTGAATGTTTCCACTTCGGATTCCAGCTTCTACTCTTTCTCCTGTTAAGATTAATTTAGTAAAACCCGCCGATGAACTTCCAATCAGATGGTTGAAGAATGGCCCAGTCAAAGCTCCCAGAAACATATCCACGAGCTCCCTGTCAGCCAAGGTAGGTTGAACTCTTCCAGCCAAATCTCTCCACTTTTGAGCATAATCCTTGAAACCCTCGTTCGAACCCATAGACAGATTTTGGAGTTGTGTACGGGTGGGAGCGAGGTCTGCATTATACTGATATTGCTTATAAAATGCAGCAACAAGGTCTTCCCAGTTATGAACATTGGCTTTTTCCAGCTGATAGAACCAATCCAGTTGTGTTCCAGACAGACTGTCTTGGAAGAAGTGAACCCACAAGTTTTTGTCAGCAGTATGAGGTTGTATCTTCCTCACATAGGAACGGAGATGCATTTTAGTACAAGAGACCACATCATACTTAGAAAATACCGGTGCCTTGAATTTTGGGGGGATGACAACCCCAGAGACCAGACCCAGCTCTTCAAAATCCAGCCCAGGAACCTTCTGGATTTCCATAGCACTCAGACGCTCTTCTAACTACTTGTACTTTTCATCAGCCGGAGGGTATTACTCCTCATTATAATCAGTTTCAATGTCATGCTCTTTAGGACTAGGGTCCTCTTCTCTGGCTTCACCCTCTTGATTCTCTCCCTCTTTAGATGAAGAAGATAAATCAACAACCCGTCTTGGAGGCCCTCTGAACCTTCTACTCATATGTGCCACACCAGTTGTCCTCTTGGTCTTCTTGTTCTTCTTAACAATCAGAGCCTTCATCTCTTCCTGTCCTTTGGCCAGAGCCACAATCATTTGCTGGAACTGCGTGTCTGAGTCTAAAGATCTTTCACAGTTTGTTCAAGAGCCATTGTTGAAATAAACAACGGAGGAGATGAGAAACCTGTTATGAATCCTGTTATGCAATGATATGTATGATATGTATGCAATGTTTTCAAGGATCTCGTGGGGTAAACAAGAAAATTTCAGAAGTTGAATTTTGCAGCTTTAATTGAAGAACTTTGTATCGTTGAGAGTCCTTCTACGAGAGTCAAGCTCGCCATATCGAGTGGGTCATAGCACCTTACTCAAGTTGTTGAGTTTTGATCTTCTTACGACATTGGCTAGAGCAAAATAAATCCCCTTGCCCCTTACTAGACGTCTGATTTATCATAACCTGCATCACAGGCCCTCGAGATCCTTGAAATGGTTAGTCATGATATGCCATGGTATGATGTTTATGATGTCATAATAAATCACAGGTATAGAAAACACAGACAAATCACACCAAGTCCTTAGGTTTAAGGTCTGCTTAAGTTTTAAGGTCATACCCTCTTGAAGCTGGATTGGTTCAACCTGTCCTACAAATATGTAACCGGGTTCTAAAGGGATCTCAATATCAATGATCTTTCCCCCAGCTTCATTCAATAGGCAATTGACTCGCAACCAAACAAAACTCAAGAGTCAAACCTCAATGAGTGTAGCATCGAGTATTTGTCGACCTTGGGCATACACCAAAGTCGGCCATCTCGCTACGTCCTATTGGTCAAGTTGTGCAATTAAAGGTTCTAAGGTCAGTTGATGCTTTATGACACCACGGGGTGGCCTCGTACAACTCCCTGGTTGACTCAAGGGTTACGGGTACCAACCAAAGTGCCACATCAAAGTAGCTACTTCTTCAACTGTGTCAGTATACCCCAGCACAGCTCCCTCACAGTTTATTGCTACTTACCTAAAAGGTGTTTCCCCGATCCGAGTGTAGGATCAAATAACCCAAACAGTCCTCATAAATATAAACCAAGCAAGACAATCAAGAGAAAGCAATTAAATATGACCTAGATCCTAAGGTTTTCCCCACTTTATATTTATTCCCCAGCAGAGTCGCCAGTTCTGTGATACGGTGGCAGAACCGACTGTTAATACTGGTTTGCATTTTTCGTTCGCAAAATGTCGCGTTAAGCAAGAGTCGCCACTGACTTTTATTTTATCCAACAAGGAAAAGGAAAAAGAACAGAAAAAACCTTTTTCAAGATGTTTCTGAGTACGGGGGGTAGATTATAGAAAGGGAAGGTGTTAGCATGCTTTCTATCCATGGTTTTCCATGGGCTCTTAGGTACTTGCTCATTTTGAAAACTGCTTGTGTGTGCTTGTTTTGAAAAAATTTGTTTTACTTCATGTTAACCCTTGTTTCTATCCTCAAGAGTGTTATGAAGTTGTTTTTGAAAACATTGTTTGAAAAGTGTTGGTGTGAAAAAAAATTTGTTTGTTTGAGCAAGTACCTAGGAACTAAGCTACCTACTCGAAAAAGACTTTTCATTTTCCTTTTAGAGAATGCTATCCCATTATTGAGAAATAGGTAGCATCTTTGTTGGAGTTTTTTAGGGACATTCGAACGGACAAATACGATCACAAAAGCAATGTTAGCAAATATTAGTAATCATCCTAAAGCCTTAAAGATCTTTTTCCGAGGCAGCATCCGAATGGGTCATTTTAGATCTTTCAGGGCTAGAGGACAACCACTAACAAACCCTATACTTCATGATCGTTTACCAAAGGCAACCGAAGTGGAGTAAACCATAGGAGTGAGCATGTGTGAGTGTATGTTTTCAGTTAATTATCTTTGCACAATTAGGGTTTTCTACCATTTTAATTTTTAGTTAGTCTTTCCATACAATCCTATTAACATACATCTAAGCAGTTTATAGTTTGCGGAAATTAAAAGCGGAAAGTTTAAAGTCCTAGCTATTACAAGGCTTTTACAGATACATAATTATCTTGACTGAAAATAAAAATGCGGAAATTTAAAACCCTAATTAATCTATTACAACCTCGAAACAGTTACAATAATAATAAAAAGGAAATTAAAATGCGCGCGGCGAATTAAATGCGAGAATAATTTAGGAAACCTAAAAAATCTAATTGAAAAATATTTAGGTTAGTTTTTGAGAAAAAATTAGGTTATGTACAAAATAAACCCTAATTTCTAATTATTTTAGATTATATAAAAAGAATTAAATTGCCCTAATTTTAATTAAACTAATTAATTGAAGAAATAAAATATTTTATGAAAAAATAATTTTTGATGTTTTTGTGATTTTTGATTTAATAAAAAAATGATTTTTTATGTTATTTTGTAAAAAACGATAATTAGTGAAATAATAAAAATAATTAAAATAAAAATAAGAAAAAGAAAAAGAGATGGGCTTGCATTGCTGAAAGGGGGGTGTATGCTGAATTATTCAGGCCCAATAGTTGCTGAGCCCAGTCTTTGCGTGAGATTCAGTGTTGTTCAAGCTTGATGGCGTACCATGGTCCTTCCTTGGTTGAGCGCTAGATCTGGAATGTGAATGATCCATTGGTTGGATGGCTGGGTTGCATGGTAGGCGCCTGGAAGTATGTATGCATGGAATCTGTAATTGAACATTATGAAAATAATAAAATGCTGGGACCTGGGATCGAACCCAGGTCCTCTACATTTTCAAACGCGCTTCACCACTGGGCCACATGTTCTATTTGTTATAATACTGAAATAAGAATTAAATAATACAATATGAGTTAGTATGATACAAAAACGGGCGAAATTTGAATTGCCCAATCACGCCTCGCCACGCCACTGTCTTCTTCTTTGAGACCGTCGTCTTAGGCTAAGACTTTTACCTACAGACAAGCGTCTGTAGCCATAACCTGTGCACTTCAAAAATCACGTTCAAGAAATATAAATAAGATTCAAGACCATGTATCAATTGGGTTTGACCCTCTGATCTTAATGGTGTCCTTCGTTAGGGCCAATTGTTCTTGTATTTGAAAGCCCTAAAACGACAAGGTAAACCCTAGCCATGGAAAATATGTATACAAGCGTCAAAACTTCAATTAAATAGTCCAGACATGTTGCAAACATGACAACAAACACATATATACCATTAAAACATGTTCATGATGCAAGAATCATAGTAATTGAATTTGAAAAAGAACGTAAATTGTGTGACGTCTAGGGGGCGATTTCGGGCATGAGGATGCGTGAAACTGATCGTGTTCGCTTCAGAGAGGCTCCAGGAAACGATTGGGAGTGTTGAAATGCTTTGAATTGCCCTCTAGGTTGGAAAATGATTCACCACTTTTGTCCAAAGATTTGAGTTTTGTTTGGGGATCTCACGCCTGCCAATCCTTGTTCTTGCATATTGTGTATGTTCAGCATATATACTGGAGCATATTAGGTCAACAAAAATGCTTTGTATCTTTGAAGATCATCAAGATTTGATTTGATTTTTCTCTTGTATGATATGTTTCCAAAACAAGCATAATCATGCCAATTTGATTCAATTTTCCTTTCACGATTTGGATATGATTTTTCAGCCTAATTGGATTTGATTCCTACAAAAAATGAGATCAAAAATCAATCTTTTGTATTTTTTGCTATTTATTTGATTTAATTTGAATTTTAAATAATAAAAAATCAAAATAAAATAGATAATGAATCAAATAAAATGTAGATGCTGATTTGGGTCGTGGACCATGTCACAAACAAGATTCAATCGTGAAATGCTGGGCCCATTTGACAAAAAATGCACTTTTGAGCACATTTGACTTTTGGCAATTTTGCAAAAATGGTCAACTTTGACAAGGAATATCTCCTCCAATTTTGACCCTAGAGAGGTGTTCTTGGACATTTTAGAAATATTAGGATGTCCCCTAAACATAACTTTTGGTTTCATCTCAATTGGCTCTTCCATGTTCATGTAAGAAGCTTTGACCCAAAAGGTGTTTTTGTTGACTTTTCAAAAGGACCTATAATGTAGAAATTCATATCTCTTGGTGAGTGAATATTTTGAACTTGTGGGATGAATATGAATTGTAAGGAATTGAATCCTCTTCAAAATGATCCTTGGATGGGAAATTTCTGATAAAGTATGAAGAAGTTATGCTTGGTCAAAGTTTGGTTGACTTTTCCTAAGAAACCCTAATTTAGCAACCTTTGGATTTTGAGGAATTTGGGGAATTCCTTGAGGAATCATGATCAACCCTTGATCAAATGATGGATACCACTTCAAAATGTTGACGTTGACCAAAAATCTTGAAGTTTGACTATATGTGGTCCACAGTTGACTTTTGACCTAATATAGTTGATTTTTAGGCATTTGAGCAGTTGACTGAGCAAACTTCTTGTGCAAGGCATGAAACTTGACATGGATGATCTTGAGAACATATTGGGACCATGGAAATAATTTGGGACCTTTGGAGTTCCCACACCCTGATGAAAATGGAAACCCTAGTTTGAGGTACATTGCCTTAGGAGAGAGTTTGTCTTGTCAACTCTTAAGCATCCTTGAGCAAATTGAGGATCTCAATGGGCATGTGTTGAGTAAAATGAGAGGGAAAATTTTGGGGTACAACACTGTAAATCATGGAATTCGACCAGATAGCAGTTTATAACACTGAAGCCTGGGATCCAACCAGATAGCAGTCAGCATCGTTGTTGAAGCCTAGAATCCGACCAGATAATAGTCAATCTACAACTTAAGACATTGTGAAGCCTGCACCCAACCATATAACAAGTAGAAGTTGTTGTGAATCCTAGAGTCCGACCAGATAGCAGTTTACTCTATCAAACTACTATGAAGCCTGGAGCCCAACCAAATAACAGTTTACTCTGTCAATTACTATGAAGCCTGTATCCGACCAGATGACAGTATAATCAACAACATTGTGAAGCCTGGACCCGACCAGATAACAGTTTATCCGAAATTCAAGTTGAAAAGGCTCCAAATGATTTCCATAATCCCTAATATGTCTTCAAGAATGTCCATGCCAAATTCCAGGCCTTACACTACAAGTTTGCTCAGTCAACTACTCAAGTGTTTGAAAATCAACTATATCAGGTCAAAAGTCAATTGTGACCAATATACAGTCAAACTTCAAGATTTTTGGTCAACATAAACATTTTGAAGTGATATCCATCATTTGATCAAGGATTAATCATGATTCCTCAAGGAATACTCTTAATCTATTAAAAGTCAAGAATTGTTAAATTAGGGTTTCTGTAGGAAAAGTCAAGTGAAGTTTAACCAGCATAACTTTCACATACTTCATCAATTTTTCCCCAAACGAATCTCATTTTGAAGAGAATCCATTTCCCTACAACTTCTCTTTTATCCTCAGGTCCAAGAAATGCGTCATTTGGAAGATGCAAGCTCATACATTAAAACTTCCAATACAGAGGGAGGACTGGAACAGTGTCCTGGAGGTTCACTGAGGCTACCACAGCATCTTGAAAGAGGTTCAAATTCAAATTGCAGTCTCAAGAACAATGTTTAAGGCAAAAACCTGTAGCATGAGTTGACACATACCCACATGGGTTGACTCATTCTAGTGACAAAATAGGGTATGAGTCAACACATGGCCTTATGCATCGACTTATACTGTTATCCAGGCCCCAAAACAGAAGGATGATAGGTGCATGAGTCGATAAAAAATGCGTATGTGTCGACACAAACAAGTGAATGAGTTGACACATCCCATTTTACATCGATTCATACTGAGTTAATTTTGTTTTACAGGAGCAAGACGAGTTATGTGTCGATGCCTAACAGCATTGTGTCCACACATAATAGTTCAAAATGCAGTTTTTCTTTCTTTTTACACTATCTTTACATTTTTCGCAAATTTTCTTTATTACTGTCCAACTATTCAATATGGGCTGATGTTTGGATTTGTTTTAGAGGACCCAATTTTCGTGCAAGTCCAGGTTCATGCAAAGATAAGAATGGCAAGAGAATCACCCAAAATGGAATGCTTTTCAATTATTTGATCTTGTTTTCAAAACCATGTTTGATGGATGATCCTTGCCATATTTATCAAGCCACTATGCTCTCCTATAAATAAACATCACATATGCAAGCCTAAGAGGCTCACATTATATGAAAAAGCCACACCAAATCACAAAAAATCATCAAAGTCGTCAAACTCGAAACAACCGATCTAGCCTTCCACGGTCCATTCCATGCATTCCCTCTTCCTCCTGAAGGTTCCAGGATCTATTCCCATTCGTTAGGAAATCCCAACGCACGTCAGAACTCCCTCATGCCATTCCATCGGTTTGCTGAAATACTTTGAACTCAAACCTTTTTATTACGCAATATAAATGAATTATGTGTGCATATATGTGTTCACACTGATGGTTGCGGCTGTTTAGAGCCACCACATGTAAGTTTTAATGCAAGACTAAAGAGTTGCATTGTTAGGGAAAAGCTTCAGTCGCGTATCATTTTCATGGATACATGGATTTTCAGGCCAATCTAAGGCCAAATTCGTGACCAGGGCTTGATTTTGTGTAGGATATGGCTCCTTGTTTCATGTTAAATCGCTTATTTTGTAGGTACGAGTTTTGGATCAACTGGAGATGGTGATCGGAGTTTGACTCCGGCATCGTTGACTGCAGAAGACTCCAGTGGCCCGTGTGTTGCTGTCCTATTGGCCTGTTTGAATATTCGCATGCGCGTTTTGAGAATCTGGGAATAATGTTGTTTTCATATTATTATTATATTTGTTTCATTTTTATAACAAATGAGCTAAGTGACCTAGTGGTAAAGCTCATATGTCGAGGAGTCTAAGAACCTGGGTTTGATCCCAGGTTTTGCATGTTATTTTCTATTTTCTAACAATTGCTTGCAGAATCTAGTGTGTTGCACTCCAGGGTGCCTACCGTGCACACTGGACCTTCAGCCATAAGATGACCAACGCAAACAAATCCAACCTCTCAAGCTTGCATCCCCATCATAGACTTGCCAAGGTTATTCACATCAGATCATGCACAAGCTTTTGGGTTCAGTCATTATTGGGCCCAGCGAATTTCAATCTTCACCCCCCCTGCTTGCTAGTTAACACCAGGCCCATTTATATTTGTTTATTTATTTATTTCTTTCAGTTTATTTTTTTTAATCAACAAAATATTTAAAAATTATAAAAATATTAGGTTATCATTTTTATTAATTAAATTAATTTTGTAAATTAATTAATAATGATTTAAATCATCTTCTTTAATTTAAAACTAAATAGACCTAGGATTTTAATTCATTTTCTTTTCAAATTAAAAATACCAAAAACTTAGAAATTATTTTCTTTTCTTTAATTTCATTTTTCTTTAATAATTAAATTTTTTTCTTTAAATATAGATCTAGATTAATTATATTTAATTTTAACATTTTCCAAATAAAACAAAATGTAAAAAAAAAAATTTACTTTCACTTAGGCTTTTAGACGTTATTTTCAATTCGCGGGCATTTATTACTCCGTTGCTATTTTTTCATATTATTGTACTTGCTTATGGGATGTAATAGGCTTAAGTTAGGACTTTACTTTATTACTTTATCCCCCAAGTTTTGGACTTGTAAATAATCCTCCTTCCCGAAGCCTTGTAATAGCTAGGATTTTACATTTCCGCACTTTAAATTTCCGCATATTATTAACTGTCTAGATGCATGACTAATAGGATTGTATGGCAAGAATAATAATCAAATGCTAGAAAACCTAACATAAGACAAAAACAACTGAAAATAACACACTCTCACATATACACCTCTAGGGTATTTCCACTTTGGTTGCCTTCGGAAAATAATCACAACTCTCTTAACGTGAGAGACTTTAGTGGCTACCCTCTGGTTTAAAAGATCAAAAATGACCCTCTCGATGTTGCCTCGGTATGATCTTAAAACCCTAGGCTAGTTACTAAGGTTTCTTGCCCATTTTCCCTTGTGACTGTACAACGTCCCTTCGAACGTCCCTCAAAACATCCAACGACTAGGGCTACCTACTCACTAATAGTAGGATAACATTGTCTAAAGGAAAAGAACAACCTTTCGAGTAAAAGTAGATAGTTCTTAGATGCTATGCTCAAAACAAACTTTCACACATACACAAAACTTCTTTCAAAAACATTTTTTAAAATACTTTGTATACGTTCTCTACCAATCCGAGAAATATTACAAAGTTTGTCGTACTAAGGCGCTTTCTTCCAAAATACTTTTCAAACACACAAAGCACAAGGTATTTTTTCAAATGAGCTAGCATCTAAGAGCCCGTAGATAACTATGGATGGAAAGGGTGCTAACACCTTCCCTTTCCATAATCTACCCCCTTACTCAGAAATAATCTCGAAAGGTCTTTTTATGTTCTTTTCACCCTTTCCTTTGTTGGATAAAATAAAAGTCGGTGGCGACTCTTGCTTACCGAAACATTTGTGAATACAAATGCAAAACCAGTATAATAGTCAGTTCTGCCACCATATTACACTGACCTTCTCGAAAGAGAGGGTATTTATAGCCCCCAAAGCTGGGCCAAGGTCTCCTTATTGGGCTGGTCAAGCAGGCCTAAAGTGGAGACTGCCAGGTCCTACGTGAGTAGTGGAGACTCCCAGGTCCTACGTGAGTAGTGGGGACCAGCATATGGTCCCCCACATGGATGACTTTCTCTGCAAGATCAGGAGGTTATGGATGTGGTGTTTCTGGGGACACAAAGACTTCATGATATTCAGAGACGTTTATAGTCATCCCTACGAGGAGGATGCTCGTGAGGTGCTTTTGCTCGTCGTGGATGCTTCCTGTCAGACGCGAGGTCCTGTGAGGGAATCAGTCTTGGTCACAAAGAGGATCGGAAGATGACCTCGAGGTCCTCCTGACCGACGATGATCTTCCTAATACTAACTGGGTTTATCCCCGTGTGATGAGGTTGCCTCCTTGCGGGGAGTGGAAGATGCTGCCCAATGCAGTTAAGGGTAGAACTGGTCAGTATGCCTTGACCAACATAATTGGGTTGGGCCTCACATGGGGTTGGGCCAAGAGAAGGCCTAGTCCAGAACAATATATAATTCATTACCTAAAGGCTTCTAAAACTGTATAGAAGACAAAGTCTACCACAATGTATCAAACCAATACAAATGGTGACTTACAATATAAGAAAGTTTATGACTCAAAACCCTAACCCCTTATAATTTCTTTAATCAAAAGTTTTTGCACTAGGATTAGTTAAAAAGCCCTAGGTTTAAGTCTTCCTTTTATAATCTTCACATGTCTATGAGTTTCGAAACAACAACATATTAGTTGCTGAAAATCTATAGAATCTTCTGCATAAAAATAGAACTCCAATCATTTGTTTCCTAATTTGTATCCATAAATAGAAACTGATAAACCTCCTTAAATTCAACTTGAATATCTTCAATCTTTAACCTTAGCGCCACATAGGATAAAATAATATTCTCAGAGTATTCTGCATCTGTTAACTCTTAAACCAATCCAACAGCCCAGCCTATCATAGTTACGATGTAGAATGATTTTGTATAGGATATCTTTATTCGACATATTTATTTTGATGATAGAACTTATTTGTTCGACATGTTGTTCTTCATAAATTATAACATCTTGTTGAACAACTAGTTTTACCAAAATTAGTCAAATCTTTAGAGCTTTCAAATCTTGAATTGACTTGAATGTTAGACAGCTAATCATGCAAATCCATCTTACACTATCATGACAGAGATCAACACTGCCATTTCAAGGTCATATATTCTCCAACTGCACTTATTTCTGGTTGCCAACCAGAACATGTGATAAAGTACATACATATAAGCCACAAGTGTTTGCTTAAATTTGTTCAACTTTTACTTTCCATCATTGCATACCATGATTATGAAATACGGAAAGTGGATGTCAAGATAAGTTTTCTTAATGGAATATCATAGAGGATGTGTACATGATACATTATGAAGGCTTTGCCAATTCGGAGCAGGCCAAAAAGGTATGGAAGTTTCAATGATCAATTTTTTATTGAATCAGTCTTCCATAAGTTGGAACCTTCATTTTGATGAAACTGTAACATAATTTGGATTCATTAAAATTGAAGATGAACCTTATGTTAGAAAGAAGGTTACTGGGAGCATTATTGTATCTGTGGTGTTATATGTGGATGACAAGTTACTCATAAAAAATGAAATATCTACCTTGCAACAAGTTAAAACTTGGTCAGAGAATTGCTTTTATATGAAATATTTGAATGAAGCCACCTGAATACTAGGAATAAGAATATACCAAGATAAATCTCATAGGTTAATTGACCTAAGTCAAATTATATACATAGACAAAGTGTTAAAACACTTTAATATGCATAGTTACAATAAAGGATTCATACATATGTCACTTTGTGTGTATTTGTTAAAAGCACAATCTAATTCAAAGAAAATAATAAAGAGAACACATGAATAAGATTTTGTATGCGTCTACAATTGGACCTATCATTAATGACATGTTGCATACCTAACCATATGTCTAGTATGCTTTAAACACAACCATTAGGTACCCTTCTCATATATTTTTGGCATATGGAGACCAAAAAGAGATTTTTTTTTAGCAATAACCAAGTATTGGAAAAAACACAAATAACCATGTTTCGAAGATAATTACACAAATAATCATGTTTCAGAAAACTCCACAATGGAGGCCCCAAGTGAGATGGTGCATACACCTAATTTTTAGAAGGAGGCGCCATGTGAGATGGCGCCTAGGTGCAACATGTTTGCCCTAAGCCATCTCAGATGGCGTCTAGGTGCATTTAAAGGGCAATTTGTTTTGCTTTCTATTTTAAATACGAGACAATAAGTAAACGATATAAATTCACGAAACTTCGACTTTTCATTAACAAAAAATGATTACATAACAAAAACAAATCATGCATATTATTTAGTGGTCCCCCATAACTCGGTAACGACTTGTGGTTATGCATCTGCGTCCTCGTCTATCTCGTGGTGGGTTTCGTCGATTTTTCTGTTGCAGTTGGGTCGGTGGCCCAACGAATTCAATGCGTTCAGGATCCATGAAATCAGTCAGATCACCATATCTGGAAGAACCTCTTTGGTACAGTCAATTACATATGCCCTCAAAGTTTTGTCATCTTGATGGGGGTGGGGTTCCATGAATGGTCTATAGCATTGGCCGTCTGAGTAAGGGGGGTAAAAAGGAAATGAATCTTCGGTTGTTTGGTATTGCGACCGTTGGGTGCTATGGTGATGTGGTGGTTGATGGTAAGTTGGGTCGGTTGGGTCATATTCTTCAGGAAAGCCTAAATATGGGCTAAGGTGAGATGATGAGGGGCCCACATCGGGATATGGAGAAGACTGGAATTGTGTGTGGGGCATGTGGGTGTATTGGTATTATGATTGGGATTGGGGTTGGGTGTGGGGCATATGGGTGTCTTGGTATTGAGGTGAGGATTGTGGTTGGGTGTGGGGAATATGGGTGTATTGGTATTGAGGTGGTGATTGGGGTTGGGTGGTTGTGGATCTATATCATCGGGGGTGGTTGGTGGGAGGATATTGTGTGTTGGGTTTGTTGTTGGGGATTTGAGGTTTGTGCCCATTGTGTTCGTGGGTCAACCAAATACCTCGAGATAGGGCACGATCAACAGGTCGGGAGTAATGTAGTTGTGTGAGAGAATTATAAATCTTTTAGCATCCTAAATTAAAAATGTAAATAGTGTAAGATTCCATAAGATGACTACTTGAATAATAATTTTATAAAAAATATGTTAATATACAATAATATTTAAGAATTTATAGAAACTTACAAACGTCGCAACGTTGTCTCTTGTGCCTCTGAGTTGTGAGAAGATCCATATTTGAAATTGTATAAGACAATGAAAGAGTTTGTATTAGAGAGTGAGATAGTTGGTGATGCAAAATAAGTTTCTCAGACGCCATATTTATAGACGAAATCGTATAAGAGTGAATTAATGAGGTGGTTGGTGGTTGCATGCATGCATGACACGTGCCACTCATGTGCCAGGTCAAATGGCGCCTACATGAAATTTAAAGAGCATGTGCCATTCAACTTGGTGTGGGACAGGCCTACCTGTAGAGTAGGTGGCAGCATAGGAGGAAATATAGGGGTAGGCTTTTGCGCATTTATGTAAGGTGATAGGACCTGTAGGGATGTGCCATTTGACTTGGCGCATGAGTGCAAATTTGAAAGGTGTCTCCATCTCACTTGGCGAATTAGTGGTGGAGTATTTTTGTCTTGTTTGAGTTTAATGAAACCTATTTATCCTACATGCATCTAATGTTATCAACACTCAAACATTAAAACATTTAAACACTCAAACACTCAAACCTTCAAACACTCAAACATTCAAACACAATGTCCTCTACACCTCAATATGTTATCAGTGTGCATTTCAACGGTGAGATGTACATTTGTCCCACTTCTGGGTTTTTATTTAGAGACACTGAAAACATTCGATTTTGTTTAAACAGGAAATCCAATTTCTTGTATTTCAAAAAACGATTAGAGGTCAAACTTGGACGAGGTCCAATTACATACATCTTCTACCAAAATCCTTTTTTTTTGTGAGAACCAAATAATATTTTATAAGGTAGAGGTTCAAGATGACGAGGACCTTCAAAATATGTTTTCCAGTCATGAGTATTCTGGGTACGACTCGATTGAGTTGTACATTATGTTGTGGGAGCCTTCGCTGTCACGACCAACTCAGTCACAAGTGGTTGATCCTCTCGAAGACGAACAAGCAGAAGTAGATGTCGTTGACGAAGAAGAGGATGATGAAGAGTTAGAGTTTGACGACATGGTCAACGATGATTCTGAAGACGGTGGGAAACCTGAAATACCTCCAAATGAGATCTACACACCACCTTCACACATGACAAACTTCAATATGGGCGGAGATGAACCGTCATCTAATGTTTTTTCAACCTGTATATGCAGTCGAATGAAAATTTAAAAGAGAAAGACAAATTTTGTAATAGAGAAGATTGTACGCGAGCTATAAAAAAGTTTCACAAGATAAACTTTGTAGATTTTAAGGTGGATCGGGTAAATCCAGAAAGGTACAAGATCAAGTGTGTTCACCCAGATTGTATGTTCAGGCTCATTGTATCATACAGGTTGAAAGGTGATTGTTGGGTGATAGGTTTTATGTCCACCCACACGTGCGTTAATTCTACTCAATCACAAAATCATCATAAGCTAAATTATGATATAATATGTCAAGAAATCCTACCTCTCGTCAGTAATGATCCGTCATTGAAGGTGAAAACCATAATCTCTCACATCACTACGGTATACAACTATACTCCGTCATACAGAAAGGCGTGGTTAGCAAAGACCAAGGCGATTGAAAAGGTATACAAAAACTGAGAGGAGTCATACAAAGAACTATCGCGCTACATGCATGCACTTCAGATATATTCTCCTGGAACTGTTTATATTATGGAGACATTACCGGCGTATGCCCCAGATGGTACTCATGTTGACGAAAATGGGATATTCAGTCGACTGTTCTGGGCTTTTCAACCTTGCATCACAGGGTTTACGTCATGCAAACCTATTATTCAAATAGATGGAATATGGTTATACGGGAAATACAAAGGCAGGCTACTGATAGCAGTTGCACAAGATGGCAACAACAACATTTTCCTAATTACCTTTGCTCTAGTCGAGGGAGAGACATGTGGTGCTTGAAGTTTCTTTCTCAAGAATCTCCGAACACACATGGCTCCTCAACCTTGTCTTTGTTTGATCTCCGATAGACATGCATATATTGAGAGTGCATACAATAATCCTACAAATGGTTGGCATGACCCTCCTTCTACACATGTCTACTACATTAGAAATATCGTACAAAATTTAATGCGGGATGTTGCACCCCAAAATTTTCCCTCTCTTTTCTCAAGGCAATCCTCACAAAGATTTCCAAAAGCTCAAGTTTGCACAAGTACAATTGGAATTTTTAATGCCCCATATAGTTTCCATGGATAATATTGGACTTTCAAGCATCAGGTCGAAAGTCTGAACTTCTGAATCTTCGAAAGGAGGAAGAGGAAATTGTCAAAAGAGCAAAGCAGATAAAAGAAAAAGTGTGCAGCTGCAGATAACTTTGTCAAATTCAAAATCGGGTTCAGGCTGGTCGAACTACATGACTGATTGAAAGGGGTGGTTGGCAGATTTTGACAAGTCGAAGAAGAGCAAGCTTGCTTCGATTTCCCAAGTTTCAACTGGGCAATGGCTTCCTTCATGCTTACTTTGATCCACAAGCTTCGACTGGGAAACAGCTTCCTTCATGCTTGCTTAGATCCACAAGGAAACGGCTTCCTTCATGCTTGCTTCAACTCACAAGGAAATGGCTGCCGTCATGCTTTCTTCGACCCACAAGGCAATGGCTTCCTTCATGCTTGCTTCGATCCACAAGGCAATGGCTTCCTTCATGCTTGCTTCGATCCATAAGGCAATGGTTACCTTCATGCTTGCTTCGATCCACAAGGAAATGGCTTCCTTCATGCTTGCTTCGATCCACAAGGCAATGACTTCCTTCATGGTTGCTTCTATCCATAAGGCAATGGCTGCCTTCATGCTTGCTTTGATCCACAAGGAAATGGCTTCCTTCATGCTTGCTTTGATCCACAAGGAAATGGCTTCCTTCATGCTTGATTCGATCCACAAGGCAATGGCTTCCTTCATGATTGCTTCGATCCACCTCTAAACCCTTCGACACACATAGTTTCTACACTATTAATTACAATTTGAGGTTTGGACATTTAAACTTTCGACCACTTAATCAACTGATGGTTACTGGTGGGAAGCATTCCAGAAATTCTTTTGTTTTGACTATGCCAATGAGATCATCTTGTGTACTCAAAGTGGTCCATTTGAAGAACATACATTTGGTGGATTTGAATAACATACAATTGGTGGCCCATTCGAAGAACACACAATTGGTGGAAACAAATATTGTTTTGTCTGGTCGAAGGCTGTTGAAAAAAAGTCCTATATAATGCCAAGTCCAAGCTTGTTGTATTGTCCAAATTACAACTTAAAACCTTGTCAAAAAACAGTCTACTGTACTGCTATGAAACAACCCTGCACTAAGCTGCCACAACACTCCAAAACTGCTGCAAAATAGTCCTACTATTCTGCTCCTAATTAGCATATAAGAGCTGCACCTCGAAAGTTATGAAAAGAGCATGCCTAAACAGTTCAAATTTTATTTGTTTTCCCCCAAAAAACCCCAGCAAGACTCTTCTATAAATAGGCTGTTTCACAACACACAAAGGGGGGGGGGGGGGGGCTTTTGGACGAGAGAAAAAGGAGAAGAAGAAAAAAGAGAGAGGAGAGAACACTAAGGCTGAAACCTTAGAACTCTCTTAAACCCAGAACCAAAAAACACAACACCTCTTTTTCTTTTCTTTCAAACCCAAGAGCATTCGAAGGCAACAACTCAAGTTCAAAACACACATTCCAGCTTCAAGGTAAGTCTTCTTGACTTTAAACCCTTTGTTTCAAGCATCATTAATGATTCATATTCAAAGATAACATGTGATAATTGTGATACGGTGGCCAGAACTGGGACGTGGTTTCCCTATTTCGTTAAGGAAATTTGTTGGTTTGCGTTTTGCGTTTGTGTTTGCAATATGTCGTGGTAAGTAAGAGTCGCCACCGACTTTTATTTTATCCAACAAGGAAAGGAAAAAAACACAGAAAAATTCCTTTTTCGAGATATTTCTGAGTGCGGGGGGTAGATTATAGAAAGGGAAGGTGTGATGGGGTGGGAGGACTGACTTGAGGTTTTGCGTTTGTGTTTGCAAATGTTGCGGTTAGCAAGAGTCGCCACCGACTTTTCTTTTATCCAAAAGGAAAGGTAAAAAAGAACAGGAAAGACCTTTGAGATGTTTTCTTGAGTTCGGGGGTAGATTATGATAAGGGAAGGTGCTAGCACCCTTTTCATCCATGGTTTTCCATGGGCTCTTAGTTACTTGTTTAGATCACTTGCTTTGCTTTAAAATTGTTTGAAATGGTGCTTTGTGTGGTTTTGAAAGTATTTTGAAAAGAGGCCATTCGTTTAGGCGATATTTGTAATGATTCTCGTTCGTAAGAATGTATACAAAGATGTTTGTATTTTGAAAAATGTTTCAATGTTTTGTAAGATGTTTTAAAATGTGTGTTTGTTTTTGAAAATAACAAGGATTGTTTTGAAATGGGACAAGTAACTAGAAGCTATCTACCTACTCAAATGTCATTCTTGTGCATTTTTATTCCTTTGATATTGTTGACTTACCATTGATTTGGTAAATAACCCTATCTTTGGATGTTAAACGGGACGGACGTGGGTCACCGTATGACCATGATAGCAATGTTGCCAAGTATCTTAGCATTTTTGAGGGACCAAGATCATTTTGTGTAGGCAACCTTTGAATAGTGTCATCGAGGGACTATGATCTTATTCTTGTTTTGTTTTGCCAAGATACTTCGCATGCGTAACATGGCCATTTTATTTCAGGCAACCAAGTGGGAGAAACCCTAAGGGTGCTTGTGTGCAATGTGTATCATTTTCATGCTTTTGTCTTGCATTTAGAGTTTTCTATTTTGCTTTGTTTTTGTTTTTGTTCTTGTCATGCAAACCCTAATTTACTAATCATGGTATGAAAGCGATAAATTGCGTAATTGTAAACTAAGCTATTACAACAATTATTATGGGAGGGGGGATACAAGTTTTTTAGAAAGGGGATATTGCACAAAATAAACCCTAAAAGTACTATTACAACCCAATTGAATATTGTACGCATTAAATAAATAAACAAATATTAAAATGCAACACAAATGTATTTATGTAAAATGTTTTGTATTTGATTTTTGTATGAGAAAAATGATTTATTTAAGCCCTAAAAATAAGAGAAAAAAATATTATTATTTTTGAAAGGGTGAAACCCTAATTTTCAATTAAAATAAAATATATGTTCTATATTATTATTTTGTCCATTTTTGTACAAGAAAATAATAAATAATATTATGTACAAATATTATAAATTAAAATATGTATGAAAATAAATATTTTATGTATATAAATAATATGATAAAAAATATTAAGTATTTTTAAATATTTACAAATTATTTTAAGAAAATAAGATCTATTATATTAAATAAACTATTTTTTATGAAAAATATAATAAAAAAATAAAATAAAATGTGAAAATAAATAAATTATTTTTGGGTATTTTTTATCATTAAAAAAAATAAATGCAAGTAATAAATATAAAAATATGCAAGAAAATGCAAAAATATAAGAAAATAGTCAGGGGGTGCAAAAGTAATCCAGGGGGTGTAAATAACAAAAGCAACAGGCCCAAGGCGCCAAAGGCCCAGAACATCATCCCTGTCCTCCAGCTTCCTTCCTGCGCGCGCATTTTTCTTCAAATTTGTATCTTTCATATGCTTGCACAAAAACAAAATATTATAACATGAATCATGTAGAATTTAATCTCACGATTTCAACCATGTAAAATTTGTAACCTAACTCTCAAAGATCAGGGAGAATTTTAATGGCCCTAATTCGTGACCTAGAAATTTCAGCATTTTCAAACTTAAAATTCTCTCAGCTCAGTTAATATAATGGAAAGTATGCATATGTACAGCTTCACCATGTTATAGACTACAACTTTTCTTCACAAATCATGGCTCGAGGATGCCTAAATACAGAGATAGAGTTTGAGAAAAATACCTCCTTCAGCTGGATTTGGATATGACAATGTGGGAACTTTGAGGGAGGCCTGAGGATCGTGTGAGCTTCCTTGAACTTCCTTCAAACTATTCCAATACCTAGCTTGCTTTGTGGATGGCCAGAACTCTCTGTAGAAGTCAAGTTGCAAGCTCCAAGTTTGAAAATGGCAATGGCTGAAACAGAGCTTACAGAAGCAGGGCAAGGGCTTGGATAGCTTTGATATGATATGGATAAGATGTTTGAAGTGTTGAAATAAAAAACGCACGAGCCAAAAATGAAATGGATATGGTTTTGCAGCAACTGGGTGTTTTGGCAGAAAAATGAAGTTTTTCAGTTTTGGAGTGTTTCAGATGTTAAGCATTCGTGTTTAGCCTTGCAATGAGTTTGTATATTTGTATAGAATGATACAAAGTCCACTCCTTATTAGCTGTACAAGTTCTGACCACTTTTGCAACTTTCCTTGCATTTGATGAAAAGTGAAGTGACCAATGCAAACATGCTTGTACTGGATGGCTTGTGAGCTGAAGAGAGTTGGTATACATTGCTTGTGACCTGTAGAAGTTGTTTGCATCAAAGGGACAGGTCCAAGGCTCAAGATGGACAAAGTTGCAAAAGTTGCACTTTATGAAAATGGCAATGTGAGCTTTATGCCTAAAATGGAATTACAACTTGTACAATGCTTCAAAAGTGAAAATAAAGCCTTTAACCTCTGAGTTTGCATTTAATTATGGAGTGTAGAATGAGTTTAGGACCTGTAATGCAAGGTACAAGCATCATGGATCTGATTTGCAACTTGATACTTTGTGAAAATGGCATGAATAAAAGTGATAAAATGCCAACTTCTCCTCTTCGATTCTCCCTAACCAAAAATGATCTTGGAGAGTTCTTGGACATTTTGGAAAGCTTGAAATGTGCTCTACAATCCATATTTGAAATGAATTTTGAGATACCTCTTGTAACTAGGTGAAAAATGTCCATGAAGTTGGGTCTAAAACCTGTCTAAATTAGGGCAAATTTTCACTAAGTTATCTAGTTCATGGACCTATATTCACAAATTCATAACTTGAGATCCAAGCATCTTTTGGGAAAAGATTGTGAAGCAAAGTTTTATATTTCATGGTGTATTACAACTTTCACGTTGGAAGTTTTCTTTGAATCAAATTGCATCATGGTGAAAAAGTGATGGAAAGTTGAGAAAAAATAAGAAAATTTCCATACTTGGAAAAATTCTAAGTTATGAAATTTTTCAAATTCAAAACCCTAATTTTCAAAATTGGTTTTCTTGGTGAACAAGTTTATTATTTTGACATATCTTGATGAATTATGACCCTTGGCACTTGGTTTTGACCAAAAAGTCAAAGTTTGACTTTTCAGTATACAGTTGACTTTTGATCAGTTGACTGCAAAATTCATTTGTCAATCCAATGAACTTGAGATCTTTTGAACCAGTAATTAGGTCAAGATAATTCCATTTAACCCTTGAAATCATGCTTGAACTCAATTGGTCATTGGCTAGGTTAAAAATCATAAATTGCCCTTTCTCAGTCAAAACCCTAATTTTGACCATTTTGCCCTTTTGATGATTTGATCAAATTTCTTGAGGAGTTGTGAACCAAACTTGATCAAATGGTAAATATGAGTCTAAAATGTTGTTGTGGATCAAAAATTATGAAGTTTGACTGTAAATTGGCCATGGTTAACTTTTTCCCCAATACAGCTAATTTTTAGGTCAACTGTCCAATTGACTAGTCAAAAACATGGTTCAAGGCTTGAAACTTAACATGAGCAAACTTAGGGGTCCAACATGATGTATGGAAGTCACATGAAGCATTGGTGGTCCAAAAATACTTGTGCAAACTCAAACCCTAATTTGGGGTTATTAGTGCAAGATGAGATGTCCTGAGCTGAGCAAACCCTAATCATGTCTTGAGTCAAAGAAGTTTTGTGTGGAAAATCTTGATAAATGAGAGGGAAAATTTTGGGGTACAACAGCTGCCCCTGTTCAATCTTCTTGAACCTGAAGAGTTAGATTGACGAGTTTGTCGTTCGTGACTCGAAGGTACAAGATGATTGGACACTAGAGTGCCCATAAATTTGCACTCGTCAAAGTGTAGTTGAGGGAATGGGATTAAAGATGCCATTTGGAGAGATGATAGAATATTGTTGGAGATGGGCTTGTAGATTCCATCCAAGAATGTTTGTTGAATTGTAAGTTGTAAGTCAGAAGAATAAGTATCAGAATGGTGTCCGCGTTTGGAACGTATCGGAGTTGTATCTGGAGACTTGAAGTCTGAATGAGAAATAGAATAACATCTGTGTCTGGAGCGTATCTGTACTGTATCAAGAGCGTGAAATTTGAATTTGAATAAGTATCAGAATGGCATCCGTATCTGGAGCGTATCTGAACTGTATCCGTACTTGAATCTGAATAAGCGACAAAATGACAACCGTGTCTGGAGCGTATCTGGACTGTATCTTGAAGTTGAAGTCTGAATGAGTAATAGAATAGCTTCTGTTTCTGAAGCATATCTAAACGGTATCTGAATGTTGAATAAGGGCCAGAATGGCATCCGTGTCTGGAGCGTATCTGAACTTGAAATCCGAATGAGTAGCAGAATGACTTTTGTGTCTGGAGTGTATCCGAGGTGTATCGAGAGCGTGAAATCTGAATGATTATCAGAATGGCATCCGTGTCTAGAGAGTATCTGAAATTGAAATCTGAATAAGGGCCAGAATGGCATCCGTGTCTGGAGCGTATCTGAACTAGAATCTGAATAAGTGACAGAATGACTTATGTGTCTGGAGTGTATCTGAATTGTATCTGAGATCTGAATCTGAATGAGTAACATAATGACTTCCGTGTCTGGAGTGTATCCGCACTATATCTTGAATTTGAGGTCTGAATGAGTAATAGAATATCATCCGCGTCTGGAGCGTATCTAAATTGTATCTGAGATCTGAATCTGAATGAGTAACAGAATGACTTCCGTGTCTGGAGTGTATCTGAACTATATCAAGATTGCATATTGTTAAGTGGTAGCTGTTAATCTTATCCTGAAAAGGGTAAAATGTTAGCTGAAACACAAAGTTATGTTGCATGAAATGTATGATGCAATATATGTGTTTTATCAATGTTTATGATATATGGATGTAATGTATGCGCATGTAAGCTGATTTGTTGTATTACTGAGGAAAATAAATCCTTGATTGTTGTTGGGGAAAATGAATTCTTGACTGATGAGGATAAGAAATCCTTGGCGACTGTTGGGGATTAAAAATACTTGATTGCTGAGGATAAGAAATCCTTGGCGACTGCTCTGGGGATATAGGGATCCTTCATGTCTTAAAATTGGAGTATTGACAAAAATTCTGTTACGAGCAATGCCATATACTGCTTGAGTAATCTGCTTGGGGAATCTAGAGAATTTTGATAACTTCTACTGGGGATTACACAATGGGAATCCGCGTTCCGCTGGGGAATAAATAAAACTCTGATGAATTCTGCAGGGAATTAATAATGATAATCTTTGTCCTGTTGGGGAGTAATGAAAACTCTATGGGGAAGAAGGCTTACTGCTGGGGAGTTGGTTCAGGAGTTTGGATTGTCTGCCATTCTACTGGGGAGTTATCCTAGGTTGGGGAGAGACAAAAGTTAACTGTTATCTGGTCGATTTTCAGACTTCAAGACAACTTGCTGGGGAATTTAGAGAAACTGAATGGTTTCTGCTGGGGATTGATAGTTCGAAGTTTTGGTTCCGCTGGGGATTGGGAGTTTTGAAGTTTTAATTCTGATGGGGATTAAGGGATTGAAATTTTATCTCCGTTGGGGATCTAGATGATGTACTGTAGGGATTGCTCATGGAATAGCCTAAAGACGTTTTCCTATCCTTTCAATCTGTCAGTAATTGTTCTTTTCCATTCTGTTTATTTGTAAACAGTAATTATGTTCAAATGCATATGTTCATCAATGAATCATTGGACGTTTTTGCACATAAAAACACAAGTGTAAAGAAAAAGGCAAATAGTTTTATGTACTTTGAAAGAGATATCTTTGTATTTACTTTGAATAAGTATTTTGTACAAAGGAGACAGACATCCTAGTAAGAGGATCGTCTCATAAAAGTAAGAAAAATTTATACGAAGAAAGATAGCTATATGTGTAATAATCCCATGGGGTTCCCATTCTGCTATAGCCTTCGCATCTCTGAATATCTTGTCTGTCCGTTGCTTCGTCCGAAGATGATTGGATTGATCAGAAGCTCCAGGTTTGTCAGTGAAGAGATTATCCTCAAAGTGATCCGACGAGACATAGTCATACGCTTTAATTCCCTAACTTTTGCCTGGACTGCCCTTTCGGGTTTTCAGTCCACCGGGAAACCCTTTTTTGCCCAAGTCGCCCTTTCGAGTTTTCAAATTGCCGGGTGTACAGATTTTTTTATTTTATCCCTAATTTTTTCCCGAACCTTTTTGGTTCGCCGGGATGCCCTTGTTTTGCCTAGGTGTGTCAACCTAGCGGGTCTCTTATGCGTAGTATCTTTTGACTATGTCTGCGTTTGCAGGGTGTGGCAGGTCGTCGCCGTCCATGGTGGTTAAGATCATTGCCCCACCAGAAAAGATGTTCTTGATTACAAATGGTCCTTCATAGGTAGGAGTCCATTTTCCCCTGGGATCACTTTGTGGAAAGATGATGCGCTTGATCACTAGATCTCCAACTTAATATATCTGGCGTCTGACTTTCTTGTTGAAAGCCTTGATCATCTGTTTTTGATACGTCTGACCATGGCAAACATCAGTAAGTCTCTTTTCGTCAATCAAGTTTAGTTGATCAATCTGGGTCTGAATCAAATCGTCTTCATTCAAACCTGCATTCTTCATGATTCTCAAAGAGGGAATCTGAACCTCGATAGGTAAAACAGCCTTCATGCCATAAACCAAAGAATAGGGTGTTGCCCCAATTGATGTGCGAGCCGTGGTATGGTACCCGTGGAGAGAAAACGGTAGCATCTCATGCCAGTCCTTGTAGGTGACTGTCATCTTTTGTATGATCTTTTTAATATTTTTGTTAGCAGCTTCAACTGCACCATTCATCTTTGGCCGATAGGGGGATAAATTATGATGTTGGATCTTGAAATACTCGCACAAGGAGGTGATCATAGTATTGTTAAGGTTTGTACCGTTATCAGTGATGATCCTTTCGGGGATACCGTATCGGCAAATAAGATTCTGCTTGATGAAGCGGGCAACAACATTCTTAGTAACGGATGTGAAGGAAGCTGCTTCGACCCACTTGGTGAAATAGTCTATGGCCACCAGAATGGAACGGTGTCCATTGGAGGCTGTAGGCTTGATCTCCCCAATCATGTCGATTCCCCACATAGCGAAAAGCCAAGGAGTTGTTAAAACATTTAGAGGAACCGGAGGCACGTGCACCTTGTCTACATAGATTTGACATTTGTGACAGGTGCGGGAGTGTTGATAGCAGTCAGCTTCCATGGTAGACCAGTAATAGCCTTCCCGTAGAATCTTCTTTGCCATCGTATGCCCACTAGAGTGAGTGCCAAAGGTACCTTCATGCACTTCAGCCATGACCCTTTCAGCTTCAATCTTGTCCACACAACGGAGCAGAATAGAATCATAGTTACGCTTGTACAGGATGCCATTACTTAGGAAGAACTTAGCTGAGAATCTCCTTAAGAACTTTTTGTCGTTGACTGAAGCTCTTTTTGGATATTCTTGAGCCTCGAGATACCTTTTGACTTCGTGAAACCACGATTGGTCCACTACTTCTTCGGTATTAATCCCGTGACAGTGTGCTGGTTCGTCCATCCGTTCAATGGAGATTTGGGGAGCCTAATTGTCCCAGTTAAGTTTAAACATAGATGACATTGTAGCTTGAGCATCTGCTAGCTGATTTTCTTCTCGCGGGAAGTGCTCGAAGGTAATCTGCTCGAAATGTGGTAGCAATGTTAAAACATGTTCTTTGTAAGGGATGAGGTTTGGATGCTTAGTGTCCCACTCTCCTTTGATCTGACTGATGACCAAAGCTGAGTCCCCAAACACATCTAAAGATTTGATTCCCAAGTCTATGGAAGCCTTGAATCCAAACATGCATGCTTCATATTCTG
This sequence comes from Vicia faba, assembly GCA_948472305.1. NCBI lineage: Eukaryota > Viridiplantae > Streptophyta > Magnoliopsida > Fabales > Fabaceae > Vicia > Vicia faba. The sequence goes on along the minus strand of OX451736.1, from coordinate 187,871,177 downwards.
CCATGTTGTTCGTATAGTTGAAGCAGAGTCGGGCAGTGAAAGGAGTATGGCATCCTTCTAGAGATATAAGCACAGCACCAATACCGTTACCAAGTGCATTGGAGGCCCCATCAAAGTACAGGGTCCATCGGGATCCTTGTTCAGGTTCGTCATATGGTCTGATCTCTTCGCAGTTGTCCAATGTCATGATGTCATCGTCAGGGAAGTCAAACTTTATGGACTGGTAATTTTCTATTGCTTGATGAGCTAGATGATCAGCTAGCACACTGTCCTTTATAGATTTTTGGGTAGTGTATTGTATGTCGTATTCCGTTAGGATCATATGCCATCTAGCTATCCTCCTAGACAAAGCAGGCTTCTCAAAGATGTACTTTATTGGATCCATCTTAGGTATCAGCAAAGTGGTATGAGTCAACATATACTGCCTTAGCCGGCGAGTAGCCCATACCAAAGCGCAGCAAGTTTTCTCGAGCAGTGAATATCTGGTTTCACAGTCGGTAAACTTTTTTCTAAGGTAATAAATGGCGTGCTCTTTTCGGCCAGACTCGTCATGCTGCCCCAGTACGCACCCCATTGAATTCTCTAAGACGGTCAGATACATGATTAGCGGTCTTCCCTCGACGGGTGGCATCAGGATAGGAGGCTCTAGTAAATACTCCTTGATTTTGTCGAAAGCAATTTGACATTCATCGTTCCATCTGACTACCTGATCTTTCTTCAACAGCTTGAAGATTGGTTCACAAGTAGACGTTAGGTGAGAAATGAACCTGGAAATGTAGTTTAGGCGTCCCAGAAAACCTTTGACTTCCTTCTCAGTGTGAGGAGCAGGCATTTCTTGTATCGCTTTGACTTTGGCAGGATCAACCTCGATGCCTTTGTTGCTGACAATGAAACCTAAGAGTTTACCGGACCGGACTCCGAATGTACACTTGTTTGGGTTCAATCTTAGCTTATACTCCTTCAACCTGACAAACAACTTTTGCAAGTGATCAAGGTGTTCTTCTTCAGTTTGTGATCGGGCTATCATGTCATCTACGTAGACCTCTATCTCATGATGTATCATATCATGAAACAAAGCTACCATGGCGCGTTGATAGGTTGCCCCAACATTCTTCAGTCCGAATGGCATCACTTTGTAGCAAAACGTACCCCATTGTGTGACAAATGTAGTTTTCTCCATGTCTTCAGGTGCCATTTTGATCTGGTTATAGCCTGAGAATCCGTCCATGAAAGAAAATACTTTGTGCTGAGCTATATTGTCAACCAGGATGTCGATGTGTGGGAGTGGAAATTCATCTTTAGGGCTGTCCCTGTTTAAATCTCTATAATCCACGCACATTCTAACTTTGTCGTCCTTTTTAGGAACGGGAACAATGTTGGCCACCCATTGAGGATAGGAAGTAACAACCAGAAATCCAGCATTGAACTGCTTCATAACTTCTGCTTTGATCTTCTCTGACATGTCAGGTCTCATGCGGCGGACCTTTTGTTTCACTGGTGGACAGTCTTCTCTTGTGGGTAGACGGTGTACCACAATGTCTGTATCGAGTCCCGGCATGTCTTCGTATGACCAGGCAGAGATCTCAACATAATTATGCAGTAGCTGAATTAGGCGCTCCTTGACACTCGGCTCTATATTGTCACCTATTCTGATTTCCTTTTTATCCTCCTCGGTTCCCAAGTTGATTGTATCCAACAACTCCTCATGAGGTTGAATTGCTCTTTCCTCTTGCTGTAGTAATCTGGCCAATTCCCCTGGCACCTTACAATCTTCCTCACCTTCGTATTCGGCTTGGTAGACCATATCTTCAGAGTTACTAAAGGCTATAGTAGTATCATTACCCATGGGATCCGGAATGGATGAGTACCTGCATTTGTGAGTGTGGGTGTGTGTAAGGGTATAGTCATCTTAAAACAATAAAATGTAAAAGAAAGACAATGAGCATAAAAGGTTTATATATGAAAAAGCGTCCATGATTCATTGAATGACATATGTAGATGAAATAAAAACCCTTACAAATGGACCATTGTGCCTCAGGTAAGACACAAGGTTTTTAAAGTACGAATTTTTTGTGAATTATTACAGTCCAACAGAAATGTAAAAGATAAATTACTGCGATATGAAAGTTACCGGGATGAAGTCTTTGGCTTCCCAGTTGCAAAGTCCTCCGCTGACAGTTGGGAATATCCAGTCTTCCAAGCTGCCATCTTCTTCTCTGTCCTCTAGTGCATTATCCCTTGGTTGGTAATCTTCACAGGTGGCCCCCCAGCACGGGCACGGCGCACAGCCTTCTGACCAGTCAAAGTAAATCCCAAGCCAAACTTGTCTGATTTGTAAGGAATGTCTGGAAGTTGCCCCCAGATTATACATCCCCCTTCTTCCATTACTTCCCTTGCATCCTTGAGAGATGACAACCTAGGTGGAGGTCTTGTGATCTGAGGAATCGAGGATACCGCCTTGGTTGCCGCTATTTCCGGAGAGACTTCTTCAAAATGTTGGAAAGGGGTCTCTATGAACTCGCCATCTAACTCCACATAACAGAAGGAATTCAGATGAATAATCATATACTCCTCTTCCCCATGGATAGTTATGATCTTCCCTTGGACGGGGTACTTGAGCATATAATGCAAGGTGGAGGTGACAGCTCCGACATTGTGGATCCAGGGGCGTCCCAACAGACAGGAATAAGAAGGACGGATGTCCATCACATAGAATGTTGAGTTGAATACTTGAGTTCCCACCTTTATTGGGATGTCCACCTCTCCATGGACCATCCTCTTCGATCCATCAAACGCTCTCACCACTATGTTGCTGGGTTTTAGAGTCAGCCCCCGCAATCCAACCTATCAAGGGCTTTCTTCGACAAGACGTTTAAAGATGATCTAATATCAACCAAAACATGAGCTAGGGTTGTTCCTCTGAACTCCACTGAGACATGTAGTGCATCATTGTGTTTTCTCCCTCGGGGTGTCAAGTCAGCATCGGAGAAGCCCAGGCCATTATCAACTGTCAAACTGGCCACACATTCTTGGAATTGGTCTGCAGACGTCTCTTGCGGCACATGAGCCGTCTTCAGAAATTTTACCAAAGCTTTAGCATGTGCCTCAGAGCACAGCCGCAATGCTAACATAGATATTTTGCAGGGGGTCTGCCACAATTGTTCAACCACATCATAATCACTCTTCTTAATGATCCTCAGGATTTCTTCCATCTCCTTCTTGGATGTTTCAGGAATAGCTAGTGATTGGGCCTTCGTCTGGACAGGCTCCTCTTGAACGTTCTTTCCTTTGTTCTCAGCAGTGGAAGTAGGGATAGAAACTGTATTGTCTTTGTCGGTGGGTACACTTGCAGGTACAATCACTGGTGTAGAGGTAATCTTCGGAACGGCCATGGGTCCAAAGACTACTGTTGGAGGAGCAATCTCTGAAGAGAAGATCCTATCGCTGCGGGTGATCTTGCTAGTTCCAACAATATTGCTAATGTCGGGACTGTTCCCTTCGGAGCTTTCTTCTTCGGCAGTCAGTTCAATCTGTTTAATACCATGGTAGTAGATTTCTCCACCATATTTCCATGGTACTGTTTCATTTGAATTATATGGGGTCGGCCCGGGCATTGTAATCTTAAGCGGAGCAGTCTTCGGATTAGGTGTAATCCTAATGGGTCTTTTAGGGGCCCTGGAAGGATTGGCGTAGATGGTTATTATTGAAACTTCTTTCACTGGAACGGGTGAAACAGGAGCATTCTCAAACAAAATTTCTTGGTCATCCATCAGTCGTTGGATACCTTTCTTCAATAGAGGGCAGTCAAATGGGGAGGATAGGCAAGCATGGCAGTCTTTCTCACAACCTGGGAAGATGCCAGCTTTCAACAAATTCAACTTGATAATCGGGAGCGGAGTTAACAGTTTATCCACAGTAGAAACAAACAAGTCTTCTTCAATAGTGTTGGCATTGTGACCATGCCTCGGCATTGGGGCGGAAATAACATTCGGTTTCTCAGGCGCTTCAAATTCAACTTCCTTCGCGTCTATCAAATCTTGAATCTTGTTCTTCAGAGCCCAACAATTGTTGGTGTCGTGCCCTGGACTTTCAGAATGGTACACGCATCTGGCGTTGGGATGGTAATATGGAGAAGTAGTATTAGGATTTTTTGGGGCCTCTTTCAAAGTGGCCAGATTCAACTTCAGGAGATGTGGTAGAACTTGGGCTGGAGTCATGTTAATCTTGGTAAATTGTCGAACTGGCCTTTCTACCCTTTGCTGGTTATTTCTTGGTTGGTTGTCTCTTGGCTGGTCTAATGCAGGCTTTTGAATCATAACGGCGCCCACTGTTGGGCGTCGCTCAATTCTTCCCTGAATCCTCTGTGAATAGACAACAGATACTTCCTTCCTACCAGTGAAGGGTTTTTTCGCAGTTGCGGAGGCAGACGCATCCTTTTGAATTTTCCCACTTCTTATACCAGCCTCCACTCTTTCGCCGGTTAAAATCAATTCGGTAAACCCTGCAGAAGAACTCCCAATCAGATGATTGAAGAAAGGGCCTGAAAGAGTTCCCAAGAACATGTCCACCAACTCCCTCTCAGATAGAAGAGGTTGCACCCTTCCGGCTAGGTCTCTCCACTTTTGCGCGTATTATTTAAAGCCCTCATTGGAAACCATGGCCATACTCTGTAGCTGAGTACGGGTTGGCGCCAAGTCGGTGTTGTATTTATACTGTTTATAGAAGGCTGCTGCCAAGTCTTCCCAATTATGGACTTCAGCCCTCTCCAACTGGTAGAACCAATCAAGTTGCGTTCCTGATAAATTGTCTTGGAAAAAGTGGACCCACAGGTATTTGTCATCAAAGTGTGGTTGAATCTTCCTGACATAGGATCTGAGGTGCATTTTAGGGCAAAACACCCCATCATACTTGGCAAACAGTGGCACTTTAAACTTTGGAGGGATTACAATTCCTGACACCAGCCCTAACTCATCAAAATCTAGCCCCGGTACTCTCTGGATTTCCATAGTGGTTAGACGCTCTTCCAAGTGTTTGTATTTGTCATCAGCCAGAGGGTATTATTGTTCAGAGTAGTCCTCTTCTTCCTCTTCTTTTGCTTCAGAATCTGATGGTACTGCCGTTTCTTTTACTTTTCTTTCCCCTTCATCAGATGTAGTTGGAAAATCTAAGATCCGCCTGGCTTATCCCTGAAATCTTCTGCCCATGGTTACCATACCAGTTGGCTTCTTCTTCTTTTTCTCTTTTTCTAGCAAATTCTTCAGCTCCTCCTGCCCCTTGGTTAAGGTCATGAGTAACTGTTGAAATTGTGAATTCTGAGCTTGTAAGTCTTTGACCGTTTGTTCAAGATCCATCTTGCTGAAATAAACAGTAGAGGGATGAGGAAACTTGGTGTGAAGACCTGCTTATGCTTATGATGAATGATATGTATTCATGCAATGCTTTCAAGAATTCAGACATTCAAATTTGTTTTTAAAAAAAAGAAACACACGTCATATTAATAAGATAGAATTGTTAGTACATCAATGCCCCTTGGGCAAAATAATACAAAATTCTAAGGTAAAAAGACATTGCGCATCCTTTTTGGTGTAATGTAGGTGTTGAGAGTCTTCTCTTCGTGAAGTATCCGAGTGAGTTCCAAAACCTTCTTCTCGCTTGCACAGAATTGGGCTTCTAAAGTATCACGCTCTCCCTTGAGTTGTATCCAACTCCTTTGTAGATCTTCGAGTGATGTAGGCATAACAGGATTTAGGATGGTGTATGGAACCTCTCCTTCCTTAACAGGCTCTATAATCACTGGGAGAATGGAGGGATAAGGAATCATAAGACTTTGGGCGCGGGTTCGTACCCACTTGAGGTAAGGCTCAAGAGGGATGGAATTCTTGTGTCCCAGAGTCTTACTATCTACCTTGTTTGGCATCCTCCAAGCTCGGATGAACCTTTGGCGGAGACCTTGATCTTCGTTGTCAAAGTCAAAAACCAAACCTTGAATCAGCATGTCATGTGGGCCATCCCTTCGGGCATAACCAAACTGTCTTAGAGCCAAGCAGGGGTTGTAGGTGATGCCTCCACTAATGCCAAGTAGAGGGACATTAGGTAATTCCCCACAATGGTCAACAATGATAACATTCTCTTTGGATCGAGAACACCAATGAATATCTTAATGGTTAAGGATCATTAACCTTTGTGACCACCTCAAACCTTGCTCATTCTTCAAGACTGATTGGGGAAGATGAGAAATAAACCATCTTGCCAGGAGAGGAGTACAACACATATGAACACCTCTTTTCCTCATTGTACGAGTGTGAAAAGAGTGGAGGATATCCCCAAGCAATGTAGGCACCGGGTTACGAGACATGAAGATTTTGACAACACTCACATCTATGAGTTGGTCAGGATTAGGGAACAAGACCATCCCATAGATGAGAAGAGCTACAATCTCCTCAAAAGCTTGCAAGTCTAGAGAATTCCAACAGCTTTGGGCCTTCTCAAACAGAAACTTTGCCAAGAAGCCTTTGACACCAGTTCTAGTTTCCCAATGGGTTGTGACATCAGATGAGTGCAAGTGCAGGGCTTGAGCAATCTCTTCTGGCTTTGAATCTCTTTTCGTACCGTTGAAAGGTAGTTGATTGAGAATAGGAATCCTCAGAAGTTGAGAGAATTCTTCCAAAGTAGTCACAAGCTGGTAGTCAGGAAATGTGAAGCAGTGATGCAAAGGGTCAAAGAACTGGAAGAGAACCTTCATCATGTCTTCCTCTGTGTTGGAAGTGACTAGGTTGAGTAGATGACCATGTCTCTCGGTGAATGGAGAATTCTCAGGAATCCTTGAAGCTAGCTCCTTGAGTTGTGGAGGAATTCTTACAAGGTTGATTTGGATAGTTTTCCTGTGAAGTGAATCCATAACCTACAAAACAAGAACAAAGATGAATCTCCAAAATCCTTGAAATGGTTAGTGAATGCATATGATGTTCATGATGTCCATGATGTTATGCACAAGTATATATACAAGCAAATCACACAAGTTCTTAGTTTAGGCTTTCATGGGGTTTATAGGTAGTACCCTCTTGAAGTTTAGTTGGCTCAACCTGTCCTAGAAAATAGTAACCGGGTTCTAAGGAGCTCAATATCACTGGATTATTTCCTTGTTCATTGTTTCAGTTTAAGCCTCTTTACTAGCGACCAAAATATTCCAAGGAACCAACCCCTAATGAGTGTAGTATCGAGTATCTACCAACTTCGGACTGCACCAAAGTCGGTCATCTCACTACATCCTAAAAGGCCAAGTTAGTCAAGTAAAGGTTCTAGAAGTTCGTTAGTGCTTCATGACATCACTCAGCGGCCCCGTATTCTCTTTGATAGACTCAAAGGCTATCGGTACCCATAAATATGTCGCACTAACATAGTTATTGCTTATACCATGTCGGTATACCCCGCATAGTTTCCATAACGTATTGCTATTTACCTATAATGTTTCCCAAATCCGGGTGGAGGATTCAAACCCCAAACAATAGAACCAAAATGTAAAGCAAACAAGTCAAACAAGGTAAGCATGTAAAGGTGATCTAAAACCTAAGGTAACCCCACTTTTAGAATTTTCCCCAACAGAGTCGCCAGTTCTGTGATGCGGTGGGAGAACTGACTTGAGGTTTTGCATTTGTGTTCGCAAATGTTGCGGTTAGCAAGAGTCGCCACCGACTTTTCTTTTATCCAAAAGGAAAGGTAAAAAAGCACAGGAAAGACCTTTGAGATGTTTTCTTGAGTTCGGGGGTTAGATTATGAAAAGGGAAGGTGCTAGCACCCTTTTCATCCATGGTTTTCCATGGGCTCTTAGTTACTTGTTTAGATCACTTGCTTTGCTTTGAAATTGTTTGAAATGGTTCATTGTGTGGTTTTGAAAGTATTTTGAAAAGAGGCCATTCGTTTAGGTGATCTTTGTAATGATTCTCGTTCGTAAGAATGTATACAAAGATGTTTGTCTTTTGAAAAATGTTTCAATGTTTTATAAGATGTTTTGAAATGTGTGTTTGTTTTTGAAAATATCAAGGATTGTTTTGAAATGGGACAAGTAACTAGAAGCTATCTACCTACTCAAATGTCATTCTTGTGCATTTTTATTCCTTTGATATTGTTGACTTACCATTGATTTGGTAAACAACCCTATCTTTCGATGTTAAACGGGATGGGCGTGGGTCATCGTATGACCATGATAGCAATGTTTCCAAGTATCTTAGCATTTTTAAGAGACCAAGATCATTTTGTGTAGGCAACCTTTGAATAGCGTCATCGAGGGACTATGATCTTATTCTCGTTTTGTTTTGCCAAGATATTTCGCATGCATAACATGGCTATTTTATTTCAGGCAACCAAGTGGGAGAAACCCTAAGGGTGCTTGTGTGCAATGTGTATCATTTTCATGCTTTTGTCTTGCATTTAGGGTTTTCTATTTTGCTTTGTTTTTGTTTTTGTCCTGCAAACCCTAATTTACTAATCATGGTATGAAATCGATAAATTGCGTAATTGTAAACTAAGCTATTACAACAATTATTATGGGAGGGGGGATACAAGTTTTTTAGAATGGGGATATTGCACAAAATAAACCCTAAAAATACTATTACAACCCAATTGAATATTGTGCGCATTAAATAAATAAACAAATATTAAAATGCAACGCAAATGTATTTATGTAAAATGTTTTGTATTTGATTTTTGTATGAGAAAAATGATTTATTTAAGCCCTAAAAATAAGAGAAAAAATATTATTATTTTTGAAATGGTGAAACCCTAATTTTTCAATTAAAATAAAATATATGTTCTATATTATTATTTTGTCCATTTTTGTACAAGAAAAATAATAAATAATATTATGTACAAATATTAAAAATTAAAATATGTATGAAAATTAATATTTTATGTATATAAATAATATGATAAAAAATATTAAGTATTTTTAAATATTTACAAATTATTTTAAGAAAATAAGATCTATTCTATTAAATAAACTATTTTTTATGCAAAAAATAATAAATAAAATAAAATAAAATGTGAAAATAAATAAATTATTTTTGGGTATTTTTTATCATTAGAAAAAATAAATGCAAGTACTAAATATAAAAATATGCAAGAAAATGCAAAAATATAAGAAAATAGTTAGGGGGTGCAAAAGTAATCCAGGGGGTGTAAATAAAAAAAGCAACAGGCCCAAGGCGCCAAAGGCCTAGAACATCATCCCTGTCCTCCATCTTCCTTCCTGCGCGCGTGTTTTTCTTCAAATATGTATCTTTAATATGCTTGCACAAAAACAAAAGCTTATAACATGAAACATGTAGCATTTAATCTCACGATTTCAACCATGTAAAATTTGTAACCTAACTCTCAAAGATCAGGGAGAATTTTAATGGCCCTAATTCGTGACCTAGAAATTTCAGCATTTTCAAACTTAAAATTCTCTCAGCTCAGTTAATATAATGGAAAGTATGCATATGTACAGCTTCACCATGTTATAAACTACATCTTTTCTTCACAAATCGTGGCTTGAGGATGCCTAAATACAGATATAGAGTTTGAGAAAAATACCTCCTTCAGGTGGATTTGGATATGACAATGTGGGGACTTTGAGGGAGGCATGAGGATCGTGTGAGCTTCCTTGAACTTCCTTCAAACTATTCCAATACCTAGCTTGCTTTGTGGATGGCCAGAACTCTCTATAGAAGTCAAGTTGCAAGCTCCAAATTTGAAAATAGCAATGGCTAAAACAAAGCTTACAGAAGCATGGCAAGGGCTTGGATAGCTTTGATATGATATGGATAAGATGTTTGAAGTGTTGAAACAAAAAACGCACGAGCCAAAAATGAAATGGATATGGTTTTGCAGCAACTAGGTGTTTTGGCAGAAAAATGAAGTTTTTCAGTTTTGGAGTGTTTCAGATGTTAAGCATTCGTGTTTAGCCTTGCAATGAGTTTTCATATTTGTATATAATGATACAAAGTGCACTCCTTATCAACTGTACAAGTTCTGACCTCTTTTGCAACTTTCCTTGCATTTGAAGAAAAGTGAAGTGACCAATGCAAACATGCTTGTACTGGGTGGCTTGTGAGCTGCAGAGAGTTGGTATACATTGCTTGTGACCTGTAGAAGTTGTTTGCATCAAAGGGACAGGTCCAAGGCTCAAGATGGACAAAGTTGCAAAAGTTGCACTTTATGAAAATGGCAATGTGAGCTTTATGCCTAAAATGGAATTACAACTTGTACAATGCTTCAAAAGTGAAAATAAAGCCTTTAACCTCTGAGTTTGCATTTAATTACGGAGTGTAGAATGAGTTTAGGACCTTTAATGCAAGGTACAAGCATCATGGATCTGATTTGCAACTTGATACTTTGTGAAAATGGCATGAACAAAAGTGATAAAATGCCAACTTCTCCTCTTCGATTCTCCCTAACAAAAAATGATCTTGGAGAGTTCTTAGACATTTTGGAAAGCTTGAAATGTTCTTTACAATCCATCTTTGTAATGCATTTTGAGATACCTCTTGTAACTAGGTGAAAAATGTCCATGAAGTTAGGTCTAAAACCTGCCTAAATTAGGGCAAATTTTCACTAAGTTATCTAGTTCGTGGACCTATATTCACAAATTCATAACTTGAGATCCAAGCATCTTTTGTGAAAAGTTTGTGAAGAAAAGTTGTAGATTTCATGGTGTACTACAACTTTCATGTTGTAAGTTTTCTTTGAATCAAATTGCATCATGGTGAAAAAGTGATGGAAAGTTGGGAAAAAATAAGAAAATTTCCATACTTAGAAAAATTCTAAGTTATGAAATTTTTCAAATTCAAAACCATAATTTTTAAATTTGGTTTTCTTGGTGAACAAGTTTCATATTTTGACATATCTTGATGAATTATGACCCTTGGCACTTGGTTTTGACCAAAAAGTCAAAGTTTGACTTTTCAGTGTACAATTGACTTTTGATCAGTTGACTGCAAAATTCATCTGTCAATCCAATAAACTTGAGATCTTTTGAACCATGTAATTTGGTAAAGATGATGCCATTGAACCCTTGAAATCATGCTTGAACTCAATTGGTCATTGTCAAGATTAAAAATCAGAAATTTCCCTTTCTCAGTCAAAACCCTAATTTTGACCACTTTGCCCTTTTGATGACTTGATCACATTTCTTGAGGAGTTGTGATCCAAACTTGATCAAATGGTACATATGAGTCTAAAATGTTGTTGTGGATCAAAAATTATGAAGTTTGACTGTAAATTGGTCATGGTTGACTTTTTCCTCAATACAGTTGATTTTTAGGTCAACTGTCCAATTGATTGGTCAAAAATGTGGTTCAAGGCTTGAAACTTAACATGAGCAAACTTAGGGGTCCAACATGATGTATGGAAGTCACAAGAAGCATTGGTGGTCCAAAAATCCTTGTGCAAACTCAAACCCTAATTTGGGGTTATCAGTGCAAGATGAGATGTCCTGAGCTGAGCAAACCCTAATCCTGTCTTGAGTCAAAGAAGTCTTGTGTGGAAAATCTTGATAAATGAGAGGGAAAATTTTGGGGTACAACAGAAGGTATTAGCACCCTTTATATCCGTAGTTATCTACAGGCTCTTAGGTACTTGCTCATTGTGATACGGTGGGAGAACTGACTTGAGGTTTTTCGTTTGTTTTCGCAAATGTTTCGGTTTAGCAAGAGTCGCCACCGACTTTTTATTTTATCCTAAGGAAAGGTTAAAAAGCACAGGAAAAACCTTTGAGATGTTTTCTTGGGTTCGGGGAGTAGATTATAGAAAGGGAAGGTATTAGCACCCTTTCTATCCATGGTTATCCATGGGCTCTTAGTTACTTTCTTAGATCACTTGCCTTGCATTTTCAATTGTTTGAAATGGTGCTTTCAATTGTTTTAAATGGTGCTTTGTGTGTGTGGTTTTGAAAATGTTTTGAAAAAGATGCCTGGTCTAGGCAACCCTTGTAACAATTATTTACTCGAATGTTTTACAAAAGGTGTTTGTCTTTTTGAAAAGATGTTTCAATGTTTTGAAAGTTTGTTTTGAAATTGTGTTGTGGAGTGTGTTTTGAAAAATGGCAAGGATTTGTTTTGCAAGTTGGTCAAGTAACCAAGAGCTATCTATCCTAAATTTCTCAAAGATTTTTCCTATGTTTTAACCCTTTTAACAGTATTGTTCCACCATTGTTTTTGGTGGACACTCTTGTGTTAGGACGTTAACGGGACAGGCACGGGTCATCGTTTAGACCATGAATGCAATAGTGCCAAGTGTCTTTGGCAATTTTTCCTTCAAGGGACTTGATCATTTTTTAGGCAACTTGAGAAAGCGTCATCGAGGGACTATGATCATTTGATTTGTTTTTGTTTGGCCAAAGACACTCAACATGCAACATGGCCCATTTTTTAAGGCAACAAGTAGGGTAACCCTAAGGGTGCAAGTGTGCATTGTGTTGTCCATTTTCATGCTTTTTGTCTTTGAATTAGGTCAAGCTATTTGTTATTTTTGATTTGCATACAAACCCTAGATCTATTATGGTATAATTTGAAAGCTTTTATATTCCGAAATTTAAAGTCCTAAATTATTACAACATGATTATGGGGATGGGGGTACAAATGTTTGAATGGGGGGGATATTTAGCAAGAAATTAATCTAAGGCTATTACATCCATATTGAATAGACAAATATTTAATTGTACAATAATTAAATAAATATAATAAATATGCAAAAATGTATTGTGCACAAGAAGATTTTTTTATGTATGAGAAAATATTTTTCAATGTGAAATACAAACAAAAATAAAAAGTCAAATTTTGAATATTTTTATGGTTTAGGGCAAAACCCTAGTTTGTTAAATAAATAGTATTTAATTATTAATATCATACAATATTTGTTAATTATATACAAAAAATAAAAAAAGAAGTATATTGTAACAAAAAAGTATTTTTTTAGTGTCATATATTAAAAAAATAAAAATGTATTATTTTCATATTTTTATCCTAAATATTTAATAAAATATGTATAAGTATATTTACATATATTTAATAAGCTAAATATGTACAAAAAATAAAATATTAATTATTTACAAAAAAATGTATTTTTTTAGAAAATGTTTTCAAAAGGTAAATAAAAATAATGACTGAAAATAAGTATATTTTTGTATTATTTTTAATGTTTTAAATAAAAAGGTATTTCATTTATTTACATATATATGCTAAATAAAACAAATAAATGCCAAATAAATATAAAAATGCATGGAAAAATATTTTTGATATTTTTTTATATTTGAGCAAAAAATAATAAGTCAGAATCAAAAAGAAAAAATCAAAAATGAATAAAATATCACATAATGGGCTAGGGGGTGTAAACTGAAAAAGGTGGTGCAAAAAGCAGGACTGACTCAGGCCCAGCCCAAGCCAGTCATCTTCTTCCTCCAGCAACATGTTTGAACATCAAAAACGCGCGCTTCTTGTACAACAGCTAACTCCTGATTCTTTGACTTTTAACAAAAACTCATAACACAAACATTATAGAGCATGAAGAGACGAATTCATACATATAAAAATCTTGACCTAACTCTCAGAAAAGAGGGAGAATTTCTTCATCCCCAATTTCTGACCTAAATTTTCTTCAATGTTCATGGCCAAAATTCTCACAGCATGTATAATATAAATGAAAAGTAAATACATGGATGGCTTCAGGGCTATGAGTAGAACATGTTTTCTTCACAAACCTAAGCTTAATCATGCCTGGATAGAGAGATAGAAGTTCATGTTTTTACCTGTTTCAGCTTGACTTGAACAGAACAATGTAGCAACTTCCAATGGATTCTGAGCTTTTGTACAGCTTTCCTGAAGTCCAAGGATGCTTCTCCAACTCCTAGCTTGCTTTAAAATCAACTGAATCGTACTATGGAAGTCAACCTGCACAGCTTGAAAATAAAAATGGTAAACGTGGTTATGGGTGTTACAGTTTGAGTTTAATGCTTGGGATAGCTTCAGTGGATGATATGGAACATGTTTGAACTCTTTTTGGCCAAAACGCACGAGTGGAATGGATTATGGAAGTCAAACTGCAACAGGTGCCCTGTTTTGCAGAAAAAATGTGATCTTCTGTATGAGGAGGGATTAGGGATGATTGAGTCGTGTTTTAGGTCAGTTAGAGTGTATGGAAAATGTTTGCAAACTTTGTTTTGGTTTGTGTTTTCAGGAATGAGAGCTCTAGAGTTTTGGCAAGTTTTCTTCTCATGTAAGCAAAGAGATGTCAACTTGTGATATAGGCATGTACCAAGTTCTCAAGCATGCTGCATACTTTGTTCTTGATCAGTGGGATTTGTCCATAAACTTGTGCCTCAAAGATCTGGCTTGTACCTCTTGGATATGGTATTTGACATAAAGTGCATCTTTTCAAAAATGGCAAAGTTGTTTTTTCTAATTATGGATTAGTTCTTTGTGTAATGACTAAATGCATAAAACAATGCTTGAACACAAAGATTAGGCATTTAATTATTGAGTGTGAAGAGGTTTAGAGGCCTGCAAACTATCACAAACCATGCTGACTTGAAAATGCCAATGTTATGAACAAGCTTTGGCCATGAATCAAAAGTGAATTTTGCCCAACTTTGCAAATTCGATTCTCCCTAACCACAAGGGTGTTTGAGAAGTTCTTGGACAATTTGGAAAGCTTGGAATGTGTACTACAATCCATCTTTGTAATTCAAATTGAAACTCCAAGTGGAAGCATGTGAAAAGTGGCCATGAAGTTGGACAAAAATCCTGCCTAGAATAGGTCAAAAATTTTCCAAGTTAAGAATGTTTTGCACCCTTATTCCAAAAATCATAACTTGAGTTACAAGCTTCCTTTGAGAAAACTTTGTGAATAAAAGTTGTAGATTTTGCAATTTACTACAACTTTCATGTTTTGAGTTTTGTTTGAATCCAATTGCATCTTGGTGAACAAATGGGACAAAGTTAGGAAAAAGTAAGGAAGTTTCATAACTTAGAAAAATTCTAAGTTATGAAATTTTCTCATTTTAAACCCTAATTTGCAAATTTGGATTTCTTTATGAACAAGTTTCATAATTTGACATGTCTTGATGAAAAATGAATCTTGGCACTTGATTTTGATCAAAAAGTCAAAGTTTGACTTTTCAGTATACAGTCAAATTTTTATCAGTTGACTGGAAAATTCATCTGCCAATCCTGTGCATTTAAGATCTTTTGAACTTGTTGAATGTGTCAAGACAATGCCATTGAGTCCTTGAGTCCATATGTGAGCTTGGTTTGCCATTGGTTAGGTCAAACAGTCAAAAATTGCCTTTGTGCAGTCAAAACCCTAAAAATGACCATTTTACCCTTTTGGTGATCTGATCAAATTTCTTGTGGAATTGTGATCCAAACTTGACCAAATGGTTCATATGAGTTCATTATATTGATGTGGGTCAAAAATTATGAAGTTTGACTGTCAATTAGCCACAATTGACTTTTCCCTAATACAGCTGATTTCTAGGTCAACTGTCCAATTGACTGGGCAAAGATTGGAATCAAGGCTTGAAACTTGGTATGGATAAACTTGTGAGTCCAACATGAAGCATGAAAGTCACTTTGGGCATTTTAGGTCAAAACATCTTTGTGCAAATTCAAACCCTAATTTGGGTTAACAGTGCAAGGAGGAGTCTTGAGCAGAGCAGACCCTAACTTGATCTTGAGCTCCAAGGGTCTTGTGGTGAGAAAATGTTGATGAAATGAGAGGGAAAATTTTGGGGTACAACAGTTGCCCCTGTTCAATCTTCTTGCACCTGAAGAGTTAGATTGGTAAGTTTGCCTTCCGCGTCTCGAAGGTAAAAGGAGATTAGACACTAGAGTGCCCGTAAATTTGCACTCGTCAAAACATGGATGCGGGAATGGGCTTAAGGATGCCATTTGGAGATGGGCTTAAAGATGGAGTGTTTGTTGAACTGTATCTGGAGACTGAGTTCGTATAAGCAAAAGAATGGCCTTTGTGTCTGGGGCGTATCTGAGCTGTAACTGTGCTTGAATGTAGAATGAATATCAGAATAAATGTCGTGTCTAGAGTGTATCTGTATTTTATCTGGGTAACAGAGAAATATCTGTGTATGGAGCAATTGCATGCTGGGGACAAATTCTGAATGAGTGACAGAATGGCAACCGTGTCTGGAGCGTATCTGGACTGTATCTGAAGTTGAGATTTGCATGAGTAGCAGAATGACTTCCGTGTCTGGAGTGTATCTGAAACTGTAACTGGGATTGAGATCCGTATGAGTAATAGAATGACTTCCGTGTTTGGAGTGTATCTGAAACTGTATCTGGGATCTAAATAAATGACAGAATAGCTTCCGTGGCGAATGCACTAGGGAGAATCAAACTGCTGTTGTAAGGGTCAGAATGGTATCCGTGCTTGGAATGAATTGAACCTTGAGGTGGATAAATGAATCTGAATGAGAACTAGAATGGCTGCCGTGTCTGGAGCGTATCTAGTCTGTATCTGATTGCTGTAGTCTGAATGAGTAGTAGAATGACCGCCGTGTCTGGGGTGTATCTGTACTGTATCCACACTGTATCTGAATAATTGTTAATGATAGCCTTTTAATCTTATCCTGAAAAGGATGAAATGTTAGCTAAAACACAAAGTTATGTTGCATGATATGTGTTGTACCCCAAAATTTGCCCTCCCATATTTCTCAAATATTTCAAGAAAAATTCACAAGTCCAACCCGGCGCGTCATATTCAGGTATTCTTTCGCCAAGATATCTCTGATAACATATTCTCAAATTCAGGTTCGGCTCAAGAGTCAATTCTTTAAAGAAGGTATCTGAATGTGTGAGTTTTCTCGAAGAAATATGGTGAAAAAAGTGTGTTGAAAGTGCAGTTTTTACGCGCTAAAAAATTCATAACTTGAAGATCGTGACTCGTTTTGAACTCGTTCCGGTGGCCAAAATTCCGTCTTGACATTATCTATGTTTTCATCTCTCACGGCTGGAAGCCAATTTCGATCAGAAGGTCTTCAAAAATGTGGATTTATCAAGTATTTTCGCACAGAAAATTTGTGACAGAAGTTTATTTGCGTCATGTTCAGAAAATCATAACTTGGTCGATTTTCATCGTATCGAGCTGGTTCTGGCGCCAAAATTTCACAAATTGAGTTGATTACATTTTCACAGAAGGTATTGAGTTCAAACGGTATTCAAAAGGCCTTCGTTTTTTGCTCAGAGTGCGTGACACGCTGAAAATCCTGAATACTGAATATTATTTCATGTGGGCCGAAACTTCGAAAATTCATAACTCGGTCAATTTTTATCGGATTGGGCTCATATTTTTACACAAAGTCACTGATTCATAGATCTACAACTTTGCTTCAAAAGTCGAGACCAAATTATGCACCGATCAATACCAGTTTTTTATTGAAGAACGTGTCAGAGTCGACACTGGAGCCCAAAATAAGTTTGTCTGAGCTGAAACTTCAAAAATTCATAACTAATTCACTGTTTATCCGATTGAGCCGATTTTCGGACAGGAGTTAGTTATCGATGTCGGCTACATTTTGTTTTCACATTTCAACTTCAAAAATTGCACTTAAGTCCCTGCGATTTTGCCTGGAAAGTGACGAACTCAAGTGAACATTGGAGGCCCAATTGCACATTCAAAGCCCATTTTCTTTACCCTAATTTCCATTATATAATCACCTTCTTTCACACAAACCAAAAGAGGAGAAAAAGAGAGAAAAAACCTTGCCACAACACTGTTAGAATATCAAATTCTTTCAAGAACCCTAAAACCTTGAAATCCTTATTACAAATCCCTCTCTCACTACAAACAAGCCATCACAGTTACAAACCAACACCTCACTACTTCTTCAGTAAGGATAAGGTTGACTTGATCTCCATGATCCAAAGGGCATAAAAGAATTCAGGTCACTAATTTTCCAGTAAGGGTAAGATTGATTTGATCTCCATGATCAAAAGGGTATAATTATTCATACATGCCATATTGTGCCTAAACATTGAATTTCTTCATATATTGGCTTTATTTGCATTTTATGATTTTATTTAATGTGTTCGTGAGATTCAACACTGCAGATTTAGACAGGATCCCATGCAGGTTCATTAAGGAACGTTGAGGCCAAAACACAAATGGCCAAAAGCCAAAAGCCAAAAGTCAAATGGCCAAAAGAACAACTTATGCATGACACCAATACATGGCGAGACAGACATCCTGAGAAGGTTAAGGAACGTTGAGGCCAGAACACAAATGACCAAAAGCCAGAACACAAATGGCCATGAAACCCAATCCAATGGCCAAAGAATGCAGACCACGGTACTCAGGAGTCAATGAACACGCACGTGATGCCAGAAAGTCAAACAATGCTTTTTGTCTAATGGGACAAAATACTTCAAAAAAACCTCCCCTTGGGCCTGAAACCTCCCTTGGTTTGCATCCTTTTTAATTTTATTTCCTTTTCTTTTCTAATTCTTTTTTAATTGTTTTAATTGTTTTTTTTCACCATAAAATAATTTTCTATAATAAAAACAGAAAAATCAAAAATATAAATATATTTAATTATTATTAATTTCATCACTAACCTATTTTTTATAAATAAACTCTAACAATTAATTAGATTAATTTAGGTTTCAACTTTAACACTTTTTCTTAATAAATTAAAATATGTAGAAATTATGATTTTTTAACATTCTTATCTTTTTCTTAAATAAATAATTTTCCCATTATTATTATTATTAATTACTAAATATTTTGTAAATAAATATGTAAAATAATTAATTAGAGTAAATTAGGTTAAACTTTAATATTTTTCATGAATAATTAAAAACAATTTAGAACTAGGGTTTCCTTCTAATTTTAATTCTTTTCTTATTTCATTAAATACCAAAAACCTAAAAAACATTTCTTTCCTTTAATTTAATAATTAATTAAGCTTTTTATTTCAATTTAATTTCAAAGGGGTTCAACGCCCTCGAACGTTCTATTTTTATTCCTTTCGCGCATTTATTCTTATTTTCCTTTGTGAATATTATGTAATTGCTCAAGCCATGTAATAGTAATTAGGAATTTATTTATTTTCCGCATTTTTACCAAAAACGGGTCTTTGTTAATTTGGCGATGTATAGACCCGCGCCTTGTAATAGCGTAGGATTTTATTTTCCGCATTTAAATTTCCGCACTCTTAAAACTGCTAAATTTTGCATGAAAGAATGTATGGCCTAAATTAAAAACAAGCGTAGATCACCATGATACATGTACAAGATAAATGCTAAACTGAAAACAACACACAAATTCACACACCACTCTTAAGGTACGCCTCACTGTTGCCTTGCCCTCGAAACGTGGTCGTCGAGTATAGGACGTTTTAGTAAGTCCTTATGTCCATGACATGATCCAGTTGCCTCGAAACGGTTGCCTCGGAATTAAAAAGGATCAATGGCATAAGGGTAGCTTCTAAGGTGTCCTACTGTTGCTCTGGTGACCACACTGGCCCTAAACTCGAATTGACCCGAACACCTCCAACGGTGGTGCTACCTATCTCTCAATGGTGGGATGGCACTACCTTAAGGACATTTACACAGCTTAATTCCTTAGGGTAGGTAGATGACTCGTAGATACTTGCTCTCTAAAAAAAACAAATCAAAACTCTTTTCACACCGACACTTTCAAAAAGCTTTCAAAACAATTTTTCAAACACTCTTGAGGACTGATACAAGAGTCATTCTGAAATCTTTAAACGAAACTTTTTCAAACCCACTCACACTTTGAAAAGCAAACATTTTGAAAACACAATGAGCAAGTATCTAAGAGCCCATGGATAACCATGGATAGAAAGGGTGCTAACACCTTCCCTTTCTATAAATCTACCTCCCGAACCGAGAAACTATCTCATAAGGAATTTTGCTGTGCTTTTGTCCTGTCCATGTTGGAGAAAATAAAAGACGGTGGCGACTCTTGCTTCCGCGACATTTCGCAAACCAGCTTAAAAAACAGTCAGTTCCAGATCCACCGATCACAGAACTGGCGACTCTGCTAGGGATAAAATAAGTGAGGTGTACCTTAGGATTAGATCATTCTATGTTTTCAATTGTATGCCTTGTTTGCTTTAATATTTGTAGGCTTGTATCGGAGTTTCATAGATCCTAACCCGGATCTGGGGAATACCCTTTTAGGTAGCATAAGCTGTGAGGGACCTGTCCGGCGTAGACCGACACGGGTGAAGCAGTGGCTACGTTGGTGTGACACCTTGGTCTGTACCGATATCCCTTGTGTTGCAACGAGGAGAATATGGGTCTTCTGAGGAGTCATTAAGCACCAATCGACCTTAAAACCCTAAATTGACCCAACTTGGCCATAGAACAGTAGCAGTATGCTACACTCATTGAGGCTAAACTCTCGCGATGGTTCTGGCCGCAAGAAAAGATTGCGATGCTGGAGTTATGACCGATCGAGGGTAGTCGATGATATTGAGATCCTCTAGAACCCAGTTACTTTTGATAGGACAGGTCTTAACCAACGAAACTGAAAGAGGGTAGTACCTAAACTTCATGCTGGCCTAAACTCTAAGGGATGTCTTGTGTGACTTGTGTGCCTTCAAACTTGACTACTTGCATGCTTGTTATCTGACACTTGAGTTTCTTGCAGGTTTTGTTTACAGTCCTTAATCTGGACTCATAACAGGGTTTACCTACATTACTCCATGCATAGCATAACATCATACCATCATACCATTGCATGCATCCTATATAAGGACTAATCCATTTCAAGGACTTCAAAGGTTTTGTGATGCAGGTCATGATGAACCAACATGTCTAACAAGGGGCAAAGGGGATTTATTTTCCTCTAGCCAAGGTTGTCAGGGGCTATGACCCACTCGATATGGTGAGCCTTTGACCCTTGAAGAAGGACTCTCAACAACATGAAGTTCCTTCAATCAAGCTACCAGTTTCCAACTCTAACAATTTTCTTGTTTACCCCGCGAGGTCCTTGAAAACATTACATGCATATCATACATATCATTGCATTACAGGTACCCTTGTTACATGTCACTTACCTTCTCCGCTGTTTATTTCAGCAATGGCTTGCCAACAAGATAACAAGAATCTTCATGCTCAAGAGACTCAGTTCAGGGAGATCTTTTTAAGCCTATCCAAGGGGCAAGAAGAGTTGAGGACACTCCTCACGGGGAATTTGGCCATGAAAAGTCCCGAAGACGACAAAGACGAACAGCTGAAACGTCTGCAAGCTGAGGTAGATACAATGAAAACCCAGATGCTGGGGAAAAGGGCTCTCATCCAAGGTTTAGCTCGGGAGCAAGAAGAGTTGAGGACCATGATCAGTCAGCTCCACCAAGACAGATCAGACATGAAGCAATCAGTCCAAGCAGGGACCGGGTCTTTGATCAGCTTCCAAGAGGAAAAGAATCTGGTATGGTGAAGAATAGAACTCTCCAAATTGCTACCACTTCACAAGCCCAGCATCAACCTCGCCCAGAGCAACAGGTTGATCAGAATAAGCCAAGCAGGCCCAAGAGGCAGTTCACCCAGCTCAACATGCCGTTGTTTCAAGCTCTACAACACCTACTGAGGTTGAATCTGATTACACTAAGGGCTCCGCCCCGGAACCCCAACATCTCTACTCCTAACTATCATCCCAACAAAAGGTGTGCATACCACTCCGATAGTCCTGGACATGACACTGTCGACTGCTGGGCTCTGAAGAACAAGGTCCAGGATCTGATTAATGAAGGAGCAATGGATTTCACCCAAGTGGGTCAGGCTGAGTTCTTCTACTATCCCTACAGGATGCATCATTTGAAGTAACAAGTCCTGAGATGAGAAGACCTTTTGCCCATTAGAATTTTCGAGTTGTAATTTTCTTTTGATTGTTCAAACATTTTATTCATGTCAAACGTTGTTATTTCATTAATGCATCGCATATGTCTGTTTTGAATCAATATATTCGCATTCGCTATATTTAAAATTGCTTTCATTTTTTGTGATGTTCAATGCTCGATTAATAATTCTAATCCTCTTGAGGGAGGATGACGAAAACGATACCACGATCTTTACAGTATGCTTTTGAACAGACCCTGCTGATGAAGTACAGGCATTGTTTCAAATCCCTAAACACTGGAGTTATAAGGAAGATAATCCCTCGTCAACCCCTCTGAGCCAAAGAAGTAGGAGTTTTTCTTTTCGAAAATTAAAACCCTTAATCATAACCTGGGGCAGGGTAGTTCTCTCAGCTGATCCAGGTGCACAACGAATGGCATCAAAAGAAGTCCTTCTGAAAGAAAAGACAGTGATGGTTCCAAATAACCATAAAAACAGGCAGTCATTACCAAAATCAAAAAGCCCATTAAGTCAAAACCTATGAAGGAGACTTACAAAACTGGGGCATCCCGCTGACTGTAATCACAAAAGAAACAGTTCAGGCAAAAAACAGGGATAACGAAATCAAAAAAAAGGAAAGAGGTCACACAAACCCTCAATAACAAAAAGGAATGACTGCCTATTCAAAATAAACTGTCAACATCTGAACCATCACTGGAATATCAGAGCAAAGACTCAAACAAGGTCTAACGCGCGATTAGCTGAGTTTAGGATTGAAGAGCATCACGAAGAGCGGGTGGGTACAAATACTTTGAGCCTTTATCCTTTCTTTCTTAAACCGTGAACCAGGCCACGTTATAACCCTTAAAAGTCCTAGCTGAAGCATGGGTTAGTTCGAAAGCATACTGTTACGAACGGTATCCTGACTCCTTAAGGCCTACGGTAAATACTGAGTTGACATCACGTTTTACAAACATTCACTTGTTTTACGAGAAAAAATGCATTTTCAAAATCTTCAAGACAGACATAAGCTTTGCATTTTTGATATAACATTGTTTGCATATGACTATTTGTTTGAACAGTAGGGAAATTCGCACGATAAATACCTAGTGAACAAAAGCACTTCCAATCAAGGGGCAGACGTGATTATTGTCCATCATCTGGGGCAGTTAAGTCAAGATCCAGAGAATCTCTCAAATGCCAAATAGCCTGGGGCAAATCTCCGTCTAAGTCACTTGGGGCATTGGACGATCAAACGAAGATCTTCTGGTGGCATGGCAACACAACAACAGGGGCACCTCCCTACACTCTGAGAGCGTGGATATAGTCGAAAAAATACTGCGCATAATCAAAGACCCGCTAGGTTGACACACCTAGGAAAAAATAAGAGATGAAATGAAAAAATCTGTACACCCGGCAAGTCGAAAACCTGAAAAGGCGGCTTGGGCAAAAATGGGTATCCCGGTGGACTGAAAACCCGAAAGGGCGGTCCATGCAAAAATTAGGGATCAAAGCGTACGACTATGTCCCGTCATCTCGTCACTTGCCTACCAGAAGAAGATTTGTCAAACGGCAGTCATCAAACACCTTCATAGGTACCTTCTTCTCCAACAGAAACTGGGGCAATAATGAGTTGTCTAAATGATCCGGTTGCCCTGTCCACCGAAGTGCCAAGGTAAGTTCAGCTGAAGAATGCGACCAAGATACCTTCACTCCCTGCAGAGCGAACGCGTCTCCCCGGTTTTATTCAAAGATTATTTCTCCACCAGAGCTTATAACTGGGTTATCCTCAGCCAATTGCCACGGAAAGATCGTCCTCGGCGAAGTTCTTCCTATCCCCAGCAGGATTCATCCAATCTTCCAACATAACTTACCAATGGTATCCCCAGCGGAGTTATCATCAGCACCTCAGCAAAGTGCCTCTCTTTCCCCACAGAGTTACCTCCCCGCAGAGTAATCTATTAGCCAAGTTTATTCCCCGGAGTCATCTTCTCCTACCGGTATTCTTGCAATCATCATCCCCAACGGAAACGAAGAATCTCACTCTTCAACATCAGCCCAGGATTTGACTTCCCGACATCCGTCAAGGATCTATTTTCCCAGACGAAGATACATTCATAAACATCACATTGTTATACATCATGATACATGCATATACGCATCATATCATACAATCTCATGTGTTGAGAACATCATTGCTTGATTCATATCATGCATTGCATATGACTGACCTTTACCTTTCAGGAAGGATACAGTTAAATGATCAGCTATGTAGACGAATACAGTCAAAAGAGACCAACCCAGTCAAAGAATACAAATCCAGTTAAATCAATGCCTAAAGATTTCTCTGATACAACCCGTCGTTATAGACACTCGTCGTCATAGACACTCGTCGTCATAGACACTCGTCGTCATAGACACTCGTCGTTATAGACACTCGTCGTTATAGACACTCGTCGTCATAGACACTCGTCGTCATAGACACTCGTCGTTATAGACACTCGTCGTCATAGACACTCGTCGTTATAGACACTCGTCGTCATAGACACTCGTCGTTATAGACACTCGTCGTCATAGACACTCGTCGTTATAGACACTCGTCGTTATAGACACTCGTCGTTATAGACACACGTCGTTATAGACACCCGTCGTCATAGACACTCGGCGTTATAGACACTCGTCGTCATAGACACTCGTCGTCATAGACACTCGTCGTCATAGACACTCGTCGTCATAGATACTCGTCGTCATAGACACTCGTCGTCATAGACACTCGTCGTCATAGACACTCGTCGTTATAGACACTCGTCGTCATAGACACTCGTCGTGATAGACACTCGTCGTCATAGACACTCGTCGTTATAGACACTCGTCGTCATAGACACTCGTCGTTATAGACACTCGTCGTCATAGACACTCGTTGTTATAGACACTCGTCGTCATAGACACTCGTCGTCATAGACACCCGTCGTTATAGACACTCGTCGTTATAGACACCCGTCGTTATAGACACTCGTCGTTAAAGACCACCCGTCCATGGAAATAACCTGTCAGTAGAGACAACTCACCAACCTTTCTGGATTCCAGACTCGATTCTTGTATCCTGCCAGGACACGTCTGAAGAGTTTGAAGATCCGATTCCTGTATCTTGCCAGGGTGTATCTGTTGACGACTATATTCCAGACTCGATTCCTATATCCTGCCAGGGCACGTCTAAAGAGTTTGAAGATCCGATTCCTGTATCTTTCCAGGGTGTATCTGTTGACGACTTTATTCCAGACTCGATTCATGTATCTTGCCAGGGCACGTCTGAAGAGTTCGAAGATCCGATTCTTGTATCTTGCCAGGGTGTATCTGTTGACGACTATAATCTCCGGACTCGATTCCTGTATCTTTCCAGGGCACGTCTGAAGAGTTTAAAGATTCGATTCCTGTATCCAGCCAGGGCATATCTACACAAAGAGTTTGAAGATCAACTCCTGTAACAGGCCAGGTAATTATTTTCTTTTCTCAGGTACGCAAGTTCTCGCTAAGGAATCTCTTACGCGATCGACACCTAGATGGCATCTATAAGCCCATCCACATACCAACAGTCTCCAAATGGCATCTATAAGCCCATTCTCGACAAGGCTCTGTCACAACTCCAAATGGCATCTATAAGCCCATCCTCTTATCCATCAGTCTCCAAATGGCATCTGTAAGCCCATTCCCGTCATCACACTGTTGACACTCTACTATGCGAGTGCAAATTTCTGGGCACTTTAGTGTTCAATCATCTTCCACCTTCGGATTACGAAAGGCATGTCAGCCAATCTACATCCTCAGGTTTAAGAAGATTGAACAGGGGCAACTGTTGTACCCCAAAATTTGTCCTCCCATATTTCTCAAAATATTTCAAGAAAAATTCACAAGTCCAACCCGGCGCGTCATATTCAGGTATTCTTTCGCCAAGATATCTCTGATAACATATTCTCAAATTCAGGTTCGGCTCAAGAGTCAATTCTTTAAAGAAGGTATCCGAATGTGTGAGTTTTCTCGAAGAAATATGGTGAAAAAAGTGTGCTGAAAGTGCAGTTTTTACGCGCTAAAAAATTCATAACTTGAAGATCGTGACTCGTTTTGAACCCGTTCCGGTGGCCAAAATTCCGTCTTGACATTATCTATGTTTTCATCTCTCACGGATGGAAGCCAATTTCGATCAGAAGGTCTTCAAAAATGTGGATTTATCAAGTATTTTCGCACAGAAAATTTGTGACAGAAGTTTATTTGCGTCATGTTCAGAAAATCATAATTTGGTCGATTTTCATCGTATCGAGCTGGTTCCGGCGCCAAAATTTCACAAATTGAGTTGACTACATTTTCACAGAAGGTATTGAGTTCAAACGGTATTCAAAAGGCCTTCGTTTTTTGCTCAGAATGCGTGACACGCTGAAAATCCTGAATGCTGAATATTATTTCATGTGGGCCGAAACTTCGAAAATTCATAACTCGGTCAATTTTTATCGGATTGGGCTCATATTTTTACACAAAGTCACTGATTCATAGATCTACAACTTTGCTTCAAAAGTCGAGACCAAATTATGCACCGATCAATACCAGTTGTTTTATTGAAGAACGTGTCAGAGTCGACACTGGAGCCCAAAATAAGTTTGTCTGAGCTGAAACTTCAAAAATTCATAACTAATTCACTGTTTATCCGATTGAGACGATTTTCGGACAGGAGTTAGTTATCGATGTCGGCTACATTTTGTATTCACATTTCAACTTCAAAAATTGCACTTAAGTCCCTGCGATTTTTCCTGGAAAGTGACGAACTCAAGTGAACATTGGAGGCCCAATTGCACATTCAAAGCCCATTTTCTTTACCCTAATTTCCATTATATAATCACCTTCTTTTCACACAAACCAAAAGAGGAGAAAAAGAGAGAAAAAACCTTGCCACAACACTGTTAGAATATCAAATTCTTTCAAGAACCCTAAAACCTTGAAATCCTTATTACAAATCCCTCTCTCACTACAAACAAGCCATCACAGTTACAAACCAACACCTCACTACTTCTTCAGTAAGGATAAGGCTGACTTGATCTCCATGATCCAAAGGGCATAAAAGCATTCAGGTCACTAATTTTCCAGTAAGGGTAAGATTGATTTGATCTCCATGATCAAAAGGGTATAATTATTCATACATGCCATATTGTGCCTAAACATTGAATTTCTTCATATATTGGCTTTATTTGCATTTTATGATTTTATTTAATGTGTTCGTGAGATTCAACACTGCAGATTTAGACAGGATCCCATGCAGGTTCATTAAGAAACGTTGAGGCCAAAACACAAATGGCCAAAAGCCAAAAGCCAAAAGCCAAATGGCCAAAAGAACAACTTATGCATGACACCAATACATGGCGAGACAGACATCCTGAGAAGGTTAAGGAACGTTGAGGCCAGAACACAAATGACCAAAAGCCAGAACACAAATGGCCATGAAACCCAATCCAATGGCCAAAGAATGCAGACCACGGTACTCAGGAGTCAATGAACACGCACGTGATGCCAGAAAGTCAAACAAGGCTTTTTGTCTAATGGGATAGAATACTTCAAAAAAACCTCCCCTTGGGCCTGAAACCTCCCTTGGTTTGCATCCTTTTTAATTTTATTTCCTTTTCTTTTCTAATTCTTTTTTAATTGTTTTAATTGTTTTTTTTCACCATAAAATAATTTTCTATAATAAAAACAGAAAAATCAAAAATATAAATATATTTAATTATTATTAATTTCATCACTAACCTATTTTTTATAAATAAACTCTAACAATTAATTAGATTAATTTAGGTTTCAACTTTAACACTTTTTCTTAATAAATTAAAATATGTAGAAATTATGATTTTTTAACATTCTTATCTTTTTCTTAAATAAATAATTTTCCCATTATTATTATTATTAATTACTAAATATTTTGTAAATAAATATGTAAAATAATTAATTAGAGTAAATTAGGTTAAACTTTAATATTTTTCATGAATAATTAAAAACAATTTAGAACTAGGGTTTCCTTCTAATTTTAATTCTTTTCTTATTTCATTAAATACCAAAAACCTAAAAAACATTTCTTTCCTTTAATTTAATAATTAATTAAGCTTTTTATTTCAATTTAATTTCAAAGGGGTTCAACGCCCTCGAACGTTCTATTTTTATTCCTTTCGCGCATTTATTCTTATTTTCCTTTGTGAATATTATGTAATTGCTCAAGCCATGTAATAGTAATTAGGAATTTATTTATTTTCCGCATTTTTACCAAAAACGGGTCTTTGTTAATTTGGCGATGTATAGACCCGCGCCTTGTAATAGCGTAGGATTTTATTTTCCGCATTTAAATTTCCGCACTCTTAAAACTGCTAAATTTTGCATGAAAGAATGTATGGCCTAAATTAAAAACAAGCGTAGATCACCATGATACATGTACAAGATAAATGCTAAACTGAAAACAACACACAAATTCACACACCACTCTTAAGGTACGCCTCACTGTTGCCTTGCCCTCGAAACGTGGTCGTCGAGTATAGGACGTTTTAGTAAGTCCTTATGTCCATGACATGATCCAGTTGCCTCGAAACGGTTACCTCGGAATTAAAAAGGATCAATGGCATAAGGGTAGCTTCTAAGGTGTCCTACTGTTGCTCTGGTGACCACACTGGCCCTAAACTCGAATTGACCCGAACACCTCCAACGGTGGTGCTACCTATCTCTCAATGGTGGGATGGCACTACCTTAAGGACATTTACACAGCTTAATTCCTTAGGGTAGGTAGATGACTCGTAGATACTTGCTCTCTAAAAAAAACAAATCAAAACTCTTTTCACACCGACACTTTCAAAAAGCTTTCAAAACAATTTTTCAAACACTCTTGAGGACTGATACAAGAGTCATTCTGAAATCTTTAAACGAAACTTTTTCAAACCCACTCACACTTTGAAAAGCAAACATTTTGAAAACACAATGAGCAAGTATCTAAGATCCCATGGATAACCATGGATAGAAAGGGTGCTAACACCTTCCCTTTCTATAAATCTACCTCCCGAACCGAGAAACTATCTCATAAGGAATTTTGTTGTGCTTTTGTCCTGTCCATGTTGGAGAAAATAAAAGACGGTGGCGACTCTTGCTTCCGCGACATTTCGCAAACCAGCTTAAAAAACAGTCAGTTCCAGATCCACCGATCACAATATGTATGATGCAATATATATGTTATATCAATGTTTATGATATATGAATGTAATGAATGTGCATGTAAGCTGATGAGCTATCTTGCTGAGGATAGATGAATCCTGGATAGCCGGAGATGATAAAATCTTTGACTTCTGCCAGGGAAAGTGAGTCCTTGATGGCTACAGGGGATTGCAAGAATTTTTGATTGCTGAGGATGAGACATCCTTGTTGACTACTGACTGCTTGGGGAACAAGATCTTCAATTATTGAGGGATCTTAGGACCACTGCTGGGGATTGGAACTCCTTGGTGACTTGTAGGGAATGAGAATTCTGATGATCTCTACTGGGGAGTTCAGAACCTGGTAGACTTATGCTGGAGAAGTAAGACTGAGAATCTTCAGTCTGGCGGGAAGTATCTCTGTGGGGAGAAGGTTCACTAGTCTGGTTCCGCTGGGGATTGATAGTTGGAAGTTTTAACTCCGCTGGGGATTGGTAGTTTTGACTTCAACTGGGGATAGGATTTTCAGATTTTTAAGGCTCCACTGGGGATACTAAAACTTTAAATCTGAGGGGAATTAAGTTCTGGAAGGCTCTCTGGCTGGGGAAATCAATTTTGAGAAAGCTTTTGTTCTGCTGAAGACCCTGAAGTTTAACTCTGTTTGGGGAATTAAGTCCTGGATTTTGACTTCGTTGAGGAATTTGGAGTTTAATTCCGCTGGGGATTCCTTCTGAAAGGGCATCAAGATATCTATTTGTACCTTCAACCTATCAGTAATCATCTTTTCTTGATTTGTAAGAAAATGATTATGTTCAAATGCATATGCCTATTTAACAAAACATTGGACGTTTCTCAAATAAAACATAAGTGAAAAAGAGAAAAAGGAAGACAAAGCAAATTTCGTTGTTTGAAAAAGTGTTTGTATTAACTTTTTATGAGTATCTTTGTACAAGGGGGACAGGCATCCTAGTAAGAGGATGTTGTCGTAAAGAAGGAATCTGAACTTCCATGGGTAGGACAGCTTCCATGCCATATACCAAAGAAAATGGGGTTTCCCCTGTCGAAGTACGTGTCGTGGTACGGTATCCATGCAGAGCAAATGGTAACATCTCATGCCAGTCCTTGTAGGTGACTGTCATTTTCTGAATGATCTTTTTGATGTTTTTGTTCGCGGCTTCAACAGCACCATTCATCTTCGGCCGATAGGGAGATGAATTATGATGATAAATCTTGAACTGTTCGCATAGAGCGGTGATCATAGTATTATTCAGATTTGTACCGTTTTCTGTAATGATCCTGTCGGGGACACCATACCAGCGTATGAGATTTTGCTTGATGAAGCGGGAAACCACATTTTTTGTAACAGAGGCGAAGGAAGCTGCTTCGACCCATTTGGTAAAATAGTCAATGGCGACCAGGATGAAGCGATGCCCATTGGATGCCGTGGGCTTGATCTCTCCAATTATGTCAATGCCCCACATTGCGAATGGCCAAGGAGCTGTCAGAACGTTGAAAGGAACAGGAGGAATATGAATCTTGTCAGCGTAGACTTGACATTTGTGGCAAGTACGGGAATGTTGATGGCAATCAGCTTCCATGGTAGACCAGTAATAGCTTGCCCTTATAATCTTCTTAGCCATCGTATGCCCGCTCAAGTGGGTGCCAAATGTGCCACTGTGCATCTCAGTCATGATCAACTCTGCTTCAGCTTTGTCTACACATCGGAGTAAAACACAATCATGGTTGCGTTTATAGAGGATGCCGTTGCTCAGGAAGAACTTGGCAGCAAATTTCCTTAGGAACTTTTTGTCATTTACGGAAGCTCCTTCGGGATATTCTCTAGTCTGGAGATACCTTTTGATTTCGTGAAACCAAGGTTGTTCCACTACTTCTTCGGTATTAATCTCATGACAATGCGCAGGTTCATCCATTCGCTCGATGGTGATTTGGGGAGCCTCGTTATCCCAGTTGAGTTTAAACATGGAAGACATTGTAGCCAGAGCATCTGCTAGCTGATTCTCTTCTCGCGGGAAATGCTCGAAGGTGATTTGCTCGAAATAAGGCAACAATGTCAAAACATGTTCTTTGTATGGGATAAGATTAGGATGCTTGGTATCCCACTCTCCTTTGATTTGACTGATAACCAAAGCCGAGTCCCCAAATACGATCAAAGATTTGATCCCCAGGTCTATAGCAGCCTTGAGACCAAAGATGCAAGCTTCATATTCAGCCATGTTGTTATTACAGCTGAAACACAGTCGGGCCGTGAAAGGTGTGCGGTAAACTTCCGGGGAAATGAGTACCGCACCGATACCGTTTCCAAGTGCATTTGAAGCACCATCAAAGTACAGGGTCTATCGGGATCCTTTTTCAGGTTCGTCATACGGTCTGTTACCTTTAATGTTGTCCAAATTCATGATGTCCTCGTCCGGGAAGTCGAATCTCATGGACTGATAATCTTAGATAGCTTGATGAGCTAGATGGTCAGCTAGTACACTCCCGTTTATAGCTTTTTGGGTAGTATACTGGATGTCATATTCAGTCAGGATCATTTGCCATCTAGCGATTCTTCCAGATAAAGCAGGCTTCTCGAAGATATACTTGATCGGGTCCATTTTGGAAATCAGCAAAGTGGTATGAGTCAACATATACTGCCTTAGTCGACGAGCAGCCCATACCAAAGCGCAACAAGTTTTCTCGAGCAGTGAGTAGCGAGTCTCACAGTCGGTAAACTTTTTGCTAAGGTAATAAATGGCATGCTCTTTTCGACCAGACTCGTCATACTGGCCCAATACACACCCCATTGAGTTGTCCAAAACAGTCAGATACATGATCAGCGGCCTTCCTTTGACGGGTGGCATCATAATAGGAGGTTCTAGCAAGTACTCCTTGATCTTATCAAAAGCAATTTGACAATCATCGTTCCACTCGACTACCTGATCTTTCTTTAATAGTTTGAAAATTGGCTCACAGGTAGACGTCAGATGAGAGATGAATCTGGCAATATAGTTCAAGCGTCCCAAGAACCCTCTAACCTCCTTTTCAGTACGGGGGGCAGGCATTTCTTGTATAGCCTTTACTTTTGCTGGATCGACCTCAATGCCTTTGTTGCTGACAATAAATCCCAGAAGTTTACCAGACCTAACTCCAAAAGTGCACTTACATGGATTCAGCCTGAGTTTGTACTCCTTCAACCTGGAAAACAGCTTCTGCAAATGTTCAAGGTGTTCCTTCTCTGTTTGTGATCGAGCTATCATGTCATCTACGTAAACCTCAATCTCATGATGTATCATATCATGAAACAAAGCTACCATGGCGCGTTGATAAGTTGCCCCTGCGTTCTTCAGTCCGAACGGCATCACCTTGTAGCAGAAGGTACCCCATTGGGTAACAAAGGTTGTTTTCTCCATGTCCTCGGGGGCCATTTTGATCTGGTTGTAGCCCGAGAATCCATCCATGAAGGAAAACACTTTGTGTTGAGCCGTGTTGTCAATCAAAATGTCGATATGCGGTAGTCCACACACATTCTTACTTTTCCGTCTTTTTTAGGAACGAGCACAATGTTAGCAACCCATTGCGGATAGGATGTAACAGCCAGAAAGCCAGCGTTTAATTGCTTCATTACTTCAGCTTTAATCTTCTCAGACATGTCGGGACTCATTCGGCGGACTTTTTGCTTGATCGGTGGACAATCCTCTCTTGTAGGGAGACGGTGAACCATTATATCTGTGTCTAAACCCGGCATGTCTTCATAAGACCAGGCGAAGATTTCAACGTACTCATTCAACAGTTGTATCAAGCGCTCCTTGACACTTGGTTCCAGATTGGCACCCACTTGTACTTCCTTCCGGTCTTCCTCTGTTCCTAAGTTGACAGTTTCCAACAACTCTTCGTGAGGCAAGATGGCCCTTTCTTCTTGCTGTAGAAGCCTGGCTAACTCTCCTGGTAATTCACAATCTTCGTCGTCTTCGCACTCAGCCTGATTGACGAAATCTTCAGAGTTATTGAAGGACATAGAAGAATAGTCACCCATAGAATCTAGAGTGGATGGGTACCTGCATTTATGAGTGTGGGTGTGTGTAAGGGATAGCCATCCTTAAACAAACAAAATGCAAAAGAAAATGAACACAGCAGTTTATAAATGAAAAACGTCCAATGATTCATTAAACATGGCATATGAATATGAATAGAATCAAAACCCTTACAAATGGACCTACATGCCCCGGGCAAGGCATGAGGTGAAAAAGTAGTGTGCAGATTGTTTAAAAGTAATTATTACAGACCAACAGGAAATGTTCGAAAGATAAGTTACTGATTAATGAAAGTAATGGGGACGAAGTCTTTCGCCTCCCAGTTGTGCAGTCCCCCTTTGATGGTTGGGAAGATCCAGTCTTCAATGTTACCCTCTCCGTCTTCGTTTTCCAAAGCATTGATCCCATGAGGAGAAATCTTGATGGGTGTCCTCTCAATTTTTGAGCGACGCATAGCTTTTTGCCCCGCAGCGGTAAATCCCAGCCCAAACTTGTCTGTCTTGTGGGGAAAGTCAGGAAACTGACCCCATGTTGAGCTCTTCCCCTCCTTCATTGCATCTTGTGCATATTTCAGAGATGCCATCCTGGCCACCTGCTTGGGTTCCTCAGCTACTGCCTTCGCTACCGCCACCTCGGGAGTAATTTCCTTGAAGTGTTGGAACGGTGTTTCAATGAATTCGCCCTCCACCTCTACATACCGAAAGGAGTTCAGGTGACTGATCATATATTCCTCCTCACCGTGTACAGTTATGATCTTTCCTTTGACAGGGTATTTCAGCATCTGATGTAGGGAGGAAGTGACTGCGCCAGCATTATGTATCCATGGTCTCCCTAGCAAGCAAGAGTATGACGGACGGATGTCCATCACATAGAAAGTTGAATGGAATACTTCAGTTCCCACCTTGATGGGAATGTCGACCTCCCCATGCAACATTCTTTTAGACCCGTCAAAGGCCCTGACAATGATATTACTTGGTTTCAGCTCCAAGCCTTCACAATCCAATCGATCGAGAGCCTTCTTAGGCAGCACATTCAGAGAAGAACCAGTGTCGACCAAAACATGGGCAAGAGTAGTTCCTCGACATTCGACTGACACATGCAATGCGTCATTGTGCTTTCTTCCTTTCGGAGTCAGGTCAGCATCAGAGAAACCTAGGCCGTTGTCGGCAGTAAGGCTGGCTACACAATCCTGGAATTGATCAGCTGAGGTTTCCTGGGGTACATGGGCTGTCTTCAAAAACCTTATCAATGCTTTGGCATGAGCCTCCGAACAAAGCAGCAACGCTAACATGGAGATCTTCGAGGGGGTTTGCCCCAGTTGCTCTACCACATCATAATCACTCTTCTTAATTATTTTCAGAATCTCCTCCATTTCTTTCTTAGAGGTTTCGGGGATGACCAAGGGTTGAGCCCTCGTCCTGACGAGCTCATCTTGGATCCCCTTCCCCTTATCAGAAGAAGTAGGAGGGGCAACCACAGGAGTAACAGCTTCTTCAATTAACGGAGTTCTTGCAGAAAGTTTTATCGGTGCAGGAGTAACCTTGGCAGCAGCTGAGGGTCCAAAGATTGCCTTTGGAGGGGCAATCTCTGGAGAGAAAATTCTCCCACTTCGGGTAATCTTGCTCGTACCGGCAATGTTCCCAATGTCGGCATTTTCTTCGTCAGAGCTCTCTTCAGTTATCTCAATTTGTTTAACACCATGGTAGTAGATTTCTCCACCATAATTCCATGGTATTGATTTGTCAGATTTGTAGGGGACAGGCCCAGGCATGGTTATTTTCAGAGGAACAATCTTCGTAGCGGATGTAATCTTAACAGGATTTTTAGGGACCTTGGAAAGATTGGTGGAAATGGTGATTATTGAAACATCTTCGATAGGGGTTGGAGTACCAGGAATCTTTTCGAAAAGAATTTGTTGGCTGTCCATCAAGCCTTGGATGCCTATCTTCAGCAATGGACAGTCTATTGGTAGGGAGGAACAACAGTAGCAGTCTTCTTTACATCCTGGGAAAATCCAAGCCTTTAACAGATTCAACTTGATTGTTAGTAGTGGAGTTACCAGATCATCAACAGCAGAAACATACAGATCTTCTTCAACAGCATGGACGTTGTGACCATGCTTTGGCATCGGAGCGGATATTACGTTCGGCTTCTCGAGGGCGTCGAACTCAACCTCTTTTGCGTCTATCAAGTCTTGAATTTTATTCTTTAGCGCCCAACAATTGTTGGTGTCATGTCCGGCGCTATCAGAATGGTAGGCACATTTGGCATTGGCATGATAGTATGGAGATGTGGTGTTAGGGTTTTTTGGTGCCTCCTTTAAACCAGTCAGATTCAACTTCAACAAATGGGGAAGAACTTGTGCAGGCGTCATATTGATGCGGGTGAACTGTCGTGGTGGCCGTTCTACCCGTTGCTGGTTAGGTCTAGACTGATTGGTACGAGGCTGATCATTTGATGAATTTTGAATCATCATGGCCCCTACAGTCGGCCGGCGCTCAATTCTTCCCGATCCCTTTTAAGAGTACACAACAACTGTTTCTTTCTTGGCCGGAAATGACTTCTTAACAGTTGTTGAGGCAGATGCATCCCTTTGAATCTTTCCATTCTTAATACCAGCTTCCACCTGTTCACCTGTCAGAATCAATTCAGTAAACCCTGCGGAAGAGCTCCCGATCAAATGGTTGAAGAATGGGCCAGATGGGGTCCCCAAGAACATATAAACTAGTTCCCTATCTGAAAGAGGTGGCTGCACTCTTTCGGCCAAGTCGCGCCATTTCTGGGCGTATTCTTTGAATCCCTCATTTGAGGCCATTCCCATACTCTGTAGCTGAGTACAGGTTGGCGCCAAGTCAGCGTTATATTGATATTGGCGATAAAAGGCAGCTGCCAAGTCCTCCCAGCTATGCACCTCTGACCTCTCAAGTTGGTAAAACCAATCTAGCTGTGTACCAGACAGGCTATCCTGGAAGAAGTGTACCAAAAGATTTCTATCGGATGAGTGAGGTTGAATTTTTCTGACATACGACCTTAGGTGCATCTTCGGGCAAGACAGACCATCGTATTTTGCAAAAGTTGGTACCTTAAACTTTGGAGGGATCACAATCCCAGCAATCAATCCCAATTCTTCAAAATCTAACCCGGGAACCCTCTGCAGCTCCATAGCTGCCAGTCTATCCTCCAAGTTTTTGTATTTGTCGTCCGCTGGCGGGTATTGCTGCTCTGAGTAGTCTTCATCTTCCTCGACCTCTTCCTCTTCAGCCTCGGACTCAGAAGGTAATACAGCCCTTTTTCCTTTACCGGTCCCCTCATCAGATGTGGAGGGAAATTCAAGAACTCTCCTAGCTTCATTCTCAAATCTTCTTCCCAGTCTAGCTACCCCAACTCTTTTCTACTTATTTTTTCCTTTTTCTTGCTCTTTGTTCCCTAGCAGTGCTTTAAGATCCTCCTGGCCCTTTGCTAAGGTCATTAGGAGCTGTTGAAACTGTGAGTTTTGTGCCTGCAGATCTTTGACCGTCTGTTCGAGATCCATCTTACTGAAATAAACAGCAGAGAGATAAGGAAACCTGGTGTGAAGACTTGTTTATGTATATGATGAATGATGTGCTTATTCATGTAATGCATTCAAGGATTTAGAAAATTCAAAATTGTTGCAAACAAAAAGAACACATGTCATATTAATAAGAAGAAATTTGTCAGTACATGAATGCCCCATGGGCCAAATATTACAAAAACTTCTCAAGGTAAAAAGACGTTGCGCATCCTCTTTGGTGCGATGTAAGTGTTGAGGGTCTCCTCCTCGTGAAGTCGACGGGTAAGCTCCAAAACCTTCTTCTCACTGGCGTAGAAGCTGGCTTCAAAAGTATTCCACTTCTCCTTGAGTTGGATCCAACTCTTCTGCATCTCCTCCCATGATGTAGGCATATTAGGATGTAGGATGGTGTAAGTAACCTCTCCTTCCTTAACAGGCTCTTTAATCAAAGGGAGAATGTGAGGGTAAGGCATCATAAGACTCTGGGCTCGGGTTCGTACCCACTTGAGATAAGGCTCAAGAGGGATGGAGTTCTTGTGCCCCAGTGTCTTGCTATCTACCTTGTTATGCATCCTCCAAGCTCTGATGAATCTTTGGCGAAGTCCTTGCGCATCGTTGTCAAAGTCAAAAACTAGGTCAGGAATCAGCATGTCATGAGGGCCATCCCTCCGTGCATATCCAAATTGTCTCAAAGCTAGACAAGGGTTGTAGGTAATGCCTCCCCTAATACCAAGTAATGGAACATTAGGGAACTCACCACAACGATCGACGATGATGACATTTCTCTGGACTGAGAGCACCAATGTACATCAGAGTGTGTAAGGGTCATCAACCGTTATGACCACCTTAAGCCTTGTTCATTCTTCAAAACAGATTGTGGAAGGTGAGAAATAAACCACCTAGCAAGGAGAGGAGTACAGCACATGAGAACACCTCTCTTTCTCATTGTTCGTGAGTAAAATGAGTGGAGGATGTCCCCAAGCAATGTAGGTATGGGATTCCTGGATAGGAAAATCTTGACAGCATTCACATCTATAAGTTGGTCAGGATTTGGGAACAAGACCAACCCATAAACGAGGAGTGCCACAATCTCTTCAAAGGCTTGTAGATCCAAAGAATTCCAACACTCTTGTGCCTTCTCAAACAAGAATTTTGCCAAGAAACCTTTGACACCACTTCTAGTCTCCCAATGCCCCTTGATGTCAGATGGTTGCAAGTGTAGTGCTTGAGCAACATCTTCAGGCTTTGGTTCTTTTTCCGTACCGTTGTAGGGTAGTTGATTAAGAATAGGGATTCTCAGGAGTTGAGAAAATTCCTCCAAAGTAGGCACCAATTGGTAGTCGGGGAATGTGAAACAGTGGTGAAGGGGATCAAAGAATTGGAACAACACTTTCACCATGTCTTCTTCAATGTTGGTGTTGACTAGGTTGAGCAGTCTACCATGTCTTTCACTGAGGAGAGAGCTTTCTGGAATTCTGGATGTAAGCTCCTTGAGTTGAGGAGGGATTCTCACAAGGTTGACTTGGATAGTTTTCCTGCGAAGAATTTCCATGACCTACAAAACAAGAACAAAGATGAAGATCCAAACCCTTGAAATGGTTAGTGGATGCATATGATGCTTTATGATGTTCATGATGTATGCACAAACATATGTACAAGCAAGTCACACAAAACCCTAGTTTTAGGCTTGCATGGGGTTTCATAGGTAAGTACCCTCTTGAGTGAGGTTGGCTTAAAAACCTGTCCTATAAATAGTAACCGGGTTCTAAGGAGCTCAATATCATTGGATTGTTTTCCATGTTCATTGTTTTGGTTTAGCCACTTAACTAGCGACCAAAATATTCCAAGAAAACAACCCTCAATGAGTGTAGTATCGAGTATCTACCAACTTCAGACTGCACCAAAGCCGGTCATCTCACTACCCCTAATAAAAGGCCAAGATGGTCAAGTAAGGTTCTAGGTCATTAGTGTTTAGTGACATCACTCAACGGCCCCGTACTCTCCTTGATTGAACTCAAGGGTTACCGGTACTCACAAATATGTCGCACTAATATAGCTATTGCTTCAACCGTGTCGGTATACCCCGCACAGTTTCCACAACGTATTGCTATCTATGAATGTTTCCCCAAATCCGGGTGTAGGATTTCAAGCCCAAAAAAGAGAACCAAAATGTAAAGCAATCAAAGCAAACAATCAGTCATGCAAAAGGGTGATCTAAGCCCTAAGGTTACTCCACTTTTAATTTTCTCCCCCGCAGAGTCGCCAGTTCTGTGATACGGTGGAAGAACTGACTTGAGGTTTTGCGTTTGTTTTTGCAAATGTTTCGGTTTAGCAAGAGTCGCCACCGACTTTTTGTTTTATCCTAAGGAAAGGTTAAAAAGCACAGGAAAAACCTTTGAGATGTTTTCTTGGGTTCGGGAGTAGATTATAGAAAGGGAAGGTATTAGCACCCTTTATATCCATGGTTATCCATGGGCTCTTAGTTACTTGCTTAGATCACTTGCCTTGCATTTTCAATTGTTTGAAATGGTGCTTTCAATTGTTTTAAATGGTGCTTTGTGTGTGTGGTTTTGAAAATGTTTTGAAAAAGATGCCTGGTCTAGGCAACCCTTGTAACAATTCTTTACTCGAATGTTTTACAAAAGGTGTTTGTCTTTTTGAAAAGATGTTTCAATGTTTTGAAAGTTTGTTTTGAAATTGTGTTGTGGAGTGTGTTTTGAAAAATGGCAAGGATTTGTTTTGCAAGTTGGTCAAGTAACCAAGAGCTATCTATCCTAAATTTCTCAAAGATCTTTCCTATGTTTTAACCCTTTTAACAGTATTGTTCCACCATTGTTTTTGGTGGACAATCTTGTGTTAGGACGTTAACGGGACAGGCACGGGTCATCGTTTAGACCATGAATGCAATAGTGCCAAGTGTCTTTGGCAATTTTTCCTTCAAGGGACTTGATCATTTTTTAGGCAACTTGAGAAAGCGTCATCGAGGGACTATGATCATTTGATTTGTTTTTGTTTGGCCAAAGACACTCAACATGCAACATGGCCCATTTTTGAAGGCAACAAGTGGGGTAACCCTAAGGGTGCAAGTGTGCATTGTGTTGTCCATTTTCATGCTTTTTGTCTTTGAATTAGGTCAAGCTATTTGTTATTTTTGATTTGCATACAAACCCTAGATCTATCATGGCATAATTTGAAAGCTTTTAAATGCGGAAATTTAAAGTCCTAAATTATTACAACATGATTATGGGGATGGGGGTACAAATGTTTGAATGGGGGAATATTTAGCAAGAAATTAATCTAAGGCTATTACATCCATATTGAATAGACAAATATTTAATTGTACAATAATTAAATAAATATAATAAATATGCAAAAATGTATTGTGCACAAGAAGATTTTTTTATGTATGAGAAAATATTTTTCAATGTGAAATACAAACAAAAATAAAAAGTCAAATTTTGAATATTTTTATGGTTTAGGGCAAAACCCTAGTTTGTTAAATAAATAGTATTTATTTATTAATATCATACAATATTTGTTAATTATATACAAAAAATAAAAAAAGAGGTATATTGTAACAAAAAAGTATTTTTTTAGTGTCATATATTAAAAAAATAAAAATGTATTATTTTCATATTTTTATCCTAAATATTTAATAAAATATGTATAAGTATATTTACATATATTTAATAAGCTAAATATGTACAAAAAATAAAATATTAATTATTTACAAAAAAATGTATTTTTTTAGAAAATGTTTTCAAAAGGTAAATAAAAATAATGACTGAAAATAAGTATATTTTTGTATTATTTTTAATGTTTTAAATAAAAAGGTATTTCATTTATTTGCATATATATGCTAAATAAAACAAATAAATGCCAAATAAATATAAAAATGCATGGAAAAATATTTTTGATATTTTTTTATATTTGAGCAAAAAACAATAAGTCAGAATCAAAAAGAAAAAATCAAAAATGAATAAAATATCACATAATGGGCTATGGGGGTGTAAACTGAAAAAGGTGGTGCAAAAAGCAGGACTGACTCAGGCCCAGCCCAAGCCAGTCATCTTCTTCCTCCAGCAACCTGTTTGAACATCAAAAACACGCGCTTCTTGTACAACAGCTAACTCCTGATTCTTTGACTTTTAACAAAAACTCATAACACAAACATTATAGAGCATGAAGAGACGAATTCATACATATAAAAATCTTGACCTAACTCTCAGAAACGAGGGAGAATTTCTTCATCCCCAATTTCTGACCTAAATTTTCTTCAATGTTCATGGCCAAAATTCTCACAGCATGTATAATATAAATGAAAAGTAAATACATGGATGGCTTCAGGGCTATGAGTAGAACATGTTTTCTTCACAAACCTAAGCTTAATCATGCCTGGATAGAGAGATAGAAGTTCATGTTTTTACCTGTTTCAGCTTGACTTGAACAGAACAATGTAGCAACTTCCAATGGATTCTGAGCTTTTGTACAGCTTGCCTGAAGTCCAAGGATGCTTCTCCAACTCCTAGCTTGCTTTAAAATCAACTGAATCGTACTATGGAAGTCAACCTGCACAGCTTGAAAATAAAAATGGCAAACGTGGTTATGGGTGTTACAGTTTGAGTTTAATGCTTGGGATAGCTTCAGTGGATGATATGGAACATGTTTGAACTCTTTTTGGCCAAAACGCACGAGTGGAATGGATTGTGGAAGTCAAACTGCAACAGGTGCCCTGTTTTGCAGAAAAAATGTGATCTTCTGTATGAGGAGGGATTAGGGATGATTGAGTCTTGTTTTAGGTCAGTTAGGGTGTATGGAAAATGTTTGCAAACTTTGTTTTGGTTTGTGTTTTCAGGAATGAGAGCTCTAGAGTTTTGGCAAGTTTTCTTCTCATGTAAGCAAAGAGATGTCAACTTGTGATATAGGCCTGTACCAAGTTCTCAAGCATGCTGCATACTTTGTTCTTGATCAGTGGGATTTGTCCACAAACTTGTGCCTCAAAGATCTGGCTTGTACCTCTTGGATATGGTATTTGACATAAAGTGCATCTTTTCAAAAATGGCAAAGTTGATTTTTCTAATTATGGATTAGTTCTTTGTGTAATGACTAAATGCATAAAACAATGCTTGAACACAAAGGTTAGGCATTTAATTATTGAGTGTGAATAGGTTTAGAGGCCTGCAAACTATCACAAACCCTGCTGACTTGAAAATGCCAATGTTATGAACAAGCTTTGGCCATGAATCAAAAGTGAATTTTGCCCAACTTTGCAAATTCGATTCTCCCTAACCACAATGGTGTTTGAGAAGATCTTGGACAATTTGGAAAGCTTGGAATGTGTACTACAATCCATCTTTGTAATGAAAATTGAAACTCCAAGTGGAAGCATGTGAAAAGTGGCCATGAAGTTGGACAAAAATCCTGCCTAGAATAGGTCAAAAATTTTCTAAGTTAAGAATGTTTTGCACCCTTATTCCAAAAATCATAACTTGAGTTACAAGCTTCCTTTGAGAAAACTTTGTGATTAAAAGTTGTAGATTTTGCAATGTACTACAACTTTCATGTTTTGAGTTTTGTTTGAATCCAATTGCATCTTGGTGAAAAATGGGACAAAGTTAGGAAAAAATAAGGAAGTTTCATAACTTAGAAAAATTCCAAGTTATGAAATTTTCTCATTTTAAACCCTAATTTGCAAATTTGGATTTCTTGATGAACAAATTTCATAATTTGACATGTCTTGATTAAAAATGAATCTTGGCACTTGATTTTGATCAAAAAGTCGAAGTTTGACTTTTCAGTATACAGTCAAATTTTGATCAGTTGACTGGAAAATTCATCTGCCAATCCTGTGCATTTGAGATCTTTTGAACTTGTTGAATGTGTCAAGACAATTCCATTGAGTCCTTGAGTCCATATGTGAGCTTGGTTTGCCATTGGTTAGGTTAAACATTCAAAAATTGCCTTTGTGCAGTCAAAACCCTAAAAATGACCATTTTACCCTTTTGGTGATCTGATCAAATTTCTTGTGGAATTGTGATCCAAACTTGACCAAATGGTTCATATGATTACATTATGTTGATGTGGGTCAAAAATTATGAAGTTTGACTATCAATTGGCCACAGTTGACTTTTCCCTAATACAGCTGATTTCTAGGTCAACTGTCCAATTGACTGGGCAAAGATTGGAATCAAGGCTTGAAACTTGGTATGGATAAACTTGTGAGTCCAACATGAAGCATGAAAGTCACTTTGGGCATTTTAGGTCAAAACATCTTTGTGCAAATTCAAACCCTAATTTGGGTTAACAGTGCAAGGAGGAGTCTTGAGCAGAGCAGACCCTAACTTGATCTTGAGCTCCAAGGGTCTTGTGGTGAGAAAATGTTGATGAAATGAGAGGGAAAATTTTGGGGTACAACAGTTGCCCCTGTTCAATCTTCTTGCACTTGAAGAGTTAGATTGGTAAGTTTGCCTTTTCGCGTCTCGAAGGTAAAAGGAGATTGGACACTAGAGTGCCCGTAAATTTGCACTCGTCAAAACATGGATGCGGGAATGGGCTTAAGGATGCCATTTGGAGATGGGCTTAAAGATGCCATCTGGAGTGTTTGTTGAACTGTATCTGGAGATTGAGTTCGTATAAGCAAAAGAATGGCCTCCGTGTCTGGGGCGTATCTGAGCTGTAACTGTGCTTGAATGTAGAATGAATATCAGAATAATTGTCGTGTCTGGAGTGTATCTGTATTGTATCTGGGTAACAGAGAAATATCTGTGTATGGAGAAATTGTGTGCTGGGGACAAATTCTGAATGAGTGACAGAATGGCAACCGTGTCTGGAGCGTATCTGGACTGTATCTGAAGTTGAGATTTGCATGAGTAGCAGAATGACTTCCATGTCTGGAGTGTATCTGAAACTGTAACTGGGATTGAGATCCGTATGAGTAATAGAATGACTTCCGTGTCTGGAGTGTATCTGAAACTGTATCTGGGATCTAAATAAATGACAGAATGGCTTCCGTGGCGAATGCACTGGGGAGAATCAAACTGCTGTTGTAAGGGTCAGAATGGTATCCGTGCTTGGAATGAATTGAACCTTGAGGTGGATAAATGAATCTGAATGAGAACTAGAATGGCTGCCGTGTCTGGAGCGTATCTAGTCTGTATCTGATTTCTGTAGTCTGAATGAGTAGTAGAATGACCGCCGTGTCTGGGGTGTATTTGTACTGTATCCACACTGTATCTGAATAATTGTTAATGATAGCCTTTTAATCTTATCCTGAAAAGGATGAAATGTTAGCTAAAACACAAAGTTATGTTGCATGATATGTATGATGCAATATATATGTTATATCAATGTTTATGATATATGAATGTAATGAATGTGCATGTAAGCTGATGAGCTATCTTGCTGAGGATAGATGAATCCTGGATAGTCGGAGATGATAAAATCTTTGACTGCTGCCAGGGAAAGTGAGTCCTTGATGGCTACAGGGGATTGCAAGAATTTTTTATTGCTGAGGATGAGACATCCTTGTTGACTACTGACTGCTTGGGGAACAAGATCTTCAATTTTTGAGGGATCTTAGGACCACTGCTGGGGATTGGAACTCCTTGGTGACTTGTAGGGAATGAGAATTCTGATGATCTCTATTGGGGAGTTCAGAACCTGGTAGACTTATGCTGTAGAAGTAAGACTGAGAATCTTCAGTCTGGCGGGAAGTATCTCTGTGGGGAGAAGGTTCACTAGTCTGGTTCCGCTGGGGATTGATAGTTGGAAGTTTTAACTCCGCTGGGGATTGGTAGTTTTGACTTCAACTGGGGATAGGATTT
This sequence comes from Vicia faba, assembly GCA_948472305.1. NCBI lineage: Eukaryota > Viridiplantae > Streptophyta > Magnoliopsida > Fabales > Fabaceae > Vicia > Vicia faba. The sequence goes on along the minus strand of OX451736.1, from coordinate 187,826,735 downwards.
TCAGATTTTTAAGGCTCCATTGGGGATACTAAAACTTTAACTCTGAGGGGAATTAAGTTCTGGAAGGCTCTCTGGCTGGGGAAATCAATTTTGAGAAAGCTTTTGTTCTGCTGAAGACCCTGAAGTTTAACTCTGTTTGGGGAATTAAGTCCTGAATTTTGACTTCGTTGAGGAATTTGGAGTTTAATTCCGCTGGGGATTCCTTCTGAAAGGGCATCAAGATATCTATTTGTACCTTCAACCTATCAGTAATCATCTTTTCTTGATTTGTAAGAAAATGATTATGTTCAAATGCATATGCCTATTTAACAAAACATTGGACGTTTCTCAAATAAAACATAAGTGCAAAAGAGAAAAAGGAAGACAAAGCAAATTTCTGTGTTTGGAAAAGTGTTTGTATTAACTTTTTATGAGTATCTTTGTACAAGGGGGACATGCATCCTAGTAAGAGGATGTTGTCGTAAAAATTGAAAATTTTATACAAAAGAAAGATGGCTATGTGAAACAATTCCATGGGATCCCCATTCTGCTATAGCCTTCACAACTCTGAATATCTTGTCCATTCAATGCTTCGTCCACTGATGATTGGATTGATCAGAAGCTTGGAGCTTGTTGATGAAGAGATCGTTCTTTAATAAAAATAAATATCTAAAATTTAATTGGTGAAAAATGATATTTTTGGTGATTTTTGATAAAAAAAAGAAAATAATTTTTGGTTAGTAATTAAATTAAATAAGTTAATTAAATGAAATATAAAAAGAAAAAAAAAGGATAAGAGATGGGCCTGAAAAATGGGTGTGTGAAAAGCAATTTCCTGGGCCCAAAACAAAGAAATCCGTTTGACTTTGTGAATCCAGTGTGGCACGCTGACTATGGCTTTTGGTGTTCCTCCCATCATGGCCCTTAGATCTGGCCTCAGGACACTTGGCATGATTGATGATGAGGGAGCATGGTAGTCTCCTGGCTTTGTATATGTACTAGATTTCCTGAAAGGAAATAAGAAAAGAACAAATGTTGGAGGTAGGGGTCGAACCCCTGACCTCAAGCCTCCTAATGCCTTAAGCTCTTACCTGGCTACCACTACGCCATCTGTTTTTGTTGTAATAATAATGTAAAATAATAAACAAATATGAAAACAAGCATTAGTAGAGGGTGAAAGAAAAATGTGCGCAGATGGTTTGAACGGGCCAACGGAATGCTGCCACATAGGTCATCGTCTTCTTCTCTCTCTATGGGTAAAAGTCTCAGACTTTTACCTACCGACGCTTGTCCGTATCTATAAGCAGAGCTCGCTCCAAAATCTTTTATGGGCAACATAAATGACATCTAACGCCATGGTTGTGTTCGTCTCGTCCTCCTGAACATGATAGTACCACTTACGAAGGATAATTTTCCCTGCATGCAAAAACCCTAAAACGGAACCGAAAAACCTAACAATGGTGAAATCTCTACAGGCCATATAAATGAAATTAAATGATGCAGAAAGCTTGCATATGTTCCATAGATCAAGAATATGTGGTTAATTCATCCTAACAATACCTAAATCATGCTATTCAAATTCAAGATTTCATGAGTTTCGTGATGGACTTACAGTGCGATTTGGGGCTTGTAAATGCTTTCTCTTTATTGCTTTGGCTTGCTGAGAGTCCCAGGAACCGATTGGGATAGGCAAAGAGTCTTGAGGATGCCTCTAAGTGCAAATTCGATCCACCACTTTTCTTGATTTTTTCCAGTTTTTGTTCTTGCTTAGGCGCCTGTTTCTAACCTTGTTTTTGAGTCTGCACGCACTCTATATGTACCAAGCAATGTATTAGGGTTGATAAGTTGTATTCAATCTTCCTCCTTCAATGATTTGGATTGTGATTTGATACACTTTGAAAACTTTCCAAAATTGGTCCAAATCCAATATTTTTGTGCACACATGCCTTGATACGAGTTTGAATAACTTGCTAGCTGTAATTGGAACCTGAAACAAGCACAAAATCTCTTACTTTCAATATTTTGGATTTTATTTGATTTGTTTTGATTTAAATTGAATTAATTCAAATAAAAATAAAAATAAATAATAAAAATAAGATATGGACAAGTGGCAAAGGCTAGAGCTCGTGGGATATGTTTCCAACTCAAAACAAGTGAAAAAGATTGGGCCCATTTGGCAAAATTTGAAGTTTTAGGGATAGTTGACTTTTGGCAATTTTACAAAAAAGGTCAACTTCACCAATGCATAACTTCCTCAATTTGGAATCTTTGGATGTTTTCTTGGAATTTTTAGAAAGCTTGGGATGTCCTCTAAGCAACCCTTTTGGTCTCATCTCAATTTGATATTCCATGCTCATGTATGAAGCTTTGACAAAAAAGGTGTTTTTGTTGACTTTTCAAAATGACCTATAATGTCCAAATTCATAACTTCTTGTGAGTGCATATTTTGAACTTGGGGGATGAATATGGATTGTAGGAAATTGCATCATCTTTAAAATGAGCTTTGTATGGGTCATTTATCATAAAGTATGAGAAAGTTATGCTTGGTCAAAGTTGAGTTGACTTTTCTTGCAAAACCCTAATTTAGCAACTTTTGAGTCTTGATGAATTAAGAGCAATCCTTGATGAATCATGATCAACCCTTGATCAAATGATGAAATATACTTCAAAATTAGGATATTGACCAAAAATATTGAAGTTTGACTGTATGTAGGCCACATTTGACTTTTGCCCTAGCATAATCGATTTTCAGGCCTTTGAGCAATTGACTGAGCAAACTTTCTCTGTAGGGCTTGAAAATTGACATGGATGATCTTGATAACATATTAGGACATTGGTGAGCATTTGGGATCCCTTGGACTCAAGTATCTTGATGCAACATGAAACCCTAATTTGAGGTAGACTACCTTAGGAGAGAGCTTGTTTGGCCAACCCTTTGACTACCTTGAGCAACTTAGGGATCTTTCTTGAAATGTTTTAAGAAATATGGGAGGGCAAATTTTGGGGTACAACAGCTGCCCCTGTTCAATTTTCTTAAACCTGAGGATGTAGATTGGCTTTTGTGCATTTCGTGATCCGAAGGTGGAAGAGGATTGAACACTAGAGTGCCCAGAAATTTGCACTCGCATGAAGTGGTAGTTGTCTTGTGATATGGGGAATGGGCTTACAGATGCCATTTGGAAATTGTTGACGGGAGATGGGCTTAAAGATGCCATCTGAAGGAATGTCGATCGCATAAGAGATTCCTTAGCGAGAGCTTGTATACCTGTTGTTGAGGAAAATTCCGCTGGGGAATGTTGATCTCTGTCTTGAGAGAAATAGAATTTTAGGAGCTTCGTCGTCCGTTATTCTGCTGGTGAGTCATCTCAGTTTGAATTTTAGGAACTTGGTCATCTGTATTCTACTGAGGGATCATCTATATTGAATTTTAGGAACTTCGTCGTCCGTATTCTATTGAGGAAATATCTCAATTTGAATTTTAGGAACTTGGTCGTCCGTATTCTATTGAGGAATCATCTCAATTTGAATTTTAGGACTTGGTCGTCCGTATTCTATTGAGGAAACATCTCTGTTGAATTTTAGGAACTTGGTCGTCCGTATTCTACTGAAGAATCATCTCTGTTGAATTTTAGGAACTTGGTCGTCTGTATTCGACTGAGGAAACATCTCTGTTGAATTTTAGGAACTTGGTCGTCTGTATTCTACTGAGGAATCATCTCTGTTGAATTTTAGGAACTTGGTCTTCCGTATTCTACTGAGGAAAGATCTCAATTTGAGGAAAATTGAATTTTAAGAGCTTCGATAGTTCGTATTCAACTGGGGAATCTTCTCTGTCAAAGAGGAAAATTGAATTTTAGGAGCTTCGATCGTCCGTATTCAACTGGGGAATCTTCTCTGTTGACATTTAGGAACTTCAGTCGTCAGTTATTCAACTGAGGTAAAGGCTTCATAGCTTGAATTTTTGTGAGAATTTGATTGTATCCTTCCTGAAGGTAAAGGTTAGCTGTATGTAATGCATGATATGTATCAAGCAATGATGTTCTCAAAATAAATGAGATTGTGTTGTATGATGTGTATGCATATGTCATGATGTATGCATATGTCATGATGTATGCATGCAATGTTTTTAGCTAGGGAAAATAAATCCATGATCGCTGCTGGAGAAAAGAGTTGAATTCTTCTTTTCCGCTGGGGATAGTGAATAAAGATGTTTGTGATAATAAACCTGCAGGAGAAGATAACTCCGCTGGGGAATAAACTGATGAGGAAATGACTCTGTGGGGAAGAGATGCTTTGCTGAGGATCCCGTTCATAAATTCAGCTGGGGACTGTTGCTGGTGGTAATGAACTCTGTCGGGGATTGAGTTTCTGTTTGTGAAAGGAATGAACTCCGCTGGGGATGATCTTTTAGTTGCAACTTCATTGGGAATAATCTTTTAGACTCTACTGGGGACAATCTTCCAGAGTCCGCTGGGGATAATTTTTCAGACTCCCCTGGGGATAATTTTTCATACTCTACTGGGGAAAATTCTCCATACTCCATTGGGGATAATTTTCCATACTCCGCTGGGGATGATTGTCTAGTGCTAATGATGGATAAACTCTGCTTGGGGAGAATATTGCCAACTCATTCGCGGTTGTGAGTCTCGGCTGGGGAGAGTTAACACTATTGTCTTTCTCTTACTCTGCGGGGAATGAATGTACCTTAGTCATATTCTTCAGCTAAATCTATCCCTGTACCTGGTGGATAGAGCAACTGTAAGGTATGGGCAATTCTTATTTGCCCCTGTTTCTGATATTATAAGTAATCTTCTTTTGTTTCGCATGTAAATACTTATGAGCAGCAATCAATGTCAAATGCATATATCAAAAATAAACATTGGACATTCTTGCAAAACAAAACAGAAAAAGAAAAATTTATTTGTGAAAATGAATTGTATTGACTTTGAAGTTTGGCCTGTAAATAGGCGTCTTTTGTACAAGAGGCTGACGTCCTAGTAAGAGAACGCTGCCGAACAATAGAGTTTATACAATTTGTAAAAAACAAATAGAAACAGCTATGTGAATAATCCCACTGGATTCCGACTCTGTTATTGCCTTTATATCCTCGAGCATCTTATCACTTTGCTACTTGGTTGAAGGTAGATCAGATTGTTTGGTGTCGTCCGAGCTTGATAGTCGATATTGAAGTCTGGTTGTAAGGTGATCCAATGAGACATAGTGTTACGCTTTGATCCCTAATTTTTGCCTGGACCGCCCTTTCGGGTTTTCAATCCACCGAGATACCTTTTTTTCCTAAGCCGCCTTTTCAGGTTTTCGACTTGCCTGGTGTACAGATTTTTTTATTTTCATCCCTTATTTTTGCCCGAACACTTTTGGTTCGCTGGGAAGCCCTTATTTTTGCCTAGGCCAGTCAACCTAGCGATTCTTTGATTATGCGTAGTATTTTTTCACTATGTCTGCATCGACGGAATGAGGAAGGTCGTCACCATCCATGGTGGTTAGAATCATAACTCCTCATGAGAAAATGTTCTTAACCACAATTGGCCCTTCGTACGTAGGGGTCCATTTTCCTCTAGGATCACCTTGTGGCAGGATGATGCGCTTGATCACCAGATCCCCAACTTGATACTCTTGTCGTCTGACTTTCTTGTTAAATGCATTGATCATTCGTTTTTGATACGTCTGACCGTGACAAATAGCAGTGAGTCTCTTTTTGTCGATTGAGTTCAACTGATCAAGCCGGGTCTGGATCCAGTCATCTTCGCTCAAATCTGCATCCTTCATATTTCGAAGAGAGGGTATATGGACTTCAATGGGCAAGACTGCCTCCATACCATATACCAAGGAATAGGGTGTTTCCCCTGTTGACGTTCTCGCTGAGGTGCGGTACCCATGAAGAGAAAATGGTAACATCTCGTGCCAATATTTGTATGTCACTGTCATCTTCTGCACGATCTTCTTGATATTCTTATTAGCTACTTCAACAGCCCCATTCATCTTCGGCCGGTAAGTAGAAGAGTTGTGATGATGTATCTTAAACTGTTTGCAGAGCTCGGTGATCAATGTATTATTGAGATTTGTACGATTGTCCATAATGATCCTCTCAGGTACACCATATCGATAGATCAGATTGTGCCGAATAAACCGTGCCACGACGTTCTTGGTTACAGTAGTGAAGGAAGCTGCCTCAACCCACATTGTAAAGTAATCAATCGCTACCAGGAGGAAACGATGCCCGTTGGATGCAGTAGGTATGATCTCACCAATCATATTGATGCCCCACATTGCAAAAGGCCAAGGAGCTTTCAAGATGTTTAGAGGAACTGGAGGTATGTGCACCTTATCAGCATAGACTTGGCACTTATGATAGGTCCGAGAATGCTGATAACAGTCGGCTTCCATGGTGGACCAATAATATCCCGCCCGTAGGATCTTCTTTGCCATGGTATATCCACTAGAATGAGTTCCGAAAGCACCTTCATGTAACTCTACCATAATCCTTTCTGCTTCGTTCTTATCCACACAACGCAGTAAGGTCGAATCATGGTTATGCTTGTAAAGGATACCATTGCTGATAAAGAACTTCGTCGTGAACCTCCTCAGAAACTTCTTATCATTAACAGATGCACCCTCGGGGTATTCCTGAGCCTCAAGATACCTCTTTACCTCGTGAAACCAGGGTTTATCTTCTACCTCTTCAGTCTCAATGTCACAGCAATGTGCAGGTTCGTCCAACATCTCAATGGTAATCTGGGGAGCCTCGTTGTCCCATCTGACCTTTAACATAGAAGACATCGTAGCTAGCGCGTCCGCTAACTGATTCTCCTCTCTAGGGAAGTTTTCAAAGGTTATCTCCTCGAAGTGCAGAAGCAAAGTCAACACATACTCTTTGTAAGGAATAAGATTTGGGTGTTTCGTATCCCACTCGCCTTTGATCTGACTGATCACGAGAGCAGAATCTATGAATACACTTAAAAACTTAATCCTTAGATCAATAGCTGCTGGAAGACCCATAATGCACGCTTCATACTCCGCCATGTTGTTGGTGCAGTTGAAACATAGTCGGGCGGTGAATAGATTATGACAGTTGTTGTACCCCAATTTTTGCCCCTAACATTCCCCTATCATATCATATCAACTCGATCATAACAAGATCACATTAGGGTTGGTTCTTCCTCTTTTTTCCTATCTTTAAGTTTGCTCTTGAGGAATCTCCAAGCACCTTGGTTGTGTATTTTGTATATGTGTTGTTGACTAACTTATAATCAAAATACAAAAAAAATATTTGTCTTTGTCTTTGTATATTTTTGTTTTGTAGGTACCGAGTCGAAGCATCTGACAAATAAGGATTTCTGGTATCATTTTCCTAAAATCTCTATTTGCAAAGAAAAAGAATTTAAAAAAATTCATTTTTTTTCACTGATGCAATCGATTGCTCTTAGGGTGCAATCGATTGCACATAGTGCATTTTGCGCCATTTTTGAAAAAAATACACTGTGCAAATCGATTTGCACTGTAGTGCAATCGATTGCACAGCGTGAAAATTAAAAAAAATCAGCATTTTAAACTTATCAAATTTTGGCTCCAATTTTCCTTCACTTTTGAAAGATGTATCATTAATTCAAATTTTAGTGTCAATCTTTCATTATTTGAAAGAATTATCATTAATTCAAATTTTGGCTCTAATATTTGAAAGAATTATCATTAATTCAAATTTTGGCTCTAATTTTTGAAAGAATTATCATTAATTCAAATTTTGGCTCCAAGAATCAATTACCAAATTACCACTAATCCCAATCCTAAACTCTATAAATAGAGCCCTCATTTCATTCAAATTTCAAGCTTTTGATAGCCAAATCCACCTTGCTAAAAAATCTCTCAATTCTCTCCATCTACCAAATTCACTCAAAGCTCCATTTTCAAAAAGTTAGTAAGCTTTGCATTGAAGCTTACTAATCTTTGAGCTAAACCTTCATCCAAACACTTTTTCTCCATCAATTCTCTACATCCAAGCTTGGTCAATTGATTCTTGTGGTTGAATTGAAGCAAATTCTTGAAGTTGTTTTGATAACTCTCTAGATCTACCTTTGGTAAGTTGGATAATTCATCTTTTACAATGTGATCTCTTGTTGATCTTTGGGTTTGATTCTTTGAGCATTATTTTGTGATTCCAATGGTGTTATTTTCTCATAATTTGATGGAATTTTCGTGCTCAATTGGATCCATGATCATAAGGTGTTTGATGGAAAGTTTGAACAAGAAATTGCCCTTTTAAAATGCTGTTTTTGCTACTGTAACTGTGCAATCGATTTGCACTGTAGTGCAATCGATTGCACAGAAGCAATTTCACGCAGATTTTTGAAAATTGTACTGTGTAAATCGATTTACACAATAGTGCAATCGATTTACACCAGGACAGAATGCACTTTTTTGCCTTGTTTTGGGGCAGCTTTGATCCAAAATGCTTTTTCTACTCACTCCTTTTTTATTGTTGGTTTGGATTGCAATTTTAAATGTCCAATTTGTCTTTAAACTCAATGGACTTTGTGATGTAGATGAAGTTGGATAAATGTTCATCAATTCAAATCTACCTAAGAGTGAATTATTTAATTCATTTTTGGTGCTTTGGATTAATGATATTGTGATCGGTGGATCTGGAACTGACTGTTTAACGCTGGTTCGCGAAATGTCGCGGAAGCAAGAGTCGCCACCGTCTTTTATTTTTTCCAAATGGAAAGGACAAAAGCACAGAAAAATTCCTTATAGAGATTGCTCTCGGTTCGGGAGGTAGGTTATAGAAAGGGAAGGTGTTAGCACCCTTTCTATCCATGGTTATCCATGGGCTCTTAGATACTTGCTCACTTGTGTTTTCAAAATTGTTTGTTTGCTTTTCAACTGTGGGTTTAAAAAGTTTCTTTGAAAAATTTCAGTTCGACTCGTACGTCAGAGTGTTTGAAAAATTTGCTTTGAAAGCTTTTGAAAATGTGTTGGTGTGAAAAGTATTTTTGTTTCGTTTGAAATTAGAGCAAGTATCCTTGAGAACCTACCTACCCTAAGGAATTCGTCTGTGTAAATATCCTTAAAAGTAGTGCCATCCCACCATTGAGAGGTAGGTAGCACCACCGTTGGAGGTGTTCGGGTCAATTCGAGGTTCGGGACATGGTGATCACCAGAGCAATGGGAAGACACCTTAGAAGCTACCCTCATGCCAGGTTCCCGGATCATGAGGACTTACTAAGACATCCTCTACTCGACAATCACCTTTCGAAAGGCAACAGTGAGGCGTACCCTAGGGGTGGTGTGTGCGAATCGTGTGTTGTTTTCATTTGTATTTGTCTTGTCATGTTTATTGGTGTTCTACGCTTGATTTTATTATGGCCATTCATTCTTGCATGCTTATTTAACAGTTAAAAAGTTGCGGGAAAGTAAATCTACAGCTATTACAAATGGCGCGGGTCCACATCGCCAAAATTAAACCGGACCCGATTTGACAGAAAATAAAGAAAGCAAATAAAAGTGCGAAAAGTAAAATTGTTACAACGCTTCGGGAGAGATACATAATTATTCAAATGAAATAAAATAAATGTACGAATAAATAAGAAATTAAAACGTGACGAGGGCGTTGGACCCTTTTGCAAAAAAAATATTAAATTACATGAATTAATTAATTAGAATTAATGAGGAATTAAAATTAAAGATTAAAAAAGAATGTTTTTTTGGTATTTTTGTGTTTTTTAAGATTTAATGGAAAAAGAATTAATTAACATTTGAAATTGAATGCAAACCCTAATTCTAGTGTTTTTTTAGATTTTTTATGAAAATATTAAAATTTAACCTAAATTAAACCTATTTTTTTATGTACAATTTAATTAGGAAAATAAATAAAATAATATTAAATATTTATGAAAGAAAATAAATAAAGGATGAAAAATTGAATAAACCCTAATTCTACATTTTTGGATTTTATTATGAAAGGAATTAATATTAAAACCTATTTTAAACTAATTAAATTCCAAGCATTTATTTACAAGAAAATATTAAACTAAAATATTTATTGCATTTTTTTGTCTTTTTCTGAATTTTTATGTATTTTATAATTTGTAAAGAAAAAAAAATAATTAATTAAAACAAATAAAGAAAAATATAATAGCAATTAAAAATAAAACAAGAAAAAGTATGGAGAAGGCAAACCAGGGGGGGTTCTGTCCCAATTGTGAGGTATAGGCCTTAGAATGCTGGCCCATTAAGCTTTGATCCGTTGACTTTTCCAGGACACGTACACGCACGCTGACTCATCCTCATGGTGTCCCTCAATTCTCAGCCCTTGATCTGGTTCTAACATGCACGTGGATGGATAGATGAGGAGGACGTATGGTAGTCCTTAAGATTGTGCTTGCATAGGAATTTGAATTGAAGAAAAATAAATGAGAATATTGAAGACCTGGGACTCGAACCCAGGTCACTAGCATTGCTAATCACTTCCTACGCCACTGAACCACTTCAACTTCTTTTAATATATAATAGCTATTAATCAATATAAAAGAAAATTGGTTAGTTATCTGAAAAAACGCGCGCAATTCAAAAAGAGCCAACGGTTGTTGGCCACGAGGTCTTCTTCTTCGTTCCTGCAAATATCAAAAACAAAGGCCACTGTTTTATGTGTGTTCTCTTAGACTTGTTTCCAGAAAATAGCGACTAGCGCTATAGGGTCAATAAATTTGGCGCGATGGGTACTTCCTCTTCGTCCAAGCTTGCTGAGTCCAATGATGGTGGCCTTGAACCCTAATTTTTCCTTGGGTGAAAAACCCCAATTCAAAACTCTGAAAACCCTAGAAAACCAGTTATGGCATAATCGTGTATGTAGCATAAAAATTCAATTAAACATAATGGTTAGTCTCAGAACTTCATAAGGAACATGATTCCATGAAAATAATGCAGTAAAAATGCTTAGAATATGATATACGATTATGGAATTTTTCATGTACAGTTCATGCTCGATATACCAGTTCTTGGCGTTTGAATGGACGTTTGTGATTGCAATGCGTTCAGGAATGCTTGAGGAAGCTGTTGGACTATGAATTATGCCTTGAATCAATCTCTAAAGTGGTTTTCAGTTTTGTATTTTTTGGTGAATTTTCCAAGTTTGTAATGTATTCTTGAGCGCAGCTTTTTGTCCCCTAGCATTAGGTTTGTGTTCCTGGTTATGTACTGAGGCAATTAGGTTAACAAAACTCATAAGAATCTCTTGCAATCATGGATTGAGGATTTGATTTTCTTCCATTATGTTTTCAATCTTTTTCACATGGTTTTTGTATCAATTAGGCTCAAATCAAACCAAATCTTTCCTAATTAGCCTATGCACGAAATCTTGATGGCAAAACATGCATGAAAAGATTTTTTAGGTCAAGTTTTATATTTTCTACATATTTAAATGTTTTAAATGAATTAATATAAATAATAATTCAAATAAATAAATAAAAAATGAGAAAATACTTCCCTTTGGGCCAAGTGGTCGTGCATAGGCTTGGAATGATGAATCATGGAAGAAAAATGGGCCCATTAGCATTTTTAGACCATTTGAATCAAAGTTGACTTTTCAAAATATCCAAAAATTTCCCAACTTCCACAAGGCATAACTTGCTCAATTTTTAATCTTTTCTCATTTTCTTGGACATTTTAGAAAGGTCTTTGAGTCCTCTAACCAATGCCTTTGGTCCCATGTCATTTTTATTTACCAATCTCAAGTTATGGACTTTGACTTAAAGTCCCTTTTTGTTGACTTTTGAAAATGACCTATAATGTTGAAATTGATAACTTTTTATGAGAGCATTTCTTGGACTTGAAGTATGAAGATGAGTTGTAGGAAATGTCTTTCTCTTCAAAATGAGCATTGGATGGAATTTTTCTGATAATCCATGTGAAAGTTATGCCCTGGTCAATTTCAGTTGACTTTTTCAGCTGTCCAAATAAGGAAACTTTTGCATCTTGATGATTTTCTGAGCCAAATTTTGAGAATCATGATCAAGCATTGATCAAATGATGTTTGTGGCTTCAAAATGATATGTTGACCAAAAATTTGAACTTTTGACTGTCAAATGACCATTTTGCCCCTACAGTTGACTGTAGTGCAATCTAGGGCTTTGACTGTGCAATTTTGAGCTGAATGCCTTGAAACTTGATATGAGGATACTTGACCATATTTGTAGGCATGTGAGACTTGATTGGGCCTTTGAAAACTTCATTTTCTTGATCAGAGCTCAAACCCTAGTTTTGACTGTATAGGAGGCTCTTTGACTGTGCAACCCTTGGGGATATTTGAAGCTTGGCTTGGCAATTTCTTGGAGAATATGGGAGGGAAAATTTTGGGGTACAACAGTTGCCCCTGTTCAATCTTCTTAGACCTGAGGATGCAGATTGGTTGACGTGCCTTTCGTAATCCGAGGGTAGAAGATGATTGGACACTAGAGTGCCCAGAAATTTGCGCTCACATACTAGCAGTGTGGTGGAATGGGCTTATAGATGCCATTTAGAGGTTGATGACCAGGGTGATGGGCTTATAGATGCCATCTGGATGTTGATCGCGTAAGAGATTCCTTAGCGAGAACCTGCATACCTGCAAGAGAAAAGTGAGTACCTGGCACGCTGCAGGAGCTGATTTTCAGATGCTTGATACAGATGTGTCCTGACTGGTTACAGGAGCTGGGTCTGGAGCTTCAAAAGGTGATGAATGAACTAGGGGTAGTTACTACCCTAGCATGAACGGTAAGAGAACCTTGGATGACTTTAACCTCAACAACGCTCGTTGAGAAAATCTTGGTGGGAATTACCATCTTCGTAGTATCGGGAAGAGAACCTTAGGCAATTATAATCTGAAAGGAATTATCACCTCACTCACCGTCGGAGAGGGAACCATAGGAAAAGGGCTTACCACATCACTCACCGTCGGAGAGGGAACCATCAGAAAAGGAATTATCACCTCACTCACCGTCGGAGAGGGAACTATAAGAGATTATCACCTCACTCACCGTCGGAGAGGGAAACATCTGAAGAAGGACTTACCACCTCACTCGCCGTTGGGGAGGGAACCATAAGACTATCACCTCACACTCACCGTCGGAGAGGGAAACATCTGAAAAGGGATTACTACCTCACTCACCGTTGGAGAGGGAACCATAAGAGACTATCACCTCACACTCACCGTCGGAGAGGGAAACATCTGGGATAACTTCTACTGAGTCTTTATCAGAAAAATCTGTTGGGAGTCGATTTAGCTGGACTAGAGAAGGCCTTGAACTGGATAACCACAGAGAATCTTAGGGTCGATTAACTGAACCGGTCTAGGTCTTGAAATGTCTTCAACTGGAATAAGTGTCAGAACGTCGCCATATCTGGTTCATATCTGGACTATATCTGGAAGGAAGCCTGGAAGCAGTATCAGAACGTCACCATCTCTGGATCATATCCGAAACCATATCTAGGAGGAAGTCGGGAAGCAGTATCAGAACGTCACCATCTCTGGGTCATATCCGAAACTATATCTAGAAGGAAATCTGGAAGCAGTATCAGAACGTCACCATCTCTGGGTCATATCCGAAACTATATCTAGAAGGAAATCTGGAAGCAGTATCAGAACGTCACCATCTCTGGATCATATCCGAAACTATATCGAGAAGGAATTCTGGAAGCAGCATCAGAACGTCACCATATCTGGATCATATCTGAAACTATATCGAGAAGGAACTCTGGAAGCAGCATCAGAACGTCACCATATCTGGATCATATCCGAAACTATATCGAGAAGGAATTCTGGAAGCAGCATCAGAACGTCACCATATCTGGATCATATCTGAAACTATATCGAGAAGGAACTCTGGAAGCAGCATCAGAACGTCACCATATCTGGATCATATCTGAAACTATATCGAGAAGGAATTCTGGAAGCAGTATCAGAACGTCGCCATTTCTGGGTCATATCCGAAACTATATCGAGAAGGAAATCTGGAAGCAGCATCAGAACGTCACCATATCTGGATCATATCTGAAACTATATCAAGAAGGATTTCTGGAAGCAGTATCAGAACGTCGCCATATCTGGGTCATATCTGAAACTATATCTAGAAGGAAATCTGGAAGCGGCATCAGAACGTCACCATATCTGGATCATATCTGAAACTATATCAAGAAGGATTTCTGGAAGCAGTATCAGAACGTCGCCATATCTGGGTCATATCTGAAACTATATCAAGAAGGATTTCTGGAAGCAGTATCAGAACGTCACCATTTCTGGGTCATATCTGAAACTATATCTAGAAAGAATTGCGATGGTTGATAGTAATCATTTTTGTATTGACCTTTTTCCTGAAAAGGCAAAACATAATTGTATGCAAAATCATGCTGCATGAACTGTATATCTTCAAAATTAATGAGATTCGAGTAGTATGATGCATATGGATGCTATAATGTATGAAAATGCGATGTTTATGAATGTTTGTCTAAGAAAGGTAAATCTTTGACGGGTGTCGGGCAATCACTCCTGGGCTGATGTTGAAAGAATAGACTTTGCTTCCGCTGGGGAGGATAGCTGCAAGAATACCGGTAGGAGAAGATGACTCCGTTGAGGGATGTACTTGGCGAATGGAATATTCTGCGGGGATAAAAGTACTCTAACGATCATGCTGGGAAGTGATACTCTGTGGGGAGAGAGACACTCTGTTGATTGTTGATAGTAACTTGCTGAGGATATCTTGTTGGATTGGAAGTATGAATGGACTTCGCTGGGGGTAAGAAAGACTGTGTTGACGACGACCCTTCCGTAGCTTTTGGCTGAGGATAACCCAGTTATATCCTGTTAAGGAAATAACTCTTTAAATAAAGCCGGGCGACGCGTTCGTGCTCTGCGAGGAGAAGCTTCCAGAATCCACTGGGGATAGGCTTACTGCTTGGGGATATGAATTCCAACTTTCCTGGGGAACTGGATTGGACTCTCTCCTGGGGAAGTATTGAACTGTACTGGTTATGTTCTTCAACGGAACCTTACCTTGATACCTTGGAGGATAGAACAATCAGATTGCTTAGACCACCCATTATTGCCCCTGTTTCTGACAAATCTTCTGGTAGGCAAGTGGCGAGATGCCGGGACATAGTCGTACGCTTTGATCCCTAACTTTTTCCTGGACCGCCCTTTCGGGTTTTCAGTCCACCGGGATACCCATTTTTGCCCAAGCCGCCTTTTCAGGTTTTCGACTTGCCGGGTGTACAGATTTTTTCATTTCATCCCTTCATTTTGCCCGAACCCTTTTGGTTCGCCGGGAAGCCCTTATTTTTGCCTAGGTGTGTCAACCTAGCGGGTTTTTGATTGTGCGTAGTATTTTTCCCGACTATGTCCACGCTTTTAGAATACAGGGAGGTGCCCCTGGCTGCTTGTGTTGCCATATTACCAGAAGATGTCTGATCGTGCAAGATTTGTTGCTGGAGTGCCCCAAGTGACTCAGGCAGAGATTTGCCCCAGGCTTTTTGGCCTTTTGAGAGATTCTCTGGATCTTGACTTAACTGCCCCAGATGGTGGACCATGATCATGCCGTGCCCCTTGATTGGAGATACTCTTGTTCATTAGACTTTCGTCATGCGAATTTCTATGCTGTTCAAACAAAAAGTCATATGCAAAGAAAGTTATGTTAAAATGCGAAGCTTATGTCTGTCTCGAAGATTTTGAAAAATGCATTCTTTTTCATAAAACAAGTGAATGTTTGTAAAACGTGATGTCAACTCCGTATTTACCGTAGGCCTTAAGGAGTCAGGATACCTTTCGTACAGTATGCTTTCGAACTAGCCCATGCTTCAGCTAGGACTTTTTAAGGGTTATAACGTGGCCTGGTTCACGGTTTAAGAAACAAAGGATAAAGGCTCAAATTTTATTTGTACCCTCCCGCTCTTCGTGATGTTCTCCAAACCTAAACTCAGTTGATCATATGTTAGACCTTGGTTGAGTATTTATTCTGATTTTCCGATGATGATTCGGATGTTGATAACTTATTTTGAATAGGCAGTCATTCCTGTTTTTGTTGAGGGTTTGTATGACCTCTTTCTTGTCTTTTTGTTATCCCTTTCTTTTTTTTTTCCTGAACTGTTTCCTTTTTTTGGAATTACAGTCAGCGGGATGCCCCAGTTTCGTAAGTCTTCTTCATGGATTTTGACTTAATGGGTTTTTGATTTTGGTAATGACTGCCTGTCTTTATTGATTATTCGGAACCATCACTGTTTTTCTTTGCTTTGTAAGGATCTTTTTGGTGCCATTGGTTATGCACTTGGATCAACTGAGAGAACTACCCTGCCCCAGGTTATGATAAAGGGTTTTGAACTTCGAAAAGAAAAACTCCTACTTCTTTGGCTCAGAGGGGTTGACGAGGGATTATCATCCTTATAACTCCAGTGTTTAGGGATTGAAACAATGCATGTACCTCATCAGCGGGGTCTGTTCAAAAGCATACTGTAAAGATAGCGGTATCGTTTTCGTCATCCTCCCTCAAGAGGCTCAGAATTATTAACCGAGAGTTGACATCAGAAAAAATATGAAAAGAATTTTGAATATAATGAAAATAATTGTATTAATTCCCAAAACAGACATATGCGATGCATTGATAGAATAAAAGAGTTTGCTATGACATTAATTGTTTGTATAAGCAAAGAAAAATACAACTCAAAAATTCAAATAAACAAAAGTCTTCAGTGATCGGGCAATGGAGCAGTGATTATGTTCGGAGTCTCAGGCACTTCAAACTGAATCTCCCCGGCGTCGATCATATCTTGGATCTTGTTCTTGAGAGGCCAGCAATTGTCCGTAGTATGCCCCGGGCTATCAGAATGATACGCGCACCTATCGTTGGGATGATAGTTGGGAGCAGAAGTGTTCGGATTCCGAAGAGGAGCCCTTAAGGTGATCAGCCCTGCCTTCAACATTTGTTGCAGTGCTTGATCCAACGACATGTTGAGTTTGGTGTACTGTCGTTTCTCCTTGCGCTGCTGCCCCTGTCCTTGTTGAGTAGGTCCAGGATTGGAGATCTGGATTGCCCCTGCCTCATGACGGCTCTTTTTACCGTGCACAGCATTGGATTCTTTCTTCCCATGATGAGGCTTTTTATCAGAAGGTGCAGCCTCTTGAATTTTCCCAGACCTGATGCCCGCTTCTATTCGCTCTCCAGTCAAGATAAGATCTGTGAATCCAGCAGACGAATTCCCAATCAGGTGGTTGTAAAATGGACCATACAAGGTCCCCAAGAACATGTCCACAAGTTCCCGATCAGTCAAAGGTGGTTGTACTCTTCCAGCAAGATCCCTCCATTTCTGCACATATTCTTTAAAACCTTCACTTGATCCTAACGACATACCCTGGAGTTGGGTACGCGTAGGGGCAAGGTCGGCATTATATTGATACTGCTTATAGAAAGTAGTAGCCAACTCCTCCCAGTTACGAACCTTGGTCCCATCTAGCTGATAGAACCATTCGAGATGAGTCCCTGAAAGACTCTCCTGGAAGAAGTGGATCCACAAATTCTTGTCCACCGTATATGGTTGAATCTTCCGAACATAGGACCTGAGATGTAACTTGGGACAAGACGCCCCGTCATACTTGGTAAAGGATGGTGCTTTGAACTTCCGAGGAATAATCACACCAGTTGACAAACCCAGATCTCCAAGATCCAGCCCAGGTACCTGTTGGATCTCCATAGCATTCAGCCTATCCTCCAACTGTTTGTACCTGTCTTCGGCAGGAGGGTATTGTTCGTCGTTGAAATCTGTCTCGTTGTCGGAGACCACTGGACTGGGAACCCTTTCCTCCTGATGACTACCTTCCCCCACAGATGGAGTTGTCCTCTTAGTTTCAATTTGCGGTGTATTCCCAGATCTGCGCCTAGGGTTGAACAGCACAGTCCTCTTCTTCTTCTTTTTCAAAAGCAGAGTTTTCAGGTCTTGTTGCCCCTGGGCCAGAGTCATGATCAGCTCTTGGAATTGGGCGTTCTGAGCCTGAAGGGCCTTGATGGACTGTTCAGTTGATGATTCAGGATCCATGACGATCGGCTGAAATAAACAGCGAAGAAGGGTAAGCAACCTGTCAAAGGGATACCTGCAATGCAATGATGTATGACATGCATGTAATGATTTCAAGGACCTCGCAGGGTAAACAAGAAAATTGTTAGCATTTGGGAACTGGTAACTTGATTGAAGGTACTTCATGTTGTTGAGAGTCCTTCATCAAGGGTCAAAGGCTCACCATATCCAGTGGGTCATAGCCCCTGACAACCTTGGCTAGAGGAAAATAAATCCTCTTTGCCCCTTGCTAGATGTTCGATTCATCATGACCTGCATCACAAGCCCTTGAGATCCTATAAATGGGTTAGGATGTATGCAATGGTATGATGTCATGCTATGCATGGGGTGATATAGGTAAACCCTGTTATGAGTCCCAATTAAGGACTATAAACAACCCTGCAAGAGATTCAGTATACTTTGTTATGAACCCGAATTAAGGACTACAAACAAAACCTGCAAGAGACTTAGTAAACTCTGTTATGAGCCCTAATTAAGGACTACAAACAAAACCTGCAAGAAACTTAGTATACTTTGTTATGAGCCCTAATTAAGGGCTACAAACAAAACCTGCAAGTAGTTCACGTGTCAGATAACAAGCATGCAAGTAGTCAAGTACGAAGGCACACAAGTCACACAAGAGAAGCCCTTAGAGTTTAGGCCAACATGGGGTCTGGGTATTACCCTCTTGAAGTTGGTGGGCTCAACCTGTCCTATTAGAAGTAACCGGGTTCTAAGGTTCCCAATATCACGGGATTGCTTTCATTGTTCATCGTTTCGATTTAGCCACTGAACTGGCGACCGAAATATTCCAGGAAAGCAACCCTCAATTGAGTGTAGTATCGAGTATCAACCAACCTCGGACTGCACCAAAGTCAGTTATCTCACTACCCTAAAGAGGCCAAGATAGTTCAATTAAGGTTCCTAAGGTCTGTTGATGCTTCATGACACCACGCGGAGGCCCCGTACTCTCCTTGACTGAACTCAAGGGTTACCGGTACACACCAAAGTGCCACATCAACGTAGCAGACTGTTTCAACCATGTCGGTATACCCCGCACAGTTCCCTCACAGCCTTGTTGCTACTTTCTAAGAAGGTATCCCCCAGATCCGGGTTAGGATCTATAGAACTCCCAAGCAACCCACAATTTAAAGCAAGCAAAGAAGACAATTGAAAACACAGTGATCTTAATCCTAAGGTACACCCCACTTTAAGTTTATTCCCCAGCAGAGTCGCCAGTTCTGTGATCGGTGGATCTGGAACTGACTGTTTAACGCTGGTTCGCGAAATGTCGCGGAAGCAAGAGTCGCCACCGTCTTTTATTTTTTCCAAATGGAAAGGACAAAAGCACAGAAAAATTCCTTATAGAGATTGCTCTCGGTTCGGGAGGTAGGTTATAGAAAGGGAAGGTGTTAGCACCCTTTCTATCCATGGTTATCCATGGGCTCTTAGATACTTGCTCACTTGTGTTTTCAAAATTGTTTGTTTGCTTTTCAACTGTGGGTTTAAAAAGTTTCTTTGAAAAATTTCAGTTCGACTCGTACGTCAGAGTGTTTGAAAAATTTGCTTTGAAAGCTTTTGAAAATGTGTTGGTGTGAAAAGTATTTTTGTTTCGTTTGAAATTAGAGCAAGTATCCTTGAGAACCTACCTACCCTAAGGAATTCGTCTGTGTAAATGTCCTTAAAAGTAGTGCCATCCCACCATTGAGAGGTAGGTAGCACCACCGTTGGAGGTGTTCGGGTCAATTCGAGGTTCGGGACATGGTGATCACCAGAGCAATGGGAAGACACCTTAGAAGCTACCCTCATGCCAGGTTCCCGGATCATGAGGACTTACTAAGACATCCTCTACTCGACAATCACCTTTCGAAAGGCAACAGTGAGGCGTACCCTAGGGGTGGTGTGTGCGAATCGTGTGTTGTTTTCATTTGTATTTGTCTTGTCATGTTTATTGGTGTTCTACGCTTGATTTTATTATGGCCATTCATTCTTGCATGCTTATTTAACAGTTAAAAAGTTGCGGGAAAGTAAATCTACAGCTATTACAAATGGCGCGGGTCCACATCGCCAAAATTAAATCGGACCCGATTTGACAGAAAATAAAGAAAGCAAATAAAAGTGCGAAAAGTAAAATTGTTACAACGCTTCGGGAGAGATACATAATTATTCAAATGAAATAAAATAAATGTACGAATAAATAAGAAATTAAAACGTGACGAGGGCGTTGGACCCTTTTGCAAAAAAAATATTAAATTACATGAATTAATTAATTAGAATTAATGAGGAATTAAAATTAAAGATTAAAAAAGAATGTTTTTTTTGGTATTTTTGTGTTTTTTAAGATTTAATGGAAAAAGAATTAATTAACATTTGAAATTGAATGCAAACCCTAATTCTAGTGTTTTTTTAGATTTTTTATGAAAATATTAAAATTTAACCTAAATTAAACCTATTTTTTTATGTACAATTTAATTAGGAAAATAAATAAAATAATATTAAATATTTATGAAAGAAAATAAATAAAGGATGAAAAATTGAATAAACCCTAATTCTACATTTTTGGATTTTATTATGAAAGGAATTAATATTAAAACCTATTTTAAACTAATTAAATTCCAAGCATTTATTTACAAGAAAATATTAAACTAAAATATTTATTGCATTTTTTTGTCTTTTTCTGAATTTTTATGTATTTTATAATTTGTAAAGAAAAAAAAAATAATTAATTAAAACAAATAAAGAAAAATATAATAGCAATTAAAAATAAAACAAGAAAAAGTATGGAGAAGGCAAACCAGGGGGGGGTTTTGTCCCAATTGTGAGGTATAGGCCTTAGAATGCTGGCCCATTAAGCTTTGATCCGTTGACTTTTCCAGGACACGTACACGCACGCTGACTCATCCTCATGGTGTCCCTCAATTCTCAGCCCTTGATCTGGTTCTAACATGCACGTGGATGGATAGATGAGGAGGACGTATGGTAGTCCTTAAGATTGTGCTTGCATAGGAATTTGAATTGAAGAAAAATAAATGAGAATATTGAAGACCTGGGACTCGAACCCAGGTCACTAGCATTGCTAATCACTTCCTACGCCACTGAACCACTTCAACTTCTTTTAATATATAATAGCTATTAATCAATATAAAAGAAAATTGGTTAGTTATCTGAAAAAACGCGCGCAATTCAAAAAGAGCCAACGGTTGTTGGCCACGAGGTCTTCTTCTTCGTTCCTGCAAATATCAAAAACAAAGGCCACGGTTTTATGTGTGTTCTCTTAGACTTGTTTCCAGAAAATAGCGACTAGCGCTATAGGGTCAATAAATTTGGCGCGATGGGTACTTCCTCTTCGTCCAAGCTTGCTGAGTCCAATGATGGTGGCCTTGAACCCTAATTTTTCCTTGGGTGAAAAACCCCAATTCAAAACTCTGAAAACCCTAGAAAACCAGTTATGGCATAATCGTGTATGTAGCATAAAAATTCAATTAAACATAATGGTTAGTCTCAGAACTTCATAAGGAACATGATTCCATGAAAATAATGCAGTAAAAATGCTTAGAATATGATATACGATTATGGAATTTTACATGTACAGTTCATGCTCGATATACCAGTTCTTGGCGTTTGAATGGACGTTTGTGATTGCAATGCGTTCAGGAATGCTTGAGGAAGCTGTTGGACTATGAATTATGCCTTGAATCAATCTCTAAAGTGGTTTTCAGTTTTGTATTTTTTGGTGAATTTTCCAAGTTTGTAATGTATTCTTGAGCGCAGCTTTTTGTCCCCTAGCATTAGGTTTGTGTTCCTGGTTATGTACTGAGGCAATTAGGTTAACAAAACTCATAAGAATCTCTTGCAATCATGGATTGAGGATTTGATTTTCTTCCATTATGTTTTCAATCTTTTTCACATGGTTTTTGTATCAATTAGGCTCAAATCAAACCAAATCTTTCCTAATTAGCCTATGCACGAAATCTTGATGGCAAAACATGCATGAAAAGATTTTTTAGGTCAAGTTTTATATTTTCTACATATTTAAATGTTTTAAATGAATTAATATAAATAATAATTCAAATAAATAAATAAAAAATGAGAAAATACTTCCCTTTGGGCCAAGTGGTCGTGCATAGGCTTGGAATGATGAATCATGGAAGAAAAATGGGCCCATTAGCATTTTTAGACCATTTGAATCAAAGTTGACTTTTCAAAATATCCAAAAATTTCCCAACTTCCACAAGGCATAACTTGCTCAATTTTTAATATTTTCTCATGTTCTTGGACATTTTAGAAAGGTCTTTGAGTCCTCTAACCAATGCCTTTGGTCCCATGTCATTTTTATTTACCAATCTCAAGTTATGGCCTTTGACTTAAAGTCCCTTTTTGTTGACTTTTGAAAATGACCTATAATGTTGAAATTGATAACTTTTTATGAGAGCATTTCTTGGACTTGAAGTATGAAGATGAGTTGTAGGAAATGTCTTTCTCTTCAAAATGAGCATTGGATGGAATTTTTCTGATAATCCATGTGAAAGTTATGCCCTGGTCAATTTCAGTTGACTTTTTCAACTGTCCAAATAAGGAAACTTTTGCATCTTGATGATTTTCTGAGCCAAATTTTGAGAATCATGATCAAGCATTGATCAAATGATGTTTGTGGCTTCAAAATGATATGTTGACCAAAAATTGAACTTTTGACTGTCAAATGACCATTTTGCCCCTACAGTTGACTGTAGTGCAATCTAGGGCTTTGACTGTGCAATTTTGAGCTGAATGCCTTGAAACTTGATATGAGGATACTTGACCATATTTGTAGGAATGTGAGACTTGATTGGGCCTTTGAAAACTTCATTTTCTTGATCAGAGCTCAAACCCTAGTTTTGACTGTATAGGAGGCTCTTTGACTGTGCAACCCTTGGGGATATTTGAAGCTTGGCTTGGCAATTTCTTGGAGAATATGGGAGGGCAAATTTTGGGGTACAACATATATGTTTAGTGCTTTAATCCATCTAGAGGAGTGGTTGAATTTAAAGATGAAAGAATTTTGAAATGGTGATTCAAATTAGCTTATCATTTCCCTCCCTCTTCATCTTTAATTGTGCTACATGTTAAGGGATGGTGATCTCTATATCATTTATCCAAACATGAAGTACATAGATTGCTATTGACCGGCCTCAAAATAGGTGTGACTTCTACAGAAGTCCATTTACGATTGCTTAACATAGCGCTAAATTTTGTCCTGATTCGAATAAATGATCATTCGTGGCCCAAACTTATGATTGCAAGCCCAAGTATGTTAATTTGATCTCTTTGATCCAATAACCTTGAGATTTATTGTGTGGAGGCTTTGGTTCTACCAATCCTCTAATGGATCTACAACACCTTTGGTCAACGCGGATCACTTAAATATCGTTGATCATTACATGTTGCCTTGTGAGAATTCCAAAATGGATGATATACTTGACAAAAAGCAAATGCAACTTGTTGTGTGGAGGCTTTGGTTCTACCAATCCTCTAATGAGTTCCAAATGCAAGTTTCAAGATGGTCATCCAACTAACCACTAATTACTAACAACTAACTTTACTTTACGCTTTTATTTTCATACTTTATGTACCATTTACTTTTAGCATTTTACATTTCATGTTATTTTCATCTTTTGCTCACTTGAGCATTTACTTTTATGTCATTTTTATTTTGCTCACTTGAGCTTTTCTTTCTTTTTAAAGACACCTAATAATCAACATGAACCATAAAAATTATTAATGATACTTGGACTACATGGTTACTATCCTTTGCATTATGGAGTGATGGACTTCTTGGACTTAGGATTAGAGACCTTGGCCTATCTTGGAGACTTTGTGACTTTATTTGATATTTTGTCTGGAGTTCTTGAGGTTTACCTCAAGACATTGGGTTGTTTGTTTGTTTTGTGTGCAGGTTATTGAGATTACGATCTTTGTTTGTAATCTGGAATTCACCCGTATACAGCCGTTACTCTGCCCAATTTTTGCGAAGACTTAAAACACTTGAAGTTTGGTTCTCTCAAGAGGTCTAGTATCTTTGCTTGCTTGGTTTCAATCCGAAGAATGGGAATTCTATATTGACTCATAATGTCAAGTATTGGATTCTTGTTGGTTAGATGGTTCTTATCCCTAGCTTTTACCTTATGCTTTAGGATAGCCTCTTCTTCTCCTCCCATCTTATTTAATTTCAAAAATCTTCTCCCTCCTTTTAAAAAAAACTCTTCTTGTTTTGAAACTTGAAACATTTTCATAATAAACTTGGACTTAGGTCCATGCATCTTCGAAACATTTCATAAATAAATTTCAATCAATTTAATAATACCTTGAATTTTTTTTGTGAGAAGACTAAAAGTCAATCAATCTCATTTCAAACCATTTTGCCACTTTGGCTTTTATCTTTAAACTTTTCTCAAAAGATTAGACTCTTGTCAATCCTTGTAGTGATGCAAACAACTATACTTCTACAATATGTAGTGAAGTGAGATATTTTCCACTTGGATGTTGAGTGGGGCATTGTTGATTTTAAAATCCAAGCCATATCCTCCACTTTGAGATGATGCAAATTCTCCTTTCTCATGATTGTGGGTAGTAAGTATGTTTTTCACACGGACAATTGCGATGATGTCTTATCTCATAAAATCAACCAACACACTTGTGTTTCAAATTTTTAAAAGAGGAACTACGTGTACCCTGATCCCCTATTGCACGAAAGGTGGTACGTAGGCACTAAAGGTTCGCAACCGCGGCGGGTGCAAAAATCATAAAAATATTTCTTTTCTCACCTCCACCATCCATTTTATATACAACACATTTTTATAGCCAAAATATACAGATTTTTCAAAGAGGTTCCTGCGGAGTACCGTAGATGTTTAGGGTGCTAATACCTTCCCTTTGCATAACCAACCCCCTTACCTTGAATCTTTCCCCCTCTTTTTTGGTTATTCGCTCTTTTCCCATTCCTTTGGAAACAATAAAGCGCGGTGGCGATTTTTATTTCGATTTGTATAAAGTCTAGTCAATCCAATGGCTTAGTCTTGCACATTTCTACTGCTACAGAAAAATGGCGACTTCACTGGGGAAAGATTGACCTCTTGCTGGTCCATCCCTAAGTGGGTTAAGCCTATCTTTGTTTATATCTGTATATGTGCTATTGTTGTTTATGTGTTATATTTTGTATATATGTTTGTCTGGATTTTCCTGGTTTTCAGGGTGCTTGGTGATTACTCATAAGTCCTATACCCAGACTTGGGCAAACTTTAAGATAGGACGGGCGGTATAGTCATGTTAACTTTGAGGGAGTAATCCCAAAAAAGGAGGTATGAGATCCCCCACTCAGTGGAGGCCCCTTTGAATGTAGTGTCGTTTACCGAGTAATCGGGAAGACGTACTGCTTTCGACCTGGGAGCCTGCTGAAGCTGAGGACCGTAGATTACCTAACCCCTCTTGGCCTTTTAGGTGTAGTGTGGAAGCTATAACGGAGTAATCCGGAAGTAGTTGTCACGCGATACTACGCTCGGACGAGTCTTTCTTGAGAATATTACTAATTACCGAGTTAATCGGGAAGTTGGTAATATCCGAAGGAAGGATGTAGACTCTGAGAACCTCTAGAACCTTGTTCGGCAGGTGATAACTTTTTAGACCAATAACTTATGGGTAGTACCTTCGGCCTCATGCTCGTGACGTTGAACCTATGAACCCTATATGTGTGATCTTGTGTGTGATTGTTGCATCATGCATCCATGCACTCATAAGCATCTTTTGAAGAAAACCATATTTCAAGGGATTTAAAGGTTGAGTATTTGTGAATACCTTTGGTACTTTTAAACCATGGATTCTGAAAAGAGAATAATAAAACTTTTCAGTATTTCAAAAGCTTTATTACTTGGATGTTTGCAATATAAACCATAAATCCCTTGAAATATTAAATAAAATAAAATCATGTGCATTGCATATCATGCATCATATTGCACATATTTCTTGCATTTGTTATTCATATCCAAGTGTCTTACCCAACTTCTTTACTTCACTCAGCAAGCTGACTCATCACTACAATACTCGGGATAATTTCAAAGAGAAGATGGAAAACATTAAGAAAGAGATCTTTGAACTCCGCAAAGAGGTAACTACTTTGAAGGCTGGCATGGAGTATCTAACTGCTTTGGTTAAAACTTTGGTTTTTGCCCAAGTCAATCCTTCTAGGAAGGAAGAAGAGATGGAAAAGGTCTTCACAGAAACTCTGAAATCATTCTTTCATGAGAAGGTGATGGTCAATGCGCCCAATGATTTCCCTAAAAAAGTAAATGTGGGAGTTCCTCTAGAAGAGGATGTCCAAAAGGGGTGTTCATCTGAGGATGGTGTCTCAGCTAGTGGTGTGAAAAAGTTCGATAATAACTTTTCTAAGAAGAGAACCAGAGGAAGAAACAATTATCGTCAGAATCAACATGTTCCTCCTGTCATCCCCGTGTTCAACTTACCTCTTGTTGCTCCAGTTTGTCAACAGAATCAGCAAGTTCCTGATCAGAGGAAAAATCAGTTTGATCCAATCCCAACGACCTATACAGAATTGTTTCCCATCCTGATGCAGAGAAATTTGGTTCAGACCCGACTTCCACCAAAGGTTCCTGAGAAGATGTCGTGGTACTACAAAGCTGATTTGACTTGTGCCTTTCATCAGGGAGCCCCGAGGCATAGCATCGAAAATTGTTATCCATTGAAAATTGAAGTTCAGAAGTTGGTCCGAAGCAGTATCTTGTCGTTTAAGGATATTTATCTTGAAGTTCAAGTCAAGTCTTTGCCGAAGGATAAAGGTGATTGAAGAATGCCCTGGAGTTTAAGGATGACTAGCCTTCTTAATTTATTAGCATTTTTACTGCTTTCTCATTTTTAATTTTTCTTGTTTATCATTGCACTGTTTGCATGTAAGGACTTGTTTGCATTTGAATGTTTAATCTTAATACAATGAGTATGTTAGTCTTGAAGAAATTCATTCGTTTCACTCGTATTTGTTTTCGATTTTAAATTTATTTATGATACCAACTTGTTACCCGTTCTCTTTCCTAGGCAGAGATTGGGAGGAGGATGATGATACTAAAACATAAATTTTCTGGTTGTATGCTTTTGGATAAAACCTTGTTGACGATGTACAGGCATTGTTTCAAATCCTCAAACACCGGAGATATAAGGGAGTGAAACCCTCGTTAACCCCTTTGAGCCTTGAAGTAGGAGTTTCTTTTTCTATTCAGAAAAAACCCTCTTTTTTTTAAAACCCGGGGCAGGGTAGTGTTCAGTTAATCTAATTGAGCATTCAGAACTCATCAGGAATGTGCATCCAAAGATACAACAATGGTTATCCTTCAAGAGGTTAAGGGAATTCAAAACCGCAATGTTTAACCTCCGCATATCAGTAGTGTGCATCAAAAGAAGATGTTATCCCAATGGGTATCTATCGTACACCAGGAGATCAGCAGGTGACGATACAACAATGGTTATCTTTCATCTACCCAGAAATAGGGCTGTCACAATTCTTCCAACTAGTCACAAATGACTCAAAGTCACGCGACATGTTCAAAAAGGAAAAGAAAAAGATAACATGAATAAAAAAAACTATGATGAAAAAGAAAGAGACAAAAAGCCCCGCTAAGTCGGAACTTGAAAAAACAAGTCGCTTAGGTAAAAGTCAGGGCATCCCGTTGCACTTCAGAGTTAAAGTCAAAAGGAATTTGTCCTGAAGGCAAGGAAGAAATGGAAAGCCTAAAATGAGATAAAGGATTACAATGTGAAATCATTAGCAAAGAACAGAGTCGCATGACAAGAAACCCAAAAGAAGCAGGAATGAGTGACTTGCATGTCCAAAGAAAACCTTGTTTGATTCCTCAACCATCTCGAAATTTCTTTTGAGAGATGAATGTTCGTGTGAGGTTAACTGAACTTAGGACTGAAGAACATCATGAAGGGGGTGGGCAACAAATAATTTTGAGCCTTAAATCTTTTTTCTAAAACCGTGAACCAGGCCACGTTATAACCCTCAAAAGTCCTAATTGAAACAGGGTTTATTTCGAAAGCATACTCCAATGAAATAGTGTTTCCTGACTCCCATTAATTTTGATAAATTATTGTGATTGGTATCATATGCTTTTGTTATCTTTCACACAAAAAATCCATGTCGCATCCTTGCTAGTGATTCGTTCACAGGGTTTTGCGACATCTTTTCAAATAAAATCTTCAAGACTTACATAATTGTTGCATTAGATTTTTCATTCTTAGAATAAACATTTTCTGCTTGTAAAATAACTGCTTGATATCATGAAAGTTTACATTTGAGTATCAGCAAAAGGCATGTTGCCGGGAAGAGTTGTGGAGCAAAGAGGATGCAACATTCAGCCAATCTAGGGCAGTTACGTCAAGATTCGACAAATCTATTGAAAGCCATTTGATCAGAAAGGTTATCTTAAAAACATGCAGCCAAGGGCAAGTTACGAAAGTTACTTTGATCAGCATGGTAAGCTTGAGACACCATATTGGTTTCCAAGGGCATATCCAGATTTCGTTAAGATAGTTACTATGTCTACCCCAAGATGAGAACCTTCCTCAAGTTGTGTTATGATGTTGGGTTCATAATCCCATTTTTTCCAGTCTTGCTGCAGACTTCTCCAGCTGAGTGTGATTCTTTATCCATCCAGGTGGTGATCAAACGGAGATTAAAAGAAGCTATGAAGCCTTTTCTCATTTGATGGAGTTCTTTCTCCCTTTTTATTAATATGGAATCTCTTGTAGAGCAGTGCTTTCTCCAGTTACGACATTATTGTTGTTATGTGCTTCCCAAGTAGCTAGACAAGGGCAATATCTTTTCTAAGAAGTATTGAGATGGTTATCGACTTTTTAGGTTTTCTCCCACCAAGTGTTGGGTTTAATTTAAAATCCCCATAATTTTGACTTCTTGCTATGATGTTAACTTCTTGATTCCCCATGAAGATTCTCTCAGGTCATTTTGCTGGTATGCGCGTGATTTTTGTATATTGAAGACGATACCATTGGGTGCAAGGTACAGTATTTGGTTTGTGATCCTATTATCCCCGGCCAAGTCTCGGTTCGCTTTTGATTTTGGGTTTGCATGGTCAGAAGCCTTTTTCCCAGATTCCCTTGCGAATTTTTCCCTCATATGATGAAAGATTTTATTCCCTCGGTGTGCTAAGATATCGCTCTTTTTGCAGTATTGGCATTAGTGTTGACTTCTTGATTTCCTAGGAAGACTATACCAGGGCATCTTTTGTTGGAATAGGTTTGTATGATATGAAGACTCAATCCAACATTCTCTAGTGAAGGCCTCGTTTATTTGATAGAAGTCTTTTGTCCCCAAAGAAGTTGGTGTAATAATTACTCTCGAAGAACACGTATCTCCGGTCTCCCCAGTGAAGAACACGTATCTCCGGTTTCCCCAGTGAAGAAAGTATCTTTGGTTTCCCCAGGGAAGAACATATCTTGGTTTCCCCTCGATAATGTGGTTTTGACCTCCCCATTAAAGTCATCATGAAGTCCCCAGTAGATGTCTCGATGATGAAGCATTGTCTCCCTTAGTGAAGTCTGTATGTTTTTCTTCCTTCAAAGTAGGCCTGATTTCCCCAGTGAATGTTTTGACAATTTGGTTTCCATTTGCCTTATTCACAATCAGTATCGAAATATCCAGAAGAAGTGCAAACCGTGAAAAACTTTGGTTTCCCCATTGAAGTCTGTGTGCTAATCCCCGGTGAAGCCTGGAGAAGGATGTTATATCCCTATATCTAAAGACTATACCAGGGTATCTCTTGTTGGAATGAGTATTCATGATGAAAAGTTTTCAATCCTCAATTTTTTTTCTCCAAGGAAGTGGGTTTGAATTCCCCAATGAGGTTTGGTTGTCTCGGCGTCAGTCTGCTTTATTTGAGACTAGTTTTGCAATCTCCAGTAGGCATGTTGTTTTTGGAAAATTGCTTCTCCGATGAAATCGGAAGAAAGATATTCTATCCCGGTATCCGTTTGATTTGGCTACATTCAGATTATGTTTCTCCTCAGTGAAGTTAGGACAGGCAATAGGTTTGGTTTCCGCAGTTGTTGTTACCTTTATTGGATTGATCTTTCTGGTTGAAGTTTAGCCCAATGGTGTTGGTACCTGATGCGGTTTTGTTTGTTTGTGCTGATTATGTATCCTTTTACCAGCATATGCACGATATCACTCATACATTCATACATACATCATACATAGTTGAATTTAGCAAATCATTGCTCATTTGCATTCATTAATTTTATTTTGTTGACATATTACCCAGTTTTACAGAGTTGTGTTGTCCTCTCTCCAATAGAGTGTCGGCCTTAAGCAGAAAGTATACATTCTTTCAACTTACCCACTGAGTTATCCCTCGTGGAAGATTTTTTTGCTTCAACCTTCCTGTACAGCTCTTTGTCTGGATGGATTTGATGTTCCCTCTTGAGTTTGTTTCTCAAAGGATGTATTACGGTTTCTTGTTTCATTCCAGTTCATTTTGGGTTTGAATCTGTGATCCCCACCAATATTATTACTTTGGATTTTTGCAAGCTTTGAGCCCTGGTTTTAGAATGTGCATTTATTTTGGCACGAGAATACTTTATCTCCCCAGGAAGTCATATCTCATTTCCCCAGGAAGTCATATCTATTTCCCCAGGAAGCCACATTTCTATCCCCAGAAAGTCGTTTCTTTTTGCAATCCTCCATGATAACAAGTAACAGGTATCTTTATTTGAGAAACTCGTGCTTCCCTATACAAGTCGACGTAACGTTTTTGCTATTTACTCTATGAGTGGTTAGTTTGTAGTCCATCGTCAGTTTACGCCAGTGGATGGCAAGACTTTCAAATTCACAGAAATTGCTCATTGTGAAATCTTTGCAAGTGGAAGTCTCTTTATTTGAAACAGCTTACATATTACCCTTTCCAGGCGGAATTCCTTGGTTAAAGAAGAAGTTGAGACCCGTTCTAGGTGAAACACCAGAATTTTGGGGAAAACTTGAGATATTATCTTTTTGCTATCATCAGTGAACGTTGATAGTTCATCGTCAGTGAACGGCGGTGGTATGATATTTTCTCTCTACCTTCATCTATTGAGTTGGTAGTTTACCGTCATTTGTGAGTCGGTATATCTTTTTCTCTTTACCTTCAACTATTGAGTTGGTATTTCACCGTCATCTGTGAGTCGGTATCTTTTTGATCTTCTACCTTCAACTATTGAGTTGGTATTTTACCGTCATCTGTGAGTCGGTATATCTTTATCTTCTACCTTCAACTATTGAGTTGGTAGTTTACCGTCATCTGTGAGTCGGTATATCTTTTTCTCTTTACCTTCAACTATTGAGTTGGTAGTTTACCGTCATCTGTGAGTCGGTATATCTTTTTCTCTTTACCTTCAACTATTGAGTTGGTAGTTTACTGTCATCTGTGAGTCGGTATATCTTTATCTTCTACCTTCAACTATTGAGTTGGTATTTCACCGTCATCTGTGAGTCGGTATCTTTTTGATCTTCTACCTTCAACTATTGAGTTGGTAGTTTACCATCATCTGTGAGTCGGTATATCTTTATCTTCTACCTTCAACTATTGAGTTGGTATTTCACCGTCATTTGTGAGTCGGTATCTTTTTGATCTTCTACCTTCAACTATTGAGTTGGTATTTCATCGTCATCTGTGAGCCGGTATCTTATTACTTTTCTACCTTCATCCATTGAGTTGGTAGTTCACAGTTATTTGTCAATCATTATCATTCTTTACTTTTTCCTCAATAATTGAGCTGATGCTACCTTATCTCTTCTTTGGGTTTTACACCAATAGAGTCATGTCTTTTGTCCACCAGTGATTTATTTTCCAGGTGGGGTTGCTCCTTTGTTTCTTCATTTTTGTGGCATCCCCAGTGTTACTTTGCGTCTCTTTTGTTCTATTCATATGCATCCATAATCATAAGCATTGCATGGCATCTTAGAGACAAAAATAGGGCTTGTTTTATATTTAAGTATCTTCAATCGCATCGACACGAAGATTTTTAACCTTCGTATCTCCGGATAGAATACACTTAAATAAGGGCAGCTGTTGTACCCCAATTTTTGCCCCTAAGATTCCCCTATCATATCATGTCAACTCGATCATAACAAGATCACATTAGGGTTGGTTCTCCCTCTTTTTTCCTATCTTTAAGTTTGCTCTTGAGGAATCTCCAAGCACCTTGGTTGTGTATTTTGTATATGTGTTGTTGACTAACTTCTAATCAAAATACAAAAAAATATTTGTCTTTGTCTTTGTATATTTTTGTTTTGTAGGTACCGAGTCGAAGCATCTGACAAATAAGGATTTCTGGTATCATTTTCCTAAAATCTCTATTTGCAAAGAAAAAGAATTAAAAAAAATTCATTTTTTTCACTGATGCAATCGATTGCTCTTAGGGTGCAATCGATTGCACATAGTGCATTTTGCGCCATTTTTGAAAAAAAATACACTGTGCAAATCGATTTGCACTATAGTGCAATCGATTGCACAACGTGAAAATTAAAAAAAAATCAGCATTTTAAACTTGTCAAATTTTGGCTCCAATTTTCCTTCACTTTTGAAAGATATATCATTAATTCAAATTTTAGTGCCAATCTTTCATTATTTTAAAGAATTATCATTAATTCAAATTTTGGCTCTAATATTTGAAAGAATTATCATTAATTCAAATTTTGGCTCTAATTTTTGAAAGAATTATCATTAATTCAAATTTTGGCTCCAAGAATCAATTACCAAATTACCACTAATCCCAATCCTAAACTCTATAAATAGAGCCCTCATTTCATTCAAATTTCAAGCTTTTGATAGCCAAATCCACCTTGCTAAAAAATCTCTCAATTCTCTCCATCTACCAAATTCACTCAAAGCTCCATTTTCAAAAAGTTAGTAAGCTTTGCATTGAAGCTTACTAATCTTTGAGTTAAACCTTCATCCAAACACTTTTTCTCCACCAATTCTCTACATCCAAGCTTGGTAAATTGATTCTCGTGGTTGAATTGAAGCAAATTCTTGAAGTTGTTTTGATAATTCTCTAGATCTACCTTTGGTAAGTTGGATAATTCATCTTTCACAATGTGATCTCTTGTTGATCTTTGGGTTTGATTCTTTGAGCATTATTTTGTGATTCCAATGGTGTTATTTTCTCATAATTTGATGGAATTTTCGTGCTCAATTAGATCCATGATCATAAGGTGTTTGATGGAAAGTTTGAACAAGAAATTGCCCTTTTAAAATGTTGTTTTTGCTACTGTAACTGTGTGCAATCGATTTGCACTGTAGTGCAATCGATTGCACAGAAGCAATTTCACGCAGATTTTTGAAAACTGTACTGTGTAAATCAATTTACACAATAGTGCAATCGATTTACACCAGGACAGAATGCACTTTTTGCCTTGTTTTGGGGCAGCTTTGATCCAAAATTCTTTTTCTACTCACTCCTTTTTTATTGTTGGTTTGGATTGCAATTTTAAATGTCCAATTTGTCTTTAAACTCAATGGACTTTGTGATGTAGATGAAGTTGGATAAATGTTCATCAATTCAAATCTACCTAAGAGTGAATTATTTAATTCATTTTTGGTGCTTTGGATTAATGATATGTTTAGTGCTTTAATCCATCTAGAGGAGTGGTTGAATTTAAAGATGAAAGAATTTTGAAATGGTATCCAAATTAGCTTATCATTTCCCTCCCTCTTCATCTTATCCCTTTCTTTTTTAATTGTGCTACATGTTAAGGGATGGTGATCTCTATATCATTTATCCAAACATGAAGTACATATATTGCTATTGACCGGCCTCAAAATAGGTGTGACTTCTACATAAGTCCACTTACGATTGCTTAACATAGCGCTAAATTTTGTCCCGATTCGAATAAATGATCATTCGTGGCCCAAACTTATGATTGCAAGCCCAAGTATGTTAATTTGATCTCTTTGATCCAATAACCTTGAGATTCATTGTGTGGAGGCTTTGGTTCTACCAATCCTCTAATGGATCTACAACACCTTTGGTCAACGCGGATCACTTAAACATCGTTGATCATTACATGTTGCCTTGTGAGAATTCCAAAATGGATGATATACTTGACAAAAAGCAAATGCAACTTGTTGTGTGGAGGCTTTGGTTCTACCAATCCTCTAATGAGTTCCAAATGCAAGTTTCAAGATGGTCATCCAACTAACCACTAATTACTAACAACTAACTTTACTTTACGCTTTTATTTTCATGCTTTATGTACCATTTACTTTTAGCATTTTACATTTCATGCTATTTTCATCTTTTGCTCACTTGAGCATTTACTTTTATGTCATTTTTATTTTGCTCACTTGAGCTTTTCTTTCTTTTTAAAGACACCTAATAATCAACATGAACCATAAAAATCATTAATGATACTTGGACTACATGGTTACTATCCTTTGCATTATGGAGTGATGGACTT
The DNA here is from genome assembly GCA_948472305.1 of Vicia faba. Classification (NCBI taxonomy): domain Eukaryota; kingdom Viridiplantae; phylum Streptophyta; class Magnoliopsida; order Fabales; family Fabaceae; genus Vicia; species Vicia faba. The sequence goes on along the minus strand of OX451736.1, from coordinate 187,792,174 downwards.
CTTGGACTTAGGATTAGAGACCTTGGCCTATCTTGGAGACTTTGTGACTTTATTTGATATTTTGTCTGGAGTTCTTGAGGTTTACCTCAAGACATTGGGTTGTTTGTTTGTTTTGTGTGCAGGTTATTGAGATTACGATCTTTGTTTGTAATCTGGAATTCACCCGTATACAGCCGTTACTCTGCCCAATTTTTGCGAAGACTTAAAACACTTGAAGTTTGGTTCTCTCAAGAGGTCTAGTATCTTTGCTTGCTTGGTTTTAATCCGAAAAATGGGAATTCTATATTGACTCATAATGTCAAGTATTGGCTTCTTGTTGGTTAGATGGTTCTTATCCCTAGCTTTTACCTTATGCTTTAGGATAGCCTCTTCTTCTCCTTCCATCTTCTTTAATTTCAAAAATCTTCTCCCTCCTTTTAAAAAAAACTCTTCTTGTTTTGAAACTTGAAACATTTTCATAATAAACTTGGACTTAGGTCCATGCATCTTCGAAACATTTTCATAAATAAATTTCAATCAATTTAATAATACCTTGAATTTTTTTTGTGAGAAGACTAAAAGTCAATCAATCTTATTTCAAACCATTTTGCCACTTTGGCTTTTATCTTTAAACTTTTCTCAAAAGATTAGACTCTTGTCAATCCTTATAGTGATGCAAACAACTATACTTCTACAATATGTAGTGAAGTGAGATATTTTCCACTTGGGTGTTGAGTGGGGAATTGTTGATTTTAAAATCCAAGCCATATCCTCCACTTTGAGATGATGCAAATTCTCCTTTCTCATGATTGTGGGTAGTAAGTATGTTTTTCACACGGCCAATTGCGATGATGTCTTATCTCATAAAATCAACCAACACACTTGTGTTTCAAATTATTAAAAGAGGAACTACGTGTACCCTGATCCCCTATTGCACGAAAGGTGGTACGTAGGCACTAAACGTTCGCAACCGCGGCGGGTGCAAAAATCATAAAAATATTTCTTTTCTCACCTCCACCATCCATTTTATATACAACACATTTTTATAGCCAAAATATACATATTTTTCAAAGAGGTTCCTGTGGAGTACCGTAGATGTTTAGGATGCTAATACCTTACCTTTGCATAACCAACCCCCTTACCTTGAATCTTTCCCCCTCTTTTTGGGTTATTCTCTATTTTCTCATTCCATTGGAAACAATAAAGCGCGGTGGAGATTTTTATTTTGATTTGTATGAAGTCTAGTCAATCCAATGGCTTAGTCTTGCACATTTCTACCGCTACAACAGCCTTCAAGAGATATGATCACGACGCCAATGTCGTTACCCAAAGCGTTTGAAGCTCCATCAAAATACATAGACCATCGGGATCCTTCCTCAGGTCCTTCATCCGGTCCAGGTGTTTCACAGTCAGTCACCAACATGATGTTCTCATCCGGAAACTCGAAGTTCATAGATTGGTAATCATCCACTGCCTGATGTGCTAAATGATCTGCCAACACACTCCCATTGATTGCCTTTTGGGTCGTGTATTGGATGTCATACTCAGTCAAGATCATCTGCCATCTTGCTATTCTTCCGGATAAGGTAGGCTTCTCGAAGATATACTTGATTGTATCCATCTTTGATATCAACAGAGTAGTGTGTGTCAGCATATACTGTCTCAGCCGGCGAGCAGCCCGTGCCAAAGCGCAGCAAGTTTTCTCAAGCAACGAGTATCGGGTCTCACAGTCGGTAAACTTTTTTCTAAGGTAATAAATAACATGCTCTTTTCGGCCAGACTCGTCATGCTGCCCCAGCATGCACCCCATCGAATTGTCGAGTACTGTCAAGTATAAGATCAAAGGTCTCCCTTCAACTGGAGGCATCAGAATAGGAGGCTCTTGGAGATATTCTTTGATCCTTTCGAAAGCGGACTGACGTTCATCGTTCCATCTTACCACTTGATCTTTCTTCAGTAGCTTGAAGATTGGCTCACAAGTAGCAGTTAGGTGTGAGATGAACCGGGCAATGTAATTCAACCATCCCAAAAAGCCTCTGACTTCTTTTTCTGTTCGGGGAGCTGGCATTTCCTGTATAGCCTTCACCTTTGCAGGATCCACTTGAATACCTTTATCACTAACGACGAAACCCAGCAGCTTACCAGACCTCACCCCGAAGGTGCATTTGTTCGGGTTTAACCTCAGTCTGTACAACTTCAACCTGTCAAATAACTTCTGGAGATGGCCAAGATGTTCCTCTTTAGTTTGGGATCTTGCAATCATGTCGTCAACATATACCTCAATCTCATGGTGAATCATGTCGTGGAACAGAGCGACCATGACGCGCTAATACGTTGCCCTAGCATTCTTCAATCCGAAAGGCATGACTTTGTAGCAAAAGGTACCCCATTCCGTAACAAAGGTTGTCTTTTCCATATCCTCGGGAGCCATTTTAATCTGATTGTAACCGGAGAAACCATCCATAAAGGAGAAGACCTTATGTTGTGCGGTGTTGTGAACTAGAACGTCGATATGAGGCAGAGGGAAATCATCATTGGGGCTTACGCTGTTCAGATCCCTATAGTCAACACACATTCGAACCTTACCATCCTTCTTCGGCACCAGAACCACGTTGGTAACCCACTGTGGGTAAGAAGTAACTACTAGAAAACCGGTATCAAACTGTTTCATAACCTCAGCCTTGATTTTCTCAGACATCTCTGAGTGTATTCGGAGAACTTTCTGTTTCACTGGAGGACAGTCTTCCTTAGTTGGCAAGCGGTGAACCACAATATCGGTATCCAGCCCAAGAATATCTTCATAAGACCAGGCAAAGATCTCAACATAATCACGCAGCATCTGTACCAACCGTTGTTTAACATTAGGCTCCAGGTTTGCACCGATCTTGACCTCTTTCTTGTCCTCCTCTGTACCCAGATTTACTGTTTCCACGGGCTCTTCATGGGGCTGTATGGCCCTCTCTTCCTGAAGTAACAGTCTAGCAAGTTCACCAGTCACTTCGCAATCATCCTCAACTTCGTCCTCGGCTTGGTTGATCGGACTTTCGAAGTCATAACTAACAGTAGCAGAGTCGTTATTAGTGGGATCCAGAGTGGATGTAGACTTGTATATGTGAGTGTGTGTAAAATAGCTGTTTTGCAAGATAGAAAAGAAAAAAAACAAGGAGCGCAAAATTTGTAATGCAAGAAAACATCCAATGCTTTTATGTGATATATGGAAATGACACATAATAAGCCCTAAAACAACACCACGATTTCTCGGGCAAGGCACCGGGCCATAAAAGTTTCAAATTGTCTGTTACAAACTTAAAACAAAAATCTTATTACTAGGTAATAAAAGAAATGGGCATGAAGTCCTTTGTCGTCTGATTGCTTAATCCACCGTCAGTAGTCGGATAAATCCAGCTGTCAAACTCATACTCTTCATCATCATCTCCAATAGCATTTACTCCCGCGTCATGTTTTGGCATAGGAGCCGTTATGACATTAGGCTTTTCCGGTGCTTCAAACTCAATCTCCTTAGCATCAATCAGATCCTGCACTTTATTCTTCAAAGCCCAGCAGTTGTTGGTATCATGCCCCGGGCTATCGGAGTGATAAGCACATCGGGCGTTTGGATTATACAGCGGTGATGTAGTACTGGGATTCTTTGGAGCCTCCTTCAGAGTCGCCAAGTTGGTTTTCAACAGTTGCGGCAGAATTTGAGATAGAGTCATACTGAGCCGAGTATACTGCCTTTGCAGCCTCTCTGCTCTTTGCTGAGTGTTGCGTTGTGGAGCAACAATTGGTCTTGAAATTACCACCGCATTAACTGCTTGGCAGCGTTCAGGTCGATTTTGGCTTCTCGAGCTGTAACCTGCACTAGATTCCTTCTTGAAAGGCTTCTTCTCTATACTTGATGAAGCACATTTATGTATCTTGCCGCTCTTGATACCGGCTTCAACTCTCTCCCCAGTCATAATCAATTCAGTGAACCCAGACGATGAACTACCGATCAAATGATTGAAGTACGGACCAGACAAAGTCCCAAGAAACATATATACCAACTCCCTATCAGCCAGAGGGGGTTGTACTCTTCCAGCAAGATCCCTCCATTTCTGAGCGTAGTCCTTAAAACCTTTGCTCGCACACATAGACATACTCTGAAGTTGGGTACGCGTGGGAGAAAGGTCGGTGTTATACTGGTATTGCTTGTAAAAAGCGGCAGCGAGGTCCTCCCAGTTACGGACGTTAGCTCCCTCCAGTTGGTAGAATCATTCAAGTTGAGTTCCTGACAGACTATCTTGAAAGAAATGAACCCAGAGGTTCCTATCAGCAGTATATGGTTGAATCTTTCTAACATACGAGCGGAGGTGTAACTTCGGGCAGGAGACCCCGTCGTACTTAGCAAAGACAGGAGCTTTAAACTTGTGTGGGATCACCACCCCAGACGCCAAACCCAAATCTTCGAAGTCCAACCCAGGTATCTTCTGGATCTCCATTGCGCTTAACCGGTCTTCAAGTTGTTTATATCTATCCTCGGCAGGAGGATATTGGTCTTCATCAAAGTCTGTGTCATTGTCTGAAACCACAGGGCTAGGACCCTTCCTTTCTTTTTGATTCTCTCCCCCTCTAGATGAGTGAGATAAGTCAACTTCTTCTCGTAACCTGTTCCCAAATTTGTGATCCATATTCAGGAGGACCGTCTTCTTCTTCTTCTTCTTCTTCTTCTTCTTGTCCTTCAAGACAAGAGTCTTCAAATCTTTCTGCCCCTTGGCCAGGTTCAAGAACATTTCCTGGAACTGAGCATTCTGAGCTTGAAGAGCCTTAATAGCTTGATCAGTAGGTGTTTCAGAAGACATGATTATTGAAATAAACAGCGAAGAATATGAGAAACCTGTAAGGGTACCTGTAATGAGGTGCATGGGAATGGAATGCATATGAAATAATTTCAAAGACTTAGGGAGATTCAAATTTGTAAACCAAAATGAAACACACTTTTATTAGATTAAAACTTGAAACAATGTTTAACAAATGCCTTTAAGGCGTTACAAAAGAAATACTGAAAAGAAAATCTAAACTAGAAATAGTAAAAGACATCAGCGCTCCCAAGGTCGTTTTCCTTTCGTGCTGACATAATCGTTGATTGTCCTCTCAGTCTCTAGCTGCCTTGTAAGCTTTAGGATCTTCCGTTCCTGCTCATGATACTTCTCTCTGTAAGTATCCCTTTCTTCCCTTAGCTGGACCCAAGATCTCTTTAATGCCCCTGTTGTACCCCAAAATTTGCCCTCTCATATTTCTCAAAACATTGCAAGAAAAATCTCCAAGTTGCTCAAGTTTGCTCAAGAGTTGGACAGGCAAGCTATATCCTAAGGCAGTCAACCCCAAATTAGGGTTTTGTGCTGCATCAAGATCCTTGAGTCCAAATGACTTCAAGTTCTCCCTAATGTCCTAATATGTTCTCAAGTTCATCCATGTCAAGTTTCAAGCCTTGCAGAGGAAGTTTGCTCAGTCAATTGCTCAAAGGGTCCCAAAATCGACTGTGCTAGGCCAAAAGTCAATTGTGGCCTATAAACAGTCAAACTTCAAGATTTTTTGTCAACATTCTCATTTTGAAGGATATTTAATCATTTCATAAAGGTTTGATCATGATTCATCAAGGATTGCTCAAAATTCATCAAGATTCAAAAGTTGCTAAATTAGGGTTTTGTAGGAAAAGTCAAACTAACTTTGACCAAGCATAACTTTCTCATAATTTATGAGAAATGACCCATCCAAAGCTCATTTTGAATACGATGCAATTTTCTACAATCCATCTTCATACCCCAAGATCATAAAATGCACTCACAAGAAGTTATAAATTTGGACATTATAGGTCATTTTTGAAAGTCAACAAAAACACCTTTTTTGCCAAAGCTTATAACTTGAGCATGAAATATCAAAATGCGATGGGACCAAAAGGGTTGGTTATAGGACATATCAAGCTTTCTAAAAAGTCCAAGAAAACCTCCAAAAGTTCAAAATTGAAGAAGTTATGCATTGTTGAAGTTGGGCATTTTTGTAAAATTGCCAAAAGTCAACTATCCCCAAAACTTCAAATTTTGTCAAATGGGCCCATTCTTTTCCACTTGATTTGAGCTTGCCCCATTGCACACGTGTCCTAGCTTCAGCCTTGAGATCATATTTCTTTTTTATTATTTTATTTGATTTTTTTATTGAATTATTTCATTTTAAATCAAATTAAATCAAATAAAATACAAATATTGATTACTTGAGATCTTTTTGGCTATTTCAGGTTGAGATCATCATCATTAAGAGCATCAAATTAGTATCACACAAGATCATGTGCAAAAAGATGTATTTTTGACCAATTAGGCAAGCTTTCAAAAGTGAATCAAATCAAATATGCAATGCATTGATGTGGAGGATTCAAGCCATATTTGTTAACCTAATGCATTCCATAATACATAAGGAAGCTTAAGGCACGAAAATAGAGGCTAGAGACTGCAAGAATAGGCAGAACCAAAACTTGAAAAAGAGGCAAAAAGCTTGAATCCAAATTCATATTTAGAGGCAATCTCAGAAGCCAAGAAGCATCTCAATCGATTGTTGGGTGTTCACTCAACCTTCTGGGATCAAAAGCACGCATTTTTCAACCTCCTAGAGCATTGTAAGTGTCACGCGATCCCCTTTTGCATTTGATTTCGTATTTCAAAAATTACGCATTGTTACAAAGAATCAATGGCATATTTGTAATCACCAGATCATTTCCAAGCCTTTTGTATTGTTTGATTTCATTTATCTGCTCTGTGGTGCAAAACGCCATTGTTAGGGTTTGGCCTCTTGGATTAGGGTTTTTTGTTACAGGTAAAATTAGCCTTAATGATGGCTATGGATGTGACCAGGAGAGGAAGACGAATGCAACCATGGTCTTGGGAGGAATTTATATAGCCTGAGATGAGTTTTAGGAATGGCCTATGCTTTTAACTGCGGATTCAAATCCGCAGGTAACTTTGTTACAAGCCTGAGGATAGGGACGATATCGTGTCCTACTCTGATTGGCCCTTTTCAAATTTTCGTGCATTTTTTTTATTTTCTGGCATATTAACGTGTTTTCACATATTATGTTTTGTTCTTATATTGTTAACAAATGAAGCATAATAGCCTAGTGGCAAGTGAGCGCTGGCAACATCCAACAGGACCTGGGTTCGAATCCCAGGTCCCCTCAATTTCTCAATATATTTTTTCTTAAGATAATCACATGCAGATCTAAGCTTGCAGCTCACCATGTGCCTTCACACGTCCAATAGCCAGATGGCCAAAGGCCAGATCTGGTGATCCAGGTTGATGGTCCACCATGGAGTCAAGTCAACATGCGCGCAGGGGATCTCAGAAGTCAAACAAGGCCAGCGCCTAGTGGGCCTCAGATTGCTTCTCAAACCTCCCTTTTCAGGCCCAAACCCCTTATCTCTCTCTATATTTTCTTTATTTTTATTTTTTCTAATTATTTATTATATTTTATTTAATTAACTAACAAATCAATTTTTTTTTCTTCATAAAATTAAAACCACAAAAAAAATGTTTTCTTTATCAAATTAAATTTTAGTATTTTATTTTTATTAATAAATCTATTAATTAATTTAGGCCATTAATTAGAAATAACTTCAATATATTTTTGTAAATAATTAAAACTAATTAGACTTAATTAGGTTTTTACTAACATTGATTAATTTTATTTTCTTTCTTTAAATACCAAAAATCCAAAAAATATTTATTTTCATTAATTAATTAATTTATTTATTAATTTAATAATTAATTTAGGATAGTTTCTTTCTTAAAATAAAAACAAAAAAAAATCTTTTCTTTAATAACAAAGGGTCAAAACCCTAGAACTTTGCGCTCGATTTAATTTTCCGCACGCGGTCTATTTATTCAATATTGTACTTGTTCCCGAAATGTAATAGATAATTAGGACCATTTAGTTATTTTTATCGCTTTATTTATTTTTCCGCATTTAAATTTCAAAGGGTTGCTTTTGGCGATGTAAATACCCAACGTCTTGTAATTTATTTTCCGCAATTTATTTTCCGCAAAATATAACTGTTAGATGTTTGATAATAGGGATGCATGACAAGATTGAATGTTTTGACCTAAAATCAACTTAGATCACCCTTAACATGTACAAAGACAAAAATAAACTGAAAACGACACACTCGCACATGCGCACTCTTAGGGTACACCCCACTTGGTTGCCTTCGTACGCGGTCATTAAGTATAAGTCACTTTTGAGGTCGTCCTCTTGTCCAAAGATCATAGTCGCCTCGAAACGGTTGCCTCGGATATTGTTGCCTCAAAACAAATGATCTAAGACATTAGAGTTACCGCTAAGGTGTCCTAACATTGCTTTAGTAATCGCACGTCCCTAAATTCGAATTGACCCTTAAACTCCAACGGCGGTGCTACCTACTCATCATTAGTAGGATAGCATTGTCTAAAGGAAGATAGCATAGAACGATTCCTTTTTCGAGTAGGTAGATGGTTCTTAGGTACTTTCTCTTTCAAAAAATACAAAATCTTTTTCACACTTACACTTTTTCGAACAAAGTTTTCAAAAACACTTCATTACACTCTTGAGGACAGAAGCAAGAGTTAAATCGAAGTTTCAAAACAAAAACTTTTTCAAACCCACAAGCACAAAGAAAGCAATTTTGAAAACAATATGAGCAAGTACCTAAGAGCTCGTGGATAACCACAGATAGAAAGGGTGCTAACACCTTCCCTTTCTATAATCTACCCCCCGAACCCGAGAAACATCTCAAAAAAGGAATTTTTCTGTGCTTTTTTCCTTTCCTTGTTGGATAAAATAAAAGTCGGTGGCGACTCTTGCTTACCGCGACATTTTGCAAAAACAAACGCAAAACGCAAACCAGCATTCCAAAAAACAGTCAGTTCTTTCCCACCGTATCACAGAACTGACGACTCTGCTGGGGATATCTAATAAGTGGGGTGTACCTTAGGAATAGTTCATAATATTTTCAATTGCTTGATTTGTATGATTTATATTTGAGGGTTTGTATTGGAGTTACTATAGATCCTAACCCGGATCTGGGGGATACCCTTTAGGTAAGTAGCAATAAATTGTGAGGGAACTGTACGGCGTAGACCAATACGGTTGAAGCATTAGCTACATTGGTGTGGCACTTTAGTATGTACTGATATCCCTTGTGGCGCAACAAGGAGAATATGGGTCTGCTAAGGGGTCATTAAGCACCAACTAACCTTAGAACCTTTAAATTGACCAACTTGGCCATAGAACAGTAGCAGTATGTTACACTCATTGAGACTAAACTCTCGCGATAATTCCGGCTGCAAGAAAAGGTTGCTAAACTGGAATTATGACCGATCGAGGGTAGTAAGTGATATTGAGATTCTCTAGAACCCGGTTACTATTTTTAGGACAAGTTTAAACCAACTAAACTGAAAGAGGGTAGTACCTAGACTCCTTACCAGCCTGAAATCTAAGGGCTCTCTGTGTGACTTGTGTGCCTTTACCATGTTTGCTATTTGTGGATACTTGTGGTGTGCTTTCTATCATGACATCATGACATCATAACATTGCATACATCTTGCATTGGACTAACCTATTTCAAAGACAGGAGGGATTCATCTTTGTTCTGTTTTGTAGGTCATGGCACCTATGCGTAGGAACACCATCCGGATCAACTTTGTCCAGGTTCCCACTATGCTTAAAGAATTGGTTGCAAAGATGTCAGATACTACTTCCTTTATCAGAAGACATGGGCATCGTCTTGGTTTGGTCACCTCCAAATTGGACGAGCAGATGATGAGTGTCCTAGTCCAGTTCTTTGATCCACTGTACCATTGCTTTACTTTTCAGGACTACCAGTTGGTCCCTACCTTGGAAGAGTTATCTGATCTGCTCGGCATCTCTATTCTGGAGCAGACCCTGTTTACAGGTTGGGAGAAGATCCTTAGGCCGAAAGAGATTGCTTCAGCCCTTCATCTGACAAAGGCTGAGGTAATGGCTAATTGGGAAACTTGTAGTGGAGCAAAGGGATTTTTGACTAAGTTTTTGGTTGGTAAGGCTAATCATTTATAGGATAGTCTAGACTTCCAGGCATTCGAAGATATTCTGGCTCTTCTGATATATGCCTTGGTATTGTTTCCTAACTCTGACTCCTTTATTGATGTGAATGCAGTAAAAATCTTCATCTCTGGTAATCTTGTACCCACTCTCTTGGGTGACATTCTTCATCATCTTTATGCCCGTACTGCTCGGAGGCGGGGAACCTTGATGTGTTGTGCTCCACTGTTGGCGAGGTGGTTTATTTCTCACCTCCCCAAATCAGTTCTGAATAACAAAGAAGGCATGGGCTGGGCTTATAGGGTTATGTCTCTCTCTCACAATGACATCATTTGGACTATTAAGGGTATGGACGAGGTGGCTATTATTGATCGCTGTGGGGAATACCCCAATGTTCCACTGATAGGAACCAATGGGGGAATTACTTACAATCCATGCTTGGCCTTACATCAGTTTGGGCGAGCCAGAAGGGAAGGACCTCATGAGCTGCTAATGCATAGTATAATCTTTGATTTTCAAGGGGATAGTGACGAGCAACGCCGCAGATTCATAAGGGCTTGGGATAGAGTACACAGATCTGATCCACGCGAGTTGGGTGCGAAGACTTCTCTACCAATGGAACCATATCTCCGATGGGTTCGTATCCGTGCCCAAAAGCTGGGAATGCCCTATGAAGCCGTCTTGCCTATTATTGTTGAAGTTGCTGATGAGGAAGGGGTTCCTCCTACTATCTTACACCCTTACATGCCTACTGACATTGGGGCATTGAAGAGGTCCTGGATGCAGCTAAGGGAAGAGAGGGATACTTATAGAGAAAAGTATCACGAACAAGAGCGAAAGATCCAGAAGTTGACAAGGCAGTTGGAGAATGAGCAGATCATCAACGACTATGTCAACACTAAAGGAAAACGACCATGGGAGTGCTGATGTCCTTTGATCACTTCCAGTTTTTTATTTACTTTTCATTATTTCTTTTCTTGTAACGCCTTAAGGGCAATTTGTTGAACAATTAATTTCAAAGTTTATCTAATAAAAGTGTGTTTCATTTCTTGTTTACGATTTTGAATCTCTCGATGTCTTTGAAATCATATCATACGCATTTCATTCCATGCACCTCATAACAGGTACCCTTACAGGTTTTCTCATCTTCTTCGCTGTTTATTTCAGCATCATGTCTTCTGAGCCATCAACTGAACAAGCAATCAAGGCTCTGCAGGGTCAAAACGCCCGGTTCCAGGAATTGTTCATGAATTTGGCTAAGGGTCAGCAAGATCTGAAGGCCCTTATCTTGAAAGAGAAGAAGAAGAAGAAGAAGAAGAAGAAGAAGAAGAAGACGATCCTGTTTAACATGGGCCACAGATTTGGAAACAGGCTACGAGATGAAGTTGATTTTACCACCTCATCTGGAGGGAAAGATAGTCAGGAAGAAAGGAGGGCTCCTAGCCCTGTGGTTTCAGACAATGAGACGGACTTCGATGAAGACCAGTATCCTCCGGTTGAGGATAGATACAAGCAACTGGAAGACCGATTGAGTGCGATGGAAGTTCAGAAAGTGCCTGGTCTGGACTTTGGTGATTTGGGTATGTCATCTGGAGTGGTAATTCCCCACAAGTTTAAAGCACCAGCCTTTGCTAAGTACGACGAGGTTTCTTGTCCAAAACTGCACCTCCGGTCGTATGTTAGGAAGATTCAGCCATACACCGCTGACAAGAATCTCTGGATCCACTTCTTTCAAGAAAGTCTCTCAGGGACTCAGCTTGAATGGTTTTACTAGCTAGAAGGAGCCAGTATCCGTAGTTGGAAGATTTGGCTGCTACTTTCTACAAGCAGTACCAATACAATGCCGACCTCGCTCCCACGCATACCCAACTCCAGGGTATGTCAATGGGTGCGGGCGAAGGTTTCAAAGATTATGCTCAGAAGTGGAGGGACCTCGCTGGAAGAGTGCAACCACCCTTGGCTGATAGGGAGTTAGTTGATATGTTTCTGGGGACCTTATCTGGTCCGTATTTCAACCATCTGATTGGGAGTTCATCATCCAGATTTACGGAGCTGATTATGACCGGGGAAAGGATTGAGGCTGGTATTAAGTCTGGTAAAATACAGAAGGGTGCTTCATCAGGCACCGAGAAGAATCCTTTTAAGAAGGAGTCCAGTGCTGTTTACAGTTCGAAAATCCAGAATAGACCTGAATGCCGCCAAGCTGTTAATGCGGTTGTTATTTCAAGACCTGCTGGTGCTCCTCAGCGCAACAATCAACCCAGGACCGAAAAACCTCGAAGACAATTCACTCAGCTCAACATGACTTTATCTCAGATTCTGCCCCAGTTATTGAAAACCAATCTAGTGATTCCAAGGGAGGCCTGGCAGAATCCCAACACAACATCACCAAAGTACAACCCTAATGCCCGCTGTGCTTTTCACTCTGATAGCCCGGGGCATGATACGGATGATTGTTGGGTTTTGAAGAACAAAATACAATACTTGATTGATGCGAAGGAGATTGAATTCGAAGCACCTGAAAGACCTAATGTTGTGACTGCTCCTATGCCCAAGCATGTAGTGAATGTTGTAGATGAAGACTTGTTTGTGGTTTCTGTGAACGACATTGTTACCCCTTTGATGATTGTAAAGAAGAACCTTTTATTATCCGATTTATTTCCGGGTTGTGATGAAGGTTGTCATATGTGTTCTGTCCTACCTACCGGTTTCCATCTTTTGAAGTCAGGTGTTCAACGCCTGATGGATAATAAAGAAATTCTGTTTGAGAAGACTGTTGTTCCTTTAGTTCATACTGAAGAAGTTGTTGTTATCACCATTTTCGACAATTCTTCCAAGGCTTCCTCGAGAAAGCCTGTTAGAATTACATCTGTTCCAAGAATCGCGCCGTTGATCATCACTATTCCAGGGCCTATCCCATATACATCTGATAAAGCTGTCCCTTGGCACTACGGGGCTGATGTTTATTATCACGGAGTTAAACAAGAGTTGGATGTTGATACTGACGTCAGCAACATTGTTGGACCTGCCAAAGTCACCCGCAGCGGAAGACTTTTCTCCCCTGATATCTCTCCACCTACTGTCTAGAAACCTGTTGTTATTACCCCTGCCAGTGTACCTGCTACTATTCCTGTTCAAGTTCCCATTCTTACCCCTGTTGCTGAATCATCTAATACTCAGGGCAAAGGGACCACTGATGAGCCTGCCCGGAGGGAGGCACCAAAGACAATCATTGTTGAAGCCTCTAGGCAAGAGATGGAGGAAATTTTGAAGATCATCAAAAAGAGCGACTACAATGTAGTCGAGCAGCTGGGGCAAACCCCATCCAAAATCTCTATGTTGTCTCTGTTACTTTGCTCAGAGGCCCATGCCAAGGCTCTGATTGCATTCCTGAAGATTGCACACGTACCTCAAGAAACACCAGCTGATCAGTTTAAAGATTGCGTGGCTAGTCTGACTGTTGATAATGGGTTGGGTTTCTCTGACGCCGACTTGACTGCTAAAGGGAAGAATCACAATGATGCCCTGCATGTCTCCATTGAATGCAGGGGCACCACTCTTGCTCACGTATTAGTGGATATTGGTTCCTCATTGAACGTTTTGCCTAAGAAAGCTCTAGACCGGTTGGACTGTGAAGGGTTGGAGCTGAAACCAAGCAACATTGTCGTCAGGGCCTTTGATGGGTCTAAGAGGATGGTGCACGGAGAAGTGGATATTCCGATCAAGGTTGGTTCTCAGGTTTTTGCATCTACATTCTATGTGATGGACATTCGGCCATCTTATTCTTGTTCGTTGGGTCGTCCATGGATCCACAAAGCTAGGGCAGTGACGTTGACGCTCCACCAGAAGCTAATGTACCCGGTGAAAGGGAAAATTGTGACAGTGCAAGGAGAAGAGGAGTACATGGTGAGCCACCTCAACTCTTTCCGATATGTAGAAATGGATGGGGAATTCATTGAGACCCCATTTCAGCATTTTGAAGAGGTTCCCCAAACACTGGCATCAACTGAGACTGTTGTTGAAGATCCCCCTATGAAGATGGCTTCCATCAAGGATGCTCGGGCTGTTGTCGAGAAAGGTGGGTGTGCAAATTGGGGACAACTCCCTGATTTTGCACAGAAGACTAACAAGTTTGGTTTGGGTTTCACTGCAGAAGCTCAGAAGGCTGTTCAGAATGCACAGATCGGAAGACCTCCCTTGTTCATCAGCAATTCAGGAGTGAATGCCATTGAAGACGATGTTGAAGAGTCTGAGTTCGACAGTTGGATCTATCCTACTACTGATGAAGGACTAGGCAACTGGACAGTAAAGGACTTCGGCCCAATTTATTTCATTACCCAGTAATGAGATTTTTTGTTTTGAATTTGTAATAGACAATGTTTTAAACTTTACGGCCTGGTGTCTTACCAGGGGCACCATGGTTTCATTTGTGAGGGCTTTATGTGTGTCATCTACATATATCATTAATAAAAGCACTGGACGTTTTCTTGCATTTCAAATCTTGCGCTCCTTGTTTTTCTTTTATTATATATTGCAAAACAGCTATTTTACACACACTCACATATACAGGTCTATATCCACTCTGGATCTCACTGGTAACGACTCTGCTACTGCCAGTTATGACTTTGAAAGTCTGATCAACTTAGCCGAAGACGAAGGTGAAGAGGATTGCGAAGTGCCTGTTGAACTTGCTAGACTGCTACTTCAAGAAGAGAGGGCCATTCAGCCGCATGAAGAGCCAGTAGAAACAGTGAATCTGGGTACAGAGGTAGACAAGAAAGAGGTCAAGGTCGGGGCAAATCTGGAGCTTAGTGTGAAGCAATGGTTGATTCAGATGTTGGGTGACTACGTTGAGATATTTGCCTGGTCTTATGAAGATATTCCTGGTTTGGATACCGATATTGTGGTTCACCGTCTGCCTACCAAGGAAGATTGTCCTCCAGTGAAACAGAAAGTTCGCCGAATGCGCCCAGAGATGTTTGAGAAAATCAAGGCTGGAGTTATGAAACAGTTTGACGCCGGTTTTCTAGCAGTTACTTCCTACCCACAGTGGGTCGCCAACGTGGTTCCAGTTCCGAAGAAGGATGGTAAGGTTCGAATGTGTGTTGACTACGGGGATCTGAACAGGGCAAGCCCCAAGGATGATTTCCCTCTGCCTCATATCGACGTTCTGGTTGACAACACCGCACAACATAAGGTCTTCTCCTTTATGGATGGTTTCTCCGGTTATAATCAGATTAAAATGGCTCCCGAAGACATGGAGAAGACAACCTTTGTTACTCAATGGGGTACCTTTTGCTACAAGGTCATGCCTTTTGGATTGAAGAATGTTGGGGCAACGTATCAGCGTGCCATGGTTGCTTTGTTCCATGATATGATCCATCATGAGATTGAGGTATACGTCGACGACATGATTGCAAGATCCCAGACTGAAGAAGAGCATCTTGACCACCTTCAGAAGTTATTTGACAGGTTGAAGTTGTACAAGCTGAGGTTAAACCCGACCAAGTGCACCTTCGGGGTGAGGTCTGGTAAGCTGCTGGGTTTCGTCATAAGCGATAAAGGTATTCAGGTGGATCCTGCAAAGGTGAAGGCTATACAAGAAATGCCAGCTCCCCGAACAGAAAAAGAAGTCAGAGGCTTTCTGGGACGATTGAACTATATTGCCCGATTCATCTCGCACCTGACCGCTACTTGTGAGCCAATCTTCAAGTTACTGAAGAAAGATCAAGTGGTAAGATGGAACGATGAATGTCAGGCCGCTTTCGAAAGGATCGAAGAGTAACTCCAAGAGCCACTCATTCGGATGCCTCCAGTTGAAGGGAGACCTTTGATCTTATACTTGACAGTACTCGATAACTCAATGGGGTGTGTGCTGGGTCAGCATGATGAGTCTGGCCGAAAAGAGCATGCTATTTATTACCTTAGCAAAAAGTTTACCGACTGCGAGATCCGATACTCGTTGCTCGAGAAAACTTGTAATGCTTTGGCATGGGCTGCTCGCCGGCTGAGACAGTATATGCTGACTCACACTACTCTATTGATATCAAATATGGATCCAATCAAGTATATCTTCGAGAAGCCTGCCTTATCCGGAAGAATAGCAAGATGGCAGATGATCTTGACTGAGTATGACATCCAGTATACGACCTAAAAGGAGATCAAGGGAAGTGTGTTGGCAGACCATTTGGCACATCAGGCAGTGGATGATTACCAGTCTATGAACTTTGAATTCCCGGATGAGAGTATCATGATAGTGACTGACTGTGAGACACCTGGACCGGATGAAGGACCTGAGGGAGGATCCCGATGGTCTATGTACTTTGATGGAGCTTCGAACTCTTTGGGTAATGGCATTGGCGTCGTGATCATATCTCCTAAAGGCTCTCATACTTGGTTCACCGCCCGACTATGTTTCAACTGCACCAACAATATGGCGGAGTATGAAGCGTGCATCATGGGTCTTCGAGCTACTATTGACCTAAGGATTAAGTTTCTAAGTGTTTTTGGAGATTCCTCTCTCGTGATCAGTCAGATCAAAGGCGAGTGGGATACGAAACACCCGAATCTTATTCCTTACAATGAGTATGTATTGACATTGCTTCCCCATTTCAAGGAGATAACCTTTGAACACTTCCCAAGAGAGGAGAATCAGTTGGCGGATGCGCTAGCTACGATGTCTTCTATGTTCAAAGTCAATTGGGACAACGAAGCTCCCCGGATTATCATTGAAAGATTGGATGAACCTGTACATTGCTACAACATTGAGACTGAAGAGGTAGCAGATAAACCCTGGTTTCATGAGGTGAAGAGATACCTTGAGGCTCGGGAATACCCCGAGGGTGCATCTGTTAATGATAAGAAGTTTCTGAGGAGGTTCGCGGAAAAGTTCTTCATCAGCAATGGCATTCTTTATAGGCGTAACCATGATTTGACCTTACTGCATTGTATGGATAAGAATGAAGCAGAAAGGATCATGGCAGATTTACATGAAGGTACTTTCGGAACTCATTCCAGTAGACACACCATGGAAAAGAAAATCCTTTGGGAAGGATATTACTGGTCCACAATGGAAGTCGACTGTTATCAACATTCTCGGACATGTCACAAGTGCAAAGTATATGTTGATAAGGTGCACATACCTCCGATACCTCTGAATGTCTTGACAGCTCCGTGGCCTTTTGCAATGTGGGGGCATTGATATGATCGGCGAGATCAGCCTACAGCGTCCAACGGGCATCGTTTCATCCTGGTAGCAATTGATTACTTTACGAAGTGGGTTGAAGCAGCTTCCTTTGCTACAGTAACCAAGAATGTCGTGGCACAGTTCATTCGGCATAATCTGATCTGTCGATACGGCGTACCAGAGAGGATCATTATGGACAATGGTACAAATCTCAATAATAATATGATCATTGAGCTCTGCAAGCAGTTCAAGATACAGCATCACAACTCTTCTCCCTACCGTCCGAAGATGAATGGGGTTGTTGAAGCGGCTAATAAGAACATTAAGAAGATTGTACAGAAAATGACAGTGACGTATAAAGATTGGCACGAGATGTTACCATTTGCTCTTCATGGGTACCGTACCTCAGCGCGGACGTCAACAGAGGCAACACCCTATTCCTTGGTATACGGCATGGAGGCCGTCTTGCCCATTGAAGTTCAGATACCCTCTCTTCGGATTATGAAGGATGCAGGTTTGAGCGAGGATGACTGGATTCAGACCCGGCTTGATCAGTTGAAACTAATCGACGAAAAGAGACTTACTGCTATTTGTCATGGTCAAACATATCAAAAGCAGATGATCAAGGCATTTAACAAGAAAGTTAGACGACAAGAGTATCAAGTTGGGGACCTGGTTATCAAGCGTATCATATTACCTCAAGGTGATCCCAGGGGAAAATGGACCCCTACTTACGAAGGGCCATTTGTGGTTAAGAACATTTTCTCGGGAGGAGCTATGATTCTAACCACCATGGATGGTGATGACCTTCCTCACCCCGTCAATGCAGACATAGTGAAAAGATACTACGCATAATCAAAGACCCGCTAGGTCGACTGGCCTAGGCAAAAATAAGGGCTTCCCGGTGAACCAAAAGGGTTCGGGCAAAAATAAGGGATGAAAATGGAAAAAATCTATACACCTGGAAAGTCGAAAACCTGAAAAGGCGGCTTGGGCAAAAAAGGGTATCCCGGTGGACTGAAAACCCGAAAGGGCGGTCCAGGCAAAAATTAGGAATTAAAGCGTAACACTATGTCTCATTGGATCACCTTGCAACCAGACTTCAGTATCGACTATCAAGCTCGGACGGTGCTAATCAATCTGATCTGCCTTCAACCAATAGCAAAGTGATGAGATGCTCGAGAACATAAAGGCAATAGCAGAGTTGGAACACAGTGAGATCATTCACATAGCTTTTTTGTTTAGCTTTTCACAAATTGTATAAACTCTATTTTTCCGGCAGCGTTCTCTTACTAGGACGTCAGCCTCTTGTACAAAAACGCCTATTTACAGGCCAAACTTCAAAATCAATACAATTCATTCTCAAAGAAATTTCAAACTGTTTTTCCTTTATCTGTTTTGTTTTGCAAAGAACGTCCAATGTTCATTTTTGATATATGCACTTGACATTAATTGTTGCTCATAAATATTTACATGCGAAACAAAAGACCATTACTTGTAATATCAGAAATAGAGGCAAATAAGAATTGTCCAAATTGTACAGTTGTTATGTCCACCAGGTACAAGGTATATTCAGCTGAAGAATATGGCTAAGATACTTTCACTCCCCGCAGAGTAAGACAGTAATGATAGCTCTCCTCAGCTGAGGCTTGCAATTGTGAATGAGTCGGTAATATTCTCCCTAAGAAGAGTTTATCTACCATCAGCACTGAAAAGGGTTAATATCCCCGGCAGTCTTAATATTCCCCAACGGAGCATAAAAATATCCCCCGGCAGAATACAAGATATCCCTAGTGGAGTTAAAATTTTCCAGCGCAGTCTGAAAAAGCTTCCCTAGTGGAGTTGAAGAATCATCCCCAGTAGACTCTGGAAGTTCGTCCCCGGTGGAGTATAAAAACAAATATCCCCAGCTGAGTTCAAAGGAAGATTGTCCCCAACAAAGCTCAGAGGATTATCCCCACAAGAGTCTAACAGGTTATCCCCGGTAAAGTCGCAACTGAAAGATCATCCCTAGCGGAGTTCTTTCCTTTCACAAACAGAATTCAATCCCCAACAGGATTCAGTATCACCAGCAACGATAATTCGTCCCCAATAGAATTTATCAGTGGAATCCTCAGCAGAGCATCTCTTCCCCACAGAGTAATCTCCTCATCAGTTTATTCCCCGACGGAGTTATCCTCCCTTGCAGGTTTATTCTCGCAATCATCTTCATTCGCTACCCTCAGCGGAAACGAAGAATTCAACTCTATTCTCCAGCGGCTATCCGGGATTTATTTTCCCCAGCTAAAAAAAACATTACATTTCCATACATCATAATACATGCATATACGCATCATACAACACGATCTCATTTATTTTGAGAACATCATTGCTTGATCCATATCATGCATTGCATATGACTGACCTTTACCTTTCAGGAAGGATGCAGTTAAGTTCTCAGCAGTCGAAGACCTGATCCGTTCTTAAATCTCAACTGAATTATCCTCGGTTGAATTTCAGATAAGGTTCTCAAGCTCGAAAATTTTCCTCCGTCATAGTGTGGACGATTTCTATAATCTCAACAGTATACTCTGTTGAAGACCAGACAGCTCCTAGATCTTGATGAAGATGTTTCCCTCAGTCGAAGACCTGACCAGTTCTTAAATCTCAACTGAATTATCCTCGGTTGAATTTCAGATAAGGTTCTCAATCTCGACAATTTTCCTCCGTCATAGTGTGGACGAGTTCTACGATCTCAATAGTATACTCTGTTAAAGACTAGACAGCTCCTAGATCTTGATGAATATGTTTCCCTCAGTCGAAGACCTGACCGGTTCTTAAATCTCAACTGAATTATCCTCGGTTGAATTTCAGATAAGGTTCTCAATCTCGACAATTTTCCCCCGTCATAGTGTGGACGAGTTCTACAATCTCAACAGTATACTCTGTTGAAGACCAGACAGTTCCTAGATCTTGATGAAGATGTTTCCCTCAGTCGAAGACCTGACCGGTTCTTAAATCTCAATTGAATTATCCCCAGTTGAATTTCAGATAAGGTTCTCAATCTCGACATTTTCCTCCGTCATAGTGTGGACGAGTTCTACAATCTCAACAGTATACTTTGTTGAAGACCAGATAGTTCCTAGATCTTGATGAAGATGTTTCCCTCAGTCGAAGACCTGACCGGTTCTTAAATCTCAATTGAATTATCCTCGGTTGAATTTCATATAAGGTTCTCAATCTCGACAATTTTCCTCTGTCGTAGTGTGGACGAGTTCTACAATCTCAACAGTATACTCTGTTGAAAACCAGACAGTTCCTAGATCTTGATGAAGATGTTTCCCTTAGTCGAAGACCTGACCAATTCTTAAATCTCAATTGAATTATCCTCGGTTGAATTTCAGATAAAGTTCTCAATCTCGACAATTTTCCTCCGTCAAAGTGTGGACGAATTCTACAATCTCAATAGTATACTCCGTTGAAGACCAGACAGTTCCTAGATCTTGATGAAGATGTTTCCCTCAGCCGAAGACCTGATCGATTCTTAAATCTCAACTGAATTATCCTCGGTTGAATTTTAGATAAGGTTCTCAATCTCGACAATTTTCCTCCGTCATAGTGTGGACGAGTTCTACAATCTCAACAGTATACTCCGTTGAATACCAGACAGTTCCTAGATCTTGATGAAGATGTTTCCCTCAATCGAAGACCTGACCGGTTCTTAAATCTCAACTGGATTATCCTCGGTTGAATTTCAGATAAGGTTCTCAATCTCGACAATTTCCTCCGTCAAAGTGTGGACGAGTTCTATAATCTCAACAGAATTATACTCCGTTGAAGACTAGACAGTTCCTAGATCTTGATGAAGATGTTTCCCCCAGTTGAATTACGGACAAGTTCTTAAAACTCGGCAGAGATGTTTTCTCAGCTGAGGTACAGGCAAGTTCCTAAATCTCAACAAAAGTTAGACTTCCCCAGCGGAATCTTCTACAACAACAGGTATGCAAGTTCTCGCTAAAGAATCTCTTATGCGATCGACGCTCCTACAGATGGCATCTGTAAGCCCATCCTCCTACCAACAATCTCCAAATGGCATCTGTAAGCCCATTCCCAACATCACCAGGCTGATACCACTTCATGCGAGTGCAAATTTCGGGGCACTCTAGTGTTCAATCATCTTCCACCTTCGGATCACGAAAGGCGCGAAAGCCAATCTACATCCTCAGGTTTAAGAAGATTGAACAGGATCAGCTGTTGTACCCCAAAATTTTCCCTCTCATATTTCTCAAAACATTGCAAGAAAAATCTCCAAGTTGCTCAAGTTTGCTCAAGAGTTGGACAGACAAGCTATCTCCTAAGTCAGTTGTTGTACCCCAAAATTTTCCCTCCCATATTCTTCAAGATTTGGCAAGATCAAGGTTCAAAATCTCTCAAAGGTTGCACAGTCCAATTGCCTCCTAACACAGTCAAAATTAGGGTTTTGGTTCCTACAAAGAAATTGAGGTTTTCAAGGGTCCAATCAAGTCCCATATGCCCATAAACATTGTCAAGCACCTACATGTCAAGTTTCAAGACTCACAGCATCAAATTGCACAGTCAAAAACCCTAAATGCTCCACAGTCAACTGCAAGGGCAAAATGGTCATTTGACAGTCAAAAGTCAAATTTTTTGGCCAACATCTTATTTTGAAGCCACAATCATCATTTGATCAATTCCTGATCATGATTCCAAAAGCATGGCTCAAAAAGTCTCAACATGCAAAAGTTTCTATTTTTGGACAGCTGAAAAGTCAACTGTAACTTGACCTAGGCATAACTTCTTCATGGTTCATCAGAAAAATCCCATCCAAAGCTCATTTTGAAGAGGGTGACATTTCCTACAACTTATCTTCACACTCCAAGTCCAAGAAATGCTCTCACAAAAAGTTATCAATTTCAACATTATAGGTCATTTTCAAAAGTCAACAAAAAGGCACTTTAAGTCAAAGACCATAACTTGAGATTGGTAAATCAAAATGACATGGTACATAAGGCATTGGTTAGAGGACTTCAAGACCTTTCCAAAATGTCCAATAACATGTTCATAGCTTCAAAATTGAGCAAGATGTGCATTGGAGAAGTTGGGAAATTTTTGGGAATTTTCAAAAGTCAACTTTGCCTAAAACACTTCAAAGTTGCTAATGGGCCTCAAATTCTTCCTTGAATCATTACCCAAAGCCTATGCACGACCCATTGAGCTCAAAATAATTTATTTTCTTATTTTTGATTAATTAATTAAATTTATATTTATATTAATTCATTTAATTAGATTTAATTATGGGAAAATTCAAAGATATGCTTTTTCAAATCTTTTTATGCAGCAAATATACTCCAAATATGCTAAAGATTTCGTGCATCATCCAAGCGGACAAGATCTTCCATAATTGGCAAAGTTTTCATGAGAAAAAGATTGAAAAACACATAATTGGAAATCAAATATTCAAGTCATTAATCCATGGACTTGTGGGCTTATTTTTTACCTACAATCATTCACATACAAAGGCACAAGTGAACCCTAGTGCAGAGGACACGAAAAAGCTGCTGCAACAACATACTCACTTTGCAAAAATTTCAAGAAAGTGGTGAAACTGAAATCATACTTGCAGTACGATCCAAGGCCTAAAATCTTTTCCATTACATTACTGACATTGCTAGGAAGCTATTGGCATCAAGAACAGGTCCTCATACCCAAAGAAACGGTAAAACATGGTCATGGTTTGAACGAATATTTTGATAATCGAAACCTGATTTCTATGCATCATTCATATGTTTTACTCATTGATTTATACTACTGATATCTCCCTGGAACTTTTGATATAGTTTAATTGTGCTAAAACTGCTTGTATCAAAATCCACCATGAATGACATTTAGGGTTTTCGAGTTTTCAAAATAGGGCTTTCTTGTAGAGGAAAAATCCGGCCCTGAGACCTATACAGTTGAATTCAGGAACTCAATACGGTTTGAATGGCAACCTCGCACTCAATTTATGTGACTCACAGAGCTGTTCGCTATTTTTCACTATTGCACTTAGTGGGGGTTTACAACCCCCGCTATCTTGTTCATGTTGCAGGTAAAAAGATGAAGAAGACAATAGTTGTCCAAGCGTGATTGGAAGATTCAAATATCTGGCGCGTTTTTTTGTTTTATACCATTAACCTTTGTTTTTTTATATAATATTTGTTTTCCATTATGTATACAAACGCATTTCACAGCTCAGTTGGTGGATGACACGCTTGGCAAACGCTTGGACCTGGGTTCGATTCCCAGGTCCCCCCACATAATTGCTATTTTTTGTTCCAATATATTCCAATGCAGCACGTGCCCAGAACTCCTTCCTACACCTTCATACGTTGGCCTGCCAAGTGGCTTTGATGAGCAATCTGAAGGCTACAAAGTGAAGCCTATGGTACACTCTAGTCAACCAATATGCACTCAATCTGGAAAGTCAAACGAAGGCCTTGTGATTCTTGGGCCAGAATTACTTCAAACACCTCCATATGGGCCTGACACCCCCCTTGGTTTGCATCTTTTTTTTAATTTTATTTTCTTTTCTTTTCTAATTCTTTTTAATTGTTTTAATTGCTTTTTCACCATAAAATAATTTTTTCCATAATAAAAACAGAAAGTCAAAATTGTAAAATATATTTAATTATTATTAATTTCACCATTAACATATTTTTTTTGTAAATAAATAACTAACAATTCATTTAGTTTAATTTAGGTTTTAAATTTCAATCTTTTTTTTAATAAATAAAAAATACATAGAATTAGGTTTTTTTTTTTGACATTTTCATCTTTTTCTTAATTAATTATTTTCCTCATTACTTATTATTATTATTAATTACTATTATATTTATAAATAAACATGTAAATTAATTAATTAGTAAATCAGGTCAACTTCGACATTTTCTTTAATAATTAAAATAATCTAGATTTAGGGTTTCTTTTTAATTTTAATTTTCTTTATTTCATAAATACAAAAACATAAAAAAAACATTCCCTTTTCTTTCTTTGAATAATTAATTAGTCCTAATTTAATTTAATTTCAAGCAAAGGGTCAAAACCCTCGGACGTCCAATTTATTCTTTTCGCGTATTATTTTCTTTTGAATATTATGTAACTGCTCAAGGATGTAATAGTAATTAGGTTTACCGCATTTTTTTACTTTCCACATTTTTTATCAAAAACGGGTCTTTGTATTTTGGCGATGTATAGACTCGCGCCTTGTAATAGCGTAGCTTTTATGTTTCCGTCTTTTAACTTTCCGTACTCCTAAATTCTAAATTGCATGAAAGAATGTATGTTAACTAAAAACAACGCGTAGCTCACAATGCCCTGATCAAAGATAAACTTAACATGAAAACAACACACAAATACACACACCACTTCTAGGGTACGTCTCACTCGTTGCCTTCGAAACGTGGTCGTCAAGTATAGTACGTTTTAGCGGTCCTTATGTCCATGATCCAGTTGCCTCGAAACAGTTGCCTCGAAACGGTTGCCTCGGATTAAAAAGGATCTAGGACATAAGGGTAGCTTCTAAGGTGTCCTACTGTTGCTTCGGTGACCACACTGTCCCTACAATCGAATTGACCCGAACACCTCCAACGGTGGTGCTACCTACCTCTCAATGGTGGGATGGCACTACCTTAAGGACACTTACACAGCCTAATTCCTTAGGGTAGGTAGATGACTCATGGATACTTGCTCTCTTCAAAAACAAATCAAAAAACCTTTTCACACTGACACTTTCAAAAGCTTTCAAAACAAATTTTTCAAACACTCTTGAGGACAGATACAAGAGTCATTCTGAAATCTTTCAAAGAAACTTTTTTCAAACCCACTCACATTTTGAAAAGCAAACATTTTGAAAACATAAGAGCAAGTATCTAAGAGCCCGTGGATAACCACGGATAGAAAGGGTGCTAACACCTTCCCTTTCTATAAATCTACCTCCCGAACCGAGAAACGTTCTCATAAGGAATTTTGCTGTGCTTTTGTCCTTTCCATGTTGGAGAACATAAAAGACGGTGGCGACTCTTGCTTCCGCGACATTTCGCGAACCAGCTTTAAACAGTCAGTTCTAAATCCACCGATCACAGAACTGGCGACTCTCCTGGGGAAACTTAAAAGTGAGGTGTACCTTAGGATAGCTCATACTTGTGTTTTCAATTGCTTTGTTTTGTTTGCTTTATTATTGTGGGCACTGTCTTGGGAGTTCTATAGATCCTAACCCGGATATGGGGGATACCTTCTTAGAAAGTAGCAACAAGACTGTGAGGGAACTGTGCGGGGTATACCGACACGGTTGAAGCAGTCTGCTACGTTGATGTGGCACTTTGGTGAGTACCGGTAACCCTTGAGTCAAGTCAAGAAGAGTACGGGGCCGCCGCGTGGTGTCGTGAAGCATCAACTGACCTTAGGAACCTTAATTGAACCATCCTGGCCTCTTTAGGGTAGTGAGATAACTGACTTTGGTGCAGTCCGAAGTTGGTTGATACTCGATACTACACTCAGTTGAGGGTTGTTTTCTTGGAATATTTCGATCGCCAGTTCAGTGGCTAAATCGAAACGATGAACACAGAAAACAATCCAATGATATTGAGATCCTTAGAACACGATTACTTTTGATAGGACAGGTTTTGAGCCCACCAACTTCAAGAGGGTAATACCTAGACCCCATGCTGGCCTAAACTCTAAGGGCTGTGGTGTGACTTGTGTGCCTTACCATGTTTGCTTTTTGTGGATATTTGTGGTGTGTTTTTATCATAGCATCATAACATCATACAGCATCACATGCATCCACTAACCATTTCAGGGGTTCGAATCTTCATCTTTGTTCTTGTTTTGTAGGACATGGAAACTATCCGCAGAAAGACAATTCAGATCAACCTTGTAAGGGTCCCTCCTCAGCTTAAGGAACTTATATCCAGGATTCCCGAGAGCTCTTCTTTCAGTGAGAAACATGGAAGACTCATCAGTTTGGTCAACACCAACATTGAGGAAGATATGATAAAGGTCCTCTTCCAGTTCTTTGACCCTCTGCACCACTGCTTTACTTTCCTGGATTATCAACTGGTGCCTACCTTGGAAGAGTTCTCCCGACTTCTGAAGATCCCTATCCTTAGTCAACTACCCTACAACGGTACGGAAAGGGAACCCAAACTTGAAGAGATTGCTAAAGCATTACGCCTATAACCATCTGACATTAAGGGACATTGGGAAGTTAGAAGTGGTATCAAAGGGTTCTTGGCTAGGTTTCTGTTTGAGAAGGCCCAAGAATGTTGGAATTCCCTTGACCTACAAGCTTTTGAAGAAGTTGTGGCCCTCCTTGTCTATGGGTTAGTGTTGTTCCCGAATCCCGATCAGCTTATAGATATCAATGCTGTCAAGATCTTCATGTCCAGGAATCCTATACCTACGTTGCTTGGGGACATCCTTCACTCATGTTACACTCGAACCATGAGAAAAAGAGGTGTTCTTATGTGCTGCACTCCTCTCCTGGGAAGGTGGTTTATTTCGCACCTTCCACAATCAGTTTTAAAGAATGAGCGGGGTTTGAGATGGTCACAACGATTGATGACTCTTACACATGCAGATATACATTGGTGCTCTCGGTCCAGAGAGGATGTCACTATCATTGATCGTTACGGGGAATTTCCTAATGTTCCTTTACTTGGAATCAGAGGAGGTATTACTTACAACCCATGCCTGGCCTTGAGACAGTTTGGATATGCTCGGAGGGATGGCCCTCATGACATGTTAATTTATGACATAGTTTTTGACTTCGAAAACGATGCACAAGGACTTCGCCAGAGATTTATCAGAGCTTGGAGGATGCCCAACAAGGTAGACAGCAAGACACTGGGGCACAGGAACTCCATCCCGTTGGAGCCTTATCTCAAGTGGGTACGAGCCCGCTCCCAGAAGCTAGTGATGCCATATCCTCATGCTCTCCCTGTGATCAAAGAGCCAGTTTTGGAAGGAGAGGTGTCCTACACCATTCAACATCCTGACATGCCTACATCCTGGGAAGAAATGTAGAAGAGATGGATCCAGCTTAAGGAAGAACGGAATTCTCTTGAAGCCAGTCTACATGCTAGTGAGAAGAAGGTCTTGGAGCTCACCCGCCTACTGCACGAGGAAAAGACTCTCAACACTTACATTTCTCCAAAGAGGATGTGCAGTGTCTTTTGGGATTGATTTACTTTGTAATGTTTGCCCATGAGGCCTTGATGTACTGAATAATTATTTCTTAATGATAACGTGTGTTCCTTTTTGTCTACAACAAATTTGAACTTTCGAACCCTTGAATGCATTGCATAAACAGCATATCATGCATCATGTGCATAGCAGGTACTCTTTTTTTTACAGGTGGTTTAATCTTCTTCGCTGTTTATTTCAGCTCGCCATCATGAATCCTGAATCATCTACTGAGCAATCCATCAAGGCCCTCCAGGCTTAAAACGCCCAGTTCCAAGAGCTGATCATGAGTTTGGCCCAAGGTCAAGAGGAATTGAAGGCTTTGCTGGTCAAGAAGAAGAAGAAGAAGAGAATTGTACTATTCAACACTGGCCGGAGGTTCGGTAACACACTGCAGAATAAGGTTGATCAAGCTAGTTCTTCTGTAGGGAAAGGTAGTCCCCAGGGGGGAAGGGTTCCTAGTCCGGTGGTCTCTGACAACGAGACTGATTTCAATGAGGAGCAGTATCCTCCAGCTGAAGACAAGTACAAGCAGTTAGAGGATCGCCTGAATGCCATGGAAATTCAACAAGTGCCTGGGTTGGATTTTGGAGACTTGGGTCTATCTTCTGGTGTGGTGATCCTACACAAATTCAAAGCACCATCTTTCGCAAAGTATGACGGGGCGTCCTGCCCTAAGCTACATCTCAGATCTTATATGCGGAAGATCCAACCATACACTGTGGACAAGAACTTATGGATCCATTTCTTCCAGGAGAGTCTTTCAGGGACTCATCTCGAATGGTTCTATCAGCTGGATGGAACCAAGGTTCGTAACTGGGAGGACTTGGCTACTGCTTTCTATAAGCAGTATCAGTATAATGCTGACCTCGCTCCTACACGTACCCAACTCCAGGGTATGTCGCTAGGATCGGGAGAAGGTTTTAAAGAGTATGCGCAGAAGTGGAGGGACCTGGATGGCAGGGTGCAGCCACCGTTAACCGACCGTGAACTTGTAGACATGTTCTTGGGGACCCTATCTGGGCCATTCTTCAATCATCTCATTGGCAATTCGTCTGCAGGGTTTACAGACCTCATTCTGACTAGGGAAAGGATAGAAGCTGGTATGAAATCAGGGAAGATACAGAAAGGTGCGTCCTCAAGTTCTGAGAAGAAGCCTTTCAAGAGGGAAGCCAGTGCTGTGTATGGGCCTAGAAGGCAAAACAAACCGGAACGCCGCCAAGCTGTCAACGCGGTGGTAATTGCAAAGCCTGCTGCCGCTCCTCGGCAACCTAACCAACCAAGGGGTGAGAGACCCCGAAGAGAATATACTCGGCTTAGTATGACCTTGTCACAGATCTTGCCACAACTGCTATCGACCAACTTGGTAACCGTCAGAGAAGCTCCGAAGGTGGTAAACACAACCTCTCTGAAGTATAATCCAAACGCCCGCTGTGCTTATCACTCTGATAGCCTGGGACATTCTACTGATGATTGTTGGGCCCTAAAGAATAAGGTTCAAGACCTTATTGATGCTAAGGAGGTTCAGTTCGAGGCGCCCGAGAAGCCTAATGTGGTGACAGCTCCTGTTGTACCCCAAAATTTGCCCTCCCATATTCTTCAGGAAATTGCCAAGCCAAGTCACAAAACTCCCCAAGGGTTGCACAGTCAAAGAGCCTCCTATACAGTCAAAACAAGGACTTGTGTTCTGATCAAGAGATTGAAGTTTTCAAAGGCCCAATCAAGTCTCACATACTTACAAATATGGTCAAATATCCTCATGTCAAGTTTCAAGGCATTCAGCTCAAAATTGCACAGTCAAAACCCTAGATTGCACTACAGTCAACTGTAGGGGCAAAATGGTCATTTGACAGTCAAAAGTTCAAATTTTTTGGTCAACACATCATTTTGAAGCCACAAACACCATTTGATCAATGCTTGATCATGATTCTCAAAATTTGGCTCAGAAATCATCAAAGATGCAAAAGTTTCCTTATTTGGACAGCTGAAAAAGTCAACTGAAATTGACCAGGGCATAACTTTCACATGGATTATCAGAAAAATCCCATCCAAAGCTCATTTTGAAGAGAAAGACATTTCCTACAACTCATCTTCATACTTCAAGTCCAAGAAATGTTCTCACAAAAAGTTATCAATTTCAACATTATAGGTCATTTTCAAAAGTCAACAAAAAGGGACTTTAAGTCAAAGGCCATAACTTGAGATTGGTAAATCAAAATGACATGGGACCAAAGGCATTGGTTATAGGACTCAAAGACCTTTCCAAAATGTCCAAGAAAATGAGAAAATCTTAAAAATTGAGCAAGTTATGCCTTGTGGAAGTTGGGAAATTTTTGGATATTTTGAAAAGTCAACTTTGATCCAAATGACCTAAAAATGCTAATGGGCCCATTTTTCTTCCATGATTCATCATTCCAAGCATATGCACGACCACTTGGCCCAAAGGGAAATATTCTCTCATTTTTTATTTATTTATTTTAATTATTATTTATATTAATTCATTTAAATTATTTAAATACATGAAAAATATGTAACTTGCCTTAAAAAATCTTTTCATGCATGTTTTACCCTCAATATCTCGTGCACATCCCAATATGGCAAGATTTGGTCTGATTTGGACATAATTGATACAAAAACCATGTGAAAAAGATATGGGAAGATCTTATGAAATCAAATTTGCAAAAACCATTAATTCATTGGATTTGCTCTAATTTTGTTGACCTAATAGCCTCCATACAAATACATGAACACAAACCTAATGCTGAGACACTAAAAGCTGCGCAGAAAAACTCTCCAAGAACTTGGAATTTTTGTCAAAAAAAGCAAAACTGAAAAGCAGGTTCTAGGTCAATTCAAAGCATAAGAATTGTTCCATTAGCTTCCTCAAGGTTCTCTGAACGTGTGCCAATCAAAAACAACGACCAAAGCTCCAAGAATCGGTACCTAGAACTCAGACTGCATCAAGAAAATTGTAGAATCGTGCATACCAATTCATGCATTTTTTATAAATTTTGATATGTGTTTTGCATTCCTCATGATGTTCTGAAGCTAACCATGTCATCCAATTTTGTTTTCGTGCCATATATGGATGTTTGCCATTGATGCTTTTCTAGGGTTTTCAGAGCTTGAATTTAGGGCTTCTTAAAAGAGGAAAAATTGGACATCCTCAGTACCATGGTTGGACTCAGCGCATGAGGACGAAGAACATGGAACCCTCGCGCTCAATTTATGAGCGTTGAGGGGCTAATCGCTATTTTCTTAAAGCGTCCCTAAAGCAACGCGTCTAAAACCGTTGCTGAATGTTTATGTTACAGGGAACGTGAAGGAGATGAAGTCGTGGCCACAAGCGATTCGCTGATTTAAATTTCGCGCGTTTCTCTCCACTAACGCGTTGGTCTCTCTTTTATTATTTATGTGTTTGTATATTAATTGAATGCGTGTGTAGCTCAGCTGGCAAACGTTGAAGGCTTCAACATCCAAGACCTGGGTTCGAGTCCCAGGTCTGTGTAACTTTCAATATTATTTTTCCACGTTAATTCCCATGCAGGCACAACATTGATGCGCACCATATTCCTTCATCATCTAGCCATCCACGTATCTAACAAATTCAAATCAAAGGCTGAGATTAGAGGTACATCATAGGCTTGGTCAAAGGGTCAACACGCTGCCTGGGAAAGTCAATGGATCTGAATATTAAATGGGCCAGAATTTCACTAATTTGACCTCCACTTTGGGGCCTGAACCCCCCCTGGTTTGCTTCTCTATATTTTTTTTTATTTTTATTTTCAATTATGATTTTATTTTCTTTATTTGTTTAAGTTAATTAATTATGTTTTTTTACAAAAATACAAAACCTTAAAAACTCAGAAAAAGATAAAAAATATAATGGTTAATTATTTTGATATTTTCTTGTAAATAAATTAACATGTAATGAATTTAGTTTAAATTAGGGTTTATTTTAAATTCTTTTCATAAAAAATCCAAAAATATAGAATTAGGTTAAATTGATAATTTTTATTCCTTTTAAGTTTTTTTTTTCCTTTACCATAATATATTTATTTACTTATTTTTATAATTAAATTGTATAAATAACTTAGGTTTAAATTAGGTTAAAAATTCAACATTTTTTCTTAAATAACTTAAAAGCCATTAGAATTAGGGTTTGCCTTTTAGTTTAATTTTAATTAATTCTTTTTTCATCAAATTCCTAAAAAACACTAAAAATACCAAAAAATATTCTTTTTTTAATTTTTAATTTTAATTCCTCATTAACTTTAAATAGTTTGCAAAAGGGTCCAACGCCCATATTTTTTTAATTGTTTAATTTCGCACCTTTATTTTATTTCGCTTAATTAATTGTGTATCTCTCCCAAAGCCATGTAACCTTTACTTCTCGCATTTTTATTTCTTTTGCTTTATTTATTTTCTGTCAAATCGGGTCCGGTTTAATTTTGGCGATGTGGACCCGCGCCATTTGTAATAGCCTTAGAATTTACCTTTCCCGCAAATTTTTTAACTGTTAAATAAGCATGAAAGAATGTATGGACTTAATTAAAATCAAGCGTAGATCACCAATAAACAAGACAAGACAAATATCAATGAAAACGACACACGAATCGCACACACCACCCCTAGGGAACGCCTCACTGTTGCCTTTCGAAAGGTGATCGTCGAGTAGAGGATGTCTTAGTAAGTCCTCATGATCCGGGAACCTGGCATGAGGGTAGCTTCTAAGGTGTCTTCCTATTGCTCTGGTGATCACCATGTCCCTACAAACTCGAATTGACCCGAACACCTCCAACGGTGATGCTACCTACCTCTCAATGGTGGGATGGCACTACTTTAAAGGACTCTTACACAGACGAATTCCTTAGGGTAGGTAGGTACTCAAGGATACTTGCTCTAATTTCAAACAAATCAAAACATACTTTTCACACCAACACATTTTCAAAAGCTTTCAAAGCAAATTTTTCAAACACTCTGACGCATGAGTCGAACTGAAATTTTTCAAAGAAACTTTTTAAACCCACATTGAAAAGCAAACAAACAATTTTGAAAACACATTGAGCAAGTATCTAAGAGCCCATGGATAACCATGGATAGAAAGGGTGCTAACACCTTCCCTTTCTATAACCTACCTCCCGAACCGAGAGTAATCTCTTTAAGGAATTTTTCTGTGCTTTTGTCCTTTCCATTTGGAGAAAATAAAAGACGGTGGCGACTCTTGCTTCCGCGACATTTCGCGAAACCAGCGTTAAACAGTCAGTTCCAGATCCACCGATCACAGAACTGGCGACTCTGCTGGGGACAAACTTAAAGTGGGGTGTACCTTAGGATTAAGATCACTGTGTTTTCAATTGTCTTCTTTGCTTGCTTTATTATTGTGGGTTGCTTGGGAGTTCTATAGATCCTAACCCGGATCTGGGGGATACCTTTCTTAGAAAGTAGCAACAAGGCTGTGAGGGAACTGTGCGGGGTATACCGACATGGTTGAAACAGTCTGCTACGTTGATGTGGCACTTTGGTGTGTACCGGTAACCCTTGAGTTCAGTCAAGGAGAGTACGGGGCCTCCGCGTGGTGTCGTGAAGCATCAACAGACCTTAGGAACCTTAATTGAACTATCTTGGCCTCTTTAGGGTAGTGAGATAACTGACTTTGGTGCAGTCCGAGGTTGGTTGATACTCGATACTACACTCAATTGAGGGTTGCTTTCCTGGAATATTTCGGTCGCCAGTTCAGTGGCTAAATCGAAACGATGAACAATGAAAGCAATCCCGTGATATTGGGAACCTTAGAACCCAGTTACTTTGATTAGGACAGGTTGAACCCACCAACTCCAAGAGGGTACTACCCAGACCCCATGCTGGCCTTAAACCTTAAGGGCTTGTCTTGTGTGCCTTGTGTGCCCTACATGTTTGTCTTTGTAAATATCTGTGGTGTGTTTAATCATAGCATCATGACATCATCCAGCATCATATGCATTGACTAACCATTTCAGGGGTTCGAATTTTCATCTTTGTTCTTGTTTTGTAGGACATGGAAACTGTTCGTAGAAAGACAATTCAAGTCAGTCTTGTAAGGATCCCTCCTCAGCTTAAGGAACTTATATCCAGGATTCCCGAGAACTCTTCATTCAGTGAAAGGCATGGAAGCCTCATTAGCTTGGTCAACACCAACATTGAGGAAGATACGATAAAGGTCCTGTTCCAGTTCTTTGACCCTCTGCATCACTGTTTCACCTTCTTGGACTATCAGTTGGTACCTACATTGGAGGAGTTCTCCCGGCTCCTGAAGATCCCTATCCTTGATCAGCTACCCTTCAACGGTACAGAAAAGGAACCTAAGCTTGAAGAGATTGCTAAAGCCTTGCACCTACAGTCATCTGATCTCAAGGGACATTGGGAAGTTAGAAGTGGTATCAAAGGGTTCTTAGCCAAGTTTCTGTTTGAAAAGGCCCATGAATGTTGGAACTCCCTTGATCTGCAAGCTTTTGAAGAAGTGGTAGCCCTCCTTGTCTATGGTTTGGTGTTGTTCCCTAACCCAGATCAGCTTATTGATATCAACGCTGTCCAGATCTTTATGTCCAGGAATCTATACCTACGTTGCTGGGGGACATCATTCACTCATGTTACACTCGAACCATGAGAAAAAGAGGTGTCCTTATGTGTTGCACTCCTCTCCTGGGAAGGTGGTTTATTTCGCACCTTCCACAATCGGTCTTGAAGAATGAGCGGGGTTTGAGATGGTCACAACGGTTGATGACTCTTACACATGCAGATATACATTGGTGCCCTCGGTCCAGAGGAGATGTCACTATCATTGATCGTTGCGGGGAGTACCCTAATGTTCCTTTACTTGGAATCAGAGGAGGTATTACTTATAGCCCATGCCTGGCTTGGAGACAGTTTGGTTATGCTCGGAGGGATGGTCCTCATGACATGTTAATTCCTGACATAGTTTTTTATTTCGACAACGATACTCAAGGACTTCGCCAGAGATTTATCAGAGCTTGGAGGATGCCAAGTAGGATAGACAGCAAGACACTGGGGCACAGGAACTCCATCCCTTTGGAGCCTTATCTCAAGTGGGTACGCGCCCGCTCCCAGAAGCTAGTAATGCCTTATCCTCATATGCTCCCAGTAATCAAAGAACCAGTCTTGGAAGGGGAAGTGTCCTACACTATTCAGCACCCTGACATGCCCACATCCTGGGAAGAGATGCAGAAGAGCTGGATCCAGCTTAAGGAAGAAAGGAATTCTCTTGAGACCAACCTACATGCCAGTGAAAAGAAGGTCTTGGAGCTTACCCGTCTGTTGCATGAGGAGAGGAATCTCAACACTTATATAGCTCCAAAGAGGATGCGCAGTGTATTTTGGGATTGATTTGATTTTTGTATTATTTGCCCATGAGGCTTTGATGTACTAAACAATTATTTCCTTAATGATAACGTGTGTTCCTTTTGGTCTGCAACAAATTTGAGCTTTCGAACCCTTGAATGCATTGCATAAACACATATCATTCATCATGTGCATAGCAGGTTTTTCCTCTTTTCAGGTTGCTTACAGTTCTTCGCTGTTTATTTCAGCATCATGAATCCCGACTCATCAGCAACTGAGACAACTATCAAGGATCTTCAGGCGCAGAATGCGCAGTTTCAGGAATTAATCATGGGCTTGGCTCAAGGCCAGGCAGAACTGAAGGCTATGCTCCTGAAAAAGGAGAAAAAGAAGAAGAGAAGGACTGTTCTGTTCAACTCGGGCCGAAGGTTTGGCAATACTCTGCAGCAGGGAGAGGCTGGTTCTTCTGTTGACAAGAGTAGTCCTCAGGCAGAAGCAAGGGTTCCTAGTCCGGTAATCTCCGACAACGAGACTGATTTTTATGAATAGCAATACCCTCCTGCAGACGACAGATACAAGCAACTGGAGGACAGGTTGAAGGCTATGGAAGTGCAACAGGCACCTGGGCTGGATTTTGGAGATCTGGGTTTGTCAACTGGTGTGATTATCCCGCACAAGTTCAAGGCACCATCCTTCTCTAAGTATGACGGGGCATCTTGTCCCAAGCTGCATTTGAGGTCCTATGTTCGGAAAATTCAACCGTACTCTGCGGATAAGAATTTGTGGATCCACTTCTTCCAGGAGAGTCTTTCAGGGACTCATCTCGAATGGTTCTATCAGCTGGATGGGACCAAGGTTCGTAACTGGGAGGAGTTGGCTACTGCTTTCTACAAGCAGTATCAGTATAATGCCGACCTTGCCCCTACACGTACCCAACTTCAGGGTATGTCGTTAGGTGCAAGTGAAGGTTTTAAAGAGTACGCTCAGAAGTGGAGAGATCTGGCTGGCAGGGTGCAGCCACCATTGACTGATCGGGAGTTGGTAGACATGTTCTTGGGGACCTTATCTGGGCCGTTTTTCAACCATCTGATCGGGAATTCTTCTGCTGGGTTCACTGATTTGATTCTGACAGGAGAGAGAATTGAAGCTGGGCTGAAATCTGGTAAGATTGCGAAGGGTGCATCATCTAGTGCAGAGAAGAAACCATTCAAGAAGGAGTCTAGTGCCGTGTATGGTTCCAGGAAATCGGAGAGACCAGATCGCCGCCAATCTGTCAGTGCGGTAATGATCGCTAAGCCTGCTGCCGCTCCCCGGCCAAACAATCCTCAAAGGGCTGACAGACCCCGGAGAGAGTTTACCCGGTTAAGCATGACCCTATCGCAGATCCTGCCACAGTTGCTATCCACCAATTTGGTGACTGTCAAGGAGGCGCCAAAGTTCCCAAATACTACCTCTCCTAAGTACAACCCGAATGCTCGTTGTGCTTACCATTCAGATAGCCCGGGGCACTCTACCGATGACTGTTGGGCGTTAAAGAACAAGCTGCAGGACCTTATTGACGCCAAGGAGGTACAGTTTGAGGCATCTGACAAGCCAAATGCAGTGACAGCACCCCTACCTGCTCATGGAGTAAATGCTATTGGGGGCGAAGACGAAGTGGACGATGCTGAGTTTGATAGCTGGATTTACCCGGCAACCGACAGTGGACTTAACAATTGGAGTGCAAAAGACAATCTCCCTGTTTCTCTTGTTACTGAGTAATGAATTCCTATGTTTTGTTATTTTGTAATAAACAATAAATAAACTCTTTGGCCCGGTGTCTTACCCGAGGCACCGTGGTATCATTTGTGAGGGCATATAAATTGTCATTTCATATATCATGAATGAAAATCTTGGACGTATTTTCGCATTACAAATATTGTGCTCCTTTTCTGTCTTTCTTTCCTTTATACATATATTTCAAAACAGTTGTATTTACACACACACTCACTCATACAGGTTTCAATCCACTCTGGATCTCACTGATAACAACCCTGCTACTGCCGGTTATGACTTCGAAAATCCGATCAACTTAGCCGAAGACGAAGGTGAAGATGATTGCGAAGTGCCTGGTGAGCTTGCAAGACTGTTGCTTCAGGAAGAGAGGGCAATTCAACCCCATGAAGAGCCAGTGGAAACCATAAACCTGGGTACTGAGGCAGACAGAAAAGAGGTAAAGATTGGTGCCAACCTAGAGCTCAGCGTGAAGCAACGGTTAACCAAGATGTTACATGACTATATGGAGATCTTTGCCTGGTCCTACGAAGACATGCCCGGGTTGGATACCGATATCGTGGTCCATCACTTGCCAACTAAGGAAGACTGCCCTCCAGTTAAACAAAAGGTCCGTCGGATGCGTCCAGAGATGTCTGAGAAGATTAAGGCCGAGGTTATGAAACAGTTTGATGCCGGGTTTCTTGCAGTGACTTCTTACCCTCAGTGGGTTGCTAATGTGGTGCCGGTACCTAAGAAGGACGGTAAGGTCAGAATGTGTGTCGATTACAGGGATCTGAACAGGGCCAGCCCCAAGGATGACTTCCCCTTACCTTACATTGATGTCCTTGTTGATAATACGGCTCAGCACAAGGTGTTCTCTTTCATGGATGGCTTCTCAGGTTACAATCAGATCAAGATGGCACCTGAAGACATGGAAAAGACTACATTTGTTACTCAGTGGGGCACCTTCTGCTATAAGGTCATGCCTTTCGGACTGAAGAACGCTGGGGCAACCTACCAACGTGCCATGGTCGCCTTATTTCATGATATGATCCATCATGAGATAGAAGTGTATGTTGATGATATGATCGCAAGGTCCCAGACTGAGGAAGAGCACCTAGATCATCTACAGAAGCTGTTTGACCGGTTAAAACTGTACAAGCTGAGATTGAACCCGAACAAGTGCACCTTCGGGGTAAGATCTGGGAAGTTGCTAGGCTTCGTGGTCAGTGATAAAGGTATCCAAGTGGACCCTGCTAAAGTTAAAGCCATTCAAGAGATGCCAGTTCCTAAGACAGAGAAGGAAGTCAGAGGCTTTTTAGGACGCCTGAATTACATTGCTCGATTCATCTCACATCTGACTGCTACTTGTGAACCAATCTTCAAGCTGCTGAAGAAAGATCAGGTAGTACGTTGGAATGAGGAATGTCAGGCTGCTTTTGACAGAATTAAGGAGTATCTCCAAGAACCACCTATCCTTATGCCACCGGTTGAAGGGAGACCTCTGATACTATATCTAACAGTGCTTGACAACTCAATGGGGTGTGTGCTGGGGCAGCATGACGAGTCTGGCCGAAAAGAGCATGCCATTTATTACCTTAGCAAAAAGTTTACCGACTGTGAGACCCGATACTCACTGCTTGAGAAAACTTGCTGCGCTTTGGTATGGGCTGCTCGCCGGCTGAGACAGTATATGCTGACTCACACTACCTTGCTGATCTCAAAGATGGATCATATCAAGTACATATTCGAAAAGCCTGCTCTGTCTGGGAGAATAGCAAGATGGCAAATGATCTTGACGCAATACGACATTCAGTACACGACCCGGAAAGCCATCAAGGGAAGTGTATTAGCAGACCACCTGGCTCATCAAGCTGTAGATGATTATCAGTCCATGAACTTCGAGTTTCCAGACGAAAGCATCATGATAGTGACTGATTGTGAAGTACCTGGACCGGATGAAGGACCTGAACCAGGATCCCGATGGTCTATGCACTTTGACGGAGCCTCCAATGCTTTGGGAAATGGTATCGGCGCCATAATCATATCTCCACAAGGTACTCATACTCCACTCACTGCCCGGCTATGTTTCAACTGTACCAACAACATGGCGGAGTATGAGGCGTGCATCATGGGTCTTCAAGCTGCGATCGACTTAAGGATCAAGTTCCTCAGTGTCTTCGGAGATTCCGCTCTTGTGATCAATCAGATCAAAGGAGAGTGGGATACGAAACATCCGAACCTTATTCCTTACAGAGAATGTGTGTTGACCCTAATCCCCCACTTCACAGAGATAACCTTTGAACACTTTCCAAGAGAAGAAAACCAGTTAGTGGACGCGTTAGCTACGATGTCTTCAATGTTCAAGGTTAAATGGGATAATGAGGCTCCCCGGATCATCATCTGGAAACTGGACGAACCGGCATACTGTTGTGATCTCAAAACTGAATTGGTGACTGAGAAGCCTTGGTACCATGAATTGAAGAGATATCTGGAAGCTCAGGAATACCCTGAAGGTGCATCTGTCAACGATAAGAAATTCCTGAGAAGGTTCGCAGCCAAATTCTTCCTTAGCAACGGCATCGTGTACAAACGAAACCATGATTCAACCTTACTGCGCTGTGTGGACAAAGTTGAAGCAGAAAGGATCATGGAAGAGCTACATGAAGGGACCTTTGGTACGCATTCCAGTGGACATACAATGGCTAAGAAAATCCTACGGGCAGGATATTACTGGTCCACAATGGAAGCTGACTGCTACCAACATTCCAGGACATGCCACAAGTGCCAGATCTATGCAGACAAGGTGCATGTTCCTCCAGTTCCCCTGAATGTTCTGACTGCGCCTTGGCCGTTTGCAATGTGGGGCATAGACATGATCGGTGAGATTAAACCTACGGCATCTAATGGGCATCGCTTCATCCTAGTGGCGATTGATTATTTTACGAAGTGGGTTGAAGCAGCTTCCTACGCTACTGTAACCAAGACTGTTGTGGCACGGTTTATTCGGCATAACCTGATCTGTCGGTACGGTGTCCCCGAGCGAATTATTACAGACAACGGTACCAATCTGAACAACAAGATGATCGCTGAGCTCTGCGAACAATTCAAGATACAGCACCACAATTCTTCTCCTTACAGACCGAAGATGAATGGGGCTGTAGAAGCAGCAAATAAGAACATCAAGAAAATCGTGCAAAAAATGACAGTGACCTACAAAGATTGGCACGAGATGTTACCGTTCGCTCTACATGGGTACCGTACCTCAGCTAGGACGTCAACCGGGGCAACTCCTTTCTCTCTGGTTTATGGTATGGAAGCAGTCTTGCCGATTGAAGTGCAAATACCCTCTCTCCGGATAATGAAGGATGCAAATCTGAACGAAGATGATTGGATCCAGACACGACTTGATCAACTCAACCTCATCGATGAAAAGAGACTTGCTGCTATCTGTCATGGTCAGACGTATCAGAAACGGATGATCAGGGCATTTAACAAAAAGGTCAGACCACAGGAATATCGAGTTGGGGATCTGGTAATCAAGAGAATCATCCTTCCTCAGAGTGATCCAAGGGGCAAATGGGCCCCTACATATGAAGGGCCATTTGTGGTTAAACATGTGTTCTCAGGAGGAGCCATGATATTGACCAACATGGATGGTGACGACCTTCCTCACCCCGCCAATGCAGACATAGTAAAAAAATACTACGCATAAAAAAGACCCGCTAGGCTGACATGCCTAGGCAAAAATTAGGGCTTCCCGTCGAACCAAAAGGGTTCGGGCAAAATGAAGGGATGAAAATGAAAAAATATGTACACCCGGCAAGTCGAAAACCTGAAAAGGCGGCTTGGGCAAAAATGGGTATCCCGGTGGACTGAAAACCCGAAAGGGCGGTCCAGGCAAAAATTAGGGATAAAAGCGTAATACTATGTCTCATTGATCACTTTGCATCCAGAATCCGGTATCTACATCAAGTTCAGACGGCATCGATCAGTCAGCTTCACTTTCAACCAAGGTCATCAAGTGATGAGATGCTCGGAGTTATAAAGACAATAGCAGGGTTGAAACCCAGTGGGATCATTCATTTCACACAGCTGTTTTATTTTCTTTTGTACAAAAACTTGTATAAACTCTTTTGTTCGGCGGCGTTCCTCTTACTAGGACGTCAGCCTCTTGTAAATAAAACGCCTATTCACAGGCCATTCAAAATCAATACAAATATATTTTCAGTTAAAATGTGCCAAGTATTTTTCCTTTTTCTGTTTTGTTTTGCGAAGAACGTCCAAGGTTCAATTTGTGATATATGCATTGACAATAATTTGCTAACTCATAAATAATTGCATACGAAACAAAGGAATTAATTGCAGGTGACACTAGAAACAGGGGCAATAAAAGAGTTGTCCAAGCAATCTAATTGTTTTATTCTCCAAGGTACCAAGGTAGGTTCAGCTAAAGAACGTAACCAGTATACCCTAAGTCCCCAGAGAGTAAGTCAGCAGCAAGTACACTCTCTCCAAGTTATATCATCAGTAAATCTTAAGGAAATTGGGTATCCTCCAGCAGATATCAATACTTCCCCAGCAGCACACGTACATATATTCTTAACAAGCATCCCCGGCAGTCTTGGTCTAAAGATTGTTCCCCGGCGGCATATCAACGTTCAAAGGAATCCTTCCCCCGCAATTCAAATCTTCCCCCAAGAGAGTCCAATCCAGTTTCCCCCAGGAAATTTGGAATTCATATTCCCCAAGCAGTAAGCTTATCCCCAGTAGATTCTGGAAGCTTATCCCCTAGCAGAGCACGAACGCGTCGTCCGGCTTTATTTAAAGAGTTATTGCCTTAACCGGATATAACTGGGTTATCCTCAGCCAAAAGCCACGGAAAGAGCGTCCTCGACAAAATATCCTTATCCCCAGCGAAGTCTATCAACACTTCCAATACAACCAGGATATCCTCAGCAAGCTCTCGACAATTCAGCAAAAGTACCTCTATCCCCACAGAGTATTACTTCCCAGCATGGTCGCTAGAGTATCTTTTTCCCCCCGCAGAATCTTCCATTTGCCAAGTTTATTCCGCAACGGAGTCATCTTCTCCTACCGGTATTCTTGCAGCTATCATCCCCAACGGAAGCGAAATCTATTCTCCAACATCAGCCCAGGAGTGACTTCCCGGCACCCGTCAAGGATTTACTTTCCTAGACGAAAAACACATACATAAACATCACATACACTATTATAGCATGCATAGACGCATTATATCATACAAATCTCATTTATGTTGAGAACATCATTGCTTGATCCATATCATACATTGCATATGACTGACCTTTACCTTTCAGGAAAGATGCAGTTGAAATTCTCAATCATATTTCAAGACCTAGACCGGTTCAGTTAATCGACTTCGAAGATTTCTTATCCAGTCCCAGGCCTTCTCTAGTCCAGCTAAATCGACTCCCAACAGATTTTTCTGATAAAGACTCAACAGAGGTTATTCCAGATTATAATTTCCTATTGGTTCTCTCTTCGACGGTGCATGAGATTTCCATTTTAGGGTCTTCTTTAAGATTATAATTTTCAGATGGTTCCCTCTCCAACGGTGAGTGAGGTGGTAAGTCCTTCTTCAGATGTTTCCCTCTCCGACGGTGAGTGTGAGGTGATAGTCTTATGGTTCCCTCTCCAACGGTGAGTGAGGTGGTAAGTCCTTTTTCAGATGTTTCCCTCTCCGACGGTGAGTGTGAGGTGATAGTCTTATGGTTCCCTCTCCAACGGTGAGTGAGGTGGTAAGTCCTTCTTCAGATGTTTCCCTCTCCGACGATGAGTGTGAGGTGATAGTCTTATGGTTCCCTCTCCAACGGTGAGTGAGGTGGTAAGTCCTTTTTCAGATGTTTCCCTCTCCGACGGTGAGTGTGAGGTGATAATCTCTTATGGTTCCCTCTCCAACGGTGAGTGAGGTGGTAAGTCCTTTTTCAGATGTTTCCCTCTCCGACGGTGAGTGTGAGGTGACAGTCTTATGGGTCCCTCTCCAACGGCGAGTGAGGTGGTAAGTCCTTTTTCAGATGTTT
Organism: Vicia faba; assembly: GCA_948472305.1. Taxonomy (NCBI): domain Eukaryota; kingdom Viridiplantae; phylum Streptophyta; class Magnoliopsida; order Fabales; family Fabaceae; genus Vicia; species Vicia faba. The sequence continues at coordinate 187,749,549 of OX451736.1, read as the reverse complement.
CCCTCTCCGACGGTGAGTGTGAGGTGATAATCTCCCATGGTCCCCTCTCCGACGGTGAGTGAGGTAGTAATTCCCTTTCAAGATGTTTTCCTCTCCGACGGCGAGTGAGGAGACAATTCCTTTTCCTATAGTTCCCTCTCCGACGGTGAGTGAGGTGACTCCCTTTGAGATTATAATGTCCTTTGGTTCTCTTCCCGATACTACGAAGATGGTAATTCCCACCAAGATTTTCTCAACGAGCGTTGTTGAGGTTAAAGTCATCCAAGGTTCTCTTACCGTTCACACTAAGGTAGTAACCATCCCTGGTTCATTCATCATCTCGTGAAGCTCCAGATCCAGCTCCTGCAACCAGTCAGGACACATCTGTATCAAGCATCCAGAAATCAGCTCCTGCAACGTGTCAGGTACTCATTTTTCTTTTGCAGATATGCAGGTTCTCGCTAAGGAATCTCTTACGCGATCAACATCCAGATGGCATCTATAAGCCCATCATCCTACCCATCAATCGCTAAATGGCATCTATAAGCCCATTCCACCACACTGCTACTATGTGAGCGCAAATTTCTAGGGCACTCTAGTGTTCAATCATCTTCTACCCTCAGATTCCGAAAGGCACGTCAGCCAATCTGCATCCTCAGGTCTAAGAAGATTGAACAGGGGCAACTGTTGTACCCCAAAATTTGCCCTCCCATATTCTTCAGGAAATTGCCAAGCCAAGTCACAAAACTCCCCAAGGGTTGCACAGTCAAAGAGCCTCCTATACAGTCAAAACAAGGACTTGTGTTCTGATCAAGAGATTGAAGTTTTCAAAGGCCCAATCAAGTCTCACATACTTACAAATATGGTCAAATATCCTCATGTCAAGTTTCAAGGCATTCAGCTCAAAATTGCACAGTCAAAACCCTAGATTGCACTACAGTCAACTGTAGGGGCAAAATGGTCATTTGACAGTCAAAAGTTCAAATTTTTTGGTCAACACATCATTTTGAAGCCACAAACACCATTTGATCAATGCTTGATCATGATTCTCAAAATTTGGCTCAGAAATCATCAAAGATGCAAAAGTTTCCTTATTTGGACAGCTGAAAAAGTCAACTGAAATTGACCAGGGCATAACTTTCACATGGATTATCAGAAAAATCCCATCCAAAGCTCATTTTGAAGAGAAAGACATTTCCTACAACTCATCTTCATACTTCAAGTCCAAGAAATGTTCTCACAAAAAGTTATCAATTTCAACATTATAGGTCATTTTCAAAAGTCAACAAAAAGGGACTTTAAGTCAAAGGCCATAACTTGAGATTGGTAAATCAAAATGACATGGGACCAAAGGCATTGGTTATAGGACTCAAAGAACTTTCCAAAATGGCCAAGAAAATGAGAAAATCTTAAAAATTGAGCAAGTTATGCCTTGTGGAAGTTGGGAAATTTTTGGATATTTTGAAAAGTCAACTTTGATCCAAATGACCTAAAAATGCTAATGGGCCCATTTTTCTTCCATGATTCATCATTCCAAGCATATGCACGACCACTTGGCCCAAAGGGAAATATTCTCTCATTTTTTATTTATTTATTTGAATTATTATTTATATTAATTCATTTAAATTATTTAAATACATGAAAAATATCTAACTTGCCTTAAAAAATCTTTTCATGCATGTTTTACCCTCAATATCTCGTGCACATCCCAATATGGCAAGATTTGGTCTGATTTGGACATAATTGATACAAAAACCATGTGAAAAAGATATGGGAAGATCTTATGAAATCAAATTTGCAAAAACCATTAATTCATTGGATTTGCTCTAATTTTGTTGACCTAATAGCCTCCATACAAATACATGAACACAAACCTAATGCTGAGACACTAAAAGCTGCGCAGAAAAACTCTCCAAGAACTTGGAATTTTTGTCAAAAAAAGCAAAACTGAAAAGCAGGTTCTAGGTCAATTCAAAGCATAAGAATTGTTCCATTAGCTTCCTCAAGGTTCTCTGAACGTGTGCCAATCAAAAACAACGACCAAAGCTCCAAGAATCGGTACCTAGAACTCAGACTGCATCAAGAAAATTGCAGAATCGTGCATACCAATTCATGCATTTTTTATAAATTTTGATATGTGTTTTGCATTCCTCATGATGTTCTGAAGCTAACCATGTCATCCAATTTTGTTTTCGTGCCATATATGGATGTTTGCCATTGATGCTTTTCTAGGGTTTTCAGAGCTTGAATTTAGGGCTTCTTAAAAGAGGAAAAATTGGACATCCTCAGTACCATGGTTGGACTCAGCGCATGAGGACGAAGAACATGGAACCCTCGCGCTCAATTTATGAGCGTTGAGGGGCTAATCGCTATTTTCTTAAAGCGTCCCTAAAGCAACGCGTCTAAAACCGTTGCTGAATGTTTATGTTACAGGGAACGTGAAGGAGATGAAGTCGTGGCCACAAGCGATTCGCTGATTTAAATTTCACGCGTTTCTCTCCACTAACGCGTTGGTCTCTCTTTTATTATTTATGTGTTTGTATATTAATTGAATGCGTGTGTAGCTCAGCTGGCAAACGTTGAAGGCTTCAACATCCAAGACCTGGGTTCGAGTCCCAGGTCTGTGTAACTTTCAATATTATTTTTCCACGTTAATTCCCATGCAGGCACAACATTGATGCGCACCATATTCCTTCATCATCTAGCCATCCACGTATCTAACAAATTCAAATCAAAGGCTGAGATTGGAGGTACATCATAGGCTTGGTCAAAGGGTCAACACGCTGCCTGGGAAAGTCAATGGATCTGAATATTAAATGGGCCAGAATTTCACTAATTTGACCTCCACTTTGGGGCCTGAACCCCCCCTGGTTTGCTTCTCTATATTTTTTTTTATTTTTATTTTCAATTATGATTTTATTTTCTTTATTTGTTTAAGTTAATTAATTATGTTTTTTTACAAAAATACAAAACCTTAAAAACTCAGAAAAAGATAAAAAATATAATGGTTAATTATTTTGATATTTTCTTGTAAATAAATTAACATGTAATGAATTTAGTTTAAATTAGGGTTTATTTTAAATTCTTTTCATAAAAAATCCAAAAATATAGAATTAGGTTAAATTGATAATTTTTATTCCTTTTAAGTTTTTTTTTCCTTTACCATAATATATTTATTTACTTATTTTTATAATTAAATTGTATAAATAACTTAGGTTTAAATTAGGTTAAAAATTCAACATTTTTTCTTAAATAACTTAAAAGCCATTAGAATTAGGGTTTGCCTTTTAGTTTAATTTTAATTAATTCTTTTTTCATCAAATTCCTAAAAAACACTAAAAATACCAAAAAATATTCTTTTTTTAATTTTTAATTTTAATTCCTCATTAACTTTAAATAGTTTGCAAAAGGGTCCAACGCCCATATTTTTTTAATTGTTTAATTTCGCACCTTTATTTTATTTCGCTTAATTAATTGTGTATCTCTCCCAAAGCCATGTAACCTTTACTTCTCGCATTTTTATTTCTTTTGCTTTATTTATTTTCTGTCAAATCGGGTCCGGTTTAATTTTGGCGATGTGGACCCGCGCCATTTGTAATAGCCTTAGAATTTACCTTTCCCGCAAATTTTTTAACTGTTAAATAAGCATGAAAGAATGTATGGACTTAATTAAAATCAAGCGTAGATCACCAATAAACAAGACAAGACAAATATCAATGAAAACGACACACGAATCGCACACACCACCCCTAGGGTACGCCTCACTGTTGCCTTTCGAAAGGTGATCGTCGAGTAGAGGATGTCTTAGTAAGTCCTCATGATCCGGGAACCTGGCATGAGGGTAGCTTCTAAGGTGTCTTCCTATTGCTCTGGTGATCACCATGTCCCTACAAACTCGAATTGACCCGAACACCTCCAACGGTGATGCTACCTACCTCTCAATGGTGGGATGACACTACTTTAAAGGACTCTTACACAGACGAATTCCTTAGGGTAGGTAGGTTCTCAAGGATACTTGCTTTAATTTCAAACAAATCAAAACATACTTTTCACACCAACACATTTTCAAAAGCTTTCAAAGCAAATTTTTCAAACACTCTGACGCATGAGTCGAACTGAAATTTTTCAAAGAAACTTTTTAAACCCACATTGAAAAGCAAACAAACAATTTTGAAAACACATTGAGCAAGTATCTAAGAGCCCATGGATAACCATGGATAGAAAGGGTGCTAACACCTTCCCTTTCTATAACCTACCTCCCGAACCGAGAGCAATCTCTTTAAGGAATTTTTCTGTGCTTTTGTCCTTTCCATTTGGAGAAAATAAAAGACGGTGGCGACTCTTGCTTCCGCGACATTTCGCGAAACCAACGTTAAACAGTCAGTTCCAGATCCACCGATCACAGCTCCCATGCCCAACCATGGGGTGAATGCTATCGGGGATGATGACGAAGTGGAAGAATCTGAGTTCAACAGCTGGATCTGCTCGACGACCGACAGTGGACTGAATAATTGGACCGTAAAAGACCACATACCTGTTACTTTTGTTACGCAGTAATGAATTCCTTTGTTTTTTAATTTGTAATGAACAATAAATTGAAACTTTATGGCCCGGTGTCTTACCCGGGGCACCGTTGGCTTCATTTGTGAGGGCTTATTACTTATCATTTCCATATATCATGAATAAAAACATTGGACGTTTTTCGCATTTCAAATCTTGTGCTCCCTTTCTTTCTTTCTTTATATATTGCAAAACAGCTATATTTACACACACTCACCTATACAGGTTTCAATCCACTCTGGACCTCACTGGTAACGACTCTGCTACTGCCAGTTATGACTTCGAAAATCTAATCAACTTAGCCGAAGACGAAGGTGAAGATGATTGCGAAGTGCCTGGTGAGCTTGCAAGACTGTTACTCCAGGAAGAGAGGGCCATTCAGCCACATGAAGAGCCAGTGGAAACGGTAAATCTGGGTACTGAGACAGATAAAAAGGAAGTTAAGATTGGTGCCAATCTGGAGCTCAGCGTGAAACAACGGTTGGTTCAAATGTTGCATGATTATGTGGAGATCTTCGCCTGGTCTTACGAAGACATGCTTGGGTTGGATACCGACATTGTGGTCCATCACTTGCCTACCAAGGAAGAATGCCCTCTGGTTAAACAGAAAGTCCGCCGTATGCGTCCAGAGATGTCCGAGAAGATCAAAGCTGAGGTTATGAAGCAATTTGATGCCGGGTTTCTAGCAGTGACTTCTTACCCTCAGTGGGTTGCCAATGTGGTTCCGGTGCCAAAGAAAGATGGTAAGGTCAGAATGTGTGTTAACTATAGGGATTTGAACAGGGCCAGCCCCAAGGATGATTTCCCTCTGCCTCACATCGACGTTCTGGTTGACAATACTGCTCAGCACAAGGTGTTCTCCTTCATGGACGGCTTTTCAGGATATAATCAGATCAAGATGGCTCCTGAAGATATGGAGAAGACTACCTTTGTTACTCAGTGGGGCACCTTCTGCTACAAGGTCATGCCATTCGGGTTGAAAAATGCTAGGGCAACCTACCAACGTGCCATGGTTGCTTTATTTCATGATATGATCCATCATGAGATTGAAGTGTACGTCGATGATATGATTGCAAGGTCCCAAACTGAGGAGGAACACCTTGACCATCTATAGAAGTTGTTTGACCGTCTGAAGTTTTACAAGCTAAGGTTGAACCCGAACAAGTGCACCTTAGGGGTAAGATCCAGGAAGTTGCTAGGCTTCGTCGTGAGCGACAAGGGTATTCAAGTGGACCCTGCCAAGGTTAAAGCCATACAAGAGATGCCAGTTCCCAAGACAGAGAAAGAGGCCAGAGGCTTTCTAGGACGTCTGAATTACATTGCCCGATTCATCTCGCATCTAACTGCTACCTGTGAATCAATCTTCAAGCTGCTGAAGAAAGTTCAGGTGGTACGTTGGAACGATGAATGTCAGGCCGCGTTTGACAGAATCAAAGAGTATCTCCAAGAACCACCCATTCTTATGCCACCGGTTGAAGGGAGACCTCTAATATTAATCCTGACAGTACTTGACAGCTCAATGGGGTGTGTGCTGGGGCAGCATGACGAGTCTGGCCGAAAAGAGCACGCCATTTATTACCTTAGCAAAAAGTTTACCGACTGTGAGACCCGATACTCACTGCTCGAGAAAACTTGCTGCGCTTTGGTATGGGCTGCTCGCCGGCTGAGACAGTATATGCTGACTCACACTACTCTGTTGATTTCAAAAATGGATCCAATAAAGTACATATTCGAAAAGCCTGCTCTGTCCGGAAGAATAGAAACATGGAAAATGATCTTGACAGAATACGACATCCAGTACACGACTCAGAAAGCTATCAAGGGAAGTGTATTGGCAGACCACTTGGCACACCAGGCAGTAGATGACTACTAGTCAATGAACTTTGAGTTTCCAGACGAGAGCATCATGGTAGTGACTGATTGTGAAGTACCTGGACCGGATGAAGGACCTGAGGAAGGATCCCGATGGTCTATGCACTTTGACGGAGCCTCCAACGCTTTGGGTAACGGTATTGGCGCTGTGATTATATCCCCAAAAGGCACTCATACTCCACTTACATCCCGGCTATGTTTCAACTGCACCAACAACATGGAAGAGTATGAGGCATGCATCATGGGTCTGCAAGCTGCAATTGACTTAAGGATCAAGTTTCTGAGTGTCTTCGGAGATTCCGCTCTCGTGATCAACCAGATCAAAGGCGAGTGGGATACGAAACACCCAAACCTTATTCCTTACAAAGAATGTGTGTTGACATTGATCCCCCATTTCACAGAGATAACTTTTGAACACTTCCCAAGAGAGGAGAATCAGTTGGCGGACGCGTTAGCTACGATGTCTTCTATGTTCAAAGTCAAATGGGACAACGAGGCTCCCCGGATCATTATCTGGAAACTAGATGAACCCGCATATTGCTGCGATCTTGAGGCTGAGATGGTAACTGAAAAACCCTGGTATCATGAAGTGAAGAGGTACTTGGAAGCTCAAGAATACCCCGAAGGTGCATCCATCAACGACAAAAAGTTTCTGAGAAGGTTCGCTGCAAAATTCTTCCTGAGCAACGGCATTCTGTACAAGCGAAACCATGATTCAACTTTACTGCGTTGTGTGGATAAGACTGAAGCAGAAAAGATCATGGCAGAACTGCATGAAGGTACCTTCGGAACGCACTCCAGTGGACACACCATGGCAAAGAAAATCCTTCGGGCAGGATATTTCTGGTCCACAATGGAAGCTGACTGTTACCAACATTCTCGGACATGTCATAAATGCCAGATATATGCTGATAAGGTGCACGTTCCTCCAGTCCCTCTGAATGTCTTGACTGCACCTTGGCCTTTTGCAATGTGGGGCATTGATATGATCGGCGAGATTAAACCTACGGCATCAAACGGGCATCGCTTCATCCTGGTGGCGATCGATTATTTTACAAAGTGGGTTGAAGCAGCTTCCTACGCTACCGTAACCAAAAACGTCGTGGCACGGTTCATTCGGCATAACCTGATTTGTCGATACGGCGTCCCGGAAAGGATCATTACGGAAAACGGTACCAATCTCAATAACAAGATGATCACTGAGCTCTACGAGCAATTCAAGATACAACACCACAACTCTTCTCCTTACCGACCGAAGATGAATGGGGATGTAGAAGCAGCTAATAAGAATATCAAAAAGATTGTGCAGAAGATGACAGTGACGTACAAAGATTGGCACGAGATGTTACAGTTTGCTCTTCATGGGTACCGTACCTCAGCAAGAACGTCAACCGGGGCAACTCCCTTTTCCTTGGTCTATGGCATGGAGGCAGTCTTGCCTATCGAAGTCCAGATACCCTCTCTCCGGATAATGAAGGATGCAGATCTGAATGAAGATGACTGGATCCAGACTCGACTTGATCAATTAAACCTAATTGACGAAAAGAGACTCACTGCTATTTGTCATGGTCAAACGTATCAAAAACGGATGATCAGGGCATTTAACAAGAAAGTCAGACCACAAGAGTATCAAGTTCGGGACCTGGTAATCAAGCGCATCATTCTTCCTCAAAGTGATCCCAGGGGCAAATGGACCCCCACGTACGAAGGGCCATTTGTGGTTAAACATGTCTTCTCAGGAGGAGCCATGATTCTAACCACCATGGATGGTGACGACCTTCCTCACCCCGCCAATGCAGACATAGTAAAAAGATACTACGCATGATAAAAGACCCGCTAGGTTAACATACCTAGGCAAAAATTAGGGCTTCCCGGCGAACCAAAAGGGTTCGGGCAAAAATAAGGGATGAAATGAAAAATCTGTACACCCGGCAAGTCGAAAACCTGAAAAGGCGGCTTGGCAAAAATGGGTATCCCGATGGACTGAAAACCCGAAAGGGCGGTCCAGGCAAAAGTTAGGGATAAACGTAATACTATGTCTCATTGGATCACCTTGCATTCAGAATCCGGTATCACTATCAAGTTCAGACGGCATCGATCGATCAGCTTCATCTCCAACTGAGCAGCCAAGTGATGAGACGCTCGAAGATATAAAGGCGATAGCAGAGTTGGAACCTAGTGGGATTATCTTTTCACATAGCTGTTTTGTTTTCCTTTTTTACAAAATTGTATAAACTCTGTTTGTTCGGCGGCGTTCTCTTACTAGGACGTCAGCCTCTTGTACATAAACGCCTATTTACAGGCAAATTCAAAAATCAATACAAATTCACTTCTCAGACCAATTGCCAATTGTTTTTTCCTTTTTCTGTTTTGTTTTGTAAAGAACGTCCAATGTTCATCTGTGATATATGCATTTGACACTAATTGCTAATTCATAAATATTTGCATGCGAAACAAAGGATTAATTACAGGTAACATCAGAAACAGGGGCAATAATGAGTTGTCTAAGCAATCTAATTGCTCTGTCCACCAAGGTACCAAGGTAAGTTCGGCTGAAGAATGTAACCCAGATACCTTCACTCCCCGCCGAGTAAGACAAGATTCAATAATTCTCCCCAAGCAGTTAGTCTCCCATCAACCCTAACAAGGCACCGTATCTCCAGCAAGTCAGCAATACTCTCCCCGAGCAGAGTTATACTCAGTCAGCCTTAAGGAAGTTGGATTACCCCCAGAAGATCTTAATATTCCCCAGCGGAGTATGCAGACATTCCTAACAAGCATCCCTGGCAATCTTGATCTAAGATTGTTCCCCGGCGGTATACCGGACACCCAGTGGAGCCATTCCCCAGTCCAGTCCAAGAAGTCTCCCCAGGAGAGTTGAATCCATCTCCCCAATAGGAAGCTTATCCCCAGTAGATTCTGGAAGCTATCCCCTGCATAGCACGAACGCGTCTCCCGGACTTTTTATTCAAAGGTTATTTCCCCACCAGGATATAACTGGGTTATCCTCAGCCAATTGCCATGGAAAGATCGTCCCCGGCGAAATCTTCCTATCCCCCAGCGGAGATCATCAAATCTTCCAACAGAGCTCAACAATGGTATCCCCAGCGGAGTTATCATCAAACCTCAGCAAAGTACCTCTCTTTCCCCACAGAGTTCACTCCCCGCAGAGTAATCTATCCGCCAAGTTTATTCCCTAATGGAGTCATCTTCTCCTACCGGTATCCTTGCAACCATCACCCCCAGCGGAAACAAAAAGCTCTACTCTTCAACATCAGCCCAGAAGTTAACTTCCCGGCATCCGTCAAGGATTTATTTTCCTAAATACATTCATGAACATCACCTCTTCATACATTATAGCATGCACATACGCATCATGAACATACAATCTCATTTATTCTGAGAACGTCACGCATGTCATACATCATGACATCGCATACAACTAACGTTTTGTCTTTTCAGGACAAAGGTCTGTACAAAGATGATTACTATTAACTGTCGTAATTCCAAATCTGATTCCTGTATCTTGCCAGGGTGTATCTGTTGACGACTAATTCCAGACTCGATTCCTGTATCCTGCCAGGGCACGTCTGAAGAGTTTGAAGATCCGATTCCTGTATCTTGCCAGGGTGTATCTGTTGACGACTAATTCCAGACTCGATTCCTGTATCCTGCCAGGGCACGTCTGAAGAGTTTGAATATCCGATTCCTGTATCTTGCCAGGGTGTATCTGTTGACGACTAATTCCAGACTCGATTCCTGTATCCTGCCAGGGCACGTCTGAAGAGTTTGAAGATCTGATTCCTGTATCTTGCCAGGGTGCATCTGTTGACAACTAATTCCAGACTCGATTCCTGTATCCTGCCAGGGCACGTCTGAAGAGTTTGAAGATCCGATTCCTGTATCTTGCCAGGGTGTATCTGTTGACGACTAATTCCAGACTCGATTCCTGTATCCTGCCAGGGCACGTCTGAAGAGTTTGAAGATCTGATTCCTGTATCTTGCCAGGGTGCATCCGTTGACGATTAATTCCAGACTCGATTCCTGTATCCTGCCAGGGCACGTCTGAAGAGTTTGAAGATCTGATTCCTGTATCTTGCCAGGGTGTATCTGTTGACGACTAATTCCAGACTCGATTCCTGTATCTTGCCAGGGCACGTCTGAAGAGTTTGAAGATCCGATTCCTGTATCTTGCCAGGGTGTATCTGTTGACGACTAATTCCAGACTCGACTCATATATCCTGCCAGGGCACGTCTGAAGAGTTTGAAGATTCGATTCCTGTATCCAGCCAGGGCACATCTACATAAAGAGTTTGAAGATCAACACCGATAACAGGCCAGGTAATTATCTTTCTTTCTCAGGTACGCAAGTTCTCGCTAAGGAATCTCTTACGCGATCGACACCCGGTGGCATCTATAAGCCCATCTCCACAACTACCATTACAGTTCCAAATGGCATCTATAAGCCCATTCCCGACAAGGTGCTGTCACATCTCCAGATGGCATCTATAATCCCATCCTCCTATCCATCATTCCTCCAAATGGCATCTGTAAGCCCATTCCCTACATCACACTGCTAACATTCTACTATGTGAGTGCAAATTTCTGGGCACTCTAGTGTTCAATCATCTTCCACCTTCGGATTACGAAAGGCACGCCAACCAATCTACATCCTCAGGTTTAAGAAGATTGAACAGGGGCAACTATTGTACCCCAAAATTTGCCCTCCCATATTCTTCAAGATTTGGCAAGATCAAGGTTCAAAATCTCTCAAAGGTTGCACAGTCCAATTGCCTCCTAACACAGTCAAAATTAGGGTTTTGGTTCCTGCAAAGAAATTGAGGTTTTAAAGGGTCCAATCAAGTCCCATATGCCCATAAACATTGTCAAGCACCTACATGTCAAGTTTCAAGACTCACAACATCAAATTGCACAGTCAAAAACCCTAAATGCTCCACAGTCAACTGCAAGGGCAAAATGGTCATTTGATAGTCAAAAGTCAAATTTTTTGGCCAACATCTTATTTTGAAGCCAAAATCATCATTTGATCAATTCTTGATCATGATTCCAAAAGCATGGCTCAAAAAGTCTCAAGATGCAAAAGTTTCTATTTTTGGACAGCTGAAAAGTCAACTGTAACTTGACCTAGGCATAACTTCTTCATGGTTCATCAGAAAAATCCCATCCAAAGCTCATTTTGAAGAGGGTGACATTTCCTACAACTCATCTTCACACTCCAAGTCCAAGAAATGCTCTCACAAAAAGTTATCAATTTCAACATTATAGGTCATTTTCAAAAGTCAACAAAAATGCACTTTAAGTCAAAGACCATAACTTGAGATTGGTAAATAAAAATGACATGGGACCAAAGGCATTGGTTAGAGGACTTCAAGACCTTTCCAAAATGTCCAAGAACATGTTCATAGCTTCAAAATTGAGCAAGATGTGCATTGGAGAAGTTGGGAAATTTTTGGGAATTTTCAAAAGTCAACTTTGCCTAAAACACTTCAAAGTTGCTAATGGGCCTCAAATTCTTCCTTGAATCATTACCCAAAGCCTATGCACGACCCATTGAGCTCAAAATAATTTATTTTCTTATTTTTGATTAATTAATTGAATTTATATTTATATTAATTCATTTAATTAGATTTAATTATGGGAAAATTCAAAGATATGCTTTTTCAAATCTTTCTATGCAGCAAATATACTCCAAATATGCTAAAGATTTCGTGCATCATCCAAGCGGACAAGATCTTCCATAATTGGCAAAGTTTTCATGAGAAAAAGATTGAAAAACACATAATTGGAAATCAAATATTCAAGTCATTAATCCATGGACTTGTGGGCTTATTTTTGACCTAGAATCATTCACATACAAAGGCACAAGTGAACCCTAGTGCAGAGGACACGAAAAAGCTGTTGCAACAACATACTCACTTTGCAAAAATTTCAAGAAAGTGGTGAAACTGAAATCATACTTGCAGTACGATCCAATGCCTAAAATCTTTTCCATTACATTACTGACATTGCTAGGAAGCTATTGACATCAAGAACAGGTCCTCATACCCAAAGAAACGGTAAAACATGGTCATGGTTTGAACGAATATTTTAATAATTGAAACCTGATTTATATGCATCATTCATATGTTTTACTCATTGATTTATACTACTGACATCTCCCTGGAACTTTTGATATAGTTTAATTGTGCTAAAACTGCTTGTATCAAAATCCACCATGAATGACATTTAGGGTTTTCGAGTTTTCAAAATAGGGCTTTCTTGTAGAGGAAAAATCCGGCCCTGAGACCTATACAGTTGAATTCAAGAACTCAATACGGTTTGAATGGCAACCTCGCGCTCAATTTATGTGACTCGCAGAGTTGTTCGCTATTTTTCACTATTGCACTTAGTGGGGGTTTAAAACCCCCGCTATCTTGTTCATGTTGCAGGTAAAAAGATGAAGAAGACAATAGTTGTCCAAGCGTGATTGGAAGATTCAAATATCAGGTGCGTTTTTTTGTTTTATACCATTAAACTTTGTTTTTTTATATAATATTTGTTTTCCATTATGTATACAAACGCGTTTCACAGCTCAGTTGGTGGATGACACGCTTGGCAAACGCTTGGACCTGGGTTCGATTCCCAGGTCCCCCCACATAATTGCTATTTTTTGTTCCAATATATTCCAATGCAGCACGTGCCCAGAACTCCTTCCTACACCTTCATACGTTGGCCTGCCAAGTGGCTTTGATGAGCAATCTGAAGGCTACAGAGTGAAGCCTATGGTACATTCTAGTCAACCAATATGCACTCAATCTGGAAAGTCAAACGAAGGCCTTGTGATTCTTGGGCCAGAATTACTTCAAACACCTCCATATGGGCCTGACACCCCCCTTGGTTTGCATCTTTTTTTTAATTTTATTTTCTTTTCTTTTCTAATTCTTTTTAATTGTTTTAATTGCTTTTTCACCATAAAATAATTTTTTACATAATAAAAACAGAAAGTCAAAATTGTAAAATATATTTAATTATTATTAATTTCACCATTAACATATTTTTTTTGTAAATAAATAACTAACAATTCATGTAGTTTAATTTAGGTTTTAAATTTCAATATTTTTTTTAATAAATAAAAAATACATAGAATTAGGGTTTTTTTTGACATTTTCATCTTTTTCTTAATTAATTATTTTCCTCATTACTTATTATTATTATTAATTACTATTATATTTGTAAATAAACATGTAAATTAATTAATTAGTAAATTAGGTCAACTTTGACATTTTCTTTAATAATTAAAATAATCTAGATTTAGGGTTTCTTTTTAATTTTAATTTTCTTTATTTCATAAATACAAAAACATAAAAAAAACATTCCCTTTTCTTTCTTTGAATAATTAATTAGTCCTAATTTAATTTAATTTCAAGCAAAGGGTCAAAACCCTCGGACGTCCAATTTATTCTTTTCGCGCATTATTTTCTTTTGAATATTATGTAACTGCTCAAGGATGTAATAGTAATTAGGTTTACCGCATTTTTTTACTTTCCGCATTTTTTATCAAAAACGGGTCTTTGTATTTTGGCGATGTATAGACCCGCGCCTTGTAATAGCGTAGCTTTTATGTTTCCGTCTTTTAACTTTTCGTACTCCTAAATTCTAAATTGCATGAAAGAATGTATGTTAACTAAAAACAACGCGTAGCTCACAATGCCCTGATCAAAGATAAACTTAACATGAAAACAACATACAAATACACACACCACTTCTAGGGTACGTCTCACTCGTTGCCTTCGAAACATGGTCGTCAAGTATAGGACGTTTTAGTGGTCCTTATGTCCATGATCCAGTTGCCTCGAAACAGTTGCCTCGAAACAGTTGCCTCGAAACGGTTGCCTCGGATTAAAAAGGATCTAGGACATAAGGGTAGCTTCTAAGGTGTCCTACTGTTGCTTCGGTGACCACATTGTCCCTACAATCGAATTGACCCGAACACCTCCAACGGTGGTGCTACCTACCTCTCAATGGTGGGATGGCACTACCTTAAGGACACTTACATAACCTAATTCCTTAGGGTAGGTAGATGACTCATGGATACTTGCTCTCTTCAAAAACAAATCAAAAAACCTTTTCACACTGACACTTTCAAAAGCTTTCAAAACAAATTTTTCAAACACTCTTGAGGACAGATACAAGAGTCATTCTGAAATCTTTCAAAGAAACTTTTTTCAAACCCACTCACATTTTTAAAAGCAAACATTTTGAAAACATAAGAGCAAGTATCTAAGAGCCCGTGGATAACCACGGATAGAAAGGGTGCTAACATCTTCCCTTTCTATAAATCTACCTCCCGAACCGAGAAACGTTCTCATAAGGAATTTTGCTGTGCTTTTGTCCTTTCCATGTTGGAGAACATAAAAGACGGTGGTGACTCTTGCTTCCGCGACATTTCACGAACCAGCTTTAAACAGTCAGTTCTAAATCCACCGATCACAGTAGTCAACCCCAAATTAGGGTTTTGTGTTGCATCAAGATCCTTGAGTCCAAATGACTTCAAGTGCTCCCCAATGTCCTAATATGTTCTCAAGGTCATCCATGTCAAGTTTCAAGCCTTGCAGAGGAAGTTTGCTCAGTCAATTGCTCAAAGGGTCCCAAAATCGACTATGCTAGGGCAAAAGTCAACTGTGGCCTATAAACAGTCAAACTTCAAGATTTTTTGTCAACATTCTCATTTTGAAGTATATTTCATCATTTGATCAAGGGTTGATCATGATTTATCAAGGATTGCTCAAAATTCATCAAGATTCAAAAGTTGCTAAATTAGGGTTTTGCAGGAAAAGTCAAACTAACTTTGACCAAGCATAACTTTCTCATACTTTATGAGAAATGACCAATCCAAAGCTCATTTTTAATAGGATGCAATTTCCTACAATCCATCTGCATACCCCAATATCAGAAAATGCACTCACAAGAAGTTATAAATTTGGACATTATAGGTCATTTTCGAAAGTCAACAAAAACACCTTTTTTGCCAAAGCTTATAACTTGAGCATGGAATATCAAAATGAGATGAGACCAAAAGGGTTGGTTATAGTACATCTCAAGATTTCTAAAAAGTCCAAGAACACCTCCAAAAGTTCAAAATCGAAGAAGTTATGCATTGTTGAAGTTGGGCATTTTTGCAAAATTGCCAAAAGTCAACTATCCACAAAACTTCAAATTTTGTCAAATGGGCCCATTCTTTTCCACTTGATTTGAGCTTTCCCCATTGCACACGTGTCCTAGCTTCAGCCTTGAGATCATATTTCTTTTTTATTATTTTATTTTATTTTTTTATTGAATTATTTCATTTTAAATCAAATTAAATCAAATCAAATCCAAATATTGATTACTTGAGATCTTTTTGGCTATTTCAGGTTGAGATCATCATCATTAAGAGCATCAAATTCGTATCACACAAGATCATGTGCAAAAAGATGGATTTTTGACAAATTAGGCAAACTTTCAAAAGTGAATCAAATCAAATATGCAATGCATTATGTGGAGGATTCAAGGCATATTTGTTAACCTAATGCATTCCACAATACATAAGGAAGCTTAAGGCACGAAAATAGAGGCTACAGACTGCAAGAATAGGCAGAACCAAAACTTGAAAAAGAGGCAAAAAGCTTGAATCTGAATTCATACTTAGAGGCAATCTCAGAAGCCAAGAAGCATCTCAATCGATTACTGGGTGTTCACTCAACCTTCTGGGATCAAAAGCACGCATTTTCAACCTCCTAGAGCATTGTAAGTGTCACGCGATCCCCTTTTGCATTTGATTTCGTATTTCAAAAATTACGCATTGTTACAAAGAATCAATGGCATATTTGTAATCACCATATCATTTCCAAGCCTTTTGTATTGTTTGATTTCATTTATCTTCTCTGTGGTGCAAAACGCCATTGTTAGGGTTTGGCCTCTTGGATTAGGGTTTTTTGTTACAGGTAAAATTATCCTTAATGATGGCTATGGATGTGACCAAGAGAGGAAGACGAATGCAACCATGGTCTTGGGAGGAATTTATATAGCCTGAGATGAGTTTTAGGAATGGCCTATGCTTTTAACTGCGGATTCAAATCCGCAGGTAACTTTGTTACAAGCCTGAGGACAGGGACGATATCGTGTCCTCCTCTAATTGGCCCATTTCAAATTTTCGCGCATTTTTTTTATTTTCTGGCATATTAACGTGTTTTCACATATTATGTTTTGTTCTTATATTGTTAACAAATGAAGCATAATAGCCTAGTGGCAAACGAGCGCTGGCAACATCCAACAGGACCTGGGTTCGAATCCCAGGTCCCCTCAATTTCTCAATATATTTTTTCTTAAGATAATCACATGCAAATCTAAGCTTGCAGCTCACCATGTGCCTTCACACGTCCAATAGCCAGATGGCCAAAGGCCAAATCTGGTGATCCAGGTTGATGGTCCACCATGGAGTCAAGTCAACATGCGCGCAGGGGATCTCAGAAGTCAAACAAGGCCAGCGCCTAGTGGGCCTCAGATTGCTTCTCAAACCTCCCTTTTCAGGCCCAAATCCCCTATCTCTCTCTCTATATTTTCTTTATTTTTATTTTTTCTAATTATTTATTATATTTTATTTAATTAACTAACAAATCAATTTTTTTTCTTCATAAAATTAAAACCACAAAAAAATGTTTTCTTTATCAAATTAAATTTTAGTATTTTATTTTTATTAATAAATCTATTAATTAATTTATTCCATTAATTAGAAATAACTTCAATATATTTTTGTAAATAATTAAAACTAATTAGACTTAATTAGGTTTTTACTAACATTGATTAATTTTATTTTCTTTCTTTAAATACCAAAAATCCAAAAAATATTTATTTTCATTAATTAATTTATTTATTTATTAATTTAATAATTAATTTAGGATAGTTTCTTTCTTAAAATAAAAACAACAAAAAAAATCTTTTCTTTAATAACAAAGGGTCAAAACCCTAGAACTTTGCGCTCGATTTAATTTTCCGCACGCGATCTATTTATTCAATATTGTACTTGTTCCCGGAATGTAATAGATAATTAGGACCATTTAATTATTTTATCGCTTTATTTATTTTTCCGCATTTAAATTTCAAAGGGTTGCTTTTGGCGATGTAAATACCCAACGCCTTGTAATTTAATTTCCACAATTTATTTTCCGCAAAATATAACTGTTAGATGTTTGATAATAGGGATGCATGACAAGATTGAATGTTTTAACCTAAAATCAACTTAGATCACCCTTAACATGTACAAAGACAAAAATAAACTGAAAACGACACACTTGCACATGCGCACTCTTAGTGTACACCCCACTTGGTTGCCTTCGTACGCAGTCATTAAGTATAAGTCACTTTTGAGGTTGTCCTCTTGTCCAAAGATGATAGTCGCCTCGAAATGGTTGCCTCAAAACAAATGATCTAAGACATTAAGGTTACCGCTAAGGCGTCCTAACATTGGTTTAGTGACCGCACGTCCCTAAATTCGAATTGACCCTTAAACTCCAACGATCGTGCTACCTACTCATCAATAGTAGGATAGCATTGTCTAAAGGAAGATAGCATAGAACGATTCCTTTTTCGAGTAGGTAGATGGTTCTTAGGTACTTGCTCTTTCAAAAAATACAAAATCTTTTTCACACTTACACTTTTTCGAACAAAGTTTTCAAAAACACTTCATTACACTCTTGAGGATAGAAGCAAGAGTTAAATCGAAGTTTCAAAACAAAAACTTTTTCAAACCCACAAGCACAAAGAAAGCAATTTTGAAAACAATATGAGCAAGTACTTAAGAGCCCGTGGATAACCACGGATAGAAAGGGTGCTAACACCTTCCCTTTCTATAATCTACCCCCCGAACCCGAAAAACATCTCGAAAAAGGAATTTTTATATGCTTTTTTCCTTTCCTTGTTGGATAAAATAAAAGTCGGTGGTGACTCTTGCTTACCGCGACATTTTGCAAAAACAAACGCCAAACGCAAACCAGCATTCCAAAAAACAGTCAGTTCTTTCCCACTGTATCACAACCTCAATATCAGTAGGCATGTATGGATGGAGGACCGTGTGAGGAACCCCTTCTTCATCAGCATGCTCTACAATTACCGGAAAGACAGCTTCATACGGTATCCCCAGCTTTTGAGCACGGGCTCGAACCCACTGGAGATACGGTTGCATCGGGAGAGAAGTCTTCATTCCTAGCTCATGTGGATCAGACATGTTCACCCGGTCCCAGGCTCGTATAAATCTGTGGCGATGTCCCTCAACATCCCCCTGGAAGTCAAAGACAATTTTAGGAAGTAGCAACTCATGAGGACCGTCCCTTCGAGCTCGTCCAAACTGTCGTAAGGCCAAACAAGGATTATAGGTTATCCCTCCTCTAATTCCAAGCAATGGAACATTGGGGTGTTCTCCGCACCGGTTAATGACAGTTACCTCTTCCATATCCTTAGTACTCCAAAGGATGTCCGTATGAGAAAGAGACATGATTCTGTAAGCCCAACCCATATCTTCCTCATTCTTCAATACAGATTTGGGGAGGTGAGAAATAAACCACCTCTCCAGCAGCGGTGCACAACACATAAGAGTTCCCCTTTTCCGAGCAGTACGGGCATAAAGAGCATGTAGAATGTCACCTAAGAGAGTGGGCACTGGATTACGGGACATGAAGATCTTAACTGCGTTCACATCGACGAAAGAATCTGAATTCGGGAATAGAACCAGGCTATAGATGAGGAGAGCTAGGATGTCTTCAAATGCTTGAAAGTCCAAACCATCCCAGAACCGTTGAGCTTGATCAATCAAGAACTTAACTAGGAAGCCTTTAATCCCACTCCGAGTCTCCCAGTTAGATACCACATCAGCCTTTGTTAGATGGAGGGCTGAAGCAATATCTTCTGGCCTAGGAGCTATCTCTAAACCTGTAAAGGGTGTCTGCTCTAGAATAGATATACCAAGTAAATCAGAGAACTCCTCCAAAGTAGGGACCAACTGATAGTCCGGGAAGGTGAAACAGTGACACAACGGGTCAAAAAACTGGAACAAGACGCTCATCATTTGCTCATCTAAATTAGAAGTGACCAGGATGAAGAGATGACCATGTCTTCTAACAAAGGAAGAAGTATCGAGAATCTTTGAAACCAACTCTCTAAGTTGAGCAAGTATCTGCACGAAGCTGATCCGAATAGTATTTCTGCGCATAGATGCCATGATCTGCAAAATAGAACAAAGATGAATCCCCTCGGTCTTTGAAATGGTTAGTCTAATGAAATATGCATGCGATGTCATGATGCATGATGCCATGATAGAAACACACCACAGGTATCACAGATAGCAAACATGGTAAGGGCAAACAAGTCACACAATAGCCCTTAAATTTCAGGCTGGCATAGAGTTTAGGTATTACTTTCTTTCAGTTTAGTTGGTTCAACCTATCCTAGTAATAGTCACCGGGTTCTAGAGGATCTCAATATCACTGACCATCCTCGATCGGTCATAATTCCAGTTTAGCAACCTTTTCTTGCGGCCGGAATCATCGCGAGAGTATGGTCTCAATGAGTGTAGCATACTTCTACTTTTCTATGGCCAAGTTGGTCAATTATAAGTTCTAAGGTCAGTTGATGCTTAATGACCCATTAGCAGCCCCATACTCTCCTTGTTCCTCCACAAGGGATATCGGTACCAACTAATATGTCACACCAACGTAACAACTGCTTCAACTGTATCGGTCTATGTCGTACAGTTCCCTCACAGTTTATTGCTACTTACCTAAAAGGTGTCCTCAGATCCGGGTTAGGATCTATAGTAACTCCGATACAAAGCCCACAAAGATAAAGCAAACAGATCAAACAATATAATGAAATATTCTTAAGGTACACCCCACTTATAATTCATCCCCAGCAGAGTCTCCAGTTCTGTGATACGGTGGCCAGAATCGGGACGTGGTTTCCCTATTTCTTTAAGGAAATTTGTTGGTTTGCGTTTTGCGTTTGTGTTTGCAAAATGTCGCGGTAAGCAAGAGTCGCCACCGACTTTTATTTTATCCAACAAGGAAAGGAAAAAAGCACAGAAAAATTCCTTTTTCGAGATATTTCTGAGTACAGGGGGTAGATTATAGAAAGGGGGGTATTAGCACCCTTTTTATCCGTAGTTATCTACGGGCTCTTAGGTACTTGCTCATCATTTTCAAAATTGTTTTCTTTATGTTTGTGGGTTTGAAAAGTTTTTGTTTTAACTTCGATTTAACTCTTGCTTCTGTCTTCAAGAGTGTAATGAAGTGTTTTTGAAAACTTGTTTGTAAAGGAGTGTAAGTGTGAAAAAAGTTTGTTTTGATTGAGCAAGTACTTAAGAGTTAATCTACCTACTCGAAAAAAGAATCATTCTATGTTCGTTTCCTTTAGACAACGCTATCCCACTATTAGTGAGTAGGTAGCACCGTCGTTGGAGTTTTGAGGGTCAATTCGAAAGGGACGTATGATCACTAAAGCAATGTTAGGACGTCTTAGTAGTAACCCTAATGTCTTAGATCATTTATCTGAGGCAACCTTTCCGAGGCAACTTTGATCTTTGGACAAAAGGACGACCACTAAAGCTCCTATACTCAATGACCATTTACCGAAGGCAGCCAAGTGGGAGTGTACCCAAGGAGTGCGCATGTGTGAATGATTCAATTTCAGTTTATTTATCTTTGCACATTTAGGGTGATCTAATTGTTTTAAACTTAGTCATACATTCTTGTCATGCAAGCCCTAATTATTCATACATCTAACAGTTAATAATTTGCGGAATTTTAAAGTGCGGAAATTAAACTATGCTATTACAAGGCTTCGGATATTTACATAGCCAAAAACAAACCCTTTGAAATTAAAGCGATAAATGTAAAAGTCCTAATTAAAATTATTATAAACTGTGAGCAGATACAATAATTGGGTAATAATAATAATAAAGCGCGCGATGAAAATTAGATCGATGAGAAACTAGGGTCTTGACCTTTCTAACCTAATTAAAAGAAAAATTGTTTTTTTGTTGTTTTTAATAAAAGAAGTAAGTTTTTCTAAATTAAATACAAAAATTAATTAGTGATTGAATCAATTAATAAAAATAATTGCAAGACCTATTTTTGGTTTTTTGTTATTTTAGGAAAAAAATAAAATACAATTAAGTTAGTAATAAAACCTATTTGTTCTAATTATTTTTAATTATGTACAAAGTAATTTAAATTGTTAAATTAACAAACCTAATTTAATTAATTAATTTTTTAATAAAAATAAATATCTAAAATTTAATTGGTGAAAAATGATATTTTTGGTGATTTTTGATAAAAAAAGAAAATAATTTTTTGTTAGTAATTAAATTAAATAAGTTAATTAAATGAAATATAAAAAGAAAAAAAAGGATAAGAGATGGGCCTGAAAAATGGGTGTGTGAAAAGCAATTTCCTGGGCCCAAAACAAAGAAATCCGTTTGACTTTATGAATCCAGTGTGGCACGCTGACTATGGCTTTTGGTGTTCCTCCCATCATGGCCCTTTGATCTGGCCTCAGGACACTTGGTATGATTGATGATGAGGGAGCATGGTAGTCTCCTGGCTTTGTATATGTACTAGATTTCCTGAAAGGAAATAAGAAAAGAACAAATGCTGGAGGTAGGGGTCGAACCCCTGACCTCAAGCCTCCTAATGCCTTAAGCTCTTACCTGGCTACCACTACGCCATCTGTTTTTGTTGTAATAATAATGTAAAATAATAAAAAAATATGAAAACAAGCATTAGTGGAGGGTGAAAGAAAAACGCGCGCATATGGTTTGAACGGGCCAATGGAGTGCTGCCACATAGGTCATCGTCTTCCTCTCTCCGTGGGTAAAAGTCTCATACTTTTACCTACGGACGCTTGTCCGTAGCTATAAGTAGAGCTCGCTCCAAAATCTTCTATGGGCAACATAAATGACATCTAATGCCATGGTTGTGTTCGTCTCATCCTCTTGAACATGATAGTACCACTTACGAAGGCTAATTTTCCCTGCATGCAAAAACCCTAAAACGGAACCGAAAAACCTAACAATGGTGAAATTCGCTACAGGCCATATAAATGAAATTAAATGATGCATAAAGCTTGCATATGTTCCATAGATCAAGAATATGTGGTTAATTCATCATAACAATGCCTAAATCATGTTATTCGAATTCAAGATTTCATGAGTTTTGTGATGGACTTACAGTGCGATTTGGGGCTTGAAAATGCTTGCTCTTGATTGCTTTGTGTTGTACCCCAAAATTTTCCCTCCCATAATCTTCAAAGTTTTGACAAGAATCATCCACAATTGGTTCAAGTCAACTCAAAGGCTACACAATCAACCATCCTCCTGAAGCCAGTCAAACTAGGGTTTTGGTTCTTGCAAGGAAGTTGAAGTTTTCAAGAGCTCAATCAAGTCTCCTATGCCTATAAACATTGTCAAGCATCTACATGTCAAGTTTCAAGACTTTCAGCACAAAATTGCACAGTCAAAAACCCTAATTGCACTACAGTCAAATGTAGGGGCAAAATGGTCATTTGGCAGTCAAAAGTTCAAATTTTTGGTCAACATATCATTTTGAAGCCACAAAAATCATTTGATCAATGCTTGATCATGATTCTCAAAGCTTGGCTCAAAAATCATCAAGATGCAAAAGTTTCCTTATTTGGACAGCTGAAAAAGTCAACTGTAAATTGACCAGGGCATAACTTTCACATGGATTATCAGAAAAATTCCATCCAAATCTCATTTTGAAGAGAAAGACATTTCCTACAACTCATCTTCATACTTCAAATCCAAGAAATGCTCTCAAAAAAAGTTATCAATTTCAACATTATAGGTCATTTTCAAAAGTCAACAAAAAGGGACTTTAAGTCAAAGACCATAACTTGAGATTGGTAAATCAAAATGACATGGGACCAAGGACATTGTTTAGAGGACTTCAAGTCCTTTCTAAAATGTCCAAGAACATGATCAAAGCTTAAAAATTGAGCAAGATATGCATTGGAGAAGTTGGGAAATTTTTGTGAAATGGCCAAAATCATTTATCCTTGAAATTTCATTTTTGACAAAAGGGGCCCACTTTTTCCACTTGAATTAACTTGGCCATGCTTCCCACGTGTCCCACCTTTTATTTCATATTTTTTAATTAATTTTTTCATTTTTTATTGATTTTATTGGATTTAATTAATTTTAAATCTTTTAAAATCAAAAGAAAATCAAAAAGCTTAATTAAATGGAATATTTGGCCTTAACTAACTTTGATTTATCATTATGCAACCTACCAAATTCGTGCAAAGGGCCAAAAGAGCAATAATTCAAAAATTGGTTCAAAATGGAAAGTTGGTTAAGGGAGTTTATGTTAGAATCTCAAGCTTGAATGCATGGAATGATGAGCCTTAATGCTAATCAGAATCACCTACATAACCTAGAGAAAGCTATCATAAGGCATTAGAGAAAAGGTGAGAGGGAGGCAGCCAAGAGAAATTTCTTTTCAAAAATTCCAAAGAATTGCACTAAGATCGAACTCAAGGATTCAGCCATCCACAAGACCTCCCACCCATCCTATCGTGATCTACAGGCAAAATAAGGTATAAACACACTCTTTTCATATAACCATGCATGCTGAAACTGTAGCTACATGAACATCCATTTTGCAGAATTTCCATGGATCGTATTTTTTATTATAGCTTGATTTAATCCCTACTAACCATACCTTTGAGTTCCAGTGGATGTTTAGAGCAGGTCTGGGCTATCGCTTGGGATTTTTCGTGGCCAAAACGTGAACCTCCATGGCTAGGGTTCAGATTATGTGGAGTTGCGTTTTGATGAAAACATGCCCATTTCCTTTTTCCCTTGAATTTATTTTCTTTTCTATTTTATTTTAATTTATTTAATTTGCTTTTTATTAACAAAAATTAATTTTTCTTTTTATTTCAAAAAATCACAAAAGTATTCTTACCCAAATAAATTTTAGATTTTTCTTTTTTTCTAAATTTAATTAATTAATTAGGTTTTTTTTATTCTAGGAAACTCTAAATTATTTTGCAATATTAAAATTGATTAGACTTAATTAGATTCTAAATACTAATTTAATTAGTTTTATTTCTTAATATAAAAACCAAAAAAATCAGAAAAAAATCATAAAATATAAAAATATGTTTTATTTTTATTTAATTCATCAATAACTCTTTTTGTAAATAAATTCCATAATTAATTTAATTTTAATTTTAGGTTGTTAACTTTAAATGTTTGTTTTTTTTTAATAACTAAAAAATATTTAAAAAAATAGATCTTTAGCACATTTTTATCTTTTTTTATTTTTATTTTCTTATTATAATTATTATTAACCATTAATTAATTTTGTAAATACTTGTAATTAAATAATTAAGTAAATTAGGTCAAAACTTGGATTTATTTCTTTAATAATTAAAAATGCTTAGAATTAGGATTTTAATTCCAATTAATTTTCTTCAAAAATACAAAAAAATAAAAAAAATAATAAGTTCTTTCCTTTATTTTAATTTAATTAATTTATAACTTCGATTTAATTCCTTTAAAGGGTCCAACGCCCTCGCATTCGATTATATCTTCTTTTCGCACATTTTATTTTATTTCTTTTATGAATGTAATGTATTTACCCCAAAGCCCTGTAATAGTCAATTAGACATTTATTTTCTGCACTTTATTTTAAATCGGGTCTGGATTAATTTGGCGATGTAGACCCGCGCCTTTGTAATAGCGTAGGACCTTTATCTTTTCCGCACTTTAAATTCCCGCACCTTTAACTGTTAAACAATAACATGAAAGAATGAATGCCCAAAAATAAAATCAAAACGTAGATCACCAATGCATGACAAGACAAACAATAAACTGAAAATGACACACAATTCACACACCACCCTTAGGGTACGCCTCAATGTTGCCTTACCCCTCGAAAGGTGGTCATCAAGTATAGGACGCCTTAGTGAGTCCTTATGTTCCATTGATCCAGTTGCCTCGAACAAGTTGCCTCGAAACGGTTGCCTCGGAATAAAAAGATCAATGGCATAAGGGTAGCTTCTAAGGTATCCTACTGTTGCTCTGGTGATCACACTGTTGCCTTGCCCCTCGAAACGTGGTTGTCGAGTACAGGACGTCTTAGTGAGTCCTTATGTTCCATTGATCTAGTTGCCTCGAAATGGTTGCCTCGAAACAAGTTGCCTCAGAATAAAAAGATCAATGGCATAAGGGTAGCTTCTAAGGTATCTTGCTATTGCCCGGTGACCACACCGTCCCTAATCCTCGAATTGACCCGAACACCTCCAACGGTGGTGCTACCTACCTCTCAATGGTGGGATGGCACTACCTTAAGGACATTTACACAGACTAATTCCTTAGGGTAGGTAGATGACTCGTGGATACTTGCTCTAATTCAAAACAAATCAAAAACTTCTTTTCACACCGACACTTTGCAAAAAGCTTTCAAAAACAACTTTTCAAACACTCTTGAGGACTGATACAAGAGTCGAACTGAAATTTTAAACGAAACTTTTTCAAACCCACTCACACTTGAAAAGCAAACAAACATTTTGAAAATACAATGAGCAAGTATCTAAGAGCCCGTGGATAACCACGGATAGAAAGGGTGCTAACACCTTCCCTTTCTATAAATCTACCTCCCGAACCGAGAGCAATCTCTATAAGGAATTTTTCTGTGCTTTTGTCCTTTCCATTTGGAGAAAATAAAAGACGGTGGCGACTCTTGCTTCCGCGACATTTCGCGAACCAGCGTTAAACAGTCAGTTCCAGATCCACCGATCACAGAACTGGCGACTCTGCTGGGGAGACTTTAAAGTGAGGTGTACCTTAGGACTAAGATCACTGTGTTTTCAATTGCTTTGACTTGTTTGCTTTAAATTGTGGGACTGTCTTGGAAGTTCTATAGATCCTAACCCGGATCTGGGGATACCTTCTTAGAAAGTAGCAACAAGGCTGTGAGGGAACTGTGCGGGGTATACCGACATGGTTGAAGCAGTCTGCTACGTTGATGTGGCACTTTGGTGTGTACCGGTAACCCTTGAGTCAATCAAGGAGAGTACGGGGCCTCCGCGTGGTGTCGTGAAGCATCAACAGACCTTAGGAACCTTAATTGAACCATCTTGGCCTCTTTAGGGTAGTGAGATGACTACTTTGGTGTACTCCGAAGTCGGTTGATACTCGATACTACACTCAATTGAGGGTTGTTTTCTTGGGATATTTTGATCGCCAGTCAGTGGCTAAATCGAAACGATGAACAATGAAAGCAATCCAATGATATTGAGATCCTTAGAACCCGGTTACTTTGATAGGACAGGTTTGAGCCCACCAACTTCAAGAGGGTAATACCCAGACCCCATGCTGGCCTGAACTCTAAGGGCTTCTCTTGTGTGACTTGTGTGCCCTCCAACTTGGCTATTTGCATGCTTGTTATCTGACACTTGAGTTACTTGCAGGGTTTGTTTATAGTCCTTAATTAGGACTGATAACAAAGTTTACCGAGTTTCTTATAGGTTTTGTTTATAGTCCTTAATTGGGACTCATGACAAGTATACTGAATCTCTTGCAGGGTTTGTTTATAGTCCTTAATTGGGACTCATAACAGGGTTTACCTACATCACCCCATGCATAGCATGACATCATACCATTGCATACATCCTAACCCATTTCAAGGATCTCAAGGGCTTGTGATGCAGGTCATGATAAATCAAACATCTAGCAAGGAGCAAAGAGGATTTATTTTCCTCTAGCTAAGGTTGTCAGGGGCTATGACCCACTGGATATGGTGAGCCTTTGACCCTTGACGAAGGACTCTCAACAATATGAAGTTCTTTCAATCAAGCTACCGGATCCAAATGCTAACAAATTTTTTGTTTATCCCGCGAGATCCTTGAAAACATTACATGCATGTCATACATCTCACTGCATTGCAGGTACCCTTTTGACAGGTTGCTTACCCTCTTCGCTGTTTATTTCAGCCGATCGTCATGAATCCTGAATCATCAACTGAGCAGTCCATCAAGGCCCTTCAGGCTCAGAACGCCCAATTCCAAGAGCTGATCATGAATTTGGCTCAGGGGCAACAAGATCTGAAAACCCTGCTCTTGAAGAAGAAGAAGAAGAGGACGGTGCTGTTCAACCCTAGGCGCAGATCTGGGAATACACTGCAGAACGAAACTGAAAGGACTACTCCATCTGTTGGGGAAGGCAGTCATCAGGAGGAAAGGGTTCCCAGTCCAGTGGTCTCCGACAACGAGACAGATTTCAACGACGGACAATACCCTCCTGCTGAAGACAAGTACAAGCAGTTGGAAGACCGTCTGAATGCAATGGAAATTCAACAAGTGCCTGGTTTGGATTTCGGAGACTTGGGTCTAACTTCTGGTGTGGTGATCCCCCACAAATTCAAAGCACCCTCTTTTGCTAAGTACGATGGGGCATCCTGTCCCAGGCTGCATCTCAGGTCTTATGTGCGGAAGATTCAACCGTATACTGTGGACAAGAACTTGTGGATCCACTTCTTCCAGGAAAGTCTTTCAGGGACTCATCTCGAATGGTTCTATCAGCTGGATGGAACCAAGGTTCGTAACTGGGAGGAGTTGGCTACTGCTTTTTACAAGCAATATCAGTATAATACCGACCTTGCCCCTACACGTACCCAACTCCAGGGTATGTCGTTAGGTTCAAGTGAAGGTTTTAAAGAGTATGCGCAGAGATGGAGAGACCTGGCCGGTAGGGTACAACCACCGCTGACTGACCGTGAACTGGTGGACATGTTCTTGGGGACCCTGTCTGGTCCATTCTACAACCACCTAATTGGGAATTCGTCTGCTGGATTCACAGATCTTATCTTGACTGGAGAGCGAATAGAAGCGGGCATCAGGTCTGGGAAAATTCAAGAGGCTGCACCTTCTGATAAAAAGCCTCATCATGGAAAGAGAGAGTCAAATGCTGTGCACGGTAAGAAGAGCCGTCATGAGGTAGGGGCAGCCCAGATCTCCAATCCTGGACCTGCTCAACAAGGACAGGGGCAGCAGCGCAAGGAGAAACGACAGTACACCAAGATCAACATGTCGCTGGATCAAGCACTACAACAAATGTTGAAGGCAGGGCTGATCACCTTAAGGACTCCTCTTTGGAATCCGAACACTTCTGCTCCTAACTATCATCCCAACGATAGGTGCGCGTATCATTCAGATAGCCCAGGGCATACTACGGACAACTGCTGGCCTCTCAAGAACAAGATTCAAGATATGATCGACGCCGGAGAGATTCAGTTTGAAGTGCCTGAGACTCCGAACATAATCACCGCTCCGTTGCCCAATCATTGAAGACCTTTTGTTTATTTGAATTTCCGAGTTGTATTTTTCTTTGCTTATACAAACAATTAATGTCATAGCAAACTCTTTTATTCTATCAATGCATTGCATATGTCTGTTTTGGGAATTAATACAATTGTTTTCATTATATTCAAAATTCTTTTCATATTTTTTTTCTGATGATCAACTCTCATTAATTCTAAGCCTCTTGAGGGAGGATGACGAAAACGATACCACGATCTACAGTATGCTTTTGAACAGACCCTGCTGATGAGGTACAGGCATTGTTTCAATCCCTAAACACTGGAGTTATAAGGATGATAATCCCTCGTCAACCCCTCTGAGCCAAAGAAGTATGAGTTTTTCTTTTCGAAATTTAAAACCCTTTATCATAACCTGGGGCAGGGTAGTTCTCTCATTTGATCCAAGTGCATAACAAATGGCACCAAAGAGGTCCTTACAACAAAAAAAGAAAGACAGTGATGGTTCCGAATAATCAATAAAGAAAGGCAGTCATTATCTCAAAAAATAAAAAAACCATTAAGTCAAAACCCATGAAGGAGACTTACAAAACTGGGGCATCCCGCTGACTGTGATTCCAAAAAAGGAAACAGTTCAGGCAAAAAAAAGAAAGGGATAACACAAAAAAAGAGAAAGAAAGAGGTCCTATAAACCCTCAACAAAAAAAAGGGAATGACTGCCTATTCA
This sequence comes from Vicia faba, assembly GCA_948472305.1. Taxonomy (NCBI): domain Eukaryota; kingdom Viridiplantae; phylum Streptophyta; class Magnoliopsida; order Fabales; family Fabaceae; genus Vicia; species Vicia faba. The sequence continues at coordinate 187,720,041 of OX451736.1, read as the reverse complement.
AAAGAAGTTATCAACATCCGAATCATCACCGAAAAAAATCAGAGCAAAGACTCAAACAAGGTCTAACGCACGATCAGCTGAGTTTAGGATTGAAGAACATCACGAAGAGCGGGTGGGTACAAATAATTTGAACCTTTATCCTTTGTTTCTTAAACCGTGAACCAGGCCATGTTATAACCCTTAAAAGTCCTAGCTGAAGCATGGGTTAGTTCGAAAGCATACTGTTACGAAAGGTATCCTGACTCCTTAAGGCTCGCAACAAAATAACGAGTTGACATCACGTTTTACAAACATTTATTTGTTTTATGAAAAAAAGAATGCATTTTCAAAATCTTCGAGACAGACATAAGCTTTGCATTTTTAACATAACTTTGTTTGCATATGACTTTTTGTTTGAACAGCATAGAAATTCGCATGACGAAAGTCTAATGAACAAGAGTATCTCCAATCAAGGGGCACGGCATGATCATGGTCTACCATCTGGGGCAGTTAAGTCAAGATCCAGAGAATCTCTCAAAAGGCCAAAAAGCCTGGGGCAAATCTCTGCCTGAGTCACTTGGGGCACTCCAGCAACGAATCTTGCACGATCAGACATCTTCTAGTGGCATGGCAAAACACTTCTAACAGGGGCAATTCCCTACATTCTGAGAACGTGGACATAATCGAAAAATACTACGCAAAATCAAAGACCCGCTAGGTTGACATACCTAGGCAAAAATAAGGGCTTCCCGGCGAACCAAAAGGGTTCGGGCAAAATGAAGGGATGAAATGAAAAAATCTGTACACCCGGCGAGTCGAAAACCTGAAAAGGCGGCTTGAGCAAAAATGGGTATCCCAGTGGACTGAAAACCCGAAAGGGCGGTCCAGGCAAAAGTTAGGGATTAAAGCGTACGACTATGTCCTGCCATCTGTCTACCAGAAGAAGGTTTGTCCATCAACAACTATCAGCACCCCACAAGTGCCTCCCCCATAGAAACAGGGGCAATAAAGAGTGGTCTAAGCAATCTGATTGTTCTATCCTCCAAGGTATCAGGGTAGGTTCCGTTGAAGAACATAACCAATACAGTTCAATACTTCCCCAGGAGAGTCCAATCTAGCTTCCCCAGGAAAGTTGGAATCCATCTCCCCAAGCAGTAAGCTTATCCCCAGTTGATTCTGGAAGCTTATCCTCGCAGAGCACGAATGCGTCTCCCGGCTTTATTCAAAGAGTTATTTCCTTAACAGGATATAACTGGGTTATCCTCAGCCAAAAGCCACGGAAGGGTCGTCGTCAACACAGTCTTTCTTACCCCCAGTGAAGTTTATCAACACTTCCAATCCAACAAGATATCCCCAGCAAGTTACTATCAACAATCAACAGAGTGTCTCTCTCCCCACAGAGTATTGCTCCCCAGCAAGATTACTAGAGTACTTTTCTCCCTGCAGAGTAATCCATTCGCCAAGTTTATTCCCCAATAGAGTTATCTTCTCCTATCGGAATTCTTGCAACTAACATCCCCGGCGGAAGCAAAATCTATTCTTCAACATCAGCCCAGGAGTGACTTCCCGGCACCCGTCAAGGATTTATTTTCTTAGACAAAAATACATTCATAAACATCACATCTTCATACATTATAGCATGCATATGCATCATACTACACGAATCTCGTCAATTTTGAGGATATCTTGAAATCATGCAGTTCACGCACCATGAGCTTGCATACAACTGATGCTTTACTTTTTCAGGAAAGGTCAATACAAAAATGATTACTATCAACTATCGCAATTCTTTCTAGATATAGTTCAGATATGACCCAGAAATGGCGACGTTCTGATACTGCTTCCAGAATTCCTTCTAGATATAGTTTCAGATGTAAACCAGATATGGTGACGTTCTGATATTGCTTCCAGAATTCCTTCTAGATATAGTTTTAGATGTAAACCAGATATGGTGACGTTCTGATACTGCTTCCAGATTTCCTTCTAGATATAGTTTCAGATGTAAACCAGATATGGTGACGTTCTGATACTGCTTCTAGAATTCCTTCTAGATATAGTTTCAGATGTAAACCAGATATGGTGACGTTCTGATACTGCTTCCAGATTTCCTTCTAGATATAGTTTCAGATGTAAACCAGATATGGTGACGTTCTGATACTGCTTCCAGATTTCCTTCTAGATATAGTTTCAGATGTAAACCAGATATGGTGACGTTCTGATACTGCTTCCAGAATTCCTTCTAGATATAGTTTCAGATGTAAACCAGATATGGTGACGTTCTGATACTGCTTCCAGATTTCCTTCTAGATATAGTTTCAGATGTAAACCAGATATGGTGACGTTCTGATACTGCTTCCAGATTTCCTTCTAGATATAGTTTCAGATGTAAACCAGATATGGTGACGTTCTGATACTGCTTCCAGATTTCCTTCTAGATATAGTTTTAGATGTAAACCAGATATGGTGACGTTCTGATACTGCTTCCAGATTTCCTTCCAGATATAGTCCAGATATGAACCAGATGTGGCGACATTCTGACACTTATTCCAGTTGAAGACATTTCAAGACCTAGACCGGTTCAGTTAATCGACCCTAAGATTCTCTGTTGTTATCCAGTCAAAGGGCCTTCTCTAGTCCAGCTAAATCGACCCCAAACAGATTTTTCTGATGAAGACTCAGTAGAAGTTATCATAGGTTCCTTTGGTTCTCTCTCCGACGGTGTGTGAGATAATAATTCCATTTTGGGTTCCTTTGGTTCTCTCTCCGACGGTGTGTGAGATAATAATTCCATTTTTGGGTTCCTTTGGTTCTCTCTCCAACGGTGTGTGAGATAATAATTCCATTTTGGGTTCCTTTGGTTCTCTCTCCGACGGTGTGTGAGATAATAATTCCATTTTTGGGTTCCTTTGGTTCTCTCTCCGACGGTGTGTGAGATAATAATTCCATTTTGGGTTCCTTTGGTTCTCTCTCCGACGGTGTGTGAGATAACAATTCCATTCCTTCCCTAATGGTTCCCTCTCCGACGGTGGGTGAGGTGATAATCTCCTATGGTTCCCTCTCCGACGGTGAGTGAGGTGGTAAGTCCTTTTCCTATGGTTCCCTCTCCGACGGTGAGTGAGGTGATAATTCCTTTCAGATTATAATTCCCCAGGGTTCCCTCTCCGACGGTGAGTGAGGTGATAATTCCTTTCAGATTATAATTGCCTATGGTTCTCTTCCCGATACTGCGAAGATGGTAATTCCCACCAAGATTTTCTCAACGAGCGTTGTTGAAGTTAAAGTCACCCAAGGTTCTCTTACCGTTCATGCTAAGGTAGTAACCATCCCTGGTTCATTCATCATCTTTTGAAGCTCCAGATCCAGCTCCTGTAACCAGTCAGGACACATCTATGCCAAGTATCTTAAAACCAGCTCCTGCAACGTGTCAGGTACTCATTTTTCTTTTGCAGGTATGCAGGTTCTCGCTAAGGAATCTCTTACGCGATCAACATCCAAATGGCATCTATAAGCCCATCATCCTATCCAGCAACCTCTAAATGGCATCTATAAGCCCATTCCACCATCACTGCTACTATGTGAGCGCAAATTTCTGGGCACTCTAGTGTTCAATCATCTTCCACCCTCGGATTACGAAAGGCACGTCAGCCAATCTGCATCCTCAGGTCTAAGAAGATTGAACAGGGGCAACTGTTCTACCCCAAAATTTTCCCTCCCATAATCTTCAAAGTTTTGACAAGAATCATCCACAATTGGTTCAAGTCTACTCAAAGGCTACACAATCAACCATCCTCCTGAAGCCAGTCAAACTAGGGTTTTGGTTCTTGCAAGGAAGTTGAAGTTTTCAAGAGCTCAATCAAGTCTCCTATGCCTATAAACATTTTCAAGCATCTACATGTCAAGTTTCAAGACTTTCAGCACAAAATTGCACAGTCAAAAACCCTAATTGCACTACAGTCAACTGTAGGGGCAAAATGGTCATTTGGCAGTCAAAAGTTCAAATTTTTGGTCAACATATCATTTTGAAGCCACAAACATCATTTGATCAATGCTTGATCATGATTCTCAAAGCTTGGCTCAAAAATCATCAAGATGCAAAAGTTTCCTTATTTGGACAGCTGAAAAAGTCAACTGTAAATTGACCAGGGCATAACTTTCACATGGATTATCAGAAAAATTCCATCCAAAGCTCATTTTGAAGAGAAAGACATTTCCTACAACTCATCTTCATACTTCAAATCCAAGAAATGCTCTCAAAAAAAGTTATCAATTTCAACATTATAGGTCATTTTCAAAAGTCAACAAAAAGGGACTTTAAGTCAAAGACCATAACTTGATATTGGTAAATCAAAATGACATGGGACCAAGGACATTGTTTAGAGGACTTCAAGACCTTTCTAAAATGTCCAAGAACATGATCAAAGCTTAAAAATTGAGCAAGATATGCATTGGAGAAGTTGGGAAATTTTTGTGAAATGGCCAAAATCATTTATCCTTGAAATTTCATTTTTGACAAAAGGGGCCCACTTTTTCCACTTGAATTAACTTGGCCATGCTTCCCACGTGTCCCACCTTTTATTTCATATTTTTTAATTAATTTTTTCATTTTTTATTGATTTTATTGGATTTAATTAATTTTAAATCTTTTAAAATCAAAAGAAAATCAAAAAGCTTAATTAAATGGAATATTTGGCCTTAACTAACTTTGATTTATCATTATGCAACCTACCAAATTCGTGCAAAGGGCCAAAAGAGCAATAATTCAAAAATTGGTTCAAAATGGAAAGTTGGTTAAGGGAGTTTATGTTAGAATCTCAAGCTTGAATGCATGGAATGATGAGCCTTAATGCTAATCAGAATCACCTACATAACCTAGAGAAAGCTATCATAAGGCATTAGAGAAAAGGTGAGAGGGAGGCAGCCAAGAGAAATTTCTTTTCAAAAATTCCAAAGAATTGCACTAAGATCGAACTCAAGGATTCAGCCATCCACAAGACCTCCCACCCATCCTATCGTGATCTACAGGCAAAATAAGGTATAAACACACTCTTTTCATATAACCATGCATGCTGAAATTGTAGCTACATGAACATCCATTTTGCAGAATTTCCATGGATCGTATTTTTGATTATAGCTTGATTTAATCCCTACTAACCATACCTTTGAGTTCCAGTGGATGTTTAGAGCAGGTCTGGGCTATCGCTTGGGATTTTTCGTGGCCAAAACGTGAACCTCCATGGCTAGGGTTCAGATTATGTGGAGTTGCGTTTTGATGAAAACATGCCCATTTCCTTTTTCCCTTGAATTTATTTTCTTTTCTATTTTATTTTAATTTATTTAATTTGCTTTTTATTAACAAAAATTAATTTTTCTTTTTATTTCAAAAAATCACAAAAGTATTCTTACCCAAATAAATTTTAGATTTTTCTTTTTTTCTAAATTTAATTAATTAATTAGGTTTTTTTTATTCTAGGAAACTCTAAATTATTTTGCAATATTAAAATTGATTAGACTTAATTAGATTCTAAATACTAATTTAATTAGTTTTATTTCTTAATATAAAAACCAAAAAAATCAGAAAAAAATCATAAAATATAAAAATATGTTTTATTTTTATTTAATTCATCAATAACTCTTTTTGTAAATAAATTCCATAATTAATTTAATTTTAATTTTAGGTTGTTAACTTTAAATGTTTGTTTTTTTTTAATAACTAAAAAATATTTAAAAAAATAGATCTTTAGCACATTTTTATCTTTTTTTATTTTTATTTTCTTATTATAATTATTATTAACCATTAATTAATTTTGTAAATACTTGTAATTAAATAATTAAGTAAATTAGGTCAAAACTTGGATTTATTTCTTTAATAATTAAAAATGCTTAGAATTAGGATTTTAATTCCAATTAATTTTCTTCAAAAATACAAAAAAATAAAAAAAATAATAAGTTCTTTCCTTTATTTTAATTTAATTAATTTATAACTTCGATTTAATTCCTTTAAAGGGTCCAACGCCCTCGCATTCGATTATATCTTCTTTTCGCACATTTTATTTTATTTCTTTTATGAATGTAATGTATTTACCCCAAAGCCCTGTAATAGTCAATTAGACATTTATTTTCTGCACTTTATTTTAAATCGGGTCTGGATTAATTTGGCGATGTAGACCCGCGCCTTTGTAATAGCGTAGGACCTTTATCTTTTCCGCACTTTAAATTCCCGCACCTTTAACTGTTAAACAATAACATGAAAGAATGAATGCCCAAAAATAAAATCAAAACGTAGATCACCAATGCATGACAAGACAAACAATAAACTGAAAATGACACACAATTCACACACCACCCTTAGGGTACGCCTCAATGTTGCCTTACCCCTCGAAAGGTGGTCATCAAGTATAGGACGCCTTAGTGAGTCCTTATGTTCCATTGATCCAGTTGCCTCGAACAAGTTGCCTCGAAACGGTTGCCTCGGAATAAAAAGATCAATGGCATAAGGGTAGCTTCTAAGGTATCCTACTGTTGCTCTGGTGATCACACTGTTGCCTTGCCCCTCGAAACGTGGTTGTCGAGTACAGGACGTCTTAGTGAGTCCTTATGTTCCATTGATCTAGTTGCCTCGAAATGGTTGCCTCGAAACAAGTTGCCTCAGAATAAAAAGATCAATGGCATAAGGGTAGCTTCTAAGGTATCTTGCTATTGCCCGGTGACCACACCGTCCCTAATCCTCGAATTGACCCGAACACCTCCAACGGTGGTGCTACCTACCTCTCAATGGTGGGATGGCACTACCTTAAGGACATTTACACAGACTAATTCCTTAGGGTAGGTAGATGACTCGTGGATACTTGCTCTAATTCAAAACAAATCAAAAACTTCTTTTCACACCGACACTTTGCAAAAAGCTTTCAAAAACAACTTTTCAAACACTCTTGAGGACTGATACAAGAGTCGAACTGAAATTTTAAACGAAACTTTTTCAAACCCACTCACACTTGAAAAGCAAACAAACATTTTGAAAATACAATGAGCAAGTATCTAAGAGCCCGTGGATAACCACGGATAGAAAGGGTGCTAACACCTTCCCTTTCTATAAATCTACCTCCCGAACCGAGAGCAATCTCTATAAGGAATTTTTCTGTGCTTTTGTCCTTTCCATTTGGAGAAAATAAAAGACGGTGGCGACTCTTGCTTCCGCGACATTTCGCGAACCAGCGTTAAACAGTCAGTTCCAGATCCACCGATCACACTTTGGCTTGCTGAGATTCCCAGGAACCGATTGGGATAGGCAAAGAGTCTTGAGGATGCCTCTAAGTGCAAATTCGATCCACCATTTTTCTTGATTTTTTCCAGTTTTTGTTCTTGCTCAGGCGCCTGTTTCTAACCTTATTTTTTAGTCTGCACGCACTCTATATATACCAAGCAATGTATTAGGGTTGATAAGTTGTATTCAATCTTCCTCCTTCAATGATTTGGATTGTGATTTGATACACTTTGAAAACTTTCCAAAATTGGTCCAAATCCAATCTTTTTGTGCACACATGCCTTGATACGAGTTTGAATGACTTGCTAGCTGTAATTAGAACCTGAAACAAGCACAAAATCTCTTACTTTCAATATTTTGGATTTTATTTGATTTGTTTTTATTTAAATTGAATTAATTCAAATAAATAATAAAAATAAGATATGGACAAGTGGAAAAGGCTAGAGCTCGTGGGCTATGTTGCCAACTCAAAACAAGTGAAAAAGATTGGGCCCATTTGGCAAAATTTGAAGTTTTAGGGATAGTTGACTTTTGGCAATTTTGCAAAAAAGGTCAACTTCACCAATGCATAACTTCCTCAATTTTGAATCTTTGGAGGTGTTCTTGGACTTTTTAGAAAGCTTGATATGTCTTCTAATCAACCCTTTTGGTATCATCTCAATTTTATATTCCATGCTCATGTATGAAGCTTTGACAAAAAAGGTGTTTTTGTTGACTTTTCAAAATGACCTATAATGTCCAAATTCATAACTTCTTGTGAGTGCATATTTTGAACTTGGGAGATGAATATGGATTGTAGGAAATTACATCCTCTTCAAAATTATATTTGGATGGGTCATTTCTCATAAAGTATGAGAAAGTTATGCTTGGTCAAAGTTGAGTTAACTTTTCTTGCAAAACCCTAATTTAGCAACTTTTGAGTCTTGATGAATTATGAGCAATCCTTGATGAATCATGATCAACCCTTGATCAAATGATGAAATATACTTCAATATGAGGATATTGACCAAAAATCTTGAAGTTTGACTGTATGTAGCCCATAGTTGACTTTTGCCCTAGCACGGTCAATTTTCAGGCCTTTGAGCAATTGACTGAGCAAACTTTCTCTGTAGGGCTTGAAACTTGACATGGATGATCTTGATAACATATTAGGACATTGGTGATAATTTTGGATCCCTTGGACTCAAGTATCTTGATGCAACATGAAACCCTAATTTGAGGTAGACTACCTTAGGAGAGAGCTTGTATGGCCAACCCTTGGACTACCTTGAGCAACTTGGGGATCTTTCTTGAAATGTTTTGAGAAATAAGGGAGGGAAAATTTTGGGGTACAACAATAATCATTGCCTTCGAAGCTCCCCTTTTGTTGTTTTACTTTCTTTTCAATTATGTTAAGAACTAATCTGTACAGACCATAAAACAATGTTGGAGTGAGAAACTACAACATCCTTCGACACAAAGCCTTAGGCTTCGATCCATACTGGTTCACAGGCCCAAACAGAAGGAAAAAATGGGGTCTAAATAAGGACATGCTTCGATGCATATAAGCATGCTTTGACACATGCTTCGACTCATAACATCACGCTTCGATTTAGAACTACAAGATATGCTTCGATGCATATAAAGCATGTTTCGAAACATGTTGTCGAAGGATTTATTTTCTCTCTCTTTTGCGCTGTTTTTTTATATATTCATATCTATTTTAACTAACCAATAGCCTTACATGAAAAAAACCTAAAAAAATAATTTCTTGATTAGTTTGATTTCCTTTTAACTTAGGATTAATTTTCCTTTTTTTTAATCATATCCCTTTAGGTTAATTAGGTCAAAACAATTTTCCTAACAAAAACCCAAAGAAAAAGTCATTTCTTTTTATATTTCTTGTACATTTATTCAATATAGTTGTAATAGATAATTATGTTTAATTTCTTGCAATCCCCATTTGTACATTTGTATCTCTCACCCCCTAATGATGTAATAGCTTAGGATTTTAATTTCCGCAATTTACCGCTTTAATATAAATTGTTAGTAATTAGGGTGTGTATGACAAGATAAAATCAACCGTTAGAAAACCCTAATTCAAGATTAAACCAAGAATGAAATACAATACACTTGCACACTTTGCACCTCTAGGGTAACCTCGTTTGTTGCTTCGGAAAATAGTCACGTCCCTCGAATATAGACGTTTTAGCAAAGACCCTCCATAAAAAAAGTTCGTAGTCTATCGATGTCCCTCGATGTTGCCTTCGGTAAACAATCTAGTCCCTTACGAAAATTGCTAAAACGTCTCATAAGTTGCCTTCTATGACTATACGATGACCCACGCCTGTCCCTTCACATCCAACGATGGGGCTTCTTACCAATCAATGGTAAGATAGCAACATCTAAAGGAGGAGGATAAGAACATAGACCTTTTGAGCAGGTAGGACGCTCATAGTTGCTTGCTCGCAAATTAAAACCATTTCCACACTTACACTTTTAAAACATCTTCAAAAACATACATCTCTTTGAACTATTTTCAAAAACCAACACTTTGTATAAATTCCTATAGAGATGAGAATCATTACAAAGTTAGCCGCAACAAAGGCATTTTTCAAAATATTTTCAAACTTACGCCCATCACAAAACACCTTTTCATACAAAGCATTTTCAAGTGATCTAGAAAGAAACTAAGAGCCTGTAAATAACTACGAATGAAAAGGGTGCTAACACCTTCCCTTTTCATAACCTACCCCCCAAACTCAAGAAAACATCTCAAAGGTCTTTTCTGTTCTTTTCACCATTTCCTTTATTGGATAAAAGAAAGGTCGGTGGCGACTCTTGCTATCCGCAACAATTGCGATCAAACGCAAAACAACCAAGTCAGTTATCCCACCGTATTACACGGGAGATCAAAGACAAGGTTATTAGGAAAACAATTATGAACGCGGGGTATGCATTAACATAACCTTTGTTCAAACACTACCGCAACGAGATCAAATTATCAAATTCGAATGCAGGTAGGTGGATTGATAATATTCCAGTGGAGAAATTGACAAGGTCATATGACAATGGACAATGATGGGGCCACATAACAACAAATCTTATCGAATCATTGAACGGTGTATTCAAAGACATACGAAACCTCCCAGTAATCGCTTTGGTGAAATCAACATATTTTAGGATGACTTCGTTGTTTGCCAAAAGAGGTGAAATGTGGAATATGGTCTTACAATCGGGACAACTATAGAGTGAAAGCTGCATGAAGTATATTAAGACAGAAAGCGCCAAAGCCAACACCCATCTTGTTATAAGGTTCGACCGATATAGCCATAACTTCATTGTCAAAGAGACAATCGACCACAACAAGGGACTGTCAAGACAAGAGTATAGGATTATACTACCATCTCGTTGGTGCGATTGTGGAAAGTTTCAAGCCTTTCGTATGCCTTACTCTCATGTCATTGCGACATGTGCGTATACTCATCAGGATGCATTACTACTCCTATCTCCCATTTACAAGTCCGGAACCTTGCTCAACGTATACAACAATGGCTTCCCAATGGTAGTGAAACCTAATTATTGACCTGCATACGATGGGGAAATAGTATGACACAACAATCAAATGCGAAGGAATAAAAAGTGTAAGTGTTTGGTTGTTGGCATGTTTTTTGGTAAAACCAGTTGTGTGAATGTCATGACTGATGTCATATCATTCTAGGATACAAGGTACATTCTAAAGAAAAAGAATGTCATACAGGAGCTGCTCAATGAGTGTTTAGCTGATCATTATGCAATGATCATATTTTTTGCATTCTACCAAAATCAGTAAACAGGATTCTTGTTGTCATAACCAATGTTAAGACATCCTGTACTGATCTAACATTTGTGCAGATTTGTTATTTCTGAGAATTTTCAAGAATCTGGTTTATACAGACCAGATCAGATTCTCACGTGGACATTAGGTTAACTTTGCTTAACCCTAATCTGGTTGTTAAAGACCTATGACCAAGTCTTGAGGTAAACCCTAATTAACCCTAGCTATTTTCGTGGAAGCCTTAACTGAAGAATAGCTGCCTATATATTCCTCATGAAGACTGTTGGTGAAGGACACTTTTTAACAGAAGATCAATAAGGGACTGTATAGTTGTAACTACTGTGAGCCAATTAATTATCATTGTGATAAGTGATTTGGAGTAGGATTTGATTGTAAGGGTTGTGTATCACTCAAAGCTTTGAAGCATGAGTGTTTGTGTTACTTGATTGAAGCTTTGAAGCAAAGTCAAGTTAGGGTTGTGTATCACTCAAAGCTTTGAAGCACGAGTGTTTGTCACTTGATTAAAGATGTGAAGCAAAATCAAGTGTGTGTTCTGAAGAGTGTCTTCATAATTTCATTAATCAATTGTTTAGTATCACTGCTGTGATTGAGGGGGAGTGAGTAGGAACTCAGGTTTAAGTTGAACTTAGATTGAAGTTGCATTGGGTAGGTCTTAAGTAAAGGAGATAAATTGGTTGGTTTATTACTGAGTTAATATCTCTTATAGTGAATTTCCTCCCTGGCTTGGTAGCCCCCAGAGTAGGTGTTGTTACACACTGAACTGGATAAACAATTGATTGTGTTCTTTACTGCTTTTAAATTTATTGTCTTGAAGAGTGTCAGATACGGTGTCATAACATTCACTGTGACATTGAGTATCTGCTGCCAGAATTTCAATTGGTATCAGAGCAGGCACCCTACCTGTCTTACTGGGTGAGATCTAGGGATAGTATTTTCTGGCGCTATGGATAAAGAAAGAGGATTTGGGAACAGACCACCCATTCTGGATGGATCAAATTATGACTATTGGAAACCTCGTATGATTGCCTTCTTAAAATCACTGGACAAAAAGGCTTGGAGAGCTGCTGACAAAGGATGGAACCATCCCACCATAACTGGGAAAGATGGGACAACTAGTCTGAAACCTGAGGAAGAATGGAGCAAAGAAGAAGATGAGTTAGCCCTGGGTAACTCCAAAGCATTAAATGCCTTGTTCAATGGAATTGATAGAAACATATTCAGACTAGTACATCAATGTGAACTGGCCAAGGATGTTTGGGACACTCTCAAAACTACCCATGAGGGCACATCCAAAGTAAAAATGTCAAGGCTTCAGATGCTGACTACCAAATTTGAGAACCTAAGGATGATGGAAGATGAGACCATTCATGAGTTTCACATAAACATCTTGGAAATTGCCAACACCTCAGGAGCATTGGGAGAAAAGATGTCAGAAGAAAAACTGGTGAGAAAGATTCTCAGATCCCTGCCTAAAAGATTTGCAATGAAGGTGACTGCTATAGAGGAAGCTCAGGATATCTGCAACTTGAAGGTTGAGGAACTCATTGGGTCACTTCAGACCTTTGAGATAGGGATCAGTGACAATGTCGACAAGAAAAACAAGAGCATAGCACTTGTATCCAATACTGAAGATGAAAACAAGGAGGATGAAGAAGAAAATATTTCAGAAGCTATAGCCATGCTTGGAAGGCAGTTCAACAAACTCATCAAGAGAATGGACCCAAAGTCAAGGTCAAATGTCAAGAACATCCCCTCTGACATTAACAGATCTTATGACTCCAGCAGAAGACCAAAGTCTGAAGAGAAGGGAAATCAAAGCAAAGGAATCCAATGCCATGGATGTGAAGGATATGGGCATATTCGAGCTGAATGTCCTACCTTTCTTAAGAAACAAAAGAAAGGAATGTCTGTTACTTGGTCTGATTGTGACTCAGAAAGTAATTCTGAAGAAGAATCTGCCAAACTAGTTACTGCACTAACTGGTATTTGTAACTCTGATAGTGACTCTAGTGATGGGGAAGTAACATTTGAAGAACTGGCTGACTCCTACAAGAAGTTATGTATCAGAAGTGCTGAAGTCTGTCAGCAAAATGAGAGACAAAAAAAACTCATAGTAAAGTTGGAGGCTGAGAAGAAGGCAGGCACTGATACTATAAGTCATCTCGAAAGTGAAGTTCAAATGCTAAACTCAAAACTTGACCAAATGACCAAATCTGTCAGGATGCTGACAAATGGAACTGAAAAATTAGAAGAAATCCTTCAGGTTGGACAAAATGTTGGAAACAAGTCTGGTCTAGGATTTGTGGCAGCGAAGAAATCTATTGTAGACAAGAAGAAAATCAGGCCTGATAAACAAATGTCAAAGCAGATGTCACAACATAACACTCAACATCGAGAACAGAGAAATATGAAGAAAAAGTATCAAAGATGGAGATGTCATCATTGTGGGAGGTTTGGTCACATAAAGCCATTCTGCTTCAGATTATATGGATATCCTAATCAGACCCCAGTTGTCAAACCTAAGTCTAACAAGGCACCATATACTCAACAGTGGAAGAAAAAGGTTGCTGCCCTGATAGCTCACACCTCCCTTAGAGTCTCTGCAAAGGAAGACCGGTACTTTGACAGTGGATGCTCTAAACACATGACTGGAATCAAGAATCTTCTCAATAATGTTAAAACTCACACTACTAGTTATGTGACTTTTAGAGATGGTGCTAGAGGAGAAATCAAAGGAGTTGGAAACTTGGACTGCCCTGGAGTTCCAAACCTAAATGAAGTATTGCTGGTAAAAGGCTTGACTGCTAATCTCATAAGTATCAGTCAATTATGTGATCTAGGATTCAAGGTCAACTTCACCAAGTCTGAATGTCTTGTAACTAATGAAAAACAAGAAGTTGTAATGAGAGGAGTCAGATCTAAAGACAACTGCTACTCATGGGAGCCTGAGAACACTAATTATTATTATGTGTGCTCTATTGCCAAAGAAGAAAAAGAAGTGAAACTGTGGCACCAAAAACTTGGTCATTTACATCTAAGAGGAATGAAAAGGATTATATCCATGGAGGCAGTCAGAGGGATTCCAAGGCTAAAAATTGATGAAGGGAGCGTCTGTGGTGAATGTCAGGTTGGAAAGCAGACTAGAATGTCACATCCAAAGTCAAGACATCTGACCACCTCTAAGGTGCTAGAACTCCTACATATGGATCTGATGGGACCCATGCAGGTGGAAAGTCTTGGTGGAAAAAGATATGCCTATGTTGTTGTGGATGATTTTTCTAGATTCACCTGGATTAACTTCATTAGGGAAAATTCTGATGTATTTGAAGTATTTAAGGAACTGTGCAAAAGAATTCAAAGAGAAAAAGAAGGATGCATTGTCAGAATCAAAAGTGATCATGGCAAGGAATTTGAAAACAGTAAGTTTGATGAGTTCTGCTCCTCAGAAGGAATTAATCATGAATTCTCTTCACCCATAACTCCTCAACAAAATGGAGTTGTGGAAAGGAAAAACAGGACTATACAGGAATCTCCCAGAGCAATGATACATGCCAAAAGACTTCCTATTCATTTTTGGGCTGAAGCTATGAATACAGCCTGTTATGTCCATAACAGGGTCACCTTGAGAAAGGGAACATCATCCACCATTTATGAACTTTGGAAAGGAAGAAAGCCTACAGTGAAGTACTTCCATGTATTTGGAAGCAAGTGCTATATTCTGACAGATCGTGAACAAAGGAGAAAGATGGATCCTAAAAGTGATGAAGGAATATTCCTAGGATACTCTACCAACAGCAGAGCTAATAGGGTATTCAATTCCAGGACCAAAGTTATGATGGAATCTATAAATGTCATAGTTGATGATTACCATGAGAAAACAAATGTCCCATATGATGTTGAGACATTCTTTGAGACCTCAACTCAAAAGGATGATATTCCTAAAACTACTTCATCAGAATCTGAATCAAAGGAAGCTAACAAAGACCCTTCCATCAGAATTCAGAAAGATCATCCTAAGGAACTCATCATAGGATATCCTAACAGTGGAGTCATTACAAGATCTAGAGAAATCATTACAAACTCTTGCTTTGTATCTAAGATTGAACCAAGAAATGTTAAGGAGGCTTTAACTGATGAATACTGGATTGGAGTAATGCAAGATGAATTGAACCAATTCAAGCAACATGAAGTATGGGAGTTAGTTCCTAGACCAGGAGGAACAAACATCATTGGCACAAAATGGATCTACAAGAACAAATCAGATGTTGAAGGAGTTGTCACCAGGAATAAGGCAAGACTTGTTGCTCAAGGATACACTCAAGTTGAAGGGGTTGATTTTGATGAGACTTTTGCTCCTGTAGCCAGACTGGAATTAATCAGACTCCTATTGGGAATTGCTTGCCTCCTTAAGTTTAAGTTATTTCAGATGGATGTAAAGAGTGTCTTCCTTAATGGGTACTTAAATGAGGAAGTTTATGTAGAACAGCCTAAAGGATTTGTGGATCCAAACTGCCCTGATCATGTCTACAAATTGAGGAAAGCTTTATATGGCCTGAAACAAGCTCCTAGAGCATGGTATGACAGGTTGACAAAGTTCCTCTCTGACAAAGGATACAGGAAAGGAGGCTTGGATAAAACTCTTTTTATCAAAAATGAAGGAGGAAAGATAATGGTAGCTCAAATCTATGTTGATGACATAATGTTTGGGGGAATGTCAGATAAAATGGTTAAACATTTTGCTGACCAGATGCAAGCTGAATTTGAAATGAGCCTCATGGGAGAATTAACCTACTTTCTTGGATTGTAAGTCACACAGATGGAAGACTCAATTTTTCTGTCTCAAAGCAAGTATGCAAAGAACATTGTCAAGAAGTTTGGGATGGAGAATTCCAGTCACAAAAGGACTCCTGCACCTACTCATTTAAAGATGTCCAAAGATTCAAGTGGGGTTAAGGTGGACCAAAGCTTGTACAGAAGCATGATAGGAAGTCTGCTATACTTAACAACCAGCAGACCTGACATTGCTTTTGCAGTTGGAGTATGTGCAAGATACCAGGTTGAACCCAAAGTAAGTCATATCAACCAAGTGAAAAGAATTCTGAAGTATATGAGTGGAACCTACAACTATGGCTTGTTGTACTCTCATGGATGTGAACCAACTCTGATTGATTACTGTGATGCTGATTGGGCTGGAAGTGCTGATGATAAAAAGAGCACCTCTGGAGGATGCTTCTTCTTAGGAAATAATCTTGTCTCTTGGTTCAGCAAGAAACAGAACTGTGTGTCTCTATCTACTGCTGAAGCTGAATACATAGCAGCTGGTAGTAGTTGTTCTCAAATGATCTGGATGAAACAGATGCTTATTGAGTATAATGTCACACAAGATGTTATGACATTGTACTGTGACAATCTGAGTACTATCAACATTTCCAAGAATCCTATTCAGCATAGCAGGACCAAGCATATTGACATTAGACATCACTTCATCAGAGATCTTGTGGAGGAGAAGACGATTAAACTGGAACATGTTGCCACTGAACTACAACTGGCTGACATTTTTACCAAGGCACTTGATGCTAATCAATTTGAAAATTTGAGGGGCAAGCTGGGTATTTGCCAACATGAAGAAATGTAGCAATTAATTTTGCTTAAAGCAAGGGATGAGAGAGATATTTTAGTTAAGTCTACTCTGATTGGGCTAATCATTTGTTTCTCTATTTCCTTCCAAAATTTTAAGAAGTTGAATAGACATTCACATATCTCCCTCCTCTCGCGTTTCTGCAACAATCTCCAATCTCTCAAACAAAGATTTCACTATCACTTTACCTGTTTTCTAAATCTCTCAAAATGTATCAACTATCCATGTCATCATCCTCTTCAAAGGCGACTGCTTCTTCTGCATCCTCTGATCGAGAACCTAGGGCAATCACAAACTGCATGGATTCTGATGTTCTGGAGATAAATCCTCTTCGTGAACTGGAAGCTGACCCCACTAAGGTCAAGAAGTTGCGAACCAGACATGCAAGAAGATCACAAGCCTCTTCATCTGGTAAACCCTCTCAACCATCATCTTCTGTTCCTCCAAAAATAGCAAATAGGGAAGGTTCTGTGTATGTTCATCAAGCTATAGCTAGACTAGTCACTAGGATTCTAAATGAGAATCACTCTGTACCTGGCATTTCTGTACCTTTGAACCAAGAATCTGCTAGTCCAAATGTTGAAATGAATCCAGATGTCACTCAGAATGTTGAGACACCTGATGACAACATTAGGAAATCTCCTGAAAATCGTGATGATCACCAGAACCCTACTGAGAAGGATGTTGAACCCCCGGCTATTGATGTTGATGAAGAATACTCTGACAATTACTTAATTGCCAATATCAACCCTAGCATAGCTAGAAGGATGATGAACAGAAAAGGAAAGCAGGATGCTGCCAAAAGCCTCTCCAAAGAGAAGACTGCTGATGTTGTTCATAAGAAAACCAGGTCTGAGAACAAGACTGGAGCAGAAGCTATGAAGGCTGGATTGTCAAAAGAGAAAGGGAAGGTGAAAACTAGAGTACCTGTTGGTAGTCTCTCAAAACCTTTGAGACAACCAATAGCCAAGAAAATGAAGGAGCCTGAACCCTCTGAATCTGATGAGGAATCAGAATTTGAGTTTGATGTTGAAAACACTCCTCTCAAAATGAAACTCTCCTCTAGCAAAATGCCTAAAGTCCCTGAAGTTTCCATTGACAACATCTCCTTTCACCATCCAGAGAATGCAAACAGGTGGAAGTATGTATTTTTGAAAAGGATAGCTTTGGAAAGAGAGGTGAACAACAGTGCCATGGAATGTAAGGAAATCATGGATCTAATCAAGACTGCTGGTCTAATAAATACTGTGGTAAAGTTTACCAACTGCTATGAAATTCTGGTCAAAGAATTCATAGTAAATTTATCTGATGGATGTGCTGATGGAAAGTCAGCCGATTTTAAGTGTGTGTATGTAAGAGGGAGGAAGGTAAATTTCTCTCCCTCTGAAATAAACAAATTCCTAGGAAGACCTGATGATGCTTGCCCTGAGCTTGAGGTTACTGACAACCAAGTGTGTCAAACCATCACTGCAAATCAAGTCAAGAGCTGGCCCTTAAAAGGGAAGCTGAATGCAAGCAAGCTGGGCATGAAATTTGCCATTCTGCACAAAATTGGTCCAGCTAACTGGGTTCCCACCAACCATAAATCAACCATCTCCACAGGCTTGGGAAGATTTATTTATGCTCTTGGAACCAAGACAAACTTTGACTATGGCAAGTATTGAAGAAGTGAAAAACACAAGAAGGGGGGGTTGAATTGTAAACTAAAAATCAATGCAATGAACAAGATATTTTTATCCTGGTTCGTTTGATCTCAAACTACTCCAGTCCACCCGTCAAGGTGATTTCGCCTCTCTCCAACGAGGTCTTAATCCACTATATTCAACTGAATATTACAGACTGCTTTAACAACTGCTAAAGCCTTCTTGATGCAAACCACAACCCGGTTTGTCAAGGAAACACTTTCTTACAAAGAGGATAAATCTAGGTGTGTGAATGTTTTCTACAAAACTGTATCACAACTGTGATGTATACACAACTTAAGCTTATACAACTAGATTGCTAAACAATGATTGAGTAAGAAGATATATAGAGTTTAGAAAACTGAGAGAGAAAGATTATGATAGGCTTTTGGCGTGTAATATGTTGGAGAGCATTAGCCAATTCAATCTTCAAAGTCTTGTTTATATAGCACTGAGATTCTTGAACGTTGGAGCAATATTCTTGATTCAATGCTAATAACAAACTTTCCTTATTGAGCAGATCTTGTCTGGAATGAGGCCGTTGGGTAATAATTTGCTTTCAATGCACAGTACCGTTGCTTACTTAATGCATGTTCTGGCTTGGCTCATTCTGACTCTGCTTAACTGCTGATGAACTGTTGTTTTACTTATCAGAGTGTTAAGCGCAGTTCTGTTCATCAAGCTTCAGCGTACACGTGAATTGATCTTCTGATTCTGGTATTCTGATAAAGCAACTTCTGATGCTGGTGTCAAGAACCAATATTCTCACTGATTTAAGTGAGCTCTTGCTTATACCTATCAGAGTTTCTGCAAGGCAGAACATAATATTTTTAGGTAGCGATAGTTCATACATGAATCATATAAATAATATATCTTTTCATTTTGTTATCATCAAAACTTAAACATAGGGTAGTAGATTCAAACTTTGTTCTAACAATCTCCCCCTTTTTGATGATGACAAAAACTAGATATTTTTAATTGAAAATAACGTGAAAAAGTATCAGAGATAACTAATATGATAAGATGTATCAGAATAAGAAGTTATCAAAGATAAGGGATCAGAGTTGAGATATACTCCCCCTGAGTTTATTACTTCCCTTTTTTATTCCAAGAGTTCTTCAGGATCAGATCTTTTTGCCTTTCTTTGAACATCAGAGTATCAGAGTCTTTGACTATCAGAAGCTTTAGATCAGCATATCAGAGCAGAGCTTCAGATCAGCGTATCAGAGCTTTTCTTGTCAGAGCTTTGCTTTGGGTCAGAGTATCAGAGCGAATCAGAGTTTCAGAGCTTTAGTCTTCAGAGTATCATGGAAGCTTTCTTGTACTTGTAGACTTAAGCAAAACATAAAGCATATTCAAGTATATCAGAGTTAGAATGTTCGAGAATTTTTGTCTTAGTAATCCGTTATTATTTAAAATATCATTCTTGTTCTCCCCCTTTTTGTCAGCAATCAAAAAGTGTAAGTGATGTGCTAAAACATTTAAAGCAGAAAAACTTGTCATATTAAAAGGTTCAGAATCAAACAAAACAGTACAACGGATAATCAAAGAAAACATGAAAATGATATGAATGAAAAACTAAGGTTGAGGAGGGAGGCGTGTGAACAGGTTCTCCAGCATGGCTTTGATCTGATCAGCAGTCTCATTCTGCTTATGCACCATGCTGACAACTGTGTCTATCTTGCTGTCCTACGCATCCATCCTTTCTTTCATCTTCTGGTCATTTTCATCCATCTTCTGCTGTAGGCGAATGTCATTCAGCTTCAGTTCTTCCAGAGTCTGCCTATCCAAGGCAGCTTAAGAAGCATCAGAAGCAGGGAGCTTCTGAGAGCTTTCTGCAAAAACTTCAGCTTGACTGTCTTCAGCTTGAATAGTCTTGTCTTCTTCTGGTTGCACCTTTGAGGCTAGTTGTTTTTCAGACCAAGGCTCACTATCCAGAGGGAGCACGTCTTCCTGTGGCAGCTGACTTTCAACTTCCTTCAGCAGCTTGCTGAAGTTCTGTTGTGCCTGCTCATAGTTGATATCCTGCAACTTGAGGGCTTCAGCACGTACCCAAATTCTGAATTGTGACCAGAGCTGGTCAGAGGCAGCTGGGTCAATCATTCTAGGACAGACTTGCTTCAAAGAAGCAATCCACTGCTGCAAACCTGTTTCAAAATTCATAATACCAGAGCCAACATCTGGTTGTTTCGGTTTTGGAATGGCTATTTTATTTTTCAGATCAGCAAGACGATCAAGGATTGTTAAATCTATGAAGGTCCTGCTGGGGTTTTCGGTGGTTTGCTTGGGAGCTGTTTGTTTTGGAGATGGAGTGGGAGAATCAAAAATTATGATTGGACTGTGTGGTGTTTTGGGAGTATTTGGTGGTGTTGATTCTGGCGAGGATGGCAGCTGGGCCATTGTGACTGTTGTTCCACATGGCAGCTGGATTGCCAGAGGTGAAGGTTGAGGTGAATGAGGTTCAGAAGGTGGAGGAGTTGGAGTTTCAGAGTGATGAAACTCAGGTTGAGGTGATGGTGGATGAATTTCTGGTTGAGGAGAGGGAGACGGAATTGCTGGTTGTTCAGGGATAAGAGGTTCTTCAGGAATGGATGAGAGAGGTTGTTGTTGTTCTGGTTCTTCAGCAGATTGCTGTTGTTCTTGTTGTGGAGGAGGGACAATTTGTGGTTCAGAGTTTGGATTGATGGAGGAGTGATCAGAAGTGTGTTGATCAATATCAGACAGCACTTTGTCAATTGCTGATGTTGTTGAGATTGTTGGTTTGGGATGTTTGGTTCTGGGTCTTCTGAGTTGTAATGCCTCAGAAGGGTCATCTTCTGGTTCGGTTTCATCTATTGTTGGGATGGGGATTGAGATTCTATGAGAGGTTGGAGGAGGAATTGATGCTGGAATAGTAGAAGAATTTAAAACAGAGGCAGCAGATAAATTACCTCTTTTCTTGGGTGTCTGCTGGGATGATCCTTCTGATGGTGCCTTCCTTTTCTTCGTCTTCTTCAGAGTTACTTCTGGTTGAGGTTGGTGCAGATCTTTGATATTCAGATTGGGATCTGTACCATCAGCCTTGCACGCGTCCAGATATCTGAGAACCACCACTGGTTTAGATTCTATCTCAGAAAATAAAGGAAAGTCACTCAGTGGGACTCTTCTGCTGGAGATATCAGCAATAGGAGTAGCGCTGGGTTCCTTCTTGATATTCTCTATCAACTTCATTTTCTTCAGATTTTTCGCGTTCAGGGGCTTCCCAACCGTTGGTTCAATGGTGCTTAACTCTTGAGCTTCTATCAGATGCTCTATCAGCCTATTCTCTGTCAGAATATCTGATATCAACCTTCCAAAGGGTATCCAATCCCTCTTTGTTCTTTCTTCTTCCCTAGTTTCCTTCACACTTGTTCTGAGGTGGTTGAACAGAAGATGAGCCAAGTTGATTTTTACCTTCTGATTGATAAAGTAGATCAGAAACTGCTGATCCACATTTATGTAATCAGGGGAACTGGTTGGCTTCCTATGGTTGAAACACCCCAGAATTATCTTCGCCCAAACTCTGTGATGATCCTTCAGATCTTTAATCTTGCTGCTGGGCACCCCATGGGTGAAAATCTTTTCAGCTATGACGCCCACGTCAGCACATCTCTCAGCCATATCAATACAGCGGACGCCACCGCCACTGTAACCAATTAATCTTGCTATGTGATCCTCCGTGATCACAATCTTCTTCCCCATAATGTATGAGGTGACTTGATGTGTTGAAGCTGTTGCGTGAATCCAGAATTCCTTGACTAACACAGGGAATGTTGGTCCAACCAACCTGTCAAAATGCCTTTCCCATTTCTGTGCCCTAACTTCTTCAGTTAGGTCAAAACCGTTTTCCTTCAGGCTTCCAAAGTCAATGATCAATTCAGATAATACTTCAAGATTCTTCACAGGAGTGAGGAGTGTTCTGAATGGCACTTGATACTGTTCAGATGATGCTTTCTTCTGAGGACCTGCAGAAGCACTGCTGCAGGTTGCCATGTTCACACTGGGATTTTTTAGAAAAACTGAGAAAGAGTGTTTGAGAGAGATGAACACAGAAAAATGCAGAAAATACTTTGAGAGATATTGAGAAACTGTAAAAGATTAAAATGAGAGGTTAACTTGTTTAAATAGGGTTCAGAAAATTTTGAAAGAGTAAACGTTTTTAAGAGAGAGAAATAAAATCATGATTACTTTTTAAAGGCGTGATTACTTTCATTTAATGCTTGCTGATTTTGGGGGATTTGAGAAAGATACTTAAAAACGGTTACCAGACATGTGTCTCAATGCACCCAATCAGCGTTTTTGCCTTCTCAGAAGCGTGCACGCGTTCTGCTTCAGAGATTTGCTGATGATTGGATGACACTTGTTTGATGTGGTGATCAGCACGTCTGTCTTTGAGCTTAGACTCTCAGATCTTTAGACTTGCATCTGATACAATCTGCATGTTCTATCTTTCTGAAAAGGGATTGATCAGAAGTTCACAGCAAAATACATACATTCTGAAGATAAATATATGGAATTAAAACATTTTCACTCTGGGCAGATTTTCATGCTGAGATGTTTCAGAATGAAATTGAACCTATCTTCAGAAAGGGGTTTAGTGAAGATATCAGCCCATTGATGGTCTGTATCTATAAATTTTAAATTCAAAATTCCTTTCTGAATATAGTCCCTAATGAAATGATGTTTTATTTCTATATGCTTAGCTCTAGAATGTAAAATAGGATTCTTACTTAAGCAAATAGCAGAAGTATTATCACAGAGTATAGGAATGTTACTCTCAAAGATCTGGAAGTCTTCAAGCTGACTTTTCATCCAGAGCATTTGTGTGCTACATCCTGCTGCTGCTATGTACTCAGCTTCTGCTGTTGATAGCGCAATTGTTGATTGCCTTTTGCTGGACCAAGAGATCAGATTTTCTCCCAGAAACTGGCAGCTTCCAGAAGTACTTTTATGCTCCACTCTGTCTCCAGCAAAATCAGCATCGCAGTAGCCTACTAAACTGTAATCACTAGATTTTCTATAAAACAAACCCAGATTAGTAGTACCTTTCAGATACTTGAAAATTCGCTTAACAGCTGTTAAGTGAGATTCTCTAGGATCTGATTGGAATCTAGCACAAATACAAACGCTGAATAGTATATCAGGTCTTGAAGCAGTCAGATAAAGGAGAGAACCAATCATACCTCTGTAGACTTTCTGTTCTACATTTTTGCTTACCTCTTCTCTTTCCAGAATGCACGTGGGATGCATTGGAATCTTTGATGGCTTACATTCTGAGAGGTCAAATTTCTTCAGAAGATCTCTGATGTATTTACTCTGATGAATGTAAGTTCCCTCTGGAGTTTGATTGATCTGAATTCCTAGAAAGAATTTCAGTTCCCCCATGAGGCTCATCTCAAATTCTGCCTGCATACACTTAGCAAATTTTCTTCCAAGAGAAGGATTAGTAGAACCAAAAATAATATCATCAACGTAAATTTGACAGACTAGGATGTCATTCTTAACTGATTTACAGAATAAGGTAGTGTCCACCTTCCCTCTGGTGAATTCATTTTCTAACAGAAAGTTACTCAGCCTTTCATACCAAGCTCTGGGAGCTTGTTTCAGACCATATAGTGACCTTTTTAGTTTGAAAACATGTTCTGGATGTTTTGTATTTTCAAAACCAGGGGGTTGGTGCACATAAACCTCTTCTTCTATATAACCGTTTAAGAATGCACTCTTGACATCCATCTGATATAGAGTGATGCCTCTATTAACAGCAAATGAAATTAAAAGTCTGATAGATTCTAACCTGGCGACTGGAGCAAAGGTTTCTGTATAGTCTATCCCCTCTTGCTGACTATAACCTTGTGCAACCAGTCGTGCCTTGTTTCTGATGACTTCACCTTGTTCATTTAGCTTGTTTCTGAAGACCCATCTTGTTCCAATGACGTTGAATCCTTTTGGTCTGGGAACAAGATCCCATACGTCATTTCTGGTGAATTGATTCAGCTCTTCTTGCATTGCCAGAATCCAGTCATTATCCAGAAGTGCTTCATCAATAGAAGAAGGTTCAATCAGAGACACAAGTCCCATAAGGGTTTCTTCAGAGTTTCTGAAGCTTGCTCTTGTTCTGATTGGATCTTCCTTTCTTCCTAAGATAGTCTCTTCTGGGTGATCCAAGCTGCTTCTGGGTAATCTCTTCTGAGTTTGATCAGCAGTTGTTGTAGGATTGCTAGCAGTTCTCCTTTCAGACGTTGAAGGAGTGTCTGTGTTGAGAGCTTCTGATGACTTGTCTTCAGAACCTGTAAATTCAATTTCCATACCTGCAAAAACTTCATTCTGCTTTGACTTTTCAGAGTCAAGCTTATCATCAAAACGAACACTGATTGATTCTTCCACAATCTGTGTTTCTGTATTGTATACTTTGTACCCTCTTGAGCGTTCAGAGTATCCTAACATAATACACTTCTGTGCTTTAGAGTCAAACTTGTTCAAATAATTCTTTGTATTTAACATAAAACAGGTACATCCAAATGGATGAAAATATGAAATGTTTGGCTTTCTGTTCTTCCACAATTCATATGGAGTCTTTTCCAGAATAGGTCTTATTGAGATTCTATTCTGAATGTAGCACGCTGTGTTTATTGCCTCTGCCCAGAAGATCTTAGCAACTTTTGTCTCATTGATCATGGTTCTGGCCATTTCTTGCAATGTTCTGTTCTTTCGTTCTACAACTCCATTTTGTTGGGGAGTTCTAGGACAAGAGAAATCATGCAGAATGCCTCTGTCATTAAAGAATGACTCAAAATCTTTGTTTTCAAATTCTCCACCATGATCACTTCTGACTTTAACGATTCTAAGGTCCTTTTCATTCTGAACTTGGTTACAGAAGGTAACAAACACAGAGTGTGACTCGTCCTTGTGTCTTAAGAACTTTACCCATGTCCATCTGCTATAGTCATCTACGATTACTAACCCATACTTCTTGCCACTGACTGAAGCAGTTTTAACTGGTCCAAATAAGTCAATGTGCAGAAGTTCTAATGGCTTAGAGGTAGAAACAACATTTTTAGATTTAAAAGAAGGTTTTTCAAACTTGCCTTTCTGACATGCTTCACACAGAGCATCTGAATTGAACTTCAAATTAGGAAGTCCTCTGACCAGATTGAGTTTGTTAATCTGAGATATTCTTCTCATACTAACATGCCCCAATCTTCTGTGCCAGATCCACTGCTCGTTGTTAACAGACAGAAGGCACTTTACATTCTGACTTTTTAGTTCAGAAAGTTTGATTTTGTAGATGTTGTTTTTCCTCTTACCATTAAACAGGATAGTCCCATCTTTCTGACTAACAGCTTTACATGATTTTTGATTAAAGATTATATCATAACCGTTATCACTTAATTGACTTATGGATAACAGATTATGCATTAATCCATCTACTAGCAGAACATTATTAATAGAGGGAAGATTTCCATTACCTACAGTTCCAGAGCCAATTATCTTTCCCCTCTGATTGCCTCCAAAGCCAACGTGGCCTCCAGGCTTAAGTTCCAGGCTTTGGAACATATGCCTTCTTCCCGTCATGTGTCGCGAGCAGCCAGAGTCCAGGTACCATGACTGGTGTTTCTGACTTGCTGCTAAAGATATCTGCAACATGTATTATTTTATCCTTAGGTACCCAGATTTTCTTGGGTCCTGATTTGTTAGTTTTACCAAAACTCTGGTTGAATTTTGGTTTCACAGAGTACTTACTGCTAGTGTATTTGATATCATGTGTGTGACCATACACAAAATGTGAATTCAGAGGAGTGTGTTTAATGGTTAAGTCCATGACATTCTTTGGTGTAGGAACCTTACCTTGGTATCCTATTCCTTTCCTGCCGTTTCTGCTAACTCCATAGATCATTGAAGCCATTTTGCTTCTATCTATGCTTTTAGCAAGGAACTTCTGGAAACTGTGATCATACTCCTTGATGATCTCATCAGCGTTACTGGGAGTTTCAGAAATTGGTTCCTTCTGAGAGTTTTGTAAAGTATTTTCTAATTTTAAAATCTTATTTCTCAGCTCAGAATTCTCCAATTTGAGACTCTCAGTCTTATTAGAGTCAGATTCAAGATTCCTTTTCAGGTCTCTGAATTTAACTCTAATTTGCTGATACCTTTCCAGAATTTCATTAAGGCTCTCAGCAAGTTCAGCCTTGGTAAAATTAACAGCAAAGTTAGGAAATACCTCTTCAGTGTCTGATTCAGAGTCTGATTCAGAAGCTTCACTATCTTCTGAAATGTTAGCCATGAGAGTTATGTTTGCCCTCTCATCATCTGATTCTGAGTCAGCTTCAGACGAGTCAGAGTCATCCCATGTAGCCATGAGACTTTTCTTCTTTTCTCTTCCAAACTTCTTTTTGGGCTTTTCCCTCTGAAGCTTTGGGCAGTCACTCTTGTAGTGTCCTTGCTCATTGCACTCATAGCAGATGATGTCCTTGGTGTTTGGCTTTTTGCTACTTGAGGAGCCTTCAGATCTTCTGTATCCAGAGGAAGAATTTGTCCTTCTGTATCTGGAAGAGGACTCGTTCTGATCAGATCTTCTGGGATTCCTGAACTTCCTTTGCCTCTGCTTCCATAGTTGATTTACTCTTCTGGAGAGGAGGGAGAGTTCGTCTTCTTCTGATGAGGATCCATCAGATGTTTCTTCAACTGCCTGCAAAACTTTAGACTCAGATTTTTTGTTAGATTTTAATGCTAAAGGCTTACCTTGCTTCTGAGGCTCGTCAGCTTCTAGCTCTATCTCATGACTTCTGAGGGAGCTGATAAGTTCCTCCAGAGTGATTTTGTTGAGATCTTTTGCTAGCTTCAGAGCTGTAACCATTGGTCTCCACTGCTTGGGTAAACTTCTGATGATTTTCTTGACATGGTCAGCAGTAGAGTATCCTTTATCCAGAACCTTGAGACCAGCTACCAGAATCTGGAATCTTGAGAACATTGTTTCAATGGATTCAGATTCTTCCATTTTGAACGCCTCATACTTATGAATGAGCGCCAGGGCTTTAGTTTCTTTGACCTGAACGTTGCCCTCATGTGTCATTCTGAGTGAGTCAAAAATGTTCTTTGTTGTGTCTCTGTTGGAGATCTTTTCATATTCAGTATAGGAGATGGCGCTGAGAAGGATGGTTCTAGCCTTGTGGTGATTCCTGAAGTCACGCTTTTGTTGGTCAGACATTGTTTTTCTATCAATCTTCTGACCGCTTGCATTCACAGGGTGCGTGTATCCATCTGTCACCATATCCCACAGATCAGCATCATGTGCCAGAAAGAAGCTTTCAATTCTGTCTTTCCAGTAATCAAAGTTTTCTCCATCAAAGACTGGAGGTTTGCCGCTGAATCTGTCTCTGTCCTCATGGTTGTCATTGCTGGTGTGAGAATAAGTTCCTGCCATTGTGTTTTTCTGACGCTGGATCTTGTACTGACACGGTTAAGTGTTTTAGCTCAGAACCAGGCGCTCTGATGCCAATTGAAGAAGTGAAAAACACAAGAAGGGGGGGTTGAATTGTAAACTGAAAATCAATGCAATGAACAAGATATTTTTATCCTGGTTCATTTGATCTCAAACTACTCCAGTCCACCCGTCAAGGTGATTTCGCCTCTCTCCAACGAGGTCTTAATCCACTATATTCAACTGAATATTACAGACTGCTTTAACAACTGCTAAAGCCTTCTTGATGCAAACCACAACCCGGTTTGTCAAGGAAACACTTTCTTACAAAGAGGATAAATCTAGGTGTGTGAATGTTTTCTACAAAACTGTATCACAATTGTGATGTATACACAACTTAAGCTTATACAACTAGATTGCTAAACAATGATTGAGTAAGAAGATATATAGAGTTTAGCAAACTGAGAGAGAAAGATTATGATAGGCTTTTGGCGTGTAATATGTTGGAGAGCATTAGCCAATTCAATCTTCAAAGTCTTGTTTATATAGCACTGAGATTCTTGAACGTTGGAGCAATATTCTTGATTCAATGCTAATAACAAACTTTCCTTATTGAGCAGATCTTGTCTGGAATGAGGCCGTTGGGTAATAATTTGCTTTCAATGCACAGTACCGTTGCTTACTTAATGCATGTTCTGGCTTGGCTCATTCTGACTCTGCTTAACTGCTGATGAACTGTTGTTTTACTTATCAGAGTGTTGAGCGCAGTTCTGTTCATCAAGCTTCAGCGTACACGTGAATTGATCTTCTGATTCTGGTATTCTGATAAAGCAACTTCTGATGCTGGTGTCAAGAACCAATATTCTCACTGATTTAAGTGAGCTCTTGCTTATACCTATCAGAGTTTCTGCAAGGCAGAACATAATATTTTTAGGTAGCGATAGTTCATACATGAATCATATAAATAATATATCTTTTCATTTTGTTATCATCAAAACTTAAACATAGGGTAGTAGATTCAAACTTTGTTCTAACAAGTATATCTTTGATCAAACATTGAAACATGCTGGAAGTTATGCTATTAAAGGCCCTATTGCCTTTCCCTCTCTCCTGTGTGGTATAGTCCTTGCTCAGTATCTTGACATTCTGTTGTACCCCAAATTTTGACCTAAGATACCATCTCCCATCTGCATCATTACATTGCAAGTGTTTTGACCTATTTTATCAATTTTCAAAGCAGTTTTTCAAATTCATAACTTTTTCAAGTCGAGAGCTGGTTATTTTTGAAACGCTAAATTTATTAATTGATCAATGCTAAAACAATGTTTATTTAATTATTTATTATTCTGAATTTAAATAATTGGAATTTATTTTCAGTTATTATATAAATTAAAGAATTATAAATAATAAAGTAAATATTTGAAAAGAAGTTTGTTAATTGACCAAACAATGTTTATTTAATTTATTCTAAGTTTAAATAGTTGAAATTTTATTTTCAGTTATTATAATTTAGAAGAATTATAAATAATGAAGTAAATAATTGAAGAGAAGTTAATTGGTCAATGATGTTTATTTAATTATTTATTATTTTGAATTTAAATAATTGAAATTTATTTTCAGTTATTATATAATTTAAAGAATTATAAATGATAAGGTAAATAATTGCAAAGAAGAAAAGAATTAACTGGTAAAATATTGGAGTTTTATTCATTTTATTCTAATTGTTACAATTGTTGTTTAAATACCGTATTTATTTACAACGTATTTACAATGATAATTTTTACAATGTTTAAAGTGAAATAAAAGTTATCCTAATTTTTTTTTCTAAGTTCTAAATCTTCATCTTCTATCCAATACTTCTTTGATGCTTATTTGATTTTACCTGCAAAGAATTAAAAGAAAAGTCAGAAATAAATATAATTAAAAGCAGACGATTAATTTAGCGTTCATCATTAAAAGCAAACGGCTGGAATCAGTTTTTACCCTCTTTGCAAATCACGGGATTTCTCCCGGTTCACAAAAAGGGATGAATTTTATTGATAAATATGAATGCACAAGTTAAAAATATGCACAAATTCATTTTTGCCAAAATCCACTGCATAATTCAAAATCCACTGCATTTTTCAAAAGCAAAACAGCATATGCAAGTCAAGTTTCAAATTGTCAAAGCAAAGTCCAACGTAAACTATCCAACATGTGGGAAGAGGTCAAAAACACAAGGCTCCTCTACTGTAACAATGCAGATGACAAAGAGAACATGTGCAGTTTAAAACCAAATATGCAAGCAAAATATTTCCTAAATTCATCATTTTCCAGCTTTACTTTTTCAGAACAAGTACATAACATCATTTTTTAATGTCAAACTGTACTAAGGAGAGAGAAGAGAGAAAGAGTGTGGGTTTACAGGTTTTGGCCTTAGGCAGAAAAGGGATATAAAACAAAACAGCAGTAACACAGTAAAGAAAAGGAAAGCATGGAAAAAGGATACAAGACAAACTAAATGAAGCAGTAGAGTGCAGAGGTATCAAAGGCAAAAAAATAGTAAAATATTCAGAACCTGAGCCATCAAAGAAAGGAAGCGAACCAACTGTTATAAAAACAACCACAAACTCTTCAAGAAGGTAGATAGTTCAAAACCTGTTTTCAAGCCTTAAAATCAAAACTGTCAAACAAAATATCAAGCCAATTCTCAAGACCAAAAGCCTCAAGAAACTGCTGTCCAGCCAAAGCACCACCTTTTCAAAACGATAACCTGTAACACCAAAGCCTTAGGCCTTAGTTCCAAAATACCATACAAACCATGGCCTGAAAAATCTGTCAAAACCATCAAGAAAGCCTAATAGCCAAAACCCTGTCCAAATCAACAAGCCCAAACCTGTTTGAAACTTTCAAACAAATTCCAACTCAGTAAACCTGTGCCTCATACCTGCCTAAACATCCAAAGCCAGCCCAAATACATTAACCTGCTAGGCTAAACCTGAAGCAATCCGCCCAAAGCATAAACCATGAAAGCCATGACCAACAGCATAAACCATGAAAGCCATGACCAACAACATAAACCATGAGACCAAGGCCTTAACCTGCATAACCAGCATATGTCCAAAACCTGTCCAGCTCTAAACCTAAGCCAAATATGTCCAAACACATCAACCAAACATTCAAAAATTTCCAAACCATCCAGCTAAAGCATTCAAGGGCAACATAAAAGGCCCTCAGAATTTCTTCATCATTGGGCAAACAATAAGCAAAGCAACTCAATACCAACAAGCAGTATCAACATTATCTAGCTCAGAACAAGCATACAGAGGGTCCAGTATATCAAGGCAAACTTTCAACACAAGCTACAACATTCAAAGGCAACGCGAAGAAGCCCTCGGAATTGTGATTTGTCACAGGGCAATAAGGCATCAAACATATTCAGCAGGCCCACAGAAAGAAGAAGAAAAAGAAGCATACAAGGGCTATCAAGAAGAAGAGGAAAAGAAATTGCACAAAAGGTTTTCAAGTCATCATCAAACCTAAGGGCCAAAGAGACACAAATACAGAGTACCAGATCTCCTTGCAAAGCTAGCTTCATTCACGTTTCCCTCGCTGTTCGGCCCTCCACGCACCTCCGCTCCACCTCGTCTCCACCTTCAAGACAGAGGTATGAACCCATCCCCTTTCTCCTTTCACAAAAACCACAGTATTTAATTCGAATCAATAAGCAAAAAGTAAAACATATGAGATAAACTGAAACCCTAACGCGAGCGACTAAGGTTTTGTTACCTTGAACAAACACCGCTGGAGTAATCGTTGGAGGGAGAAGAGGTGGAGGCTGCACCGGTGGCCCTAGACGGAAGAGAAGCTAAGGCAAAGGCAAAGGCGAAGAAGACGAAGTGAAACGATGAACAAGCGGCGCCTCTGTCTCAACAAACCCTAAACAATTCCCTAATGAAAACAAATATCAGAAACCCTAAAATTTCGTCTCAATGTTGGGCCTAACCCGTTTCCTTTGCTTAACCCATTTCACTTCTGCTAAATTCACCCCACCCCATTTCTGTTTGTCTTTGGTTGGGCCCCCCTTAAAACCCTTTGGCCCATACTTTTGTTCATTATCTCCCCCTTTATTTCTTAATACCCCTTTTTCTATTTATTTTCTTTTAGTTTTTTCAGAATTTTATTAATTTAGTTAATTAGTAAACTTAATCAAATAGAGGTAATTTAATTAAACAAATTTTAAATAATGTGACCAATTTTTATTAAGTTTAACTTTAGGATTAATTTAGTAATTTTAGTATTCCCTTTTTTAATTAGATTTAAGTTAGTAACTTTTAAAGTTTTAATTTAGTTTAAAATTATTTAATAATTCTTAAAGTAATACTTTATATTAATACAAAATTATAAAAAAATAGAAATTTAAGGATTAAAACATTTTATTTTTCTTTAATTAATTCTCTTGTTTTGTACATATTAAACGAAAAAATATAAAAAATGCATGTTCACGCCATTTAGTCTGTTTATTCAATCATTGTTATGGTCATATATCACTTAGCTACTTAATCATTATCTGTATAATTTTCTGTTTAATTATTTCATCTTTACTTGGTTATTCTATTTACGTCTAAATCCAAGAGAAAAACGATTAAATTTGTTGACTTCATGTCCTCAAATCCAGTCACGCGAATATCTTCATTTCATTAAAACTTAAGGTAATTTTTCCCCAAATATTCAATTTCTTCAAAACTTATACCTTTTAAGTCAAAGCTTCGACGTTAGGTCGTCGTATCTTCAAAAACCCGTCCGTACCCCTTTTCGGCAAAAACAATTTATTTTTTAATCAAACGAACAATCTTAATAAACAGATATTTCAAAAGGTTCATATAGAGTACTATAGATACATTGGGTGCTAATACCTTCCCATTGTATAACCAACCCCCGAACCATAGACCTCTTTTCAAAAACGCCTTGTATTTTCATTACTTTTAAAAGTATTATTTTACATTGCATACTTTAGGGTTTTATTTCGCTATTTCCCCTTTTCCCTTGGAAATAATAAAGCGCGGTGGCGACTCTTGCTTTTGTGAGACGAATTAATTAATAGTTCGATCTCCGATTTACCCCGCTACATTTTTTATCGCTACAGAATTGGCGACTCTGCTGGGGAAAGCTTGACCTCTTGCTGGTCCATCCCTAAGTGGGTTAAGCCTAATTTGTTTTATCTGTTTTATTATTATTCGATTTGTTTGATTA
This sequence comes from Vicia faba, assembly GCA_948472305.1. Taxonomy (NCBI): domain Eukaryota; kingdom Viridiplantae; phylum Streptophyta; class Magnoliopsida; order Fabales; family Fabaceae; genus Vicia; species Vicia faba. Next base: position 187,686,996 of record OX451736.1, on the reverse strand, counting down.
TGTGTTTAAATTGGGGTTGTTTGGGTTTTTTGCAAAGGACGAATCCTATACCCGGATTAAGTTACAATTAAGAATAGGACGGGCGGTACAGTCATGTTAACTTTGAGGGAGTAATCCCGAAGAAGGAGGCATGAGATCCCCCACTCAATGGAAGGCCCTTTTAAACTTAATATTTGTTTACCGAGTAATCGGGAAGACATTATTATTTTCGACCTGGGAGCCAGAGAAATTGAGAACCGTAGAACCCTAACCCATCTTGGCCTTTTAGGTGTAGCGCGGAGACTATAACGGAGTAATTCGGAAGTAGTTGTTACGCGATGCTACGCTCGGATGAGTTTCTCTTGAGAATATTGCTAATTATTGAGTAATCAAGATGTTGGTAATATCCGAAGGAGGAATGTAGACTCTGGGAACTCTTAGAACCTTGTCTTACAGGTGTGATTGAACCGTTAGTACATACCTTGGGGTGGGCTTTACCCTCGACTCCATGCTGAAACGTTGAACCTTTGAACCCCATGTTTGTGAACTTGTGTGTAACTGTTGCATTATCATTCATTCATGCATTCATCAACATTTTTTGTAAAAAACTTGTTTTTCAAGGAACTTAAGAATGATTCTTGCAGACATCTCAGGTATTATTATTATGGAATTTGGAAGGAGAAACACTCGAAGTTTTAGTTTTAAGGAGCCCGAGATTGAAGAACTGAAGAGTTTAATTCCTAAGATCAAGAACCCGACGGATTTTCAGAAAAAGTATGGGTCCATTATACCTCTCATGAAGCGCAAGATGAAAGAAGGCCTCCTTAATACGTTAGTCCAATTTTACGATCCTTTGTACCGATGTTTTACCTTTCCGGATTACCAGTTAATGCCCACCTTAGAAGAGTACTCCTACATACTCGGTTTGTCGATCACCGACTGTGTTCTTTTTTCTGGCTTAGAAGAGGAACCCAAATCTCACGAGATAGCAACCATCACCCACTTGAAGAAGTCAGAGATAGAGGAGAACATGACTACAAAAGGGGGAATCTGAGGCTTGTCTGCACAGTTTTTGTTGAGGAAAGCTCGTCATTTCGCTGAGATAAAAGATATTATTGCCTTCGAAGACGTCTTTGCTTTACTCGCTTATGGTCTATTCTTGTTCCCTAACATTGATAAGTTTGTGGATATCAACGCCATCAGAATTTTCTTGATTGGAAATCCGGTCCCCACGCTGCTAGGAGATACCTACTACTCCATCCATCTTCGAAACTCTTATCAAGGAGGGATGATTATTTGTTGTGCAACGTTGCTGTATCAGTGGTATGTTTCTCATCTACCTAGGTCTGATGTTTTCTGGGATCTCGAGAAGGAGTCGCGATGGGCGCCAAAAATTATGGCTCTCACTCATTTTGACATTGATTGGTATAATCGAGTTTACTATGACGCGAAGATCATCGATAGCTGTGGGGCTTTTCCTAACGTGCCTCTTCTTGGTACGAAAGGTGGAATTAACTATAACCCTGTTCTCGCGCGCCGTCAGTTTGGATACCCGATGAGGGACAAGCCAAACAATATCCATGTGAGTGGTTTCTTTTTACAAGAAGGACAAGATCACCAGGCAGCTAAGAGGGAGATCGAAGGAGCTTGGCGCCACATCCATAGGAAAGGGAGAGACATGTTAGGACATAGGGGTGCCGTTTCTTTGGAGCCTTACCTACAATGGGTCCGTGCTAGGGCTTGTGCTCTCAAGATGCCCTATAAACCTGAGAAACCTTTATTCCCTACCGTTGCATCATCATCTGTTGATATCCCTATCGAGAATATGGGAGAATACCAAGGAAATCTGGCTAGGATGAAGTCCGAGAGAGATGCTTGGAAAGAAAAGTATAATATGTCTGAATATGAGAATCGGGTCCTGGCTCGACAACTAAAGGAAAAGAAGGATTTGCTATTTATTCAAGACGGCTGGTTCATTGATCATGATGAGAAGCTTCGTCAAAAGGATGTTTTACTGAAGAAATATGCTAGTGAAAGGAAGAGAAAGAAGGAAGGTTCGGTAAGCGTTGCTCTTGTTCCTAATCCACAAAGGGAAATCATTGATCGACTGGTAGCTGAGAAGAAAGAGATGGAAGACTTTTATGAAGAGAAGATCAGGAAGCTCCAGTTACAGTTGGCATTTGGTCCTTCATCTGATGATTCTGAGTGATCTTTAGCTTTTAGTTTTATTTTACTGATGTCATTTTGTAAAACTCTGTAAAAGGGCTTCATGTTCCGAAGTTGTAATTTACTGCTTTATTATGGGCTTCATGTGCCAAAGTTGTAGTTTACTGCTTTTATTATTGGGTTGTTATCCCAAAATGTAATTTATTATTTTGTTGTTCCAAAGTTGTAAGTTGTAATTTACCGCTTTTGATTAATGAAATGAGTTTTTGTTGTTCCAAATTCCTTTACCATTGATGTGTGCAAAATTATTGAAGTTCCTTGAAAAGCTATTAAAATGAATTATCGTTTGCATCACATATCATGCATCATCCAACATTCCACTTCATATGTTTTCTAGAGTCTTATCCTTGTTTCTTTTTCCACTCCGATAGATTGTCAAGCTGTCTCATCGATACGATACTCGAGCTAATCGTCAGAGGAAGATGGAAGATCTGGAACAGGAAAACCACGAGCTTCGTGAGGAGGTCGCTACCCTTCGTGTCGGTATGGAAAAGTTAACTACGCTAGTGGAAAGTTTGATGGCTGCTCAGAATCAGCCATCGATTACAGCTGTTGAGATTCAGACTTCAACTACTGTGATTTCCGAGATTGTCACCGTTCCAACATCTGTGACTCAAATCAACTCTCCGCTTCAGCATCAGATGCCAAAAGGTTTTCCGTGGGGAATGCCTTACAACTTTGTGCCAGAGGGGTATCAGCCTGTCGTACAACCTTTGTTTCAACCTACTACGTCTTTTCCTCAACCAGAGACAACTGCCATGCCGCCAGTAATCCCGTCTGTGACACCTTTCCCGCAACCGGTGATGACAACTGTCGCTCATGTGGTTCACTCCGTGCCATACTTGAATGAACCTACTTATCCTGCCGAGCCTGCTGAAAGTTTGGGTCTTTTTGATATAATGGAAGAATTTCAAGACCAATTCCAAGAAATGCAGAGGGAGCTCAGAGCGTTAAAGGGGAAGGATTTGTTTGGAAAGAACACTCATGACCTTTGTTTGGTTCCGAATGTCAAGATTCCAGCAAAATTCAAAGTGCCAGACTTTGAAAGATATAAGGGTGATTCGTGTCCTCGGAGTCACTTGACTATGTACGTGAGAAAGATGTCTACATATTCTGATGATCATGACTTGTTGATTCACTATTTTCAAGACAGTTTGACTGGTGTCGCTCTAAAGTGGTATATGGGTTTAGACAGCATTCGGATCCGCAACTTCAACGATCTTAGCGAAGCTTTTGTTCACCAGTATAAGTACAACGTTGACATGGCGCCGGACAGGGATTAACTCCGGGCGATGTCCCAGAGAGACAGAGAGTCCTTCAAGGAATACGCCCAGAGGTGGCATGAAATAGCTGCTCAAATCTATCCTCCTCTTGAGGAGAAAGAGATGACGAAGATATTCTTGAAGACTTTAGGTTCCTTTTACTATGAAAGAATGATCGCCAGCGCACCCAGTGACTTCACCGAAATGGTAAGCATGGGCATGCGGTTGGAGGAAGGGATTCGTGAAGGGCGTTTGGTTAAAGAAGGAAGTCCGTCTAGCAGTATCAAGAAGTTTGGAAGTGTTTTCCCGAAAAGAAAAGAGCAGGATGTCAGCGCAATCTTCCCAGGGAGACCGAGGAGAGGTTACTCACACGTTGCGGCAGTCACTCCGGCTGTCCGCCCAGCATTGATGTCCCCAGCTCATCAAACCCCACCAACTCAACAACGGCCATTTCAGCAGCAACCTCGACAACAGGCTTATCCATTCAACAACCAGAACCGTTCACCAAGAAAACCGCAATTCGATGCCATTCCTATGACTTATACTGAATTGTTCCCTGCTCTTATCAGAAAGAACCTCATAACGACGAAACCTCCTCCTGTCGCACCAAACAGTACTTCTCCGTGGTACAAGGCAGATCAGTTTTGTGAATATCATCAAGGGTCGCCGGGGCACAACCTTGAAAATTGTTTTGCTCTAAAGGCGGACGTGCAGAGGTTGATTAAGAATGGTATCTTGTCTTTCAAGGATGTTAACCCAAATGTTAGAGATAATCCTTTGCCTCGACATGGGGCAGCATCAGTGAATATGGTGGAAGGTTGTCCGAGAAAGTTCCGAGTTTTTCAAGTTGAACACATAAGAGAGTCGTTGATCAGGTTACATCAGAGCTTAAGAAGACTTGCCTTTGTTAGGCATCAGCATGATTATGATGTTTGTGAATTTTTTTCAAGAGAGGTTGATTGCCCTATTGTGAAGGAGGATATTCAAAAATTGTTAGACCAGAGGGTTATCACTATTACATATGACAGAGATCCGGAGGATGAAGTGAATGTTATAATACCACAATTCAATTTGCCTGAATCAATTGAGATCGTTTACGACAGTCAAACTGCACCTGTTGCTCCTTTGATCATTTATCCACCTGGTCCTGTGCCTTACAACTCAGACCAAGCTATACCGTATAAGTATAATGCCACAATGATTGAGAATGGGGTAGAAGTCCCTATACCAACCAGACCATCTTTTGTTAATATCGCTGATGTGAGTAGAGTTACGAGAAGCGGACGTGTCTTTGCAGCGGTACCTTTGAAGAGACCAGAAGTTCAAGTCAGGAGACCCATACCGGCAGAAATTCCAGCGAGAAATGTTGAACCAAGGGTTGAGATAGGCCGATCCAATGAACCTATCCCACATCCCGATGATGATGAGATTCTGAAGCTCATCAAGAGAAGTGAATATAAGATTGTGGACCAACTATTGCAAACTCCTTCCAAGATTTCTTTGCTTGCTTTACTGAGAGATTCTGGTGCCCATAGTGAAGCTTTGATGAAAGTCTTGGACCAGACATTCGTGGATCATGATGTGACGGTTGACCAATTTGATGGAATTGTGGGAAATATTACTTCATGTAACAATCTTGGTTTCAGTGATGAAGAGCTTCCGGAGGAGGGAAGGAACCATAATATGGCTTTGCATATCTCAATAAGTTGTGGAAATGATACTTTATCAAGTGTGTTGGTAGATACAGGTTCGTCGTTAAATGTAATGCCCAAAACTACATTATCTCGACTCTCATATCAAGGTGCTCCCATGAGACCTAGTGGGGTAATTGTCAAAGCGTTTGATGGTTCTAGGAAGACTGTCATTGGTGAAGTGGATCTTCCTATGGTAATTGGTCCTCATACTTTTCAGATCACTTTTCAAGTAATGGATATTCATGCCGCCTACAGTTGCCTATTGGGTCATCCATGGATCCATGATGCAGGGGCAGTCACTTCCACGCTCCATCAAAGATTGAAGTTTGTAAGGCATGGAAAACTGGTAATGATTGGTGGAGAACAGGCTATGGTGGTAAGCCATTTGTCATCTTTCTCTTTTATTGATGCTGATGAGGATGTTGGAACCCAATTTCAAGCTCTATCTGTTGCTAATAATGAAGTGAAGAAGCAACGGACATCTATTTCTTCTTTTGAGGATGCGCGACGAGTGGTTGAAAGTGGTTCGGCTGAAGGTTGGGGCCAGGTGTTGACTTTGCCCGAGAACAAGTCTGGAGAAGGTCTTGGTTTTCATCCCGTGTCTACAAGAGTCAAGCAGGAAGTAGTTACTCGTCCGATACAAGAAGTTTTCCGAAGTGCAGGTTTTATCCATCCGACTCCTCCTGAAGTTGATGCTATAATAGGAGACGATTCTGAAGAGGATTTACCTGATTTTGTAACGCATGGAGTGGCTTGCCAGAACTGGATTGTTGTTGATGTTCCTGTTGTGATGCACATTTCTGAGTAATGTTTTGTTTTGCTTTTGAAAAAAAATTCGCTCTGCCCAAGGCGAAAAGTATTTGTGTCGGGCTATGTTGAAAATAAATCCTTTTGCTCTGCCCAAGGCAAAAGAGAAAATGTCTGCGCTCTTTGTTTCAAGTATTTCCCCTTATGAATACAAATGTTATTTTGTCCACGACTGTTTTATTTTTCACTTTTTCTGGGAAATAGTAATGAAAATTAATTGGTAGTAATAGGAAATATAATAATATTTTGTTTCATGTGTACAACATTCATATTAATCGATTTCTAAAATAAAGCATAATCATATGTGCAGATTAATCCATGACTTAACCATTGAAAACAATGATCCTATGCCCTCTCCCAACTTTGAATTCCCTGTGTTCAGAGCCGAAGAAGAGGATAGTGAAGAGATTCCTGATGAAATTTCCCGTTTGCTTGAGCACGATGAAAAGACTATTCGGCCGTTTGAAGAACCTATAGAGATGATCAATTTGGGTGATGAAGAAGATAAAAAGGAAGTCAAGGTCGGAGCATTGCTTATCCCAGAGGTCAAAGAGAAAATGTTGGAGCTTCTCAAAGAGTATGTTGATGTGTTTGCTTGGTCCTACCAAGATATGCCAGGTTTGGACAACAATATTGTGGAGCATCGTTTACCGTTGAGACCTGAATGTCCGCCGATTAAGCAGAAGTTGAGAAGGACTCGTCCCGATATGGCTGACAAGATCAAAGAAGAAGTTCAAAAACAGATTAATGCAGGTTTCCTTGTTACATCAGTCTATCCTCAGTGGTTAGCCAATATAGTGCCTGTTGCTAAGAAAGATGGCAAAGTTCGAATGTGTGTAGACTATAGAGATCTGAACAGAGCTAGCCCAAAGGATGACTTCCCATTACCGCACATTGACGTATTGGTTGACAGTACCGCAAAGTTCAAAGTCTTTTCTTTCATGGATGGTTTCTCTGGTTACAATCAAATCAAGATGGCACTAGAAGATATGGAGAAAACAGCTTTCATTACACCTTGGGGAACATTTTGTTATCGGGTTATGCCGTTTGGTTTGAGGAATGCTGGTGCAACATACCAAAGGGCCATGACTGCTTTGTTCCATGATATGATGCATAAAGAGATAGAAGTGTATGTAGATGACATGATTTCCAAATCGCAAACTGAGGAAGATCATTTGGAACATTTATTGAAGTTATTCCAGCGTTTGAGAAAGTATAAACTCCGTTTGAATCCCAACAAGTGCACTTTTGGTGTTCGTTCTGGAAGACTTCTGGGTTTCATTGTCAGTCAGAAAGGTATTGAGGTAGATCCTGATAAAGTCAAAGCTATTCGGGAAATGCCCGCACCCAAGACGGAAAAACAAGTAAGAGGATTCCTTGGGAGACTGAATTATATTTCTAGATTTATATCTCATATGACTGCTACCTGTGGGCCGATTTTCAAGCTTCTCCGAAAGAACCAAGGATGTGTGTGGATAGAAGATTGTCAGAGAGCTTTTGATAGCATCAAAGAATATTTACTTGAACCTCCCATTTTGATTCCTCCGGTGGAAGGAAGACCTTTGATTATGTACCTGACTATATTGGAAGATTTCATGGGATGTGTGCTTGGTCAACAAGATGAGACTGGAAGAAAGGAACATGCCGTATATTATCTGAGTAAGAAATTCACAGACTGTGAGTCTCGATACTCATTGCTTGAGAAAACCTGTTGTGCTTTAGCTTGGGCTGCTCGCCGTCTGCGCCAGTATATGATTAACCACACCACTTGGTTGATCTCCAAAATGGATCCGATCAAGTATATCTTTGGGAAACCCGCCTTATCTGGAAGAATAGCCCGTTGGTAGATGTTGTTATCCGAATATGACATTGAGTATCACACTCAGAAAGCAATCAAAGGGAGTATTTTAGCCGACCATTTGGCTCACCAACCAATTGACGATTATCAATCCATCAAGTTTGATTTCCCAGATGAAGATGTTATGTACTTGAAAGCTAAAGATTGTGAAGAGCCGTTACCTGAAGAAGGACCTGATCCCGAATCGCATTGGGGTTTAATATTTGACGGAGCTGTGAACTCTTATGGAAATGGAATTGGGGCAATCATCGTCACTCCCCGAGGTACTCATATCCCGTTCACGGCGAGATTGAAGTTTGACTGCGCGAACAACATGGCTGAATATGAGGCATGTATTATGGGTCTTGAAGAAGCAGTGGATCTAAGGATTAAGATTCTTGATATTTACGGAGATTCGGCATTGGTAATTAATCAAATCAAAGGAGAATGGGAGACTCGTCATCCTGGTTTGATCCCTTACAGAGACTATGCTAGAAGATTGTTAACTTTCTTCAACAAAGTGGAATTACATCATATCCCTAGATATGAGAACCAAATGGCTGATGCTTTAGCTACTTTGTCTTCAATGTTTCAAGTGAATGGTTGGAACAATGTGCCTACAATTCGGGTTATGCGCCTTGATAGACCTGCTCATGTGTTCTCAGTAGAAAAGGTTACCGACGACAAACCGTGGTTCTATGACATTAAACGTGTTCTTCAAACTCAAGAGTACCCGCCTGGGGCATCCAATAAAGATAGGAAGACGTTGAGGAGATTAGCAAGCAGTTTCTTCCTCAATGAAGAAGTATTGTATAAGAGGAATTTCGACATGGTCTTGCTCAGATGTGTAGACAGACGTGAAGCAGACATGCTGATGCAAGAAGTACATGAAGGATCCTTTGGTACTCATGCCAACGGACATGCAATGGCTAGAAAGATGTTTAGAGCCGGTTACTATTGGATGACAATGGAATCTGATTGCTGCAAATATGTGAAGAAATGTCATAAATGCCAGATTTATGCGGACAAGATGCATGTGCCACCGACCCTCCTCAATGTTATCTCTTCACCTTGGCCTTTCTCTATGTGGGGCATTGATATGATTGGAATGATTGAACCCAAAGCTTCAAATGGTCATCGTTTCATCTTGGTAGCGATTGATTATTTTACTAAATGGGTGGAAGCAGCATCTTATGCTAATGTAACCAGACAGGTGGTAGTCAGATTTATCAAGAATCAGATCATTTGTCGATACGGTATCCCGAGCAAGATCATCACTGATAATGGTTCGAATTTGAATAACAAGATGATGAGAGAGCTTTGTGAAGAGTTCAAGATCGAACATCATAATTCTTCTTCTTACAGACCGAAGATGAATGGGGCTGTTGAAGCTGCTAACAAGAACATCAAAAAGATTGTCCAGAAGATGGTGGTAACTTATAAAGATTGGCATGAAATGCTTCTGTTTGCTCTGCATGGATACCGTACTTCAGTTCGAACTTCAACAGGTGCAACCCCTTTTTCCCTAGTTTACGGTATGGAAGCAGTACTCCTCGTGGAGGTTGAGATTCCGTCTATGAGAGTGTTGATGGAAGCTAAACTTTCTGAGGCTGAATGGTGTCAAAGTAGATATGATCAGTTGAATTTAATTGAGGAAAAGAGATTGACAATGTTGTGTCATGGTCAATTGTATCAGCAGAGAATGAAGAAGGCTTTTGATAAGAAGGTTCAACCACACGAGTTCAGAGAAGGTGACCTTGTGCACAAAAAGATATTATCTTTCCAACCTGATTCTAGGGGCAAGTGGGCTCCGAATTATGAAGGACCGTATGTCGTTAAGAAAGTTTTCTCTGGAGGTGCCTTGATTCTCACGAATATGGACGGTGAAGAGCTCCCGCGCTCCATGAACGCCGATGCAGTCAAGAAGTATTTCGCTTAGATTTGAGTTGACAGTTTGCTAGGTTGAAAAACCGAAGGGGCAGCTTAGGCAAGCTTTTGGTCAGACCAGTCTTGGCATTTGAACACATTTCGGAATTCGAAGTTGTTAGGGAGAATAGTGATCATTGTTTTGTGTAACCATTTTTTCTTTCATGTACTATTTCCCAAACTTTTGTAAACCGTTGGAGTCGCGTTGTTAGCGAACTACCATCTTATTAATGAAATTTGAGCATTTACCTTTTGTGGGCAAAATTTTAATTTTTACAGAAAAATTTGAAATAAAGGTATTTAAAGTATTCTTATTTTAAAAAAATGTGTCGTGAATAATGAAAGGAATATTAACAGTTGTTTCGAGGATGGTCAAGCCATGAAATGCAAAACAGTACAGTAATTTATCCTTGCATGATGAACATGTTTCGTTTCAAATCGTCATGAGGTGTTGGTTGTGTAAACTTGCGTTTCTCGCGGTACTAAGTTGGTGACTTCCCCAGTTGTTCCAATTAAGCGTTGTTTTGGCTACCTTTATTTGGGAAATTTCTGAAGTGTGGTACGCTTTGTCTCATGCCAGTGGTCTATTGGTATTAGAAGATTGGATTTGAATACTTTTCTCCTCAGAAGACTTGAACCTTGTGGCGTGTTACGCTCCAACGTTGCTTTGGGGTTCCAATTCCAGTTATTTTCCGTCTTTTTAAGATTGGCCGAGTATCTATTATGTCGTGACATCTTATTGTCTTCAAGTTATTCCATCTGTTCGTCAGCATAACATTCATTTACTCATTTACACTTACATCAGTATGCATATTCACATTTGCCGTTGATTTTGGGTTGTACTTTGTTTATCAAACAGCGTACATGTTTCTTTCCAAGTAGAAGGTTAGCTTAGGCAGAAAATGTGCTTCCTTTCTAAATTCCCCAACTGAGCTAATCCTCGTGGATGATTTTTGATTTAGCTTACCTTGTCCATTTCTGGATAGGATGAATTCCCCAATCAAGTTACTTTCTCATTGGTTGGAGTCTTGTTTGACTGTTTTCTCTCTGGTTTATTCCTGGAGGGAGTTGTTGCCTCTTGCATAGGCTATCTCATGATTTTTCCCAGTGAAGTCGCGGCCTAGATGAATGGTGCATTTATTTTGCACCTTTTAGTATGTGATCTCCTCGGGAAGGATTGATTCATGGTTCTCTTTGACGAAGATTTTATTCTCTGCCAATATCATCGCAATTTCCTTCTGAATTATTTTTGGAAAATGACAAGCGGCAGTCTCTTCATGAGCAACTTGTACGTTATAGACATCGTTGGAAAACGGCAAGCGACGGTCTCTTCATGAGCAACTTGTACGTTATCATTATTTTTGGAAAACGACAAGCGGCGGTCTCTTCATGAGCAACTTGTACGTTATAGACATCGTTGGAAAACGACAAGCGGCAGTCTTTTCATGAGAAACTTGTACGTTATAGACATCGTTGGAAAACGGCAAGCGGCGGTCTCTTCATGAGCAACTTGTACGTTATTATTATTTTTGGAAAACGACAAGCGGCAGTCTCTTCATGAGCAACTTGTATGTTATAGACATCGTTGGAAAATGAAAAGCGGCAGTCTCTTTATTTGAGCAACTTGTACGTTATTATTTTTTTGGACGACAGCAAGTGGCAGCTTCTTTATTTGAGAAGCTTGTATGTCATAGTATTTCTGGAAGACAACAAGTGGCAGTTTCTTTATTTGAGCAGCTTGTATGTCATAGTACTTTTTGGACGACAGCAAGTGGCAGCTTCTTTATTTGAGCAGCTTGTATGTCATAGTATTTCTGGAAGACAACAAGTGGCAGCTTCTTTATTTGAGCAGCTTGTATGTCATAGTATCCCTGGACGACAGCGAGTGGCAGCTTCTTTATTTGAGCAGCTTGTATGTCATAGTATTTTTGGAAGACAGCAAGTGGCGGTTTCTTTATTTGAACAGCTTGTATGTTATTGACATCCCTGGACGACAGCGAGTGACAGCTTCTTTATTTGAGCAGCTTGTATGTCATAGTTTTTGGAAGACAGCAAGTGGCAGCTTCTTTATTTGAGGCAACTTGTGTACCTACAATCTTATTATTATTTCAGCATTAATGAGTATATCTCCGGAAATCTCGCCGAAAAGTTTGTTACGAATCTTTACCTTCAGAAGTCGGTAATTTGTCGCCAGCAAATTTGATACCTTTTGTCTATCTTTGACCTTGAGTTGTGAGCTCACTGATATTTTTGGGTCAATAATCTGTTTTTATGGCCTATGCAAGATACCTTCTTTGTTAGGGTCAGAGTCTGTATTCGCTCAAATTTTTATTCGCCGTCAAGAGTCTATTACTTGAAGTCGATAGTTTATTTCCCCAGTATTGTATAATCTGTGTCCCTGCGTTTTGTTGGTGTTTGATTTCTCCCGCATTATCTTATTTTCATACAATATCTTTCTCTGTGAATTCAATCACTACATTCATATCAAACATAATGGCGGTATCTTAGGGCGAAAATTTGCGTATTATGTATTTAAGTACCTTCAATCTCGTCGAGACGAAGATTTTAATCTTCATATCTCCGGATAGAAGAAACTTAAATAGGGGCAGCTGTTGTACCCCAAATTTTGACCTAAGATACCATCTCCCATCTGCATCATTACATTGCAAGTGTTTTGACCTATTTTATCAATTTTCAAAGCAGTTTTTCAAATTCATAACTTTTTCAAGTCGAGAGCTGGTTATTTTTGAAACGCTAAATTTATTAATTGATCAATGCTAAAACAATGTTTATTTAATTATTTATTATTCTGAATTTAAATAATTGGAATTTATTTTCAGTTATTATATAAATTAAAGAATTATAAATAATAAAGTAAATATTTGAAAAGAAGTTTGTTAATTGACCAAACAATGTTTATTTAATTTATTCTAAGTTTAAATAGTTGAAATTTTATTTTCAGTTATTATAATTTAGAAGAATTATAAATAATGAAGTAAATAATTGAAGAGAAGTTAATTGGTCAATGATGTTTATTTAATTATTTATTATTCTGAATTTAAATAATTGAAATTTATTTTCAGTTATTATATAATTTAAAGAATTATAAATGATAAGGTAAATAATTGCAAAGAAGAAAAGAATTAACTGGTAAAATATTGGAGTTTTATTCATTTTATTCTAATTGTTACAATTGTTGTTTAAATACCGTATTTATTTACAACGTATTTACAATGATAATTTTTACAATGTTTAAAGTGAAATAAAAGCTATCCTAATTTTTTTTTCTAAGTTCTAAATCTTCATCTTCTATCCAATACTTCTTTGATGCTTATTTGATTTTACCTGCAAAGAATTAAAAGAAAAGTCAGAAATAAATATAATTAAAAGCAGACGATTAATTTAGCGTTCATCATTAAAAGCAAACGGCTGGAATCAGTTTTTACCCTCTTTGCAAATCACGGGATTTCTCCCGGTTCACAAAAAGGGATGAATTTTATTGATAAATATGAATGCACAAGTTAAAAATATGCACAAATTCATTTTTGCCAAAATCCACTGCATAATTCAAAATCCACTGCATTTTTCAAAAGCAAAACAGCATATGCAAGTCAAGTTTCAAATTGTCAAAGCAAAGTCCAACGTAAACTATCCAACATGTGGGAAGAGGTCAAAAACACAAGGCTCCTCTACTGTAACAATGCAGATGACAAAGAGAACATGTGCAGTTTAAAACCAAATATGCAAGCAAAATATTTCCTAAATTCATCATTTTCCAGCTTTACTTTTTCAGAACAAGTACATAACATCATTTTTTAATGTCAAACTGTACTAAGGAGAGAGAAGAGAGAAAGAGTGTGGGTTTACAGGTTTTGGCCTTAGGCAGAAAAGGGATATAAAACAAAACAGCAGTAACACAGTAAAGAAAAGGAAAGCATGGAAAAAGGATACAAGACAAACTAAATGAAGCAGTAGAGTGCAGAGGTATCAAAGGCAAAAAAATAGTAAAATATTCAGAACCTGAGCCATCAAAGAAAGGAAGCGAACCAACTGTTATAAAAACAACCACAAACTCTTCAAGAAGGTAGATAGTTCAAAACCTGTTTTCAAGCCTTAAAATCAAAACTGTCAAACAAAATATCAAGCCAATTCTCAAGACCAAAAGCCTCAAGAAACTGCTGTCCAGCCAAAGCACCACCTTTTCAAAACGATAACCTGTAACACCAAAGCCTTAGGCCTTAGTTCCAAAATACCATACAAACCATGGCCTGAAAAATCTGTCAAAACCATCAAGAAAGCCTAATAGCCAAAACCCTGTCCAAATCAACAAGCCCAAACCTGTTTGAAACTTTCAAACAAATTCCAACTCAGTAAACTTGTGCCTCATACCTGCCTAAACATCCAAAGCCAGCCCAAATACATTAACCTGCTAGGCCAAACCTGAAGCAATCCGCCCAAAGCATAAACCATGAAAGCCATGACCAACAGCATAAACCATGAAAGCCATGACCAACAACATAAACCATGAGACCAAGGCCTTAACCTGCATAACCAGCATATGTCCAAAACCTGTCCAGCTCTAAACCTAAGCCAAATATGTCCAAACACATCAACCAAACATTCAAAAATTTCCAAACCATCCAGCTAAAGCATTCAAGGGCAACACAAAAGGCCCTCAGAATTTCTTCATCATTGGGCAAACAATAAGCAAAGCAACTCAATACCAACAAGCAGTATCAACATTATCTAGCTCAGAACAAGCATACAGAGGGTCCAGTATATCAAGGCAAACTTTCAACACAAGCTACAACATTCAAAGGCAACGCGAAGAAGCCCTCGGAATTGTGATTCGTCACAGGGCAATAAGGCATCAAACATATTCAACAGGCCCACAAAAAGAAGAAGAAAAAGAAGCATACAAGGGCTATCAAGAAGAAGAGGAAAAGAAATTGCACAAAAGGTTTTCAAGTCATCATCAAACCTAAGGGCCAAAGAGACACAAATATAGAGTACCAGATCTCCTTGCAAAGCTAGCTTCATTCACGTTTCCCTCGCCGTCCGGCCCTCCACGCACCTCCGCTCCACCTCGTCTCCACCTTCAAGACAGAGGTATGAACCCATCCCCTTTCTCCTTTCACAAAAACCACAGTATTTAATTCGAATCAATAAGCAAAAAGTAAAACATATGAGATAAACTGAAACCCTAACGCGAGCGACTAAGGTTTTGTTACCTTGAACAAACACCGCTGGAGTAATCGTTGGAGGGAGAAGAGGTGGAGGCTGCACCGGTGGCTCTAGACGGAAGAGAAGCTCAGGCAAAGGCAAAGGCGAAGAAGACGAAGTGAAACGATGAACAAGCGGCGCCTCTGTCTCAACAAACCCTAAACAATTCCCTAATGAAAACAAATATCAGAAACCCTAAAATTTCGTCTCAATGTTGGGCCTAACCCGTTTCCTTTGCTTAACCCATTTCACTTCTGCTAAATTCACCCCACCCCATTTTTGTTTGTCTTTGGTTGGGCCCCCCTTAAAACCCTTTGGCCCATACTTTTGTTCATTATCTCCCCCTTTATTTCTTAATACCCCTTTTTCTATTTATTTTCTTTTAGTTTTTTCAGAATTTTATTAATTTAGTTAATTAGTAAATTTAATCAAATAGAGGTAATTTAATTAAACAAATTTTAAATAATGTGACCAATTTTTATTAAGTTTAACTTTAGGATTAATTTAGTAATTTTAGTATTCCCTTTTTTAATTAGATTTAAGTTAGTAACTTTTAAAGTTTTAATTTAGTTTAAAATTATTTAATAATTCTTAAAGTAATACTTTATATTAATACAAAATTATAAAAAAAATAGAAATTTAAGGATTAAAACATTTTATTTTTCTTTAATTAATTCTCTTGTTTTGTACATATTAAACGAAAAAATATAAAAAATGCATGTTCACGCCATTTAGTCTGTTTATTCAATCATTGTTATGGTCATATATCACTTAGCTACTTAATCATTATCTGTATAATTTTCTGTTTAATTATTTCATCTTTACTTGGTTATTCTGTTTACGTCTAAATCCAAGAGAAAAACGATTAAATTTGTTGACTTCATGTCCTCAAATCTAGTCACGCGAATATCTTCATTTCATTAAAACTTAAGGTAATTTTTCCCCAAATATTCAATTTCTTCAAAACTTATACCTTTTAAGTCAAAGCTTCGACGTTAGGTCGTCGTATCTTCAAAAACCCGTCCGTACCCCTTTTCGGCAAAAACAATTTATTTTTTAATCAAACGAACAATCTTAATAAACAGATATTTCAAAAGGTTCCTATAGAGTACTATAGATACATTGGGTGCTAATACCTTCCCATTGTATAACCAACCCCCGAACCATAGACCTCTTTTCAAAAACACCTTGTATTTTCATTACTTTTAAAAGTATTATTTTACATTGCATACTTTAGGGTTTTATTTCGCTCTTTCTCCTTTTCCCTTGGAAATAATAAAGCGCGGTGGCGACTCTTGCTTTTGTGAGACGAATTAATTAATAGTTCGATCTCCGATTTACCCCGCTACATTTTTTATCGCTACACATTCTAGTTAAAAAAGATACTGTATGCAAAAGAGCCCCTGCTCTTGGTTTGCACTATAAGCTATTTCAGGGAACACATGTTCCTGACATTGTCATGACATCTGCTGAGACATCAACTATCAAATCTCATTCCAAGAAAACTGATGTTATAGCTGTGTTGAAGGAAACCTGCAAAGAGCTTGATACAAGGAAAAGGACTCTTGAGGACCTGATTGCTAGACTAGAACAGGAGGAGATTGAAGGACAAAGAAGGGAAGGGAATGCTGATGAGGACCAGCTTAATGCTGAAGATAGTGCCTCCTCTGAAGATGACAATGCTTGAAGATCAGTGTTGTTGACAAGTTTGCTGCTGGTTCCTGTTGCTGCAAATGACTTTTGATTTTTTCTCTGTGTTTTTATTATTCCTTTTGGATGACTGTATAACTTAAAAGTACAAGTATCTTTGGCCTATTTATGGCTAAAGAAGGGGAGAAGTTTTTGTGATAATTTTGGTAGAATTAGACTTGGTAGATGTTATTAAAAAATTCTGCTGCTTTCTAATCTCTGATTGTTTAGGGGTTTTAGCCAAAAAATTGCCAAAGGGGGGAGTTTGTAAGTGTTTGGTTGTTGGCATGTTTTTTGGTAAAACCAGTTGTGTGAATGTCATGACTGATGTCATATCATTCTAGGATACAAGGTACATTCTGCAGAAAAAGAATGTCATACAGGAGCTGCTCAATATGAGTGTTTAGCTGATCATTATGCAATGATCATATTTTTTGCATTCTACCAAAATCAATAAACAGGATTCTTGTTGTCATAACCAATGTTAAGACATCCTGTACTGATCTAACATTTGTGCAGATTTGTTATTTCTGAGAATTTTCAAGAATTTGGTTTATACAGTCCAGATTAGATTCTCACGTGGACATTAGGTTAACTTTGCTTAACCCTAATCTGGTTGTTAAAGACCTATGACTAAGTCTTGAGGTTAACCCTAATTAACCCTAGCTATTTTCGTGGAAGCCTTAACTGAAGAATAGTTGCCTTTATATTCCTCATGAAGACTGTTGGTGAAGGACACTTTTTGACAGAAGATCAATAAGGGACTGTATAGTTGTAACTACTGTGAGCCAATCAATTATCATTGTGATAAGTGATTTGGAGTAGGATTTGATTGTAAGGGTTGTGTATCACTCAAAGCTTTGAAGCACGAGTGTTTGTGTTACTTGATTGAAGCTTTGAAGCAAAGTCAAGTTAGGGTTGTGTATCACTCAAAGCTTTGAAGCACGAGTGATTGTCACTTGATTAAAACTGTGAAGCAAAATCAAGTGTGTGTTCTGAAGAGTGTCTTCATAATTTCATTAATCAATTGTTTAGTATCACTGCTGTGATTGAGGGGGAGTGAGTAGGAACTCAGGTTTAAGTTGAACTTAGATTGAAGTTGCATTGGGTAGGTCTTAAGTGAAGGAGATAAACTGGTTGGTTTATTCCTGAATTAATATCTCTTATAGTGAATTTCCTCCCTGGCTTGGTAGCTCCCAGAGTAGGTGTTGTTACACACTGAACTGGGTAAACAATTGATTGTGTTCTTTACTGCTTTTAAATTTACTGTCTTGAAGAGTGTCAGATACGGTGTCATAACATTCACTGTGACATTGAGTATCTGCTGCCAGAATTTCAAAAAGGGTCATCCCAAAAGCAAGCTTATCACAACTGAAATGAACTCCCTTGACAAGCTAGAAAGAAAGTGTGGTTTATGTCGTCAGGTCGGACACAATCAAAATTTTTTTCCAACTCGGCCTACAAGCTCGACAACATAAAAATTGTATGAAAACCATCTGCATTTTTTTTAAGTTCTAAACGTATCTTTTTTTCATTAAGAGTATTTGTTACAGCAAAACATACGCAAACAACAAATAAAAGCACGATAAAACGTATAAGAAATTACGACCGTCAAAACAATTACATCTGAGTCATGCATCATCACCATTACATCTCTGTCTGTTTTGACTTCCTCCAACCAAGATTGAGTTCTTCCAGTTGCAAGCGACGTGGTTGTTCTTCTTCTCTGTATCCTTCTAATTTGTTCCCCAGCCTCGATATCTCCCTCTAGCCATCGCATCAACTCTCTCTTCAGACGCTTTATAGAGTGAATGTGCCAAAATTTTATTTTCATCGGAGGTTTGATGGCCGGGAAAATAACGTATCCATCTCTGGTGAAAATTATGGGAGATGTCATGACGCAAATAACAGAGAAAAAATAATAATAAGACAGTGTGAAGAATGATGGAGAAATGAGTGTTTTATTTATAGAAAACACAATTGTACGTAGAAGCCAAATAAAATGGCACATCCTCTCCTTTTTATAGTACATGCGTCATCTCACTTGGCTAAAATAAAGTGCATGCGCCAAGTGAGATGGCGCCTAGGACAAAAAGGTGAGTGTATGCGCCATCTCACTTGGCACCTCCATTGTGGGATTTTCTGAAACATGATTATTCGCATAATTTTTTTCAAAATATGATTATTTATATATTTTTTTCAATACTTGATTATTTCTAAAAAAAATTCCCAGAAAGAACCCACTATAATAGGGTACGCCAATGCTAATTTTCAGATATATAAAGATGACTTCATATACCAATTTAATTATGTGTCTTATTTAAATGGCGGTGTTTTGAACTGAAAGAGTTAAAAATAAAAAATATTGTTAATTTTACCACGAAGGTTGAGTGTATGAAATATGAAATAAACAAAAAAATATTATGTAATCAATATGAAATAAACAATTTAGTTAACCGATAGAAAATCTAATTAAACAATAAAATATAAAATAATTTAAATATATTTATTTATGAAAAAATAGAAAATACACCGATGATATTGTAAATTTTGAGATATGTATCACAATAAACAACATATATTCTGTCATATATATTAATAATTTAAAATAAATTTTATGATTTGATAGATTAATGATTTCTTATTAAATAATTGTAGAAATTTTTTTTACACCAATAATACTCGTTAATTAAATTCATTAATTAAAAAAATAATGAAATATACCGATAATATAAAATAAAATAGACTAATAAAAAAATAACCACTTATTATGTCATTTAAATAATTCTAAAATATTATTAGTTGACCATGTAAAATTACTTTAAATACATCTTTTTTTTTTTTTTTCTTAATTAAACTAATACACGATATTTATGGCGGAGACATCTTTTGCAATCGTATGAAATGAAATAAAAAAATTAAAAAAAAAAATTAACCGGAATCGAAATTGATGGAGAAGAAGAAAACATGATAACCATAAACGAAACTGTGTCCACGTTACTCCTCTTGTCTCAACTCTGAACTAACCTTCATCGTCCATGGCGGTTTCGGGTTTGAGAACTGGCGCTTTACCGTTAATTCACCATCACCGTCTTCGTTCACCATTGGCATCTCCTTCCTTCGAGAAGCTCAATAAGTCCAAGAGATTCACTCTCTTTGCTCGCTATGCTCAAACACAGGACCTTTTCTCATCTCGTCGAATCCAAGGTTTTTTCTTTCAATTCCCTCAGGCAATTGTTATTATTACAAAGTAAATGTTCAGACAATTGTTTCATAGTTCGTAATGAAAAATATGATAAATGTTTTCTTACACCAGTGATAGTGTTAAATTAATTACTTTGGACGTGGAATGGTTTGGCTTTTTTGTGCTGAAATGCATGTAATTTGTGTGATTTGTTATGTCAGATAGTATTGAAAAGCTGCCCAAGCTTGTGGAGGACATTGTCCAGACATCTGTAGAGACGGGTCCTAGGGGTGCTCTTAGGTTGGTTCAAGGTGTTCAAGCTTTCCTTGGGGTTGGTCAAGAGTGGTTAACCGATGCATCAAAGGTAAACTGACATTTGTGAAGCACATCTTGGTATGTTATGTAGCACCAACGCTTGTGATTACGTTTAATTTTTTTATTTTTTCAAATTGTTACCAGTGTCGCCGTGTTAGTGTTGGGGTCGTATTTGGGGTGTCCGTGCTTCATACTATGACATGTAGTGTTGTTAAATAGCAGCTATACCGTAGCACAAACGGTTATTGTTCTGTGATATGCTATTTAGTACAAAATATTAAACATAAGCTATAATACTATTGTGTAGTGGAATTCAAACAACTTGCTATTTACAACACTTATGGTAAGGAAGGATTATTTTAAAATGTATAGGTCTGAGATATCTTGCTGGTGTATACATTGCTAACCTTTGTCTTTGTCAATGAAAATAAAAAATTGCATCTGTTCCTCATTCCTTTAGAATAGTAGTTTGTGTCTTCTATTTTTCTCTCAACATTTTTTTTCATAAAAAAAAGGCAGAATTGTTTAGCTTTCTTTCATTTTTTTGCAGTCAACAAATCCATCTGCTGGGTTACCGAAAGAATTGCAACTTGGCTTACTGTCCCCCTTTTACTTGAGGAGGTTGTTTGAACGCCTCGGGGCAACCTACATCAAATTAGGACAGGTATAAGTGGGTACCGTTCCTTTCTCCTCACTCCTCTCAGTTTATGTTTTGTAATTGTTAAAGTTACAGGGTTTTATGTAAGGAGGGAGGGAAAAAATATTAATGACCTCAAATTCTGTTATGATTTCTTACACAAAAGACTAGGCACCAACCATCTTTATGAAATATAAAGAAACGTGGAAACTAATTCTAAGAGTTAAGGTTTAATATATAATAATTGAACTTTATGACTGGAGCCTTTGTACCAATGGTTATTTTTGGTTTCTGTCTGGTAGTTCATAGCGTCCGCACCAACACTGTTTCCAGCTGAGTATGTACAAGAATTTCAGAACTGTTTTGATAGAGCTCCTCCAGTTTCTTTTGAGGAAATTCAAGCAATATTGCGCAAGGAATTAGGAAGACCAATAGAAAGTGTTTACGAATATGTCGACCCAACACCCCTTGCTTCTGCATCTATAGCACAGGTATATTGTGTACACCTGTCTCTTTCAATAACATTTTATTAAACTTACAGTGTTAATGCCATTGTTGTATTACATATAGGTTCATGGTGCAAGGCTAAAAGGCTCACAAGAGGATGTGGTTATAAAGGTCTTAAAACCAGGAATAGAGGACATATTACTGGCGGATCTTAATTTTGTTTATGTTGTTGCTCGGATATTGGAGTTCCTGAATCCTGAAATAAGTCGGACATCACTGGTATAAGAAATATGGACACACTTACTTCTACATGAATACTCTTGCTACAAATACAATATAAAAATAATGCTTCTTTTATGTCATTTTTTCACTGCCAATGAAATTTTTTACTAGGTTACATTCATTATCCTTTTTATTAAATTCATTTTCTTTCTTGTTTCTTATATCGTTAAGGATGCTTAAAACTTCTTTATTTCTATTCTTCTGTTATTAGTTTTGTAGTCAACAACTACACCACTGAATGAGATTGGCTACACGGATCAATCAATGTCATCAAATTGTTTCATGTATTAGGTTTAGAGATAGATAGACTATTAACCTCTAAATATATAAAGTTCCTTTTGATGCTCATTTGGGTAAGCAACTTAATTAGGCACTTATTTAATGAGGTTATTGTGTAAGTGTTTATGTATAATCTATTCTGTCATTGAAATGAATTAAGAGTGAAGTTCATATAAGCTCTGCATAAGCTGTTTTTGGAAGCAATTATGGGGGCTTAGGGTCATATCATAACCTGTGTTCATAAGCTCTTCCAAACACTTACACAAGTGCTTCATTTCTTGTAACACGTGTTTCGTTTTAGTAGGTTGGTATTGTAAAGGACATACGAGAGTCTATGCTTGAAGAAGTTGACTTTTACAAGGAGGCTGCAAATGTTGAGGCTTTCAGGAGATATTTAGAAGCAACAGGACTCACTGGACAAGCAACAGCTCCAAAAGTGTATAAAAACTGTAGTACAAAGCAAGTTTTAACCATGCAAAGACTATATGGAGTTCCTCTTACTGACCTTGACTCCATTAGTTCATTAGTTACTAGCCCGGAAACAAGTGTTATAACTGCTCTCAATGTGTGGTATGACTCCAAATTTCCCTTTGCAGTTTACCTCTGTGCCTTCCTCTTTTAACATGATAATGTATCTTGGTATAAATACTGCTGCAGGTTTGGAAGTTTGCTTGCATGTGAATCTTTTCATGCAGATGTGCATGCTGGAAATTTGTGGCTTCTACGTGATGGCCGTATTGGATTTCTTGACTTTGGTATGCTTTTTCGTCCTTGTGCGCAGTTTACAGTTGGCTATACTTGTGTTGTATATCGTTTTGATGTATTTTAGTCATCTGTTAACTTGCCAAGGTCTCAGAGTTGTCTATACATTTTATTTCGAATTTATCATCCCTTTGCAAACTCTAATCATTGATATTTCTTTGTTCTTTTACAAACTATGCCTTTTCTCTTCTAAATGACCACACATTTTGTATAGATATTATGTACATTTACAATCTATATTGATATTCTAAAAACAAAATTCAATCTACAGGAATTGTTGGTCGCATATCTCCCAAAACCTGGGCTGCTATGGAAGTCTTCTTAGGATCGATTGCCATTGAAGATTATGACTCAATGGCATCTTCCTTAATTCAAATGGGTGCTACAAGCAACGATGTAAATGCTAATGCCTTTTCCAGAGATTTGGAGAAAGTGTTTTCATCAATTAAGGCAAGTGTCCTGTATCACACATAAACTCACTTGTCAGTTATATGTGTGACAACGACCTCGTAGGTCAATGTTTACGTGTCTGCTAATATGGGAAGAATTTTTCAGCTTTGTACATTTAGTTAACCCAAACCCATTTGGAGTTATTGCTTACATTCTGCATTTGTGCCTGCTATTCAAGTGCAGGAGTTGGACACTGAAGTAGTTGTAGCAGCTAGAAGTGGAACAGCCAGAAATCCAGCTGCTATCTCTGCTAATGTAGTTGTCGATGAGAGGCAGATGAATGCACTATTCCTTGATGTGGTAAGATATTTTAGATTGTGCTAACTGGAATGTTAATTTGTTCGATGAAGGGTAGTTATTATGTAGTACTTATGCGGTCTTTGTACTCCACAGGTTCGGGTTAGTGAATCTTATGGATTAAAGTTTCCTCGAGAATTTGCGCTTCTCCTGAAGCAGCTCTTGTATTTTGACCGGTACACGCGGTTGCTGGCTCCCAATTTGAACATGCTTCAGGATCAGAGGATTTCTATTGCCTCCAACAGAAGAAGCAACTATAGAGAAATTTAATAATAAGTCAGTATGTAAGAGTACAAGAAATATATATGTACCTTATTTTAGCTCAAAAGATTTTATCTGTATTGTTGTTACTTTTGTATATATAAATGAAATAAGCCATTGTTGTAGTAAGCTTGACTCATTTGGGATACAATAAATTTTCAATAAACACAAATAGTTACATCCATATACACCAGAATCACATTTATACAAGTATTATATTTTCCACATATGTTTCCAAAACAGTAAGAAAGTTGAATAACAAAATACACTATCATGAGCAATATGTCACTGCTATATTGCCCTTGTTCAAAACGCCATATAGTTATATTATAAAAAATAAATTACATCACTGACTCGATGCTTCATCACTATATCTCAAATTTGAATAAAGAATTCCTTTCTTGACATTCCCAGCTTCAAGTTAGATTCAACAAATTCAATTTTCAGCTCTGTTGGAAATTAATATTCTCCATTGAGCATAGCATTTTTTCCTTCAACAGAGGATGAAGCACCTCTTATCACTAGACTTGGAGAGGAATAACCCATCAGTTGATGAAGTGCTGAAGGTTTTGGCTGTGACTGTTGTTCCTCTATTTCTGATGATTTATAAGATGGAGTCTTACTTGTGCTAGGTCCTCTAGAAGTGATTTTCTCCTTCGCTGTTATAGCTTCATTGGTAGTGGGAGAGACTCTTGGATTAATGCGTGTAACATCATGCGAGTGATTAAACGGTGCAACAGAAACAGGATCTCCTTCTGTGGAGTAGCTTTTACTTACAGAACGGCCATAATCATCGGAATATGATACAGGGTCTGCAGCATGAGGATTGAAGCCATTTATCAGCTTGTTCTGTACATCGAGTTCACTTGATGGCGGTCCAACAGTGTTTCGAGCATAAGAAACTATATGAGTCCTATTCTGTAGAGAAAATTTAAGCACCTCTTGACATGCGCCACATTTGAGCTTATGACATACTCTTTCGAAAAGAAGAAAATCTGCAGGAAGTTGCAGAAGATTTAAGCATTTAAGACAAGTCAGAAATGGCGCTCCACCTGCTACTGGCCGGTAATGCCGCTTAGTAACATTTGGTTTTTCCCTTGTATAGTTCATCTCGGGGGCCCTGTATCTCTGATCACAAGATTTTGTTTCACGGCCGTGTATATGTTTGGTCATTAACCGTTGTGGACTTGAGGGATAAGAATGCTGAGACAAGACACGGCTATGCGCTGGATGGGGCCTATAAAGATCTTCACGCTGATAAGGAAAACACGGAGGAAAATTTCCCAAGCGTTGCTGTTCTTGAGGATAGCAATTGAAACTTGGATGATCAACATAGCGTGCATTGCCTGGTATCCCTGGAAAATCATGCCGCCTTTGGTGTTCGTTGAAGCCATGATTGTAGCTTGAATTTGCATCCTCACTACGGTAATCCAAACCATGATAAAATCTTTCTTCATGAAAATCGTGGCTTTGGTATGAAGAAATACGATTTACCACGGATGGTCTTTCATTTCTTTCCATGTCTGCATGTCTGGTTCTGTTGAGCTGATCCTGCAATTTATAAACCATTCTCAACAGTTTCATCTTCTCCTGATCAGGGTCCTCAACAGAGTCAGGTGAAACATAGCTTGAACTGAGGTAGAGTTCCTCGTATATTTGATTCGACGGACTGCCACTTTCGTAGCCTGATTGGGAAAAACTTCCATGGAGAGGCATTTTGAACGGAAACTCGTCTCTTTTTGTTCTCATCCGATGTGCATGATCATGTCTTGTCGTCTCCAATACCTCATTTTGATATTGTGTTTGAACGTCTTTGTACACCATGCTATTAACAATGCCTTTTCCCTTTCTGGAGCCTCCATCAAAAGAATATAAATTTTGACCGAGGGACCGCTCGTCCGTCCCATCATTAGAAGAGACACTGCCATCATAAGCACGAGAACTTCTTGTGGTTGGAGACTTAGTCAATTCTCCCAGTGAACCGCTAATCTTCAAACCAAGATTGTTGACTTCTGTGTAGTCAAATGTATCTGCAGACATTACACGGTCAAAGCTATGGCGGATATTTTCAGGAGAAGATGCATGATTATCAGATGTACCTACTTTACGTTCACGAGGAGAAATGCATAAAATGCTTATTTTTTCAGACTCAATGTACTCAGTACTCAACCTTTCAGCAGTAGTTGCATTTCCACCAGTGTTCTCTTCTGTTCTTTGTAATAACAAGTTTTCACTATTTAATTCTTCCGACTTATCGATCCCATCAACATCTGTTGCTAGGCTTTCACCTACTAGAGCCAATTTCTCATTATTGATACATTGTTCATTCGACCCAAAAATTAACCCCTGGTCTTCTCTTTGTGACAAGTTTCCGTTATTTAACTCTCCTGCCACTTCTAAATCACTTTCACCGATGTCTGCTTCAGACTTCGCGCCTACTAGATCTGATATCTCATCACTTGCATCTTCTCTATCCAACACACTAATGAATTGATTTCCTGCTTCTTCTAACGGCAAGTTTCCATTACTTTGCTCTTCTTCTTCTAGTTTCAAGTTAGTCTCATTTTCCTTTTCTACTGAATTGTCTTCCATCGATTCGGCTGAGGCCTCAATATCACATTGTGGAACCTCATTTGAACAACCGTTGTTGGATGCCGTATGCCTTCTGATATCTGATAACTTATTGATATCCATCGCGTTTTTCGGTTCTTCACCTGGTAACTTCAACGGTCCAATCTCTTCTTCGTCGCATTCACCGATTTCAATTTGACTCCTTTTACTATTTCCATCCGATGAACATTCTCCTGAGGAAGGGTTAGTTTCTTTTTCCCTCAAACCATTCTCCTGAGAGATAAGTGGTTGCTCTTCATTGTATTCACCATTTTCAATTTGACCCCTTTCAGTATTTCCCTCCGAAGAACGTTTTTCCGAGGAAGAAAAATAAGCTGTTTCCCTTAAACCATTCTCTTGAGTAGAAACCGGCTGCTCTCCATTGCCCTCATTATTTTCGAATCGACCCCTTCCTTCATTTCCCTCTGAAGAACTATCTGCAGAGGAAAAACTGGTTGATTTTTCCCTCAAAACATTCTCGTGAGGACTAAGATCCGATGCATTTCGAGGAGCTGCATCAATCTCATTTGGGCTGGATTCTGAGTTTGAAGCTTTACTTTTTCTCTTAGCTGCATCAAGCACAAAGAAGTTATTCCAGCAACAATTTCAAAAACTATAAGAGACTTAAGTATAGAATCAGTATCCTCATTTGTAAGTAAAAGATTTCATGTTTCCAAAGAGAACGAAACTTTAAAACAGTATTTACAACCGCGGATGGTAGAAAATAGCTGTTTGTTCAAATTCCGCTACGTTATAGTGGTATAGCCACTATTTGACAACAGTTTGTACCAAACCGCGCATCGTTGAACAATGGCGGGTTGTAGAATTTCCACTATGCTATAGCACTATAGCTGCTATTTGACAATACTGCTTTAAAAGTAAGAACATAAACAATAATGAGATTTTTAACCTTGAAGAGTCGTGCCACATCCACCGCACTTGTACACATCCAAATTCGGAGCCTCTTGAAGCAGCTGCCAGCATTTAGGACATAATACGAATCGAGGTTTGGGAACTGACTCAGTAGGCATTCTTACTCCAGCTTTGTAACTAATAATAGTTCAAAAACTGGATTTTGCACGAAAGATCTCAAACCGAAATTCCTATTTCATCCATAAAATCTTCTATCTGGAAAAGAAAATGAAACAAAGCTCACCCATGCTTTCACTGCCTGCAAGACCGAAGTTTTAACTTATAATCATGAAAACAATTATCTTTTTCGAAAAGAGTATGACATTCAAGGAAATGAAACTACAAGACAAGGTTTTAAAAAACGGTCTAATATCACGAAAACGGCCGCGACAAAACCCAATACCCATACAGTTATTCACCCTTTTTATGATAAATACCAAATATGACGACAGTAGTCAGTGTCACAACTGTGCTGACCGAAATCGCAGAAGCCTTATTATAAACCTTGCTAATGTAAGATGCATGAAATCAACACAACTACAGATGATAAAAACCTTAATTTAGTAAAATTCAGATGCCACTGCTATGAAAAGAGATACAAACTAATGAAGTAAACTTTCTGAAACAAGAAACACTCTTCAAAAGAAACAACTTCCAATTTTGGAAACAAATCTATAATTCTCAAAACTCATCAACCACATGCTCTACTAAGGTACTTCCATTTAAGAACTATATAAAAACATTAGGTCCCAACAAAATAAGTTCATACCCATCAAGTGAAAACACCTTAAAAAGAAAAAACATACAATAACATGCAAAACCCACAAAGGAAAAAGATAAACAATTCTTCATTTATAAAAAAAAAAGATTTTTTTTACAAGAAAAGAAGAAGACATTCACACGAACAACTACCTATATTCACATGAACAACTACCTTAATTCACATGTAAGATCTGATAAGAAGGAGAGAGAAAGAGAAGAGAATTAAGGAACCTGGTGAGAGAAAATCGAGAAAGTGGAGTTGAGACAAAAATGAGAAATCTTTTCTTTTCTTGGCCGCAAACAAAGGTTAAGAGAGGGACAGACACAGTTTCATAGTACTTTCTTGTTTGTTTATTTGTGTTTTTTTATGTACTAATGTTTGGGAAGTGGTTTTGGTCAACTCTGACAAACAATAAGAAAATGGATCTTGTGTTTCTTTCTTCAACATCAATTCTATCTATCTCATTCTCATGCTCCACTGTCCTATTCTCTATCTTAATCTCTATATCTCTGTGTTGTTTCTTGTTGTTGAATGGTTGTGTTTGTGTTTTTTTTCTTTCTTTGTTTGGTTTTAGGAGATAAAGGAAAAAGGGTAATAAAGTGGTGGAATCAATTGAAGGAACAAGGAAACAAGTGTACAAACAACGGTTTTAGAGTCGGTACTTTTCTCCATTAAAAGCGCAACCTACTCAATGTTGACGTGGTTTTGGTAGTTCCTTACCATTTGACTTTTATTACTTTACTTGTTCAAACTTCAAACATTATTTTATTATTATGCTTTATTCAAACTAATAAAAACAAATTAACCTATTTGCAATTTTTAAGCAAACGATAAGAATCCTTTCTATTTATTTGGTGAAATAATCTATTCCAATTATCATAAATTTTAGTTGATTGCAAGCTAGAGAAAAAGAATCTAAAATACCCATGCCTCATTAATAATATACTCAAAGCGTGGTAATAGAATGGAGGAGTTCAACTAGTGCGTAATGAAGATTGACATGTCTCGGAATTTCTCGCATTTCTTGACGAATTCTATATTGTCTTTTATTAAAGTAGATTAATAATAGTCCGCCCTCAACAGCTTTTAGGTTCGTCTTCCAATGTTGTAGATCTATGTATTTGTAAGTATAATTAAGAAGTGATCCAAGAGAGTAAAGCTTATGGATAATAAGATACAAGTCAAATCAGTAGTTGTTTAATTTTGATGATGACAACACTTGAAGTCAAGTAATTGTTAAAGTTAACTCAAGCGGTCAAAGATGCACAAAATTATTGATCAAGCTATCCTCTCGAATAAGGTTAAAGACATTTGTTTAAAGTCAATACTGTAGTTTAACGACAGTCAAGTGAAGACTTAGAGTTTATGATCATCGGTGGTTTAAACTTTCAACATCTATATGATGGTAACTAACATTGAAATATCTCAAGCATCATCAAGAGGACTCAAGATTTTTGCGTGATTCTAAAATCAAAGATAATGATGTAAAGACTTGAAGCTTTAGAGTGTGAAAGAGAAAAAGTGTAAAAGTTCGTCTAATCGTGTATGTTTGAGTGATCAGTGTCTTGTAAAGACACAAGGAAATTTCAGGAACTATTATGGAAAATCACACACGCTCAACACATTGAGAAACCTCTCATTTTTATCGATTATTGACATTGTATAATCCATTAGCCTAATTGATTATGTCATTTACTTGGCACATGGATTGTTTACGATACAATTTCTTAGCCTATAAAGAGAGAGCATATCTATCATTTCAAAACATTCAGAAAATGTGATAAATTTCTCTTTTTATTTCTGTCATCACGTATCTAAACCATTATTATTCTCTCACATATTTTAGTCATAATGCTTTGAGAGTGTTCTAGAGTCTAAGTGAGGATATTGTTCTGGGTGAGGATATAATTGTAAATTTATCAAGAATAATTTTTTTTCTTTAGTAAGGAAGAAGTGATTTTTTGGTTGGGAGCTAAACCACTTAAAAAGCTCTTATTTGTATTTGGGAGATTAGTCTTAGTGTCCATTTGGTTCGTGAGTTCAGCCATTAAAAAAACTCTCTTTTGATTTGTGAAGATCAACAAGTAAAAATCTCCACAACGGTTCTTGAGCTCAGTCTAGGTAAAAATTCTATTGGTTTGAGATTAGCCCGGTGGAAAAATCTCTATTAATTCGAGATCGGCCTAGTGGTAAAAATAATTTGGTTCGAGATTAGTCTAGTGGTAAAATCTCTCTTAATTTTTGAGTTCAGCTCGATCTAAAAACTCAGTAGGTTTGAGATCATCCAAGTATAAATCTCAATTCAGTTTATGGTCAACCCGTATAAAACGTCAGTTCGGTTTGGAAGATAGCCAATTCAAAACTCTTGTTTGATTTGAGATCAACCTGTGTAGAATCTCCATTTGGTGTGAAGACTAACTGTTTCATCCCTTGTTCAACATTTGGTGTAAATCCTAACTACTTCATTCATTGTTCATTGTTTGGTTAGAAGTTAGCCTAAAACTTCATTTCCTTATAAAAGGGAGTTCATGGGCATAACATTCTAAAGCTCTCAAGATTTAGTGGATACTCTCAAGATAGATTCTTGGGGAGAGGAATAGAACACTTTATTAGATCAAACCTCTATAAATCTATGATATCATTTATATTTCCTTATCTCTTTTTGTTCTGGACTAGCCCGACAACTTGAATTGGCCCAGTCTAGACCTTTCCTTTGGTATGGCCCGAACGTCTATGATCTGAACCGCCTGTTATCCGCCGGGCAATATCAACCCTTTTCCCTCACAAGCCAGCACCGGCCTAGGATGATTGATAAGCATCCTCTCATCCTGCCCGGCATTAAAGTCGTACAGGCCACCGAGAACCGACCAGAGAGATGCTCGTAATTGGCCCCCTCCTCAGAATCAACGGCTAGTTACGGGCACATTTGCCCAGTTTGATCAAGTCTTGGCAGTTACTTGATTTTATGGACCCATATATCTAGGCGCGAAATCAGGAACCAATGGTCATGCGCCAGGGGAATTATATAAACCCTCACACCTATGAGAGCCATGTATCGAATATTCACTATTCACCACCAATACCTTAATACTTTGCTTGTATATCCTTGTTCACACTTTTACTTAACCGTCAGAGTGTCTTGCAGGTACAACCCCTTTTTTTCCTCCTCGACATCAAAACTCGACTACCGATCATCTTCCGGCCACTCTACAGGTTCTGATCAACCGATAAGATCAGTGGCGCCGTCTATGGAAAACTGCTCTCCCCGTCTTTCTTTCCTCGAAACTTACAGATCAAAGCAACTTTTCAAGATTCCTCTCATTAATCATGGCCGACCATGATGATCTCCATCTTCCCAGAAAGACTATTCTTTCCCATGCTCACAAAACCGACGGAAGTCGGGAGCATCCTCACCTCGAGGACAACCTGGGTTTCTGAGACGGACAGTCTGTGTCTCCAGATTCAACTGACGCCTGACATGGCGACGACCAATTCTTGAATAAGGGACGCCCCAAGAATACCACTGAGGAACTTCTAGACATATTGCAACCAGTTCCCATCCCTCTCAACACTGATCCGGCCATGGCAGCATTGCTCGCTACTATCAATCAGACCAATACCCTCATCCTACAACAAAATAAAAGGATAAGGGCCTGGGAGAACATGCGATTAAGATCTCCTCCACGGAGAACCCAACGACGAAACTCCCCCAGTATATCACCACCTAGGCGTGGCCCACCACCAAGAAAGGAGAGGCACGACGTTTATTTCTTCAAGAAAAGCAACCACACACCTCTTGCGAGAGATCAAGACTCCCCTTCATTCAAGAAGAGGAAGAAGAACCGACAAATTGACCGCGCTCGATTGCCTTCACCCGAACCAAAATACAAACAGAGGAACTCCTTCCCCTGACGGGACCGTGACGATCGACATGGTAAAAACTATCACTCCCCCTCTCCATCTGCCGCGGATAGTGAGGATGACGAGCCCCGTGGCCCGCTACCGAGGGAGATTACAGAGGCCCCATCCCTGTCGGCCTGGATAAGCCACCTCCATTGGGAACCTATGATGGAACAACAGACCCTGACGAACACATCGAGAACACTGACGCCCTCCTCGACTACCGAGGAGTCAGAGAGGCCATCAAATGCAGACTATTCCCAACTACTCTCAGGAAGGGGGCGATGTCTTGGTACAAAAGCCTCCCCGATGAATCCATCACCTCCTGGAAACAACTCAGGAGGATATTTTCGAGGCACTTCACCGCCTCCCGTCGACACTCGAAATCAGAGGCTTTGCTCGAAGCGATCATCCAGGGTAGAGATGAGTCTCTGTGGGCGTACATTGAACGCTTCAACAAGGAAGCAGTCTAGGTCTTAACAACCAACAACATGAAGAAATATCTCCTCGAGCGCGGGCTCCGTCCCCGCAGTGACTTTGCCAAAGCTGTAGGCATTGAGACGCCATCCATGCTCAACTCCCCCCTCCTCAAGGCCCAGGCGTACATACAGTACGAGGAGAAGGAAGCGGCCAACAACGCTAGGGAATCAAGGCACAAAGAGAGTACCAAGTCCTCAAAGAACGATGAGCCGTCGACATCCTGTCGGGGAAAAAAGAAACGAGAAGACAAGTACCATGATTCCAAGGACTACAAAGGGCCAGCCGGTCGTTTCCACGACTACACCCCTCTGACAACCTCAAGGGAGCATATTCTTTATGAATGTGCCAATTCTAAATTTAAGCAAGTCGAGGTGCACTTCCCCCGACAAACACCGTACAAACTGGGAATCGACAAGAGCAAATATTGCATGTTCCACAAAAGTCTCGGGTATAACACTAAGGATTACATTCATCTCAAGGATACAATCTAAATAATGATTAGAGACGGACACCTCAAGCAGTATAAAAATAAGGAGGGCGCCCGCGAGGAAGCACCAGAAATGAAAAACGTCGAGGAAGGGAAGAAGTCCCTCGATCTCGACACTATTCTGGTCGCCATGAGCATCTCACAGTCGAAAGATTTCTATTATTCGGACATGGATAACGTCCCCCTGTACTTCTCCTTCCATAGTCATTGGGAATCTTTCCTTGCAGCCATGGTCATCTCCGACGGAGGATTCAACAGGCACACAATTGAGTCGGTAAAGAGGAGATTCGACCAGCTCATCGAAGCCAACTCAGATATGGATGCCACGCTCGACAAATTCCGAAGAGGCTCTCATCCCCTCACCTTCTAAAGAGAGGAATTGTCGGGCGGAGCCTCTAATTCGACCATCCCACTACTCGTGAGATCTCGCATGACGAATTTTGATGTGTGATGCATATTGGTCGACCAAGGCAACTCAATGGACATCATGTACGCCCAGCTGTTCACCACTTTGTAGCTGAATGAGAGCCATCTGACCTCGTACGTGGGATCAGATCTCCAGGGTTTCAATGGAGCCAACACGAAACCCTGGGGATATGTCGAGCTGATCGTTACCTTCGGAAGGGGGGTAACGGCCAGAGCCATCAAGACCCAATTCTTAGTGGTAGATTACCCATCTCTCTACCAGTGCATCTTCGGGAGACCCACTCTCGCTGAACTCATCGCGGTTCCCTCTACCGTGCATCTCAAATGAAGTACTACACTGTCGAAGGCTTGGTCGCCACCCTCCACGAGAACATCCAAGCAGCAAGAAGATGTTTTAAAGCTTAATCTAAGGGCTTCAGTTCCATCAGCGTTCAACCTCGAACGACCACCGGAGCCACATTTCCCTCCAGCTCGAGGAACTCAAGTCGCTGCCGAGGGTCGACACCATTGACCTCGATAACCGCTTTTCCAAGGAGGATCGTGTCGAGCAAAGAAGGAGAGGAAATGAGCCTATAGTCGAAGGCGAAGGTTCGACCCCCTCTGCTGATCGCGACGAACTCTCGAGTCACACACGACCAATCTTGGACGAAGACTTCGAGCTAGTTCCCCTCGGAGAAGATCCCGCCAAAGGAGTGAATATTTGAGCAGACCTCCCCGACCTGGAAAAAAGGCAACTCAAAGCTTGCCTAAGGGAGAATGTTAATATGTTCGCCTGGAGTGTGGCTGAGATGCCCGGGTTAGATCCAAAAGTTTCATGACATCACTTGACTATAGATCCTGCTCTCAAGGAGGTCGCGCAGCGCAGAAGAAAGCAATTGTTCAAGAAAGCGAAGGCTTTAGAACTAGTTGTAAAAGACCTCCTAGAGGCACATTTTATTTCTGAAGATCAGTACACAACCTGTCTCTCAAGTATAGTTCTTATGAAAGAATAAATGGAAAATGGCGCATGTGTATTGATTATACTGATCTCAATCGGTCTTGCCCGAAAGATGCTTATCCCCTCCCTAATATTGACAAACTGGTCAATAACTCGGCCGGTTTCAAATTGCTATCATTTATGAATGCATACTATGGTTACAACCAGATCCCAATGGAGAAAATAAACAAAAAATACACCGCTTTCATGACTGAGTCGGGCAACTATTACTACAATGTAATACCCTTCGGCCTGAAAAATGCAGACGCTACTTATCAGCGCATGAAGAACAAAGCTTTTTGCAATGAGATAAGCGACATGCTCGAAATCTATATGGATGACATGATCGTCAAGTCCACCAAAGATCTCGACCATGCCGCCCACTTAAAGAAAGTGTTCGAGCAGACTCGAAAGTGTCAGATACGATTCAACCCAGAAAAATATACCTTTAGTGTACGAACAGGAAAGTTCCTCGAATTCTACCTAAAGGAATGAGGCATTGAGGCAAACCCCGACAAATGTCAGGAATTTTCCGAATTTCTGACGCCCACCTTGAAAAAGTCCATCCAAATCTTAAGCGGCATGCTCACTTCCCTCTCTTGATTCGTGGCAAAATCCGCCCAGCACGCGCTTCCCTTGTTCAAACTCTTGTGCAAGGAAGCTGCCTTCTAGTGGACGCCCGAATGCGAGCAAGCCCTCATTAATTTAAAACGAGCACTATCACATCTGCCCTTCCTTTCTTGGCCCGAGAAAGACAAGGTCCTCTGCCTCTATCTGACCGTCTCCTCCGAGGCAATAAGCGCGACACTGATTAGAGAAATTCTAGAAGGACAAAGGCCAATTTACTTCACGAGCAAGGCCCTGCAGGGCCTAGAGGCAAGATATCAAAAATCGAAAAAGTAGCTCTAGCCCTTTTTAACGCAGCGAGGAGACTCAGACACTACTTCCTAGCCCACACCATAGTCGTCCGAATAGATCAACCAATAAAGCAGCTGCTCGGAAGGCCATACATGGTCGGCAGAATGTTGAAATGGTCCTTGGAGCTCTATGAATTTGACATCTAATACAAGAGCAGCAAAGCCCTTAAACTCCGGCCTTGGCCGACTTCGTAGCTAAAATGACCTCGCCCGCAGATCCCGACAAATCACATTGCTAGACGATCTTCATCGACGACGCCTCCAGTTTGGCTGGAAGCGACGCGGGTATCATTATGGAAAACAAGGAAGGAACCCTGATCGTGGTCTCCTTCTCTCTATCTTTCTCGGCCTCCAACAATCAGACAGAATACGAGGCACTCCTCACAGGCTTGCGACTGGCTGAAGATCTGGGAGCTGAGAAAGTAAAGATCTTCACCAACTCTCAGTTGGTCGCTTCTTAAGTCTGAGCCGAATATCAGGTCAAAAACGACCAACCCGTTGAATATTGGGCCCTGGTCCAGGAGAGGAAAAAGAAATTTAAGTCTATGGACGTGCAGCATGTTCCCCGCGAGCATAACGCCCACGAATATATCCTATCTAAACTGGCAAGCACGAAGAGGAAATGGGGGAATAAGTCGGTAATACAAGAAATCCTTCCTCGACCAAGCACCCAGAAGCCATCCTCTACCTTAGAAGTGTTCGCCATTGGGGACAACGATTTTGGATGACCCCCGTACACGATTACCTTACCAAGGGAAAACTCCTTGATGACCCGAAAGAAGCAGCCACTGTCAGGCGAAGAGCTTGCTCGTACGTTTTGGTCGAGGGTAAACTTTACAGGAGGGGATTTTCCATTCCCCTTATCAAATGCATCGACCGAAGTGGGGCAGAGCGTGTCTTGCTCGAAATCCACGAGGGCATTGGCGGCCAACATCTAGGCGGGAGATCCCTCGCGAGAAAAGATTTGCGAGCAGGATATTATTGGCCCACCATGCAGCACGACGCGAAAGAGCACGTAAAAATGCTATAAATGCGACGACATGAAAACATGCATTTAGCTCCACCTAACAAGCTTAAATCCCTCCCCTGTCCCTGGCCCTTCACCTGGTGGAGATTGATCTCCTTGGTCCACTCATGGTCGGAACCAATCAGAACAAATATCTAATCGTAGTGGTCGACTACTTCACCAAGTGGGTAGAAGCCGAAGCTTTGGCCTAAATCACCTCCTAAAATGTCCTTCGCTTCTATAAAATAAATATCCTCGCTCATTTTGACATCCCACAAGAGATAGTCACTGACAATGGGACTTAGTTCACATGCCACACCTCTCAGGAATTCGTCACCAAACAGGGCACCACCCAACACTTTGCCTCTGTCGAGCATCCCCAGACAAACTGCCAAGCTGAATCTGCAAACAGAGTAATACTCATGGGCCTCAATCGAATATTGTACGAAACCAAGAAAAGATGGGTCGAGGAGTTACACAGTGTACTCTGGGAATACCGAACAACTGAGCATTCGTTAATCGGGGAGACCCCTTTCTGACTAGCTTACAGGATGAAGGTCGTTATTCCTGTAGAGATCGAAGAACCTTCCAGGAAAACTGAGGCTCCTCTAGACGAGAAGATGAATGACGTCGCCCTTCAGGAGGAATTAGATCCGGTAGAAGAAATCAGAATGGGAGCGGCCTTACGAGAGGCCTCGCTCAAACAAAAGATAGCCATGTGCTACGATGCTAAAGTCATACGATGAGAGTTCGAGGTCGGCAGCCTTGTCTTGAAGAAAAATCACAAAGAATCTCACATGGGCAAGCTCACAACAAACTGGGAAGGTCCCCACCGTGTCTATGCGAAAATGGGGACTTGAGCGTATTACTTAGAAAACTTACAAGGGAAACATCTCGTTCGATCATGGAACGCTGAAAAGCTAAAGCAATATTACAGTTAAAGACACTGACCAGTCAGCGAGTTTGGTCGACAAGACAAAGTCACCCAGGTCCGACCACGTGTGCATGCCTAGGCACACGCATAGCACCCAAAACATTTATAAGGGGCGAAGCTCAGCTCTTATAACGAGCGCACCTTCAGCCCGACATGAATAACTCAATCGAGCTCCATAGTCCTCGTGCCACGATGATAGAACGCCCGACTCTCAACGAGAAGTTCACGCTGCCGAACCCGGGTCCCTTGAAATGAGACCTAGGTTCCGGCCCATGCCCGATATTCACCATGGTCGTTTGATCAGTTTCCCCATACTGATGAACATACTAAACGATCAAATCCTTGCTATAAACTCTTAGCAAAATAAAAAATGTCCTAAACGGGCAAGTTTATCAACAAACATGCAAACACACAAGTTAAATATTCAAAACAAACGACCATTGGCCAGAAAACTAAACGAAATGACCACTTAGGCCGCTAGTGTGCGAATATTACAACAAAGAGCCTTTTAACGCCCATCCAAAAAGAATAAATTTATGCCCAGAGACCACACTTGTTTGAAAATTACATAAACGGGAAAAAGCCCGAAGAAACAAAAGTACAACAAATACGACACGCATGCCGGAATAAACAATAGAGAAATCATCCTTCAACTTCTCCTTCGGCAACGGGGGACAGTTGTGCAGAACCGCTGGTCGGCTGAGCGACAAACTCCTTGAGATAGTCAGGGACCAGAATCTTACCGGCAACCACGTAATAATTGACCCCCATTTCTGAGGTGTTAAGCTCAACACCGGGGTCCAACACCAGTATCTGCTTTATAACATTTTCGAAGCTCCCCTCGGAAGCAGCCTAAGCGTCATCCACAACCAACTGAAAACGAGCAATGAGCTCGGCCCGAGTATTTAGATCTTTGGTATCCTCCAGCTCATCTCCAGCGGGCGTAATCTCAGCAGTCAGGGCCGCCACCTTTTCTTCAAGGTCCTTTTTCTCAAGTAAGAGGACCCTGCGTTCCTCGGAGAGCCTCCCCAATTATTTGTCACACAACTTCCAGGCTTTTTCTTCCTCGACTCGGGCTTTCTCGCTCGCAGCCAGCTTGGCTCGAAGATTCTTCAGTTCAGCCTCCTGAGAGGAACTTCCCTCGGTATAGGCGATCTCCATTTCCAGGATCCACATCAAGCCACCGACATCTTGCGCCATCATCTCCCTCTTCTTCAGGAGGCCCATTCCCTCAAGATGAAGGGACTCGACCTTTTTGCTTTAGAGGAAACGACGGCAAAGGAAAGAGCGACCATGGCTTGGGCCGATGAAGAGTCGCCCGACCCCGAGGCAGGAGCAGGCCCCGAGCCTGTCTGTGCATCCTTTTGAGCCTTCCTCGCTCTGGCAGCAAGAGTCTTGGCCAAGCGCTCCTGAGCGGGATTCATGCTATCTGCAAAACAAACAAAAAGAAACATAGTCAGTAAATGAGGATTCAAATAAACAACGACCACTTATTACTGTTTAAAGCATATATATATATATATATATACCTAAGTATTTAACGGGGTCCTTTCTCCCAAGGAGCTCTTTGACGACTATGAGGCTCGGCTCGTATACGGGCTCCCCGTTCTTGTTGATCACTGACCTGTCTCCCCTGCCCACCTGCTGGACGCGAGGGATCCGAGCCACAAGTGCAGTCAAGACAGTGAAACTCTCCAGGTCCTTAGCTCCGAGCTCCCCCTCCCTCAAGACATAGGAGCTCAGTTCTCTATCAAAATGCTTCCTCGTCCACTGGAATGGGAACTTGTAAACTAGTTTTACAACGGGGTCCCCTAGCTCGTTCATACGGGGAGTATCGTCCTCATTGTGCGTCGACACGATCTTGAAGACATTCAACATCTCCTTGATCGAAGAAGCCTACACCAATATGTATTTGTCTTTGAAGTGGAGGACAAACTCCAGATAAGCTTTGAACAACTTCCCATTTCCTTGCTTCAGGGAAACCCATCCATATTTACCGTCGACCTTGCTCCTATGAAGGTGGAAACAGTAGAAGAACAAGGGAATTGTGGCCCCTATCTTAAGTAGTCATAAACTATTTTGAACGCTCGCATGAACACAATACTGTTCAGGTGCAGTTGGGAGGGAGCCACGCGCAGGTTCCTGAATACGACCACCTCAAAATCAAAGAATTGGAGGCGAATACCCATCTCACAAAATATGATGTCGTACATAGGAATCCGCCTCTTATCGCATTTCAAACAAATTATGCTCTCCTTCCCGGGGATGTATAGCGATCATTTTCCTCGGTTCCCCTCCTCGTGAGTATACACATCTGTAAAAATATCCTCCTGATGCTCAAAGAAATACGAAGGCCTATCCCAGAGGTCGTTCGCGACCCAAGCCCGAGGATCCTCCTCGCCCCCAGGAGGAAACAAGCAACCTTGATCGGCGGAGGTCATCTCCATGTCGCCTTCCCCCGTTTGCTGCTCCAACTGATTCTGCACATCCTCAGAAATCTCTAGGATGCTCAACGAGCTACTCGTCTCGTCTGAGGAACTTCTCGAAGATTGTGTAGAATCCCTCGAGAGATCGACCCAGGAGTTGTCATCCATAACACCTGAAAAGCAGAGGAAAAAGATGAGCTCAACATTAATGCCAGAACCACCCTTCCACCTCTAATCAAGTGAAAGGGCGCTGAGAAACGAGGATCGTGTCCCCGATAAGAACCCTCACTAAGGCGCATCAACAGGAAGAAGTTACAGAAAAATCCCTAAGTCCTAAGAAGCCATCTGCAGCATACCACAAAGTGCCCAGAGAGATTCCACGGCGGCTCGACGATTCTAAA
Organism: Vicia faba; assembly: GCA_948472305.1. NCBI lineage: Eukaryota > Viridiplantae > Streptophyta > Magnoliopsida > Fabales > Fabaceae > Vicia > Vicia faba. The sequence continues at coordinate 187,647,201 of OX451736.1, read as the reverse complement.
CTACAGAAACACCACCTACCACCAATACTCCCCAACAGCGTCCTCACAAACGGAACCCTAAACCCTAATCGCATGCATCTCTAGAAATTAAATGGAAAAAATGAACTACTGAAAGCAAACAACAGTGAAAAACTAAAAACTAACCAGTTAGTAGAAGAAGAAAGGTTGGAAGTAGCAGATGTGAGCAACAAAACTCAAGGAACGACGATGGTCGATGGTCGAGCTATTAAGAGCAGTTGAGAGAGAAGAAGAAAACACTAAACACCCTGCTCCTCTCGTATTTATAGCTGAGACCATACGGGCGTGTGAGACACGCGCCTGGGAAACCCTAGGGTCGTCATCATTACACCGTAGCCCCTAGGTCATTATTGTGCCGCTTCGCTAGCACACTTCCTGAAACACGCTACCTCTCCAAATTTAAGGGTCCTAACGACCAACTCATCATCTCCCCACGAGAAAGGCACAATAGGCAGCGTTCATTTCCCTGTAAGACGTGCCCTGTTCCACAAGCAAGTGTTAAAGTCATCACTCCTATACCCAAAAGCAACGACTTGGGGGTCTACTGTTCTGGACTAGTCCGACAACTTAAATTAGCCTAGTCTAGACCTTTCCTTTGGTATGGCCCGCACGTCTATGACCCAAACCGCCCCTATCTGTCGGGCAATATCAACCCTTTTCCCTTCCAAGCCAGCACTGGCCTAGGATGATTTACGAGCATCCTCTCAGCCTGCCTGACATTAAAGTTGCGCAGGCCACTGGGAATCGACCAGAGAGATGCCCATAGCTGGCCCCCTCCTTGGAATCAACGGCTAGTTACAGGCATATCTTCTTGGTTTGACCAAGTCCTGGCAGTTACCTAATTTTATGGACCCACTTATCCAGGTGTGAAATCAAGAACCAATGGCCATGCGTCAGGAGCATTATATAAACCCTTGTTGCACCCCAAAATTTTCCCTCCTAATTATCCTGCTATCTGGCTTAGGCTTTTGCATTCATATTTTTTCATTAACATAGCATGCATTTGCATTGTAAATAGAGCACCTGAGATTCAAAAAATCAGTAGTTATGAGGCTAGGGTGTATAGCTGATTTGAGGTGTATATGTTGAATAAGACGGATTATTCTGTTTCTTCTTGGTGTACAAGGATGTGGAATTAGAGTTTGATTCATGCTAGTATTGGAATAAAAGGATTCATGTGGATTTCTTCACAAGTTAACATTGGACTTATGGTTTCAATTAAGTTTGAGGTGCATTAATCAAGCATGTAAATTGGAGGATCCATCCATGGTTGATCTCCTGAAATTCAAGCTACCAAGGCAAAATAATACAACATTTCAAATGATATTTAAGACATGAGATCATTTTCAATTTCAAGTAGAAGATTCAAGTTCCAATTGATTCTATTCAAGATTTCCAGCGAAGTTCTTCATCCAACTTCAATTCAAAAGTTCCATTAACCATTACAGAACCTCTTCATTCCATATTCAATCCAATTCTATCACAAATTACATTCCAATTTCCATCCATTACAAAATTACAAAATCAATCCAAATATGTTGAACTGCTAAATGTTCATTCATTACACATATCAAATACCATCCAAAATTCTTTACAAATACATCAAAATACATTCATATGATCCTAAGTTTCATGCTAGTGATCAATGTTCAAGCTACTTCAAGCAATGTACAAATTCCCCAAGCTTCCAAGAATATACATGATCAAGCCTTACATCCTGAATTCTTGTATCAAGACCAAAGCTTCATGAATATCATAAAAAAATTTCCCTGCATAAATAAGACTAATAAAAGAGCAAGCAGAATCGGCTCCCTATGAATAAAACCCAACACATCGTTGTTAACTGGCAGAGGAAAATAAAAATTCAGTAAAACCTGCATACACTAAACCAGCATGGATCAGTTAGCATTGAACAATATCCATATCAGAAAAAGTCAGGAAGACGTACAAAGTTATAAGGGAAAATGGTGGAAAAGGAAATTTGAGCAGAATTGTTATCAATTCAATGTTTGAAAATAAAAAAATCAGGAATTTAGAAAAGCAGTGAGGAATTAGATTAGAAGAATAAAAATCATAACTCATCGAGCTTCATTGGGATTCAATCCTAATCGTCCATTTTCTAAAAGATTGCTAAATTTCAAGAGCTCAGATTAATTCCCCTGTAACAAACTTTTGCAGTCTAACATAATTGTATATAACTGAGATTCTAACAGTAAATCAGGAAAAGAAGAACAAAACTCATAGTTTTCCGGCTCACCAACTGACATAACAGAACTAAAACCCTTTTCCATTCAGCCCTCGAACTAACTTCTAACTAACCTATTCCCAACCAACTTCTAACTGATTCAAAACCAACTGTAACTAATCCTAACTGATCAACAGAAACAAAAAGAAACTTCTAACCAACTTCAGAAAATTCTCAACAGAATTCTACAAACTAACAGATTTCTAACACCCTAACATCTCCTAACTCAAATAGATCTCAACTAACTTTTAGCTTATTTTCCAGCTAACTGGTTTTTTAACCTCCTAATTGTAACAAAAATCCAAAACAAGTTTCAACTAATTTTTCTAACAAATTCTGCAACTGTCTCGTTAACCCCCATCCTACTAACAGAATTTCCAAAACAGAATTCTAACCAAAGCAATTTTCTTTTCATCTATTAACTAACTCGTAAAATTGTTTCTAACTAACAGTTAGCAACAATGAACTTCTAAACAAATTTCTCTAATCAACTCACTCTCAAAAACAGAATTCAACGTAAATAATTTTCACCCAACTCTCTACTTCATCTCCAAAAAACAGCAGTCCAACTAACGGCCTAACAACCTAGTATTAATTTCTAACCAATTTTGAACCTCCTCTAACCAACCCTTAATCCCTTAACCAACTCTCAAAGATCCAACAACTGAGATCACTCCTCACAAAACCTATACAAACAGGACTCTAACAGAAAGTGGAAAGGAAGGGAGTTCCAATCTATAATAGAATTGAGAGGAGGGTAACAGAATTGAAACAAACTGTAACAGAATGCCAGCTCATCATCTTATCCTAACTAACTATAACATAAATAAGGGAGAAAGGAACGGGTATATAACAGAAGTTACCTTCAAACAAGGGAGAGGTTCGGTAATCCTTCTCTCTGAATGAGAATGGTGACTTCATTCTTGGTTCTCAGAATCCTTCATCAGTTTCACCATTCTTCAATCTCTGAATAATAACCACCAAAATTCCCTCTCTCTGAACCTTCACTCCGCTGCACCTTCATTGTTCTTCAACCTTTTCTCCCAATCCCAACTTCCATCTTCAACGGATCTGCAACAACACCAACACCTTCATCACACCTTCTATATCAATTTGCTCCAATTCCTGCAACTCTCTATCATCATCTGAATCAAAATTGCATTCCTCTGTAGCTCTTCAATCATCTTCATACAACAACTTCTGTCTTCATCAGATTCATCACCTCCATAATAAATTGCACCATATCATATTCACACATCATCATAATTTTCTGCAACACAGACTTCGACATCAAACTTGCAACGATAACACTCCATCGGTAACTCAGAAGAAGTAGAGGAAGTTTCAGATCACACATAAAAGAAAGTAGATTGGAGAAGGAGAAGATAAGTAGAAATAATTTATACCTGTAATCACTATCGGAATCTCCCCTCTGGCCTTCGATACTCGCACCTCCAAGAGCTTCGCAGGTAAGTGCGCTCGTCTTCTCCGATTCTTCATTGTATTTTTTCCATTTTTTCTTAATGCCATAGCATGGTTCATAGAACACAGAATCGTAACCCTATGGCTATTGCAGAAATCCAAGTTACATGGCCGCGAATTGATGGTTTTCAGTTTTTAGGGTTTTGTTTCGAGCTCAAATTTGATATGTTTAGTTAGAATCAAGAGAAATTACGAATTTGATTGGACTTAGCAGGCGGGGATGAGATGAGATGAGGTTAGAGATGGTTATTTGGGGTCGTGGTGGTGACGGCGGTGATATCGTTGGAAATCGCAAGTAGGAGAGGAATAAGCGATTTCTGTTAGGAAGGTCAAGAGACACAAACTCAACCCTAACCTCCTTGTATCCAAACGATAGCGTTTTCCTCCTTTCTAACATCCAACTTAATTTTTTCGTTTTTATTTTATTCATTAAATAAATCTAGAATAATTGGTTTTTTTTTGTGATATGGATTGGGTTGAATAGTACCAATAGATCAAGCCTAAATTTGTTTTTTTATGTGCAGAAGCTAATACCAGAAAAGGCTATTCTGGACCTTATGCTTGATGGGCTTTAGCGCCAAGCTTTTGTTGCTGATCATAATCCCTGATTGCAGCCTTGCACCCCCTGACCCTTTTATTTGCATTCTTAGGGTTGGTTTTCTTTTTGTAAAAAGATATGATAAAGGCAATCAAGTAAAAAATTAGTAGAATATAATAGAGGCTTCTAAGAATTAATTCTTTAGTTATTTTGGAGTTTCCCTTACATAAAAAAAAACTAACTAATAAATAAAAATACTTTTCTTTTTGGTTTCTAAAAAAAAAACTAACTAATAAATAAAAATATTTTTCTTTTTGGTTTCTAAAAAAAGCTAATAAATAAAAATACTTTTCTTTTTGGTTTCTAAAAAAACTAATAAATAAAAAATACTTTTTTCTCTTTTTTGGTTTTATCCATATTTGCATGCCGCTTCGCCGTGTTATTGTTGACGCGTTTGTTCATTGTGCAAGGTACATTTTTGTGCCTTCGATCATGTAATGTAACAGGTAGTTATGTGATCGAAGTATACGACTTATGCTCGCTTACGATGCGATACACCTTATTTCTCATCGTCCCGAGAGATTCATGTCCTATTATATGTTGTCCTGACACATACTATTTTGTGATACTTTACATAGGAACTTCTGACTACGCGTTGCATTCGCAACATGCGTTTTCCTTTATCTTAGTTGGATATTGTTTCTGACTTTATTTGTTTCTTGGTGAAGCTTGCTCGGTGTACTCCCTGCTTCTCCATTGCTTTCGTCCGCTCTTGACGATTCGCTCGCTTTTGGTAGCCGCCACTACTACCTTCGTATTTCTCCGCACTTTACTATATTCATTTACCACTTTTCTAGATATCATGAGAAGTAGGAAATAAAGAGAGTGCGCTCGAAGTCACTATTTAAAGACCTGTAGCAGGCATTCCGCACTTCATTTGCTATATGTGTTGTGTTTGTGTTTGTTTATGTGGTTGTTGATCGATGAGTCACTCAATTTAGGAATTGAGATCACGACTTTGCTCTCAGTGCATGCTCCCTATAGGACTTTATCGCTTTCCTTTATTTCCTGTTGATCGATGAGTCACTCAATTTAGAAATTGAGATCACGACTTCGCTCTCATTGCATGTTCCCTATAGGATAGTTTTGTTAAACCATGCATGCTAACATTATGTAGATGTTTCCCTTTCATTCATCCTATACTTAGGGCTATCATTGTATGATAACATTAGGTTTAGAAATAGGCTAGTCTCCCTTTGATTTTTCTTTCCCCTTTTGCACATGCATTTAAAACAAAAACTTCTTTTTCTTACAAACTTCAAAATACTTAAAAAATTACTGACGAGAATCATATCTTTGTTAAGTATGAGAGATGATAAATGGGTTTGTTCTCAACCTTATTGTTCTCTTATTCTAAGCTTTGGTGTGGTTCAAGTCTCAAAGACTTATTTCATGAATAAGTAGAAAAATGACTAATATCTCTCTCTTGAGATTAACTAGCTGTTATCCACAAGCAAAAACACCAACAAACACAAACTCATTTTTCCTGTGGGCTTTTCTCTAAAACCTTTTTCAAAAGAGCATGTTAATTCACTTCTATGCTGACGCGTAAGTCTCCAAAGGTCGAGTTGCGGCAGAAGACGAAATTAATAATGTTCATTAAAAAATACAAACCAACAAAAATATATGAGTCGAACTACGATAGCTCTGATTCCTCAAAAAGGATACGTAGGCATTGAAGTAGGGCCCAAGCGAGTACAATTTTATTTTCTCTACATTCTTTTCTATTTTCTTTTTCATGCATTCCTCCCTTCAGTAGTATAGTAAAACAGTAAGTATAGATTAAACACACCCATAAGATATATAACAAGAGTGGATACCATAGAGTACTACGGGCGTGTGGGGTTCTAATACCTTCCCCTCGCGTAACAGACTCCCTTACCCTTATCTCTTGGTCGTTCGACCTTGATTTCACCCTTCTCAGGTTTACTCGATGTTTACCTTTCCCTTCCTGTGGGATAAAAAACGTTCGATGGCGACTTCATTGTTTGATGATTTTCAGCCGGTTGTTTCAGCTGGCGACTTCACTGGGGACGGGTCGACCAAATGCTAGTCCATCCCGGAGTCGCTTCTAGCTCTTGGTTCCTTTCTTTGGGTGTTTATTTTTATGCTTTCAGTTTATTCATTTATTATGTATATACCTGAGCATATGTATGCATTGCATTTTACTGTCTTCCATATACTGCTGTTGTACTGGATCTGCTTCTTGATTGGGAAGGGATGTTACTATTGAGGTAAAAGGCCCAATACCCAGGCCAGAGTGTACTAGGACACTAGGAATAGAGTGGGGGCATGACAGCTATAGGACGTGGTCCGACTAGTGCAATTAGGTCATATACCACGCTCGAATGAGGTTCAATTGAAGGTATTTTCATCATGCACGTCTGTGTTACGATGATTTTACTTTCAAATGAACCCGTGATTTTCGAGTTACCCTTGCCTTACCCTAACCTAGTCTTCACCCGTGACTGGGGAGGGAATTCTTATCACAGGTACAGTTGGTGACTATATTCAGACGGTTACTTATGTTCAGATAGTGACCATCGATTCTAATGATTATGTCCTGGATTTCTGCCGGTAATTATGAGGTTCTCAGATTTATTTTCTGAGGTTCCGACTATGATCTTCATGGAATTCTTCCGGTTATGTTTCAGACCTGTGATCCTGGTATTAACAGACTATAAAGAGACAGTACAACAGAAATCAGTATCATGGAAGTAGTAACCCCATGATCACTTGCACGTACATCATAACATATTTACTTTTCAAAAATATGTATATGTGTCGATGATTAATTCGCATGTGCATTGTCATTTCCAGGATCTCCTTAGAGTTTTCTTTTCCTCTAAAAGAATGGAAAACAACATTGATATCGTCCTAAAGACAAAGAGGGATAACTTCAGCTATCAGTTTCGTCCTAGTATTTGGCCCTCTCTTGAAGAACTCAGAGACCTCATGAATTGTCAACAAATGGGTGTTTTTAGTGAAAGATATGGTGTGATACGGTGGCCAGAACCGGGACTTGGTTTCCCTTGTTTTAGGAATTTACTGGTTTGCGTTTTGCGTTTGTGTTTGCAAAATGTCGCGGTAAGCAAGAGTCGCCACCGACTTTTATTTTATCCAACAAGGAAAGGAAAGAAGCACAGAAAAATTCCTTTTTTGAGATATTTCTGAGTACGGGGGGTAGATTATAGAAAGGGAAGGTATTAACACCCTTTCTATCCGTAGTTATCTACGGGCTCTTAGGTACTTGCTCATCATTTTCAAAATTGTTTTCTTTGTGTTTGTCTGATTTGAAAAGCTTTTGTTTTGACTTCGATTTAACTCTTGCTTCTGTCTTCAAGAGTGTAATGAAGTGTTTTTGGAAACTTTGTTTGTAAAGGAGTGTAAGTGTGAAAAAAAAGTTTATTTTGATTGGGCAAGTACTTAAGAGCTAATCTACCTACTCGAAAAAAGAATCGTTCTATGTTTATTTCCTTTAGACAACGCTATCCCACTATTAGTGAGTAGGTAGCACCGTCGTTGGAGTTTTGAGGGTCAATTCGAAAGGGACGTATGGTCACTAAAGCAATGTTAGGACGTGTTAGTAGTAACCCTAATGTCTTAGATCAATTATTCGAGGCAACAATTCCGAGGCAACTATTCTGAGGCAACTTTTTCCGAATCGGGACTTTGATCTTTGTTTAGACAAAAGGACGACCACTAAGGCATCCTATACTCAATGACCATTTACCGAAGGCAACCAAGTGGGAGTGTACCCTAGGAGTGCGCATGTGCGAGTGATTCAATTTCAGATTATTTATCTTTGCACATTTTAGGGTTATCTAACTGTTTTAAAGTTTATCATACATTCTTGTCATGCATCCTAATATCATACATCTAACAGTTAATAATTTGCGGAATTTAAAATGCGGAAATTAAACTATGCTATTACAAGGCTTCAGGTATTTACATAGCCAAAAATAAACCCTTTGAAAATAAAGCGATAAATAAGATAAAAGTCCTAATTAACTATTACAACTTGTGAACACATACAATAATTGGGCAAAAATAATAATAAAGCGCGCGATGAAAATTAGAATGAGTGCGAACTAGGGTTTTGACCCTTCTTAACCTAATTAAAAGAAAAAATGGTTTTTTGTTGTTTTTAATATTTTAAAGAAAAGAATTTAGGTTTTAAATTAAATATACAAATTAATTAGTAATTAAATTAGTTAATAAAAATAATTACATGGCTTATTTTTGGTTTTTTTTATTATTTTTAAGAAAAAGAAAATATAATTAAATTAGAGATAAGACCTAATTGTTCTAATTGATTTTAAATTTATTTACAAAAAGAATTAAAGTTATCTAAATTAACAACTTAATTAAATTATTTAATTTTTTTGTATAAAAAATAAAATCTAACCTAATTTGTGAAAAGTATTTTTTTTAATGATTTTTTGATAAAAAGAAAATAATTATTTGTTAGTAAAATAAAATAAATTAATTAAATAAAACAAATATGAAAAAGAATAGAGAAAGAATTATTGGGCCTGAGCAAAATGGGGGGTGTGAGAAACAGTTTCTGGGCCCAAAAGATAGAAGTCCACGTTGACTTCCAGAATTCCCTGCATGTGCTTTGACCATGGCCTACTGTACTCCCTCATAGATGGCCTTTGGATCTGGCCATCTGGCCACTTGGCAGACTGGATCTTGAGGTCACATGATGGACCTTGGCTTCGTGCGCACGCTGGATTATCTGCAAGAAAATAATATGAAGAAAGTGGGGGACCTGGGATTCGAACCCAGGCCCCGATGCTCTTTCCACGCCCTCACTACCACTGCACCACTTGTGTTTGTTGTACATAATATAAACAAGAATTATTATATATAAAACAAGCGAAACAATAAAATATTTGCGCGAAAATTCAAATGGATGAATTAGATGAAGTCACGTCTTCATCTCCCTCCTTGCACCGTTGGTAAAAGTGAAACACTTTTACCTACAGACATTTGTCCATCACTATAGGCCTATGTATTCTCAAAATCAACTATGAGCAAAATAAATAAAAATTAGGGCCACCAATCAATTCGTCTGGATCTCCTGAGTATAATGGTGGCCCTTTCATGGCCTAATTTTGCTTGCAAAAGAAAATCCCAAATCGAAGCAAGAAACCCTAATAATGGTGAAATCCAGTATAGTCCATATAAATGCAATTAAACAATATATAAAGCTTGCAAATGTTCCAAGGAGTAAGAATCTATAACTATTTTATGATATAAGTACAGGAATGATGCAATTCGAATTCAAGAAAATTTCAATACTATGACTGACTTATAGTGCATTATAGGGCTTAGGAGTGCTCGTTTTGGATTGCTTTTGCTTGCTGGGGATCTCAGGAGTCGTTTGGGATAGCTAGAAGGCCTTAAGGATGCCTGGAAATAGGAATTCATGTTTACACTTTTCCTTGTTTTTTCAAGTTTTGTTTATGGTTGATACGCCTCCTTCTAACCTAGTTTTTGGTCTGCAATTCTTCTATATGTATTGAGGAATAGATTAGGGTCCCAAAACTGATCCCAATCTTCCTCCATCAATGGATTTGATTTTGATTTGATACACCTTGAATATCTTTCCAAAAATGGCCTAATTTAATCTTTTTTGCACCTCATTCCTTTACACGAATTTGAATACTTGCCAACTGGATTTGAGACCTGAAACAAGTATAAAATCTTGAGTTTTCAATGCTTTAGATTTTCTCATGATTTATTTTGATTAAAATTGATTTAATTCAAATAAAAATAAATAATAAAAACATGATAATGACAAGTGGAAAAGGCTAGAGCTCGTGGACCATGTTGCCAACTTAAAACAAGTGAAAAAGATTGGGCCCATTTAGCAAAAATTGAAGTTTTAGGCATAGTTGACTTTTGGCAATTTTGCAAAAAAGGTCAACTTCACCAATGCATAACTTCCTCAATTTTGACTCTTTGAAGGTGTTATCAGACTTTTTAGAAAGCTTGATATGTCCTCTAAGCAATACTTTTGATCTCATCTCAATTTGATATTCCATGCTCATGTATGAAGCTTTGACAAAAAATGTGTCTTCGTTGACTTTTCAAAATGACCTATAATGTCCAAATTCATAACTTCTTGTGAGTGGATATTTTGAACTTGGGAGATGAAGATGGATTGTAGAGAATGGAACCCTCTTCAAAATGAGATTTGGATGGGTCATTTATCATAAAGTATGATAAAGTTATGCTTGGTCAAAGTTGAGTTGACTTTTCCTACAAAACCCTAATTTAGCAACTTTTGGTTCTTGAGGAATTATGAGCAATCCTTGATGAATCATGATCAAGCCTTGATCAAATGATGAAATATACTTCAAAATTAGTATGTTGACCAAAAATATTGAAGTTTGACTCTATGGGGGTCACAGTTGACTTTTGCCCTAGTAGATTCGATTTTCAGGCCTTTGAGCAATTGACTGAGAAAACATTCTCTGTAGGGCTTGAAACTTGACATGGATGATCTTGAGAATATATTAGGACATTGGTGAGAATTTGGGATCCCTTGGACTCAAATATCTTGATGCAATATGAAACCCTAATTTGAGGTAGACTATCTTAGGAGAGAGTTTGTCTGGTCAACCTTTGGACTTCTTTGAGCAACTTGAGGATCTTTCTTGAAATGTTTTGAGAAATATGGGAGGGAAAATTTTGGGGTACAACATATGGGAATATCCTATATTTTTTGTATGCTCGGGTTGACGATAAGGCCATTCAAACCCTGTTACAATTTTATGATCCAGAGTTGCGTTGTTTCACATTTCAGGACTACCAGTTAGCACCTACTCTTGAGGAGTACGCTCATCTTCTCCACATTAAGCTCACTAGTCATGTTCCATTTGTTCGAGTCCCTATTGAGCCTGACTATGAGGCTATTTCTAAGGTTCTTTATTTGAGCCTTAACGATGTAAAAGGGAAATGGGGACGTAATAAAGTCACGTGTGGTCTTCCTGTAGATTTCTTGGTAAGTAAGGCTAAGGAAATGGAAAACATAGGAAATTGGGATGCTTATTATGCTATGTTGGCTGCTACCATTTGCAGAGTTATCTTATTTCCTGAGATTAAAGAGATAGTAGAATTGGCTTCTCTATGCGTCTTCATGAATAAGAATCTGATACCTACACTATTAGCTGATACCTACCATGTCATCCACTCTAGGCATGGAAAGAAATGAGTAGTGGTATGCTGCGTACCAATACTTTACAAATGGTTCATGGAACAGTTACCCACCAAAGGTCCGTTCAAAGAAGATCCTCTTTCATGCGCATTCAAAGTAATGACACTCACCTCTTTCGATATCCAATGGTAAAAACTTAAGGTTGATAACACCGAAGTCATCTCTCACTGTGTAGGTTTCTCTAATGTTCCACTCATAGGAACAAAAGGGGTTATCAACTACAACCCAGTACTCGCTCTTCGCCAATTAGGTTATGCCAAGAGGTGTCCACCCACGACCAAGGAGGTTGAACCTATGTATTGCGAAAAGGGAGAAGATCCGGAATTGTTGAAGAAAGTGGAAATTGCTTGGGCACATGTTGGAAGGAAAGGAATTCTTCGGGTTAAAAGAGGTATTATCTTTCGATCCTTATGTGGATTGGTTGAAGGAAAGAGTCAAAACTCTTATGTCGCCTTTTGAAAAGGAAATATCCTTGTATCTTCAACCCATTGAGTTACCGCACGATGTGCCTAAGGAACGCTTCTACCAAGTACAATTGGAAAACAGGGACCTTCGTCAAAATCTAAAAGACAAAAAAATGGAAATATATTTCTTAACAGAAAAGAAAAGGGACTTGGCCCGTCAACCAAAAGGGTATGAAGGGGAAGGTAGCTCCAAAAAACGACCCAGAGCTGAAAACTCCTTTGTATCTACGGAAGAGTACCAGATAGCCCTCGCCGATGCAGAGAAGAATCGTCAAGAAACTTTGAAATTCCAAATGGCCAAGAATAGAAACAAAGCCAAAGCTAAAGAGTTGGGAAACCAATTTAAAGCTGCTAGGATGGAGTTGGAGGCGAAAGAAGATCAAATGGCCGAAGTGATGAAAGAGAATGCAAGACTCCAAGACAAGATAAAGAAGATGGAAGAAGCACCCATACCTATACCTTTGCCAGAATTTAAAGAATGTGATCACTTCCTAGAGAAATTCGTGTACTTGGAGGGACAACTGTTTCGGAAAGTTGTGGTAATCGATAGCTTCGCTCGTGGACGGGATCGTGAAAAGACAAAGAAATTATTCAAAGAAACCAAGGAATGGAGTGAAGAGTACTTCCGGCAAGGAGGACCATTGTACTACACAGAGATTAGAGATCCACCACTTTGATTGTCTTGTTCTCTCTTTTTTGCTTTAATGTCATTAGGTCACCACCAGTCTTGCTGGATGGGGTCATTTAAATTTCATTACATATTATGAATCATGCTTGTAGGAAGTTACCATTTGATCATGCTAATGATATTTTTAATGAAATCAATTGTTTTCGAATCTTCTTCTCGCCGATTGTATCTCTTATCATGTTGTTTAAAATTCCTAGGGGTGATAAAACTTTGGGTGTCCTGGAAATGATAAAACATCTCATACACAACCATGCATTCATACATATCATATTACGATAAGTGATTATGGCAAGTCTTCTTATTTCTTGATCTAGGCCTCCCCTTTGCAGAAGATAGCCACTACGAATTCTCATCGTTATAATACTCGAAGCACTTCCAAGAGATAGATGGAATAGATTCAAGCAGTTATTGTGGCTATGGGAACCAGGATGGATACTCGAGTCGATCAGTTGATGGAGATTATTCAGAATATGGATCGTCAATAAGAGGAAATGAGAGTCATGATTGTGAGGCCTGCTGAAGCTTTGAATAATGGGGTGAAAATTTAAACACTAATCCACCAGGAGTTGTCATCAATAATCCTAACGGTATTCTGGGGGCTCAGAATGCGGTGGAGAACCCGAGAGGCACTCGAAACGTGAACCGAGATTCAAATGTCGGTCTGAATACCCAAAAGAGTCAACATGCAAATTTTAGCAACCTTACAAGTAACCAAGGCATCCCTGGGAATCAAGTTGTGGGGAATCCTCCCCCACCTACTCCTGTTCACCAGAACACTGAACAACCTATCGTATTACCAAGGCCTGTTCGCATTCCTGTTAGGCTGGTGGAAGAAGATAATTGGGAAGACTGGATGACTAATGTGGAAGAACCAACTGAAGCTAGCAAGAAGTTGCATATGCTTGAAGAACTGATGCGTAGGTTTGAAAGTCAAGGTGCAATAGGCTTTGACATGTATGATTTAGGCTTAGTGCCCGGAGTAAGGATTCCCCCAAAATTCAAGGTACCTGATTTCGTAAAGTACAAAGGCACTTCCTGTCCAAAGACCCATGTTAAGTCTTTCTATCGGAAGATGTCTGCGTATTCAAATGACGAGAAACTGTTGATGCATTGCTTTCAAGACAGTTTGACAGGTGGCCCACTCGAATGGTACATGTAGCTAGAAAGTAGTCGTATCCGTACATGGAGAGAATTGGTTGAAGCTTTTGTTATGCATTATCAGTATAACACTAACATGGCTCCTACAAGAACCCAACTACAGAACTTATCCCAGAAACGGGATGAATCTTTTAAAGAGTACGCCCAGAGGTGGCGAGAGATGGCTGCAAAAGTGCAACCTCCCATGTTGGAACGAGAAATGGTGGAGATGTTTAGTAGTACGTTGCAAGGCCAGTATTACACAACTTGTAGCATATCAGGTACTTTTGCTGAGATGGTAACACATGGGGAGCGAATTGAGATCGGAATTAAATTGGGGAAAATCCAAGACGTCCTGGTTGGGAATAGTGCTGGTAATACTAAAAAGTCTTTCGGGGGTCACCCAAAGAAAAAGGAAGGGGAATCTAGAGAAATCTATCCTCAGAAGGGGAAAGGGAGATATCAGGATTACGACCATCAGGCTGCTGCTGTAACAATTCCAATAGTTCCCCCTCAACGTCCAGCATATACACCCCGGCAGAACAATCAACAAAAACCAAGACTCCCCCTTAGAAAGTTTGACGTGCTTCTAATGACATATGCTGGGTTGTTTCCTCAATTACTCGAGCTAAAATTGATTGAGTTGTGTACGTTGAAAGTCGACCCTGAAAGGTTGCCGATTCACTTTGATGCTAATTCTTGGTGTGATTTCCACTCCGGCGGGCAGGGGCATACTATCGAGAATTGCTATGCTTTCAAGCACAAGGTCCAAGACCTATTAGACACCCAAGCTATTAATTTTGGACCAGCACCTAATATTACAAATCAACCTCTGCCGCCTCACGGAGGTTCCACTGTCAGTGCCATCATTGAAGACGAAAGTCTGGATCTGGTTATGGATGTCGACCAGTTAACTACCCCCCTTTTATTCGTAAAAGAATAGTTGACGAGTCAAGGTGTATTTTTGGGCTGCGAGATAGACTGTGCCTCTTGTTTAAAACAGCCAGAGGATTGTCAATTATTGAGAGATGCGGTTCAGGATTTAATTACAGAGGGGTTTCTTCAGTTTAATCACAAGATCGTTAAGCCTGAGATCGATAATAATGAAGTCAATGTGATAACCATTCCGGTCAAACAAAAAACTGCCCGGGTACCTGTGACGATTCTGGTACCTACCAAGAAATCTCCACTACTTATCACTGTGCCTAGTCCAGTGCCGTACGTTAGCGACAAGGCGGTACCTTGGAGTTATAGTGGAGAACTTTACTATCAGGGGAAGAAGGTTGGTACTCAGAGGTTTGAGGAAGACAAGTCTGAAGAAGAGAAGCCTGCAATACTCGATATTGTCAGCGAAAGTTGAATTACCCACAGTGGTTGGGTTTTCTCCCCACCAGAATGACATGAAGATAGCACAGAAGCCGTAGCTAAGGCTAAAGGAAAGCAGATTATGGTCAATAGCAATAAGCCGGGGCATAGTCCCCCCATTCCTATTTTTGATGATGAAATTTCTAAGGATGCAGTCGAGTTAATGCGGTACATCAAGAAGAGTGACTACAAGATCATTGACCAGTTAAGTCAAACACCCTCAAAGATATCCATCCTCTCCTTACTTAGAGATTCAGAATCCCATAGGATGCACTAACGAAGCTGTTAGGAACCTCTTTTGTTCCCCAAGAGATATCTGAATCAATTTGAGGGAATTGTGAATAGCATTTCTGCGAGTAATGGGCTGGGTTTCACGGACTTCGACTTACCCCCTGAGGGGAGGAAGCATAAAAAAGCATTACACATATCTATGGAGATTGCAAAAACTACCTTATCTCGTATGCTGGTTGATACAGGTTCCTCTCTCAACGTACTACCCAAGTCTGCTCTTTTGAAACTGGATTTTGAGGGGCTTTCATTGAGGCCGAGTGATTTGATTGTTAAGGCTTTTGATGGATCAAAAAGGACTGTGTTCGGGGAAGTTGACATGCCGATCAAAATAGGGACCCAAGTGTTTGAAGCTACCCTCTTTATCATGGACATTAACCCTTCCTACTGTTGTTTGCTGGGCTGCCCATGGATCCATGGAGCTGGCACCGTCACCTCCACTCTACACCAGAAGCTGAAGTTTTTACTGAATGGAAAGGTGGTCATCGTTTGCGGCGAAGAAGATTATATTATCAGTCACCTGAGTTCTTTCCGCTATGTTGAAGTGGAAGGAGAAATCCATGAGACGCCGTGTCAAGCCTTTGAAACTATACAGGTTGTTAGGGCTCCTTATCAAGAAGACAGAAATCCAGAAGTCCCCATGTCATCCTATCGCCAGGAACAAGCGATCGTTCAGTCTGGTCATCCAGAAGGCTGGGGAAGAGTGTTGGATCTCCCTACTCAGACAGACAAGAAAGGTTTAGGCTTCGTTGCTAATCAGGGAAGGTCAGTCGCTACTCCCAAAGGTCAAGGTATTCCTCCACCAATTCGATTTGTTAGTGATGGAATCATCCAGGAATAGGCTCATGTTGTGAGTGACGGAGATGGCAACAATTGTGCGATGGATAAGTGGGTTCATCCAACCATGTCGAGCGAAAAGCTTACCAACTAGTTCGCCGAGGACATCATCGAAGTCACCCATTATGAAGAGTAACTTTCTTTTATTTGTTATCATACAATAATCCCTATGTTCTTCCTAAGACATAGTGGACATGCTGTAAGGCCACAATGTTTTTTTCATTACAAGTTTATTCATCAATAAAGAACATCTTTTGTTTTCAAATGTTTCGCTCCTTGTCTTTTCGAAACTTTTTCATAAGATACAAGGCTTTATTTTCTTTTTACATCTAAGACTAAAATAAAAATAAAAATAATCATGCAGATTTGTCCTTCATTAATCCCAGAAAGTGTCGGGAATGATTCCGCTATGACTCTCTATGACTTCGAAAATCCAATATATCAAGCTAAAGAAGAAACTGAGGGGGACTGCGAACTTCCTGAAGAGTTGGCTAGATTACTAAGGCAAGAAGAAAAGGTCATTCAGCCACACCAAGAGACCACTGAGTTGATCAACTTGGGTACCGAAGAGGTCCTAAAAGAAGTTAAAATTGGGGCTGCTCTAGAAGACAGTATCAAGCACGAATTAAAGGCAATGCTCTGTGAGTATGCAGATATCTTCGCTTGGTCCTATGAAGACATGCCTGGGTTAGACACAGACATCATTATGCACAAGCTACCTCTTAGGGAAGAGTGTCCTCCTGTTAAGCAAAAGCTTCGAAGGACTCATCCCGAGATGTCTAAGAAGATCAAAGAGGAGGTTCAGAAACAATTTGATGCTGGCTTTTTGAATGTAACTTCTTATCCACCATGGATTGCGAATATTGTACCAGTACCTAAGAAGGATGGAAAGGTCAGAATGTGTGTGGACTATAGGGACTTGAACAGAGCAAACCCTAAAGATGATTTCCCGTTGCCACACATTGATGTTCTAGTTGACAATACTGCTCAAGCCAAAGTGTTATCCTTCATGGATGGTTTTTATGGCTATAGTCAGATTAAAATGGCACCAGAAGACATGGAGAAGACTACTTTTATTACTCCTTGGGGAACATTTTTTTATAAAGTGATGCCCTTTAGTCTGAAGAATGCCGGGGCGACTTATCAACATGCTATGGTCACTCTCTTCCATGACATGATGCATAAAGAGATTGAAGTATATGTTGATGATATGATTGCCAAATCCCAGACAGAAGAGGAATATCTCGTTCATTTATTGAAATTGTTTGAAAGATTAAGGAAGTTCAGACTAAGGCTGAATCCAAATAATTGTACCTTTGGAGTGAGATCAGGGAAACTGTTAGGGTTTATCGTAAGCGAGAAGGGAATTGAAGTTAACCCTAGTAAGATAAAAGCTATACAAGAAATGTCGGTGCCGAAAATAGAAAAAGAGGTTCACGGATTTCTCGGGAGATTGAACTACATTTCTAGATTCATCTCCCACCTTACAGCCACTTGTGAACCAGTCTTTAGATTGTTAAAGAAAAGTCAAACGAACAGGTGGAATAACGATTGCCAGGCGGTGTGATACGGTGGAAGAACCGATTGTTAATACTGGTTTGCGTTTTGTATTCGCAAATGTCACGGTAAGCAAGAGTCACCACCGACTTTTATTTTATCCAATCAAAGGAAAAGGAAAAAGAATAGAAAAAACCTTTTTCGAGATGTTTCTGAGTACGGGGGGGGGGGGGGGGGGGGGGTAGATTATAGAAAGGGAAGGTGTTAGCACCCTTTCTATCCATGGTTTTCCATGGGCTCTTAGGTACTTGCTCATTTTGAAATTTCTTGTGTGTGCTTGCTTTGAAAAGTTTTTGTTTTACTTCGTTTTAACCATTGTTTCTGTCCTCAAGAATGTTACGAAGTTGTTTTTGAAAACTTTGTTTGAAAAGTGTTTGGTGTTTATGGTGTAAAAGATTTGTTGTTTTGAGCAAGTACCTAACAATCATCTGCCTACTCAAAAAAAGTTTGTTCGTTTTCCTTTTAGACAATGATATCCCATTATTGAGAAATAGGTAGCATCATCGTTGGAGTTTAAAGGGACGTTCAAAGGGACGAAATGGTCTCTGAAGGCAACAAGTAAGGATACCTTAGCATTTCGAAGGGATTGTCATCATATATTCGTAGGCAACATCGAGGGACAACATCATTTCTCGTAGGCAACTCGAGGGGCGTTAAGGGACTATGATCTTTATGATGACTTTTAGATTGAGGGTCTTTTGCTAAGATATCCCTACGTTTGAGGGACACGACCATTGTTTTCCGAGGCAACCAAGTGAGGCATACCCTAAGAGTGAGCACGTGCATGTGTTTGATTTCAGTTATTTAATATTTTCACAATTAAGGCGATCTACTGTTTTAATTTTCAGTTTGTCTTTCCATACAATCCTATTTAGCCATACATCTAGACAGTTAAAGATTGCGGAAATTAAAAGCGGAAAAGTAAAGTCCTAGCTATTACAAGACTTTTGCAGATACATAATTATTTTGGACTGAAAATAAAAAGGCGGAAATGTAAACCTAAGCTATTACAGAGCTTTGGGGCAATTACATAATAATGAAGAGTGCGGAAAAGAAATCCTAAAACTATTACATCCCGAAAGCAATTACATAATTAGAAAAAAATGCGAGAAAAGATAAATCTACGCTATTACATTGATAATGCGACCTATACAATTTTTCTAGAAATTAAAATGTAAAAGAATAAATAAAAAGAAAATAAGGAAAAATTAAAACCTAAAATTCTAAGTTAATGTTTTTGGTGTTTTTTATAGAAAATAATTTTAAGTTAATTAAAAAACCTAATTCTAACTAATTTTAATAAAAAAAAAGTTAATTAACTTAATTTATTAATAAATGGAAAAAAGCCAAAAATTCAATTACTAACTAAAACAAAAACCTAATTCTAATTTGTTAAAAGAAAGGCTAATTAAAAAAACCTAAAACCTAATTAATTTTAATTTTAAAAAAAAGGTTTTAAAAAAAAAGCTTATGTTTAATGATTAACAAAAAGGATTAAGTTTGCCAAAAAATAGATAGAGGAAAAAACATCAATGAAAAATAGGGTCAAAAAATACAAATAATGCAAATGTCAGGGGTGGGTGTTGAACCAAAAATTAATTTAAAACGTAAAATTAGATTAAAACCCTTAAAATTAATTATTCGAGTTTAGGAGGAAAAATCAAAGGTTTGTGAAAAATGTTAAGTTTTATGAAAAAAAAGTTTTAAACAGAAAGAATGAAAATAAGTAAAAGGATAAATATAGGAAGAAAACTAAAACCAATAGGGGTGGTTGTTGAACCCACGCCCTTAACCTTCTCAGGATGTCTTGTTAGAACATAGTTTGATTCTACAACCCTTGATTAGAGTTTTGATGATAACAAAATACAAAGAATAAATTATTTCAAAGATATATACAAAGAACAATTATGCTCCTTAAAATTATGTTTTGTATATGCAGAAGTTCTGATGGAATCAGCATCAGAATGGAATCAGCATCAGAAGATCAACAATATGTGCTACACGCTGAAGCTACCAGATTATACGCTGAAGGTTGATAACCAGAATCTGCGCCTAAACAAATACACTCTGACTCTGATCAAAGACATCTTTACCAAGTCATCAACACTCTGAAGCGTTATCAGCAGGTACAACAAAGAAGACTCTGAAGCGTTACTGGTTATTCAAGACAGAATTAAATGCTAACGGCTTTCTTCAGACAAAGATCTTCTACCAAAGGAAAGTGCATTATTATCATTAAACCTGCTTTATGGACAACGTAT
Source organism: Vicia faba (assembly GCA_948472305.1). Taxonomy (NCBI): domain Eukaryota; kingdom Viridiplantae; phylum Streptophyta; class Magnoliopsida; order Fabales; family Fabaceae; genus Vicia; species Vicia faba. The sequence continues at coordinate 187,627,033 of OX451736.1, read as the reverse complement.
CCTTGCTTGCCTATATAAACAGGCCTGCTTGTGAAAAGAAGCACGTCCGTACGCACTCAAAATTTGCCAAGCTACCCAAACCACGCATATTCAAAGCTTTAGCAAATTCATTTTATTCCAAGCTTATTTTGTGTAATTATCACAGTTGTGATATACAGTTTTGTAAGAAAACAACAACACACACTTTTTCAATCATTTGTAAAAGAAGTTCCTTGAGATCAACCGGATTATGGTTGTACTCAAGAAGACTTTAACAATTGTTAAAGTAGCTGTTGTAATCCTTTGAGAATAATGGATTAAGACCTCGTTGGAGAGAGGCGAAATCACCTTGACGGGTGGACTGGAGTAGTTTGAGATCAAACGAACCAGGACAAAAATACTGTGTTGCTAAGCCTTTTGATTTAAGTTTTTCAATTTAACCCCCCCTTCTTGTGTTTTTCACATCTTCAATTGGCATCAGAGCGCCTGGTTCTGAGCTTCAACACTTAACCGTGTCAGTACAAGATCCAACGTCAGAAAAACACAATGGCAGGACCAAGTCAAAACATCAACAATGACAACCATGAAGAAAGGGACAAATTCAGTGGCAAACCTCCAGTCTTTGATGGAGAGAACTTTGACTATTGGAAAGACATAATTGAGAGTTTCTTTCTGGCCTATGATGCTGATCTGTGGGACATGGTGACTGATGGATACACGCACCCAGTGGATGGACGTGGTCAGAAGATTGACAGGAAAATGATGTCTGATCAGCAAAAGCGTGAGTTCAGAAATCATCATAAGGCCAGAACAATTCTTCTCAGCGCCATCTCATATTCAGAATATGAGAAAATATCAAACAGAGAAACTGCCAAGAATATGTTTGATTCTCTGAGAATGACGCATGAAGGCAACATTCAAGTCAAAGAAACAAAAGCCCTTGCGCTCATTCAGAAGTATGAGGCATTCAAGATGGAAGATAGTGAATTAATAGAAGCTATATTTTCAAGATTCCAAATTCTTGTTGCTGGTCTAAAATTTCTTGACAAAGGATATTCCACTGTTGATCACGTTAAGAAGATCATCAGAAGCTTGCCAAAATAGTGGAGGCCAATGGTTATAGCGCTTAAGCTAGCCAAGGATCTCAACAAAATATCTTTGGAGGAACTTGTCATCTCCCTCAGAAGTCAGGAGATAGAGCTAGAAACAGATGAACCTCAAAAGCAAGGTAAGCCATTAGCTTTAAAATCTAACAGAAAATCTTACTCCAAAGTTTTGCAGGCTGTGGAAGAAACCTCTGATGGATCCTCATCAGAAGAAGATGAACTGTCTCTTCTCTCCAGAAGGGTGAACCAACTATGGAAGCAGAGGCAAAGGAAGTTCAAGAATCCCAGAAGATCAGAAAATCATAATGAATCTTCTTCCAGATACAGAAGGTCAGAATCCTCCTCTGGACACAAAAGATCTGAAGGCTCTTCAGGATACAGAAAGCCAAACAACAAAGACATCATCTGCTATGAGTGTAACAAGCAAGGGCACTACAAAAGTGATTGCCCAAAGCTTCAGAAGGAGAAGCCCAAAAAGAAGTTTGGCAAGGAAAAGAAGAAAAGTATCATGGCTACATGGGATGATTCTGATACATCTGAAGCTGACTCAGAATCAGATGATGAAAGAGAAAACATAGCTCTCATGGCAAACGTCTCTGAAGACAGTGAAGCTTCTAGCTCAGACTCAGAATCAGATACAGAAGAGGTATTCCCTGACTTTACTATCAACTTTACTAAGGCTGAACTAGCTGAAAGCCTTAATGAAATTCTGGAAAGGTATCAGCAGATCAGAGTCAAATTCAGAAACCTGAAAAGGAATCTTGCTTCTGACTCTGATAAGACTGAGAGTCTCAAATTGGAGAATTCTGAGTTAAAAGATAAAATTTCAAAACTAGAAAACCAATTGCAAAACTCTCAGAAGGAAACAATCCTGAAACTCCCAGCAATGCTAATGAGATCATCAAAGAGTATGATCACAGCTTTCAGAAGTTTCTGGCTAAAAACATAGACAGAAGCAAAATGGCTTCAATGATCTATGGAGTTAGCAGAAATGGCAGAAAAGGGATAAGATATCAAGGTAAGGTTCATACACCAAAAAATGCCATGGATTTAGTTATAAAACGTACTCCACTTGATTCACACTTTATATATGGACACACACATGACATAAAATATACAAGTAGTGATTACTCTTTCAAACCAAAATTCAACCAGAGTTTTGGTAAAACTAACAAATCAGGACCCAAGAAAATGTGGGTACCTAAGGATAAAATAATACATGTGGCAGATATCTTTAGCAGCAAAGCAAAGACACCAGTCATGGTACCTGGACTCTGGCTGCTCACGACACATGACGGGAAGAAGACATATGTTCCAAAGCCTGGAACTTAAGCCTGGAGGCTATGTAGGCTTTGGAGGCAATCAGAGGGGAAAGATTATTGGCTCTGGAACAGTAGGTAATGGAAATCTTCCCTCTATAAGTAATGTTTTACTAGTTGATGGATTAATGCATAACCTGTTATCCATAAGTCAATTAAGTGATAACGGTTATGATATAATCTTCAATCAAAATTCATGCAAAGCTGTTAGTCAGAAAGATGGGACTATCCTATTTAATGGAAAGAGGAAAAACAGCATTTATAAAATCAAACTTTCTGAACTGAAAAGTCAGAATGTAAAATGTCTTATGTCAGTTAACAACGAGCAATGGATCTGGCACAAAAGATTGGGACATGTTAGTATGAGAAGAATATATCAGATTAACAAACTCAATCTGGTCATAGGACTTCCTAACTTGAAGTTCAATTCAGATGCTCTGTGTGAAGCATGTCAGAAAGGCAAGTTTGCAAAACCTGCTTTCAAATCCAACAATGTTGTTTCCACCTCTAAGCCATTAGAACTTCTGCACATTGACTTATTTGGACCAGTAAAAACTGCTTCAGTCAGTGGCAAGACGTATGGGTTAGTAATCGTAGATGACTATAGCAGATGGACATGGGTAAAGTTCTTAAGGCACAAGGACGAGTCACACTCTGTGTTTGTTACCTTCTGCAACCAAGTTCAGAATGAAAAAGATCTTAGAATCGTCAAAGTCAGAAGTGATCATGGTGGAGAATTTGAAAATAAAGATTTTGAATTATTCTTTAATGAAAAAGGCACTCTGCATGATTTCTCTTGTCCTAGAACTCCCCAGTAAAATGGAGTTGTAGAACGAAAGAACAAAACATTGCAAGAAATGGCCAGAACCATGATCAACGAGACTAACGTTGCTAAGATCTTCTAGGAAGAAGCAATAAACACAACGTGTTACATTCAGAATAGAATCTCCATAAGACCTATTCTGGAAAAGACTCCATATGAATTGTGGAAGAACAGAAAGCCCAACATTTATTATTTTCACCCATTTGGATGTACATGCTTTATTTTGAATACAAAAAATTATTTGAACAAGTTTGACTCTAAAGCACAAAAGTGTATTATGTTAGGATACTCTGAACACTCAAGAGGGTACAAAGTATACAATACAGAAACACAAATTGTTGAAGAGTCAATCAGTGTTCAGTTTGATGATAAGCTTGACTCTCAAAAGTCAAAGCAGAATGAATTCCTTGTAGGTATGGAAGTTGAACTCATAGGTACTGAAGACAACTCATCAGAGGCTCTCAACAGAGACACTCCCTCAACATCAGAAAGAATCACTGCAAGCAACCCAGCACCTTCTATTGATCAACTCCAGAAAAGACCATCCAGAAGCAACATTGATCACCCAGAAGAAAAAATCTTAGGAAGGAAGGAAGATCCAATCAGAACAAGATCTACCTTCAGAAACTCTGAAGAATCTATCATGGGACTGGTCTCTCTGATTGAACCAACAACAATTGATGAAGCACTTCTGGACAATGACTGGATTCTGGAAATGCAAGAGGAGCTAAATCAATTCACAAGAAAGGACGTATGGGATCTGGTTCCCAAACCAAAAGGATTCAACGTCATTGGTACAAAATGGGTGTTCAGAAAAAAATTGAATGAACAAGGTGAAGTCATCAGAAACAAAGCATGGTTGGTAGCACAAGGTTATAGTCAGCAAGAGGGGATAGACTATACAGAAACCTTTGCTCCAGTCGCCAGGTTAAAATCTATCAGACTTTTAATTTCATTTGCTGTTAATAAAGGCATCACTCTGTATCAGATGGATGTCAAGAGTGCATTCTTAAATGGCTATATAGAAGAAGAGGTTTATGTGCACCAACCCCCTGGCTTTGAAAGTTCCAAAAATCTAGAATATGTTTTCAAACTAAAGAAGTCACTCTATGGTCTGAAACAAGCTCCCAGAGCTTGGTATGAAAGACTAAGTAACTTCCTGTTAGAAAAGGAATTCACCAGAGGGAAAGTGGACACAACTTTGTTCTGTAAGACAGTTAAGAATGACATCTTAGTATGTCAGATTTATGTTGATGACATTATATTTGGATCCACTAAACCCTCTCTGGGAAGAGAGTTTGCTAAATGTATGTAGGCAGAATTTGAGATGAGCCTAATGGGGGAACTAAAATTCTTTCTGGGAATTCAGATTAATCAAACTCCAGAAGGAACTTACATTCATCAGAGCAAATATGTCAGAGAACTTCTGAAGAAATTTGATCTCTCAGAATGTAAGCCATCAAGGATTCCAATGCATCCCACGTGCATTCTGGAAAAGGAAGAGGTAAGTAAAAAGGTAGAACATAAGGTCTACAAAGGTATGATTGGTTCTCTTCTCTATCTGACGGCTTCAAGGCCTGACATTCTATTCAGTGTTTGCATTTGTGCTAGATTCCAATCAGATCCTAGAGAATCTCACTTAACAGCAGTTAAGCGAATTTTCAAGTATTTGAAAGGTACTGCTAATCTGGGTTTGTTTTATAGAAAATCAAGTGATTACAGCTTAGTAGGATACTGTGATGCTGATTTTGCTGGAGACAGAGTAGAACGTAAAAGCACTTCTAGAAGCTGCCAGTTTCTGGGAGAAAATCTGATCTCATGGTCCAGCAAAAGACAATCCACAATAGCTCTATCAACAGCAGAAGCTGAATACATAGCAGCAGCTGGATGTAGCACGCAAATGCTCTGGATGAAAAGTCAACTTGAGGACTTCAATATATTTGAGAGTAACATCCCTATCCTCTGTGACAATACTTTTGCCATTTGTCTCAGTAAAAATCCTATTTTGCATTCTAGGGCTAAGCATATAGAAATAAAACATCATTTTATTAGGGACTATATTCAGGAAGGGATTCTCAATTTAAAATTCATTGACATATACCATCAATGGGATGATGTCTTTACAAAACCTCTTTCTAAAGATAGGTTTAACTTCATTCTGAAACATCTCAGCATGAAGCTTTGCCCAAAATAAACTGTTTTATTTACATATATTAATCCTTCAGAATTTTTGTTATTTTCTGTGAACTGTTGATCAACCTGCCTTCAGAATTTTAGAAGTCCAGATTGTATTAGAATCTATCCATGAAGATCTGAGCGTTTCATTTCAAGGATAGGAGTATGTTGTTCACGTAAGCAAACAGTTGTCATCCATTCATCAGCTACCTTCTAAGGCTGAACACATGTTCATTTTTTTGAAAGGTCAAAAGCGCTGATTGGATGCATTGAGACACATGTCATGGGTAACCATTCCAATATCTTTCTGAATCCCCCAAAATCAGCTGTCATTAATGCTTATAATCATTACAATTTATTTCTCTCTCTTGCAGTTTACATTTTCAAAATCTATTTAAACACATTTCTCATTCTTTACACTCTTTCACTTTCACTTTCTCTACAATCTAATTGTTTTCAGTTTGCATCTTTTTCAAAACCCTTTCATTTTCTTCTCAAATTTTCTGTGTGAACATGGCTTCCTCAAGCAACCCAACTTCCAGTACTCAGAGAACAAAATCCACATAACAATATGAAGAACCATTCAGAACTCTCCTCACGCCCATTAACAACCTAGAAGTACTCTCATAATTGATTGTGGACTTTAACAATCTTCAAAAAAATGGGTTCAATCTTTCTGAAGAAGTAAAGGCTCAAGGATGGAACAAGTATTTTGACCGTCTGGTAGGTCTAACGTCCCCAATCCTTGTGAAGGAATTTTAGATTCATGCTTCATCCTCCAACCATCAAGTTACTTCGTATATAATGGGGAAGAAGATAGTCATAACTGAAGACCTTATTGCAAGATTGATAGGTTACAGTGGTGGTGGCGTAAGGTGCATAGACATGGCTGAAAGATGTGCTGATGTCGCTTTAATTGCTAGAGAAATCTTCACTCTGGGTCTTCCCTCCAGCAAGATAAGGGATCTGAAGGACCATCACAGAATATGGGCTAAGATTATTCTGGGATGCATAAACCACAGGAAGCCAACCAGCTCTCCTGACTACATCAACATTGATCAGCAGTTTCTGATCTACTTCATCTCCCAGAAGACTAAGGTGAATCTGGCTCATTTGCTGTTCAATCATCTGAGGACCAGTGTTAAGGAGACTAGAGAAGAGGAGAGCACTAAAAGGGACTGGATACCCCTTGGAAGGCTCATATCAGATATTCTGATAGAGAATAGGCTGATAGAGCATCTAACAGAAGCACAGGAAATCAGCACTTTAGAGGCAACTGTTGGAAAGCCTTTAAATGCGAAGAATCTGAAGAAGATGAAGATTATTGAGAACATCAAGAAGGAACCCAATGTCACTTCTTTTGAAACAATCACCAGTAGAAGAATCCCTCTGGATGACTTTCCCATGTTCTCAGAAATTGATTCCAAGCCTGAGATTATAGTCAGATATCTAGATGCATGCAAGGCAGATGGTACAGCACCAGATTTAAACATTCAGGATCTGCAGCAGAAGGCTCCAGAAGTTATGCTGAAGAAGAACAAGAAAAGGAAGATAGCAACAGAAGGATCATCCCAGCAGACTCCCAAAGCAGCTAAAAAGAGAGGTAATCCTTCTTCTGTAACTATTTTAGATTCAATATCTATATCAACATCTGCACCAATTCCTACCCATTCAGAAATTCCTACCCCTCAAACCTTTGATGATTTTGACATTGAGTTTGACCCCTCAGAAACTTTAACTCTTAGAGGATCTCACTCACTACCTGTCAATCCAATTACTGAAACAACTCAACCAGAACTTGCAAAAGTTCTATCAGATATTGAAACCTTTGACCAGCATATTTCTGCTCCCATACCAGAAAATCCAAACTCTGAAACCATTTCAGAAGCACCTCAACCAGAAATTCCCCTCTCTCCATAACCAGAAATACCACTACCTCAATCTCCTCAACCAGAAATTCATCCACCTTCTCCACAACCTGAACTATCACAACCAGAAGTTCAAATTTCGGAGGTCCAAACTTCTGAATCTTGTGAACCAGAACCAAATAACACTCAATCCAACCAAACTAAAGAACCCACTTCAGATTCTGATACCATTCCCATTCCAGGTATCACTGAACCTCTGGCCATCCGTATACCCCTCACCATTCTGGACAGACCCCAAATTCCTTCTTCACTAGAATCAACTCCACCAAATTCCCCAACTAGTCCAATAATCATTCCAGACTCTCCCACTCCCTCACCAAAGAATAATCCAAATGACAACGCTAAAACTGTCATTGATTTAACTGTTTTTGAATGTCTGGCTGCCATAACCCACAAAACAACCATTCCAAAACCAAAACCATCTGAACCTACACCAGATGTTGGTACTAGTTTATTGATATTTGAAACAGAAATGCAGAAGTGGATAACCTCCCTGAAGCAAGATAGTCTTGAGATGATTAATCCTGCTGCATCAGATTATCTTTGGACAAGTTTCAGAAAATGGGTATGTTCTGAAACTTATAAGATGCAAGAACAAAGCTATGGACAAGTTCAACAGAATTTCAGTAATCTGCTAAAAGTAATTGAAGATCAAGTTCTGAGCCAGCTGCTCAAGGAAGAAGTTCTCCCTCTAGACAATGCTCCCTGGTCAGAACATCGTCCAGCAGACAAAGTTCAACCAGAGTCAGAAGATCTTACTCTGACTGCTGCTCAAGAACAAATGATTCCTGCAGAAGAACTGGGTCAAAAAGATGACATTGCAGAAAGCTCTGAGAAGCATCCAGTTACTGAAGATTCTCAAGCTTCCTCCTATGAAAGGAAGACTCTGGAAGAACTGAAGAGATCTGATATTATTATGCAGGAAAGGATGGATAAACAGGATGACAGAATTTCGGAAATCAAGAGCATGTTAACCAAACAAGAGGAAACCAACATCCAGATCAAGGGCTTGTTGGAAGCTTTGTTCACGCGTCTTCCTCCTCCCTCTTAGATTTTCCTTTGTTTTAAAATTTGTTTATCTGTAATATTTTCTACAATGCTGCTGTTCTGAACTTATTATCGTTGATTTTGATTTTAATATAAACTCTTTTTGGCTCTGATTATATGTTCTTTTTGATAACTGACAAAAAGGGGGAGAAAGAATAAGATATTTTCAATAACGGTTTACTGAGACATAAGTCTCAAACATTCTGATCTACTCAATTTTTTCTTCTGAAAAGCTTGAACAAGTACAAAACTCTGATGAAAGAATGTAGTCAAATTCTGATGCTCAAAGACTCTAAGAATTTAAGGGAAGTAATCAACTCAGGGGGAGTTTTTCTTCTTAAATTCTATTCTTTTTATTCTTTATTCTTTATTGAAAAATCTGGTTTTTGTCATCATCAAAAAGGGGGAGATTATTAGAACATAGTTTGATTCTACAACCCTTGATTAGAGTTTTGATGATAACAAAATACGAAGAATAAATTATTTCAAAGATATATACAAAGAACAATTATGCTCCTTAAAATTATGTTTTGTATATGCAAAAGTTCTGATGGAATCAACATCAAAATTGAATCAGCATCAGAAGATCAGCAATATGTGCTACACGCTGAAGCTACCAGATTATACGCTGAAGGTTGATAACCAGAATCTGCGCCTAAACAAATACACTCTGACTCTGATCAAAGACATCTTTACCAAGTCATCAACACTCTAAAGCGTTATCAGCAGGTACAACAAAGAAGACTCTGAAGCGTTACTGGTTATTCAAGACAGAATTAAATGCTAACGGCTTTCTTCAGACAAAGATCTTCTACAAAAGGAAAGTGCATTATTATCATTAAACCTGCTTTATGGACAACGTATCCTTTCTTGCCTATATAAACAGGTCTGCTTGTGAAAAGAAGCACGTACGCACGCACTCAAAATTTGCCAAGCTACCCAAACCACGCATATTCAAAGATTTAGCAAATTCATTTTATTCCAAGCTTATTTTGTGTAATTATCACAGTTGTGATATACAATTTTGTAAGAAAACAACAACACACACTTGTTCAATCATTTGTAAAAGAAGTTCCTTGAGATTAACCGGATTGCGGTTGTACTCAAGAAGACTTTAACAGTTGTTAAAGTAGCTGTTGTAATCCTTTGAGAATAGTGGATTAAGACCTCGTTGGAGAGAAGCGAAATCACCTTGACGGGTGGAATGGAGTAGTTTGAGATCAAACAAACCAGGATAAAAATACTGTGTTGTTAAGCCTTTTGATTTAAGTTTTTCAATTCAACCCCCCCTGTTGTTCCCCAAAATTTGCCCTCCCTTTTTCACAAGAAATCACAACCCTAGGCTTTTATCAGATTCTCAAGATTGGCTCAGGAATCAATCAGACAGATTTTTCTATAGCAGTAAATCAAGAATTAGGGTTTCTATCGCATTTCTCAGAAGAAACTGAATTCTCAGAAATTCAATTAACTGTCACGTGTTTTCACACTTTTTAAGCCTACTGAAATATTGCTGGTTGTTCTCAAAGCTTGTTTATCTGGGATAAGAGATGGGAGCTGAGACTGCCATTTGGAATATTTAGGTTTTGTCTGATCCAGGTTAGCCAGGTAATGTGCGTCTGTTAAGAAGTTTGCTTGTTAATGGAATGAAATGTTTGCTTGTTTATTGGAATACCCAGTGCGTATTTTGATTGGAATACTGTTGCAAGGTAATGAGATTACAAAGTTATTGGATTACTTAAAGTTTAAGTTATCTGTATTAGAATTGTTGGAATGCAATTTCAATTATTTTGATCTGAGAATCTTAAAGGATTAAGTGAAGATGCAAAGAAATAATTGCAAGTTATTAACAGTAGAAGAGTTTTATTGGATATCAGATTATCTCACAAAGACTTCTTCATTTATTTCAAAAAATGTTACAATACAATTTATTATTTAAATGTTTAAGTTGTGCAACTTATTGTATTTGAAAATTAAATTGGTACATTTGTTTGAATATTTATCCCTAAGTTACAAACAAAAAAGTCTAAGCCTAAGCTCCATTACTCCCGTGCTCGCCACAAGGTCTTCTGCTTCCTTTGCTTTGTCATCACCCAAGTTGTGCTCACATGAAAGAAAAACAAAGAAAAGAGGATTAGTACAGTTAAATAGAATTTTCAAACAAAAAAAGAAAAGAAAATTTTTCATCATTAAAGTTTGTTGTCTGGAATCAGAGTGCTATTTTTCATCACGTTTTTATTTTCCTCTTTGCAAATCACAAGAAGATTGCTCTTCTTGGTTCACAAAGAGAAGAAAAAAAATGCAAATTGAAGAATGCAAAAGCAAAATTATTCAAAGGCAAAGCACAAGGCGCTAAAACTGCATTACAAAACAAGAGCAAACTGGATGCAAGCAACTAAAACATTGCAGCAACTAAGGAAAACATGCGCCAAACTGTACTAAAGCACAAGGAAAACTGTCAAGCAAAATGCATCACATGACAAGGCAAACTGGATGCAAGTATTGCAACAAACCAAAATATCAAGCAAAGCAAACTGAACAAAGCAAACTGGATGCAACATACAAGGCAGGTACAAGTGCAGACACAACAGGCCAAAAGTAAAGTGCAGATGGTGAACCAAACACAAGCAAAAGGCTTGTCATAGATTTTTCATCATTTTCCAGAAAATAGGCAAACTTTTCAGAAAAAAGTGGAAAAGCAAAAAATTGCTTTGTCATTGAGAGAGAAAGAGAGAAAAGATATCACCTTTTTGAGATTGTACAGTTTGGCAAAAATCTGTCACGGGTTACAAAACAAAAGGATATAACTACATCAAACAACACAAAGTTAATAAGAGAGAACATTTTGTCAAAACCTGCACAACTCTCCCAAAACCTACAAACCTGTTAACAAGTTCCCAAACCAAGCAAACAGGCCAACAACATTCACAAATCACAAAACCCTGTGAACCAACAAACCACAATCAGCATAACCATTATCCAAATTGTATAACAGTTTCAAATCACCAAAAAAACATGCAAAAGCTTGCCAAACTGCATAGCCAAAAACTAAAACATAAATCACAAAAAACCTGAAGGCTGCAAAACAAATCATAAAACTGCTAACAGTTTCAATCAAACAGAAAATCCCAAAGAAACTGCATATCAGTTTCAAACAACCTTATAACCTGTACAAAAATTCCCAAACCTTGTGAACCAACTCACAAAACAAAAACCACAAAACCTGTAACAATTTAAAACCACAAACTCCAAAAGCCTGCATAACCATTACAACAAGTACAAAACTGTACACCAGTTCCAAAACTGTAACAAGCTGCTCAACAATCCAAAACCTGTGAGTAGTTCAACCACCAAGCCTGCAAAAGCTTGCCAAACTGTAAACCTTTGAACCAAAAAAAAAACATTCAAAAACATTCATAACTGTATCCAAAACCCAAAACTGTTTAACAGTTTCAAAACTCCCAACCTTCAAATAACTCAGAACATTCCAACAAATCTCAGAAAATAAACCAAAATCTGCATAGCACAGAAAATTCCCAACTCAGTCCAAACAACAAAAGCTAACAAGCCTGCCAACTCAGAATTTTCAACAAGACAAAATTTCATCAACTACCAACATAATAAAATTTCAAGCAAAAACCTTCAGCAAATAGCCATAACCAAGTTTCAGAACAATAAGCCTGCATCATTCGCCATCAACAACTTATGCAAACAAGTTTCAGAACAATAAATCATCATCAACAAATCCATACTGTTGTACCCCAAAATTTGCCCTCCCTTTTTTCACAAGAAATCACAACTTTAGGGTTTTCCCTGATTTTTCAAATTGGCTCAAGAATCGGTCAAACAGACTTTTCTTTATCAGTCAATCCAGAATTAGGGTTTCCATTGATTTTGTTGAGTTTGGCTCAAGAATCGGTCAAAGAGACTTTTCTTTATCAGTCAATCCAGAATTAGGGTTTCCATTGATTTTGTTGAGTTTGGCTCAGGAATTGATCAAGCAGACTTTTCTTTGACGACAAATCTGGAATTAGGGTTTTCACTCGTATTTCTCAGAAGAAATTGAATCCACAATAATTCAATTGGCTGTTACATTATTTTTACGCTTGTTCCAGATTACCGGTTGCTTCTCAAAACCTAAATATCTGGGATAAGAGCTGAGGCTTTTGATTGAAACTTTGAGGCATTGGTTTGATCAGTGGAGTGAGAGGTGTGTGGAATGCTTGTTTGTTTAACTGTACAAAGCATATGATTAATTGAAGTGCCAAGTGTATTGTGATTAATGCGAGATTGCGAGACTGCAAAGTTTGTTGATTATTTATTTCATCTGGATTAAAGTCATTGGGATACATTTCCAGTTATTTTAATTCAAGAGATTTAAATAATTAAATAGACAGTGCAAAGGAAAGAAGGAAATATTTGACAGTAAAGAATTCGTATTTGACAAAGACTTTATTTATTTATTTATTTCAAATATTGTTACAAATTTTGTTCGAATACTGTAAATTTATAATTTACAGTGTTTACAATAATATTTATTACAATAAATGAAAAGAAAATAAATCTAAAGCCTAAATCTCTTGAAATCTTCTACTTTTACTGCATCCTCCATTATTCAACTGGTACTTACCTGCAAAGGACAGAAGAAAAAAGAAATCAGTGCAGTTAAACTGAAAAAACATTTTCAAGCAGATAAATATAAAGTCATCATTAAAGCTTGTTGGCCGGAATCAGATTGTTATTGGGTTCATCATATTTTACTTGTCCTCTTTGCAAATCACAAGAAGATTTCTCTTCTTGGTTCACAAAGAGGAAAGTAAAATTAATTTGCAAGCATATAATTAAATGAAAAGATATAAGGCAGCAAGGCAAAGCAAACTGGAACAACAAATTGCATTAGTCAACCAAAAGCAAACTAAGTTACAAAGTTGTCAAAAGTACACAAAGCTGTCAAAGAAAGCATAAATGCAGGAAATCTGGAAGAAAGTACAGAATGCAGAGATAAACCAAGATACAAGCAAGAAGGTTTGTCAAACTTATCATCACATTCTGGCCAACAAAGCTTTTCATAAAAAGAAGATAATAAGCAATTTAAAATGCTTTTATGGAGAGAGAAAGAGAGAACCAGAAGAAAGTTTTGCAGTTTGGTAGGCTGTACAAAGCAGTAAGAAAGAAAATAAATATAACAGTCTAACAGGTTCAAGAAAAGGAAGAAGGCCCAAAACCTGAAACTTGCCTAAAACATTGCAAGTTATCAAACCTGCTAAAACCTTACCAAACACAGAAAACCTGTAAAACTGCATAAACCTACATCCAAACACCAACCTGCTTAAACCAAAAGAACAACAAGTTACAAGCCTACATAACTTACAGGCCAGTTTCAAAAAACAAAAAAACTCACAAGCCTTCAAGCCTGCCTTCAACAAGCCTTCAAGCCTGCCTTCAAGAAGCAAAACCTGTAGCCTGTATAACAAATAAACCTCTAACCTGTACTAAATTCACAAATCTGCCACAAACTGCAACTCAATTCAAACCTGTCCAAACTGCCTAGCCTGTAAGCCTGCAAACTCACAAACTTACAGCCTGCAACTCAAACAAATCCAAAACCAAAGAACCTGTTCAAACAACAAAACTTACATGCCTGTTTCAAAGGCCAAAGAACTGCAACTCAAGGCCAAAAACTGCCTAAGCTACAAACACAGTTCAGTTTCACCATCATCAAGTAAACAAAGTACCCAAAAGAAGAAGAGAGAACTCAGAAGCATAGTTTTCAGAAAACATTCATCAACAAAAACATAGCAACAACAAAGACCAAATCTCAGAAAGTTATCATCATTGATACAAAATATCCAACACTCAAAGAAGAAGAAGAAATCCAGAAGTGAAGAACAAAGCAAGTTGTTTTCAGAGCAACATTCATCATTAAACAATCAGTGTTCAAGCATTCAGAAGCAAGAAATATACCCTCATCATCAAAAGTCAACAACTAAAGAAGAAAAGAGAGATTCAGAAGCATATTTTTCAGACAACATCATCATAAAACATTCATCAATAGAAATCAAGCACAGAAATACCAGCAAGCTGTCATCACAGTCCTCTTTCGCCTAGCCTCCTAGAAGCGCCGCTGGCCAACTCACCTTCCTTCTCCTTCAAATTACAGAACAAAACGCCAAGGTACATCTCTCAAAACTCCTACTACATGTAAATGTCAAAAGAAACATGGATTAAAACTCGCATGTAGTGATCAAGCAAGATGAAAGCGTAATATCACAAAATCCTAAAACAAAGGTTAAACAAATCGTACCGTCGCGAAGTGAGAACCCTAGACCACTGTGAAGGGAAGGCAGAAGGTGGATGGAGGAGATGCTCCGGTGGCTAAGGCGAGGGGAGAGGATATCCGTTTGTCCATGGCTGAGAACGAGAAGATGAGAGGAGAAGAAGACGAGAGGAGCAGCGCCGTTAACTCAAAACCAAACCCTAGTTCTGAAAACGTGAAACACAAACCCTAAAAACGCTGTATGTTTCAATTGGGCTTTTACCCCATAAACCACTAAAGCCCAAATGCTTTCCAGTGCCACACCCCCCCTTTAATCTAATTTTTGTTTTTTTACATGGGCCATATACTAATCATTAGGCCCATCCTTTTTATTATTTTATCAAAACTTTTTTTTTTTTTTTTATAGATTATTTTCTTTCTTCTAATTAACTCAAACACTAATTTAATTTTATTTTCTTTTTTAAAAGTTATTGTTAATCTTATTCACAACAAAAAAATATATAAAAAAAAAGAGGCGAAGAATATTTAGTTTAAATGTTTTTAAACCTAATTAGTGATTAATAAAAACACATAAATAATGGAACTTCAACTTAAAATAATTTTTCTTTTCTTTAAAACTCTTTGTCTATATAATCAATAAAAAAATAAAATACAAAAAAAATAATAAATACTTAAGTCTTTAATTAGGTTAATTTTTATTTGAACATTTGTAAATAAATATACACATCTCATATCTCTTTGATTTTTATTATCTTATACCTTGTTATATTTTTACATTGAGAATGCGACAACCCGATTTGGTTGTAATATATACTTGGACATTACTATTCTGATAAGACTCATCCCCATTTGTAAATAATTTGTACCCCCATCCCTGGATACTTATTTGTAATAACTTAGACTTTAAATTCCCGCAATTTATCGCTTTCCATATACTGTATAGTAATTAGGGTTTGTATGCGAAGATTCAAAATCAATCGCTAGATGACCTAATACAAGATAAATGCATGATAATCAATACACAATTCACACTTGCACCTCTAGGGTAACCTCGCTTGTTGCCTCGGAAAATACAATCATGTCCCTCGAGTATGAGACATTCTAGCAAATGTCCCTTCAATAAACAAAGATCGTAGTCCCTCGATAACCCTCGATGTTGCCTTCGATAAAACGATCTTGTCCCTTACAAAATTGCTAGAGTGTCTCACAAGTTGCTTTCAATGATTGTATACGATGACCTGCGCCTGTCCTGTTAAACATCCTAACGCAAGGTTGTTCACCAAATACAATGGTGAAACAACACTGTTAAAAGGGTTAAAAACATAAGAAAGATCTTTTGAGTAAAGTAGGGTAGACAACTCTTAGTTACTTGATAAAAAATCTTGCAAAACATCCTTGCCATTTTCAAACACACTTCACAACACAACTTCAAAACAATTTCAAAACAACTTTCAAAAAACATTGGAATATATTTTCAAAAAGACACACACCTTTGTATATATTCAAACAAGAATCATTACAAAGGTTGCCTAGACAAGGCATATTTTTCAAAACATTTTCAAAACCACACACACAAAGCACCATTTCAAACAATTGAAAAGCAAAGGCAAGTGATCTAAAACAAGTAACTAAGAGCCCATGGATAACCATGGATGAAATGGGTGCTAGCACCTTCCCTTTTCATAATCTACCCCCTGAACCCAAGAAAACATCTCAAAGGTCTTTCCTGTGCTTTTTAACCTTTCCTTTGGATAAAATAAAAAGTCGGTGGCGACTCTTGCTAAACCGAACAAGTGCGAAAATAAATGCAAAATCCCAAGTCAGTTCTCCCACCGTATCACAGAACTGGCGAATCTGCTGGGGAAATTGCTAAAAGTGGGGTTACCTTAGGGTTTTAGATCACCTTTACATGCTTACCTTGATTTCTTTGATTTCTTTACTTTTTGGGTTCCTTGTTTGGTTTTGTTTTAAATCCTACACCCAGATTTGGGGGCACCTTTTAGGTAAGTAGCAATAAACTGTGAGGGAACTGTGCGGGGTATACCGACATGGTTGAAGTAGTAGCTACGTTAGTGTGACATATTTGTGGGTACCGGTAGCCTTTGAGTTAATCAAAGAGAATACAAGGCCGCTGAGTGATGTCGTGAAGCACTAATGAACTCTTAGAACCTTACTTGACCATCTTGGCCTTATTAGGGGTAGTGAGATGACTAGCTTTGGTGCAGTCCGAAGTTGGTAGATACTCGATACTACACTCAATGAGGATTGTTTTCTTGGAATATTTTGGTCGCCAGTTAAGTGGTTAAACCTAAACAATGAACACAGAAAATAATCCAGTGATATTGAGCTCCTTAGAACCCGATTTCTATTTTAGGACAGGTTGAGCCAACTAGCTTCAAGAGGGTACTTACCTACAAACCCCATGCAAGCCTAAACCTAAGGACTTGTTTGCTCTGTGTGAATATGATTACCTGTATATGCACTTGCTTACTTTTGCATACATATACATAACATCATAACATCATACCATAGCATTTTCAATAACCATTTCAAGGATCTCGAGGGTCTTTGATGCATGGTCACGTTGAACCAGACATCTACCAAAGGGCAAGAGGGTTTTCCTCTAAATAAACGCCATCAAAGATCAAGTGCAACAACTTGAATCAGGGGCTATGACCCACTTGACATGGTGAGCTTGATTCTCGTGGAAAGACATCCACCGATACAAAGTTCTCCAATCAAAGATATTGATCAAAGTTCAACCTCTAAAACATTTTCTTGTGTTTACCCCGAGAGATCCTTGAAAACATGCATCCACATATCATGCATTGTATCATAACAGGTTTTCCTTTTCAGGTTTCCTTATTCTCCTACTGTTTGTTTCAGAAGATATGGCTCTAGAGAGGACTGTCAAAGATATCCAGGATCAAAATGCTCAGCTTCAGGAAATGTTCTTGAACTTGTCCCAGGGGAAAGAATAAGTGAAAGCTCTCCTCACAAGGGGCATGGTCCTAGGGAATTCAGGAAGTGTCAGGAATGATCAGTTGGAAGAACTACAGATTGAGCTGGCAACAACGAAGATCCAGATGATGGGACAACTGGTGGGCCAGATGGCTCTCATTCAAGACTTGGATCAAAGACAAGAAGAGCTCAGGGTTCTCGTCAACAAACTGCTTCGAGACAACCAAGTGGAGCAAACATCTAGGGTTGAAGATCAAGTCATCATTCAACCTCCTTTGAGACAAGAAGACAAGGGAAAGGCTCCTCAACTTGCTTCAGGGTCACAAGCCCAACAACAACCTCGCCAGCGTCAACAGGGTAATCGGCATAAGAAAAATACGTCTGGAAGACTTTTCTCTGAGACTGACATACCATCATCTCTAATACTGAAACACTTGTTGGAGATCAATCTTCTTGCTTTAAAGGATCCTATTAGGAAGCCCAATACCTCTACTCCTAGCTATCAGCCCGATGCATTTTGTGTATACCACTCCCATAGTCCTGGACATGACACCGATGACTGTTGGGCTTTGAAAAACAAGATCCAAGACTTGATTGATGAAGGAGTGCTGGAATTCATGCCGGATGGTGAGATGAAAATCTTCCGCTAAGGGTTCTCCACCTGAATTGACAAAGTTCGAACTAAGATACTTTTGTTTCATTTGAATTTTCAAGTTGTAATTTCTTTTGTTATTCAAACAATTATCTGTTGATGTCAAACTCTTTTTCATTAATGCATTGCATATGTTTGTATTGAATTCATCCATTCGTTTTCACTATTTATGAACTATGCTTTCTACTTTATGACATTTAACTCTTGCAAAAAAGCTACAAGCCTTTAGAGGGAGGATGACGAAACAATGCCACAATCTCATACAATATGCTTTTGAACAGACCTTGCTGACGATGTACAGGCGTTTCTTTCAGATCCTAAACACTGGAGTTATAAGGAAGATAATCCCTAGTCAACCCCCTTCGAGCCAAAGAAGTAGGAGTTTTCTGTTTTAAACACAAATTGAAACCTTTGATTAAACCTGGGGCAGGGTAGTCTCTCAGTTAATTCAAATGTGTGTTTAGCCACAAACTCTCATTTCGTAATACGACGAATGACATAAAAAAAACACATTCCTTTGGAACCAAAAGACAGTGATGGTTCCTTATCTCATAGGCAGTCCTTATCTCTCAAAAAAAAGAAAAGCCCACTAAGCCAAAACCTACAAAGGAGGCTTAAGAAAGCTGGGGCATCCCGCTGACTGTAATCTCGAAAACAGGAACAGTCAGGCAAAAATTAGGGATAACGAAAAAAGAACGAGGTCACTACAAATCCCCAACAACATGAAAAATGTTGCAAAAATGTCTGTCTTCCAACAAATTCAACTTGTGTGAACCATCACCAAAACGTCGTTCCAGACTCATTTGGAGTTCAAACACACAATTAACTGAGTATAGGAGTGAAGGATATCACGAAGAGCGGGTGGGTACAAATATACTTTGAGCCTTTATCCTTTGTTTCTTAAACCGTGAACCGAGCCACGTTACAACCCTTTAAAAGTCCTAATTGAAGCACGGGTTAGTTCGAAAGCATACTGTTACAAAAGGTATCCTGACTCCTGTAAGGCTTTGCCCTAAATCTGGTGTTGAATTTGTCTTATAAAAAGTTTTCCGCTAAAAAACGCATTTTAAAAAAAAAAACTTCGAGACAAGCATAAACTTTGCATTATTTGAATATCGTTGTTTGCACATATTTATTTGTTTGACAGCGAAGAAATTCACAACAGTGAATGATCGGAGGAACGAAAGCTCTCTCAGTAAGTAAAATCACTTCAAGTGGGATGACACTCCCATGGAAAAAATCTCCCATCAACAAAAAAGAAACTTGGTATGGTATTGTCCAATAAACCTGGGGCAGTCCAGTCAAGATTTCAACAAATCTTTCAAAGTTCAGTAAACCTGGGGCAGTCCAGTCAAGATTTCAAGAAATCTCTCAATTGCAGGATAACCTGGGGCAAGTCTCCCTCACCATCACTTGGGGCATTTTAACGTCAATCTCTTCAAAGGGTTACGAACAGTCCAAGCTTCCTGGCAGTGCCACAAGCATCTGATATTAGGGGCAGTGATGAACCTCTCTGAAATCTTTCTGAAAAGAAGTTCAAGCGTCCTCGAGAAGTTTATCACCTCTCTAAACAGACTAGCAGTCATGGGTTTATTTCCCCAACATTTATCAAGGATTTATTCTCCACAACAAAATTACATTTCAAATTGATCGGTCATTAAAAATTTCCTTCATCACCTGTTGGAAGTTACAGCCACCAACAGAATAACGGACAACTGAAGCTCCTAAAAATATGTTTCTCTCAAGAATGAAGATTCTCATCCTTGAAACCTCAAGAGATTGGTATACTCCCAAGCTCCTGACCCTTAGCAGAATGAAGATTCTCATCCTTGAAACCTCAGAAGATTGGTATACTCCCAACTTCCTGACCCTTAACAGAATGATGATACTCATCCTTAAAACCTCAAAAGATTGGTATACTCCCAACCTCCTGACCCTTAACAGAATGAAGATTCTCATCCTTGAAACCTCAGAAGATTGGTATACTCCCAACCTCCTGACCCTTAATAGAATGAAGATTCTCATCCTTGAAACCTCAGAAGATTGGTATACTCCCAACTTCCTGACCCTTAACAGAATGAAGATTCTCATCCTTAAAACCTCAGAAGATTGGTATACACCCAACTTCCTGACCCTTAACAGGATGAAGATTCTCATCCTTAAAACCTCAGAAGATTGGTATACTCCCAACCTCCTGACCCTTAACAGAATGAAGATTCTCATCCTTAAAACCTCAGAAGATTGGTATACTCCCAACCTCCTTACCCTTAACAGAATGAAGATTCTCATCCTTAAAACCTCAAGAGATTGGCATACACCCAATCTTATGACCCAAGACCTGAATGAAGATTCTCATTTTGGCTTCCCCAGTAGATTGGCATACATTCAGCTTCCTAATATTCCCGACAGAATGAAGATTCTCATTTCTCAAAGTGGTACAACATCGGGATTTCTGATATTCCCGACAGAGTGAAGATTCTCATTCTTAAAGTGGCATACAACCTAAACCTGAACTTCTTCCAGACAGGAATAAGCTTTTTCCAGAACCCTGAGTTTTTTACTCTCCAACAGGATAGCTACTTTTCAACAGTATGGCTATTCCCCATAGAATTCTAATTCCCCAAGCAGAATGAAGACTCTTATTCTCAATTTCTCACAGAGTTTTTCAGATATTCCCCGACGAAGATCTCCTCAAAGCAGGAATCTCCAGTAGATTGGCATACAACCCAAACTTCTGATTTCCCCAACAGTGGTCCCAAGACTTCTCATTTTCAGTGATCAAAGGATGTTCAATCCCCAACAGCAGTCAAGGGTTTATTTTCCCCGACAGCAGTCAAAGATTTCACTATCTCCAATTGTCAAGGATTTATTTTCCTCAGCAAGACAGCTACTCAACCTACATGCACATCCATTACATTCATATATCATAAACATTGATGAAGTACAGTTCATTGCGTCATACATATCATGCAACATGAATTTATGTTTCAGCTAACATTTTACCCTTTCCAGGATAAAATTAAAAGGCCATCGTTAACAATTAGTCAAATACAGTACAGATATACCCCAGACACGGCAGTCATTCTACTACTCATTCAGACTTCAGCAATCCGATACATACTAGATATGCTCCAGACACGGCGACCATTCTATCTCTCATTCAGATTCAACTATCAACTTCAAGTTCAGATATGCTCCAAACACGGATGCCATTCTGGCCTTTACACCAGCAGTTTGACTTTCCCCAGTGCATTCGCCACAAAAGTCATCCTGTCAGATCCCAGTTACAGTCTCAGATATACTCCAGACACGGAAGACATTCTGCTACTCATACAGATCTCAATCCCAGTTACAGTCTCAAAGATACTCCAGACACGGAAGTCATTCTGCTACTCATACAAACTTCGAGACTTCTGAAAACAGTTTACGGATACTTCCAAACACGGATGTTAATCTATCGCTTGTTCAGATTCAACTTTTGAAAACAGTTTATGGATGCTTCCCCAACATGGATGTCAATCTATTGCTCATTCAGACCCCTAGCTCAGAGATGTTCCAAACACGGATATTTTTCTGATACTCATTCTTTCTCCTACAACATACAAATCAACAAATATTCTTGGATGGCATCTTTAAGCCCATCTCCGACAAGATTCTGTCACATCTCCAAATGGCATCTTTAAGCCCATTCCCTCAACTATGCTTTGACGAGTGCAAATTTTCAGGTTCAAGAAGATTGAACAGGGGAAACTATTGTACCCCCAAAATTTGCCCTCCCTTTTTTCACAAGAAATCACAATCCTAGGGTTTTCTAAGATTCTCAAGATTGGCTCAGGAATCAATCAGATAGATTTTGCTATGGCAGTAAATCAAGAATTAGGGTTTCTCTCAAATTTCTCAGAAGAAACTGAATTCTCAAAAATTCAATTAATTGTCACGTGTTTTCACACTTTTTAAGCCTACTGAAAGATTGCTGGTTGTTCTCAAGGATTGTTTATCTGGGATAAAAGATGGGAGTTGAGACTTCCATTTGGAATATTCAGGTTTTGTCTGATCCAGGTTAGCCAGGTAATGTGCGTCTGTTAATACGTTTGCTTGTTAATGGAATGAAATGTTTTCTTGTTTATTGGAATACCCAATGCATATTTTGATTGGAATACTGTTGCAAGGTTATGAGATTACAGAGTTATTGGATTACTTAAAGTTTAACTTATCTGTATTAGAATTGTTGGAATGCAATTTCAATTATTTTGATCTGAGAATCTTAAAGGATTAAGTGAAGATGCAAAGAAAGAATTGCAAGTTATTAACAGTAGAAGAGTTTTATTGGATATCAGATTATCTCACAAAGACTTCTTCATTTATTTCAAAAAATATTACAATACAGTTTATTATTTAAATGCTTTAAGTTGTGCAACTTATTGTATTTGAAAATTAAATGGGTACATTTGTTTGAATATTTATCCCTAAGTTACAAAGAAAAAAGTCTAAGCCTAAGCTTCATTGCTCCCGTGCTCGCCACAAAGTCTTCTGCTTCCTCTGCTTTGTCATCACCCAAGTTGTGCTCACATGAAAGAAAAAACAAAGAAAAGAGGATTAGTACAGTTAAATAGAATTTTCAAATAAAAAAAGAAAAGAAAATTTTTCATCATTAAAGTTTGCCGTCTGGAATTAGAGTGTTATTTTTCATCACGTATTTATTTTCCTCTTTTCAAATCACAAGAAGATTGCTCTTCTTGGTTCACAAAGAGAAAAATAAAAAAAAATGCAAATTGAAGAATGCAAAAGCAAAATTATTCAAAGCCAAAGCACAAGGCGCCAAAACTGCATTACAAAACAAGAGCAAACTGGATGCAAGCAACTAAAACATTGCAGCAACTAAAACATTGCAGCAACTAAGGCAAACAAGCGCCAAACTGTACTAAAGCACAAGGCAAACTGTTAAGCAAAATGCATCACATGACAAGGAAAACTGGATGCAAGTATTGCAACAAACCAAACTGTTAAGCAAAGCAAACTGAACAAAGCAAACTGGATGCAACATATAAGGCAAGTACAAGTGCAGACACAACAGGCCCAAAGTAAAGTGCAGATGGTGAACCAAATCACAAGCAAAAGGCTTGTCATAGCTTTTTCATAATTTTCCAAGAAATAGGCAAACTTTTCAGAAAAAAGTGGAAAAGCAAAAAATTGCTTTGTCATTGAGAGAGAAAGAGAGAAAAGATATCACCTTTTTGAGATTGTACAGTTTGGCAAAAATCTGTCACAAGTTACAAAAGCAAAAGGACATAACTACATCAAACAACACAAAGTTAATAAGAGAGAACATTTTGTCAAAACCTGCACAACTCTCCCAAAACCTACAAACCTGTTAACAAGTTCCCAAACCAAGCAAACAGGCCAACAACATTCACAAATCACAAAACCCTGTGAACCAACAAACCACAATCAGCATAACCATTGTCCAAACTGTATAACAGTTTCAAATCACCAAAAAAACCTGCAAAAGCTTGCCAAACTGCATAGCCAAACATCATAGCCAAAAACTAAAACAGAAATCACAAAAAACCTGTAGGCTGCAAAACAAATCATAAAACTGCTAACAATTTCAATCAAACAAAAAATCCCAAAGAAAATGCATATCAGTTTCAAACAACCTCAAAACCTGTACAAAAATTCCCAAACCTTGTGAACCAACTCACAAAACAAAAACCACAAAACCTGTAACAGTTTAAAACCACAAACTCCAAAAGCCTGCATAACCATTGCAACAAGTACAAAACTGTACACCAGTTCCAAAACTGTAACAATCTGCTCAACAATCCAAAACCTGTGAGTAGTTCAACCACCAAGCCTGCAAAAGCTTGCCAAACTGTAAACCTTTGAACCAAAAAAAACATTCAAAAACATTCATAACTATATCCAAAACCCAAAACTGTTTAATAGTTTCAAAACTCCCAACCTTCAAATAACTCAGAACATTCCAACAAATCTCAGAAAATAAACCAAAATCTGCATAGCACAGAAAATTCCCAACTCAGTCCAAACAACAAAAGCTAACAAGCCTGCCAACTCAGAATTTTCAACAAGACAAAGTTTCATCAACTACCAACATAATAAAATTTCAAGCAAAAACCTTAAGCAAATAGCCATAACCAAGTTTCAGAATAATAAGCCTGCATCATTCACCATCAACAACTTATGCAAACAAGTTTCAGAACAATAAATCATCATCAACAAATCCATACCAATAACCAAGTTTCAGAAGCAACAAACAAAGTTTCAACAAAAACTACCAACAAAACAAAGCTTCAGAAATCGACATCATCAACCAACTCTCATTTTTGCAAACAAGTTTCAGAAATCAACAAATCGTTGCACCAACAAAGTTTCAGAGATTATCATCAATCATCATAAACAAACTTACAAAAATCAAAGTATCAGAAGAACAACTTAGCCAAACAAAGTCAGAAGCAATCAAGCATCATCATTCAAGGTTCAAAAGGGACAAAAAGAGATACCAGAAGAGTGAAACCGTCATCATCTCTTCCCCTCGCACCTCTAGCCACCAGGGAGATCCATCTCTCTATCTCCTCTTTCCTCTCCATTTTTCCAGAAAATCTCACAGGTATATCCCTTTACTGCATCTTAGATACATGATACAATAGGTTAAACAAACTAGACATGAACAAAGCAAGCAAATCAAACGAAAAATGCTAAATTAAAAAGGACGAACCATACCGTTTTAAAACAGAGCCACTGATCATTGAGAGGATGTGAGAAGTGAGGGTGCTCCGGCGGCTTGAGGGGAGGGAAGATCAGAATGTTTGAGGCTGAGAGAGATGAAGAGGGAGAACAAAGAAACGACACCGCTGTGAGTACAAGAACGACAAACCCTAATTTCTGAAAACCCTAACAAAAATGTTACAAACTTTGCATTGGGCCTGTCTGCCCCTCAACCCTAAGCCCATACATAATTGTTGGCTCATACCCCCTCCATTCTGACTTTTCTGTTTTCTTTTATTTTTGTTTTGGGCCTAACCCCAAACTTTCAAACCCTAAGTCCCATTTTTACTTGTTTTTATTTTTGATTCAACTTAATTTATTTTATTTCTTTGTGTTAAAATAATATACTAACAATTATTTCTAAAACTTCATTTTTTTTAAAAAATAAATTGGATTTTTTTAATTAGTTTTATTTAAATCATTTTCTTTTTTATTGTTACACATAATGAAAATACTAATCATTTTCTTTTTATTTTTCTTGCGCATAATGAAAATACTAAAAAAACAAAACCTTTAAATTGATTTAATTAGTTTACTTCCTTTAAGCTTTTTTTACTATTTAATAAAAAAAATACATACAAAGAATAATAATAAAATATTTAATCTTTCTTTTTTAGAATAGATTTTTATTTATTTATTTTCAAGTAAATACATGCATTTCATACTTTATTGATTTTATTTATTTCATAATTTGTTATAACTTTGTATTGAATTGCGATAATTCGATTTGGTTGTAATACTTGATATTTGGACTTTGCTATTCTTATGAGATTCATCCCCATTTGTAATAATTGTACCCCTATCCCCGAATACTTTTGTAATAGCTTAGACTTTCAATTCCCGCAATTTATTGCTTTCAATATACTGTGTAGTAATTAGGCTCGTATGGCAAGATTTAAAAATCAATCGCTAGATGACCTAATCTAAGAATAAATGACTTGAAATCAACACACTTCTCACACGTGCACCTCTAGGGTAACCTCGCTTGTTGCCTCGGAAACACAATCATGTCCCTCGAATATGAGACACTCTAGCAAATGACCCTTCGATAAAAAAAGATCGTAGTCCCTCGATGACCCTCGATGTTGCCTTCGATAAAACGATCTCGTCCCTTACAAAATTGCTAGAGCGTCTCGCAAGTTGCTTTCAATGATTGTATGCGATGACCCGCACCTGTCCCGTTTAACATCCAAACACAAGTTTGTTTACCAAATGCAATGGTAAAACAACACTGTCAAAAGGTTTAAAAAGTATAGGAAAGATCTTTGAGTAAAATAGGGTAGACAACTCTTAGTTACTTGATCAAAACTTGCAAAACATCCTTGCTATTTTCAAACACACCTCACAACACAATTTCAAAACATTTCCCAAAAACAAACTTTCAAACATTGAAATATCTTTTCAAAAGACAAACACCTTTGTATATATTCAAACAAGAATCATTACAAAGGTTTCCTAGACAAGGCCTCTTTTTCAAAGCATTTTCAAAAATCACACACAAAGCACCATTTCAAACAATTGAAAAGCAAAAGCAAGTGATCTAAACAAGTAACTAAGAGCCCATGGATAACCATGGATAAAAAGGGTGCTTGCACCTTCCCTTTTCATAATCTACCCCCCGAACCCAAGAAAACATCTCAAAGGTCTTTCCTGTGCTTTTTGACCTTTCCTTTGGATAAAATAAAAAGTCGGTGGTGACTCTTGCTAAACCGAAACATTTGCAAACACAAATGCAAAACCTCAAGTCAGTTCTCCCACCGTATCACACCCCCCTTCCTGTGTTTTTCACATCTTCATGTATGTCTCGCCATGCATTGGTGGTTCTTCTATTTTGGCCATCAGCTTCTGTTTTGGCAAAGAGCGTTTTGTAATAATCCTGCATGGGATCCTGTCTAAATCTGCAGTGTTGAATCTCATGAGCACATTAAATAAGTTACTATATCATGAAATACAAAGAAAATAAATATATAAATATTTTTTAATGTTAAAATCGATATGGGCTGTATGAATGCTTCTATGCCCTTTTGATCATGGAGATCAAACCAGTCTTACCCTTACTGGAGAAGTAGTGAGTTGAATGCTTCTATGCCCTTTTGATCATGGAGATCAAACCAGCCTTACCCTTACTGGAGAAGTAGTGAGATGTGGGTTTGTGACAATGATCTCAAGGTTTTAGGATTCTTGAAAGAATTTGATATTCTGACAGGGTTGTGGCAAAGGTTTTTTTTCTTCCTCCTCTTTGTGTGAAAAGAATGAGATTATATAATGAAAATTAGAGCAAAGATATGGGCTTTGACTGTGCAATTGGGCCTCCAATGTTCACTTGAGTCCATCACGTTCTAGGAAAAATCGCAGGGGATTAAGTGCAATTTTTGAAGTTGAAATGTGAAAACAAAATGTAGCCGCTATCGAGAACTAACTCCTGTCCAAAAATGGGCTCAATTGGATAAACGATGAATTAGTTATGAATTTTTGAAGTTTCAGCTCAGACAAACTTATTTTGGGCTTCAGTGTCGACTCTGACACGTTCTTCAATAAAAAACTGGTATTGATCGGAGCATAATCCGGTATCAACTTTGGAATAAAAGTTGTAGATCTCTGAGTCAATGACCCTGTGTAAAAAGATGGGTCTGATCCGATAAAAATTGACCGAGTTATGAATTTTCGAAGTTTCAACCCAAATGAAATAATATTCAGCATTCAGGATTTTCAGCGCATCACACGCACTTTGAGCAAAAAATGAAGGCCTTTTGGATACCTTTCATTCTCAATACTTCCCGTAAAAACTTAGCCAACTCAATTTGTGAAATTTTGGCGCCGAAACCAGCTCGATACGATGAAAATCGACCAAGTTATGATTTTCTGAACATGATGCAAATAAACTTCTGT
This sequence comes from Vicia faba, assembly GCA_948472305.1. Classification (NCBI taxonomy): domain Eukaryota; kingdom Viridiplantae; phylum Streptophyta; class Magnoliopsida; order Fabales; family Fabaceae; genus Vicia; species Vicia faba. The sequence continues at coordinate 187,599,094 of OX451736.1, read as the reverse complement.
CACAAATTTTCTGTACGAAAATACTTGATAAATCCGCATTTTTTAAGACCTTTTGATCGAAATTGGCTTCCAGCTGTGAGAGATGAAAACGTAGATAACGTCAAGACGGAATTTTGGCCACCAGAACGGGTTCAAAACAAGCCACGATCTTCAAGTTATGAATTTTTTAGTGCGTAAAAACTGCACTTTCAACACACTTTTTCACCATATTTCTTCGAAAAAACTCACACATTCGGAGACCTTCTTTAAATAATTTACTCTTGAGCCGAACCTAAATTTGAGGATACGTTATCAGAGATATCTTGGTGAAAGAACACCTGAATATGATACGCCGAGTTGGACTTGTGAATCTTTGAACCGCGAATCATTGCAAAACGGTGAACTGATATTCAACACAGAAAATACTGAGAACATCCATTGGCGAAATAAACGTCACTTGTAACCTGAAGAAGCTTGATAAATATACCTTTATTCTATAACCATAAAACCAATAATATGCGTGTATGAAAAGAGGGTAAATTTTGGGGTACAACAGCTGCCCCTGTTCAATCTTCTTAAACCTGAAGATGTAGATTGGTTGTCTGCCTTTCGTAATCTGAAGGTGGAAGATGATTGAACGCTAGAGTGCCCAGAAATTTGCACTCGTATGTAATGATGCTTGACTATGTAGGTAGTATCGTGAATGGGCTTACAGATGCCATTTGGAGGAGATGACGGAAGGTCACCGGAGATGGGCTTAAAGATGCCATCCTGAAGATATGACGGGGATTTACCAGGGAAATATGAAACCAATCATGTTTGATCGGTCCCGGTCTTACAATGTTGGACCGCTGCTTGGGGATAAGAGAGGGGGAACCTGGATAGTAAGGTTATGAAAAGGAACCCGGGTAGTAGGGTTGTTTCGATACGAAAGCCTGAATAGTAAGGCTGCTGAGAAAGAACCTGGATAGTAGGGTTACTTCGATATGAAAGCCTGGATAGTAGGGCTGTGAGAAGGAACTTGGATAATAGAGTTACTTCGATATGAAAGCCTGGATAGTAGGGCTGCTGAGAAGGAACCTGGATGGTAGGGTTACTTCGATATGAAAGCCTGGATAGTAGGGCTATGAGAAGGAACCTGGATGGTAGGGTTACTTCGCTATGAAAGCCTGGATAGTAGGGCTGTGAGAAGGAACCTGGATAATAGGGTTACTTCGAGATGAAAGCCTAGATATTAGGGCTTGAGAAGGAACCTGGATAGTAGGGTTACTTCGAGATGAAAGCCTGGATAGTAGGGCTTGAGAAGGAACCTGGATAGTAGGGCTGTGAGAAGGAACCTGGATAGTAAGGTTACTTCGATATGAAAACCTGGGTAGTAGGGCTGTAAGAAGGAACTTGGATAGTAGGGTTACTTTGAGATAAAAGCCTGGATAGTAGGGCTGTGAGAAGGAACCTGGGTCGTAGGGTTACTTCGAGATAAAAGCCTGGATAGTAGGGCCGTGAGAAGGAACCTAGGTCGTAGGGTTACTTCGATATGAAAGCCTGGATAGTAGGGCTGTGAGAAGGAACCTGGATAGTAGGGTTACTTCGATATGAAAGCCTGGATAGTAGGGTTGTGGGAAGGAACCTGGATAGTAGGGTTACTTCGATATAAAAGCCTGGATGGTAGGGCTGTGAGAAGGAACCTGGATAGTATGGTTACTTCGATATGAAAGCCTAGATAGTAGGGCTATGAGAAGGAACCTGGATAGTAGGGTTACTTCGATATGAGAGCCTGGGTAGTAGGGCTGTGAGAAGGAACCTGGATGGTAGGGTTACTTCGATATGAAAGCCTGGATAGTAGGGCTGTGAGAAGGAACCTGGATAGTAGGGTTACTTCGATATGAAAGCCTGGATAGTAGGGCTGTGAGAAGGAACCTGGATAGTAGGGTTACCTCGATATGAAAGCCTGGATATTAGGGCTACTGAGAAGGAACCTGGATGGTAGGGTTACTTCGGTATAAAAGCCTGGATAGTAGGGCTGATGGGAAGGAACCTAGGTAAGGTTGTTTCGTGAGGAGTTTGGGTAAAACTGCATCTGAACAGAGAAGGAACCTGGGTAAGGTTGCTTTGTGAGGTTCGTGTAAAACTTCAGAAGGAACTTGGGTAAGGTTACTTTGGGATAAGTTCGTGTAAAACTTCAGGAGGAACCTGGGTAAGGTTACTTTGGGATGAGTTTGTGTAAAACTTCAGGAGGAACCTGGGTAAGGTTACTTTGTGATAAGTTTGTGTAAAAATTCAGGAGGAACCTGGGTAAGGTTACTTTGTGATAAGTTCGTGTAAAACTTCAAAAGGAACCTGGGTAAGGTTACTTGGGGATGAGTTTGTGTAAAACTTCAGGAGGAACCTGGGTAAGGTTACTTTGTGATAAGTTCGTGTAAAAGTTCAGAAAGGACCTGGGTAAGGTTACTTTGTGATATGTTCGTGTGAAACTTCATAAGGAAATGTATGAGAAAAGAGCCGTGTAAGATTTTTCAGGATAAACCCGTGTGAAGCTGCATTTAGGAGAAACCCGTGTAAGATTGCTTCATGACGAACCCGTGTAAAGCTGCATTTGATTGTGCAGATAATTACTCTGTTTAGTTTCAGGAGCTAATCTTGAACTTGCTGGAAGTTGTTGATGATAACCATCTTTCCTGAAAAGGTACATGATTAATCGTATATGATGCATGAAATGCATTGTATGATGATGTTCTCAAAATAAATGAGATTATGTTGTATGCAATGTGTATGCGTACATCATGATATATGAACATGAAATGCTATTGTGGCACGTCCGAGTTTGGGAAAATAAATCCCTGACTACTGTTGGAGAGTAACGGAAATTGAGTTCCTGATCGTCGTAGAAAAAGTGGTTCTTCTACTTCCGCTGGAGATGGTAAATCGGAGATGACTATGTTGGATATTTACCCCTTGTTTACGGATATTCTGCCGAGGAGAGACTCTGCTTGAGAACAAATCAGCGGGGGAATAATTCTGTTGGAGAGAGAGGCTTCCATATTCAGAGAAATAAACTTTGCTCGGGAGAAAACTATATGAACCGCTTGTGATTACAAAATTGGGCTGGGGAATATAGACGCCGACTCTCCGAAAGAGCTTGGATGGGGAAAGTAACTCCTGTTTGGGGAAGCAGAGATCAAAACTTTGGTTGCCTCTACTTTGTGGGGAGTGTAGATGTTACTGGGGCGCATGCTGAGGATATGACAATGTCTTTGCATCAAGACTTTTCTGCCCCTATACCTGCTGGAGAAAGTGCCTGCGGAGGCCTTGTAGATTGAGTGTTAACCCATTTTATGAGGTGCTTGGTAACTCCCGATCGGAGTGATAAGTCTTCTACTGATAGGCAAGTGACAAGATAACGGGACATAGTCATACGCTTTAATCCCTAACTTTTGCCTGGACTGTCTTTTCAGATTTTCAGTCCACCGGGATACCCTTTCTTGCCCAAGCCGCCTTTTCAGGTTTTCGACTTGCCGGGTGTACATATATTTTTTGTTTTTATCCCTAATTTTTTCCCGAACACTTTTGGTTCTCCGGGATGCCCTTATTTTTGCCTAGTCCAGTCAACCTAGCGGGTCTTTGTTCGTGCGCAGTATTTTCTGACTATGTCCATGCTCTCAGGATGTAGGGAGTTGTCACTGTCCATAGTAGTAAGTGTTTCCACACTACCAGAAGATGTTTGTTTGATCGTACAGGATTCGTTGCTAGGATTCATTCCCAATGCCCCAAGTGTTTCAGATGGAGATCTTCCCCTGGCTATCTGGTACTTTTGGAGAGACTACCCAGGTGTGTTTAAACATCAGGTCATGCCCCTTGGTTGGAAGACCTGTTTTTGGAAGTGTCTTTCCCGCTGAGGTGATTCTGTCCATTGATAGGATGTGTGTTCATTGAATATCCATTGTGCAGATTTCTCCGCTGTCAAACAATTAGTCATATGCAAACAATGTCATTTAAAGAATGAAAAACTCATGTCTGTCTTGAATTTTTTTTTGAAAATGTGTTTTGTGTAGTAAAGCAAAATTTGCGAGAATGTGATATCAACTCAGGATTTGTAACAAAGCCTACAGGAGTCGGGATACCTTTGTAACAGTATGCTCTCAAACTAACCCATGATTCAGCTAGGACTTTTAAGGGTTATAATGTGGCCTGGTTCACGGTTCAAGAAACAAAGGATAAAGACTCAAATTTTATTTGTATCCAACCCGCTCTCCATGATGTTCTTCAGTCTTATGCTCAGTTAATTGCGCGTTTAGATCCCGATTGAGTCTGGAATCTTTGCTCTGATACTTGGTGATGATTCAGAAATTGAACCTTTGTTTTGAAAAGGCAGTCAATTTTGTAATCTTCTTTTTTTCGAGGATTTGTAGTAACCTTTTTTTTTTGGTTTTCGTTATCCCTAATTTTTTCCTGAACTGTTTCTTTTGTGATTACAGTTAGTGGGATGCCCCAATTTTTCTCTTAAGTCTCCTTCATAGGTTTTGACTTAATGGGATTTTATTTCGAGAGATAATGACTGCCTGTCTTGACGATTATACGGAACCATCACCGTCTTTTGTTTTGGAAGGACGTCTTTGATGCCATTCATTATGTATGAAGTAGAATATTACGACTAAATGCACATCTAAATTAACTGAGAAACTACCCTGCCCCAGGTTATGATTAAGGGTTTTAATTTTTGCGAAAAGAAAACTCCTACTTCTTTGGCTCAAAGGGGTTGACTAGGGATTATCTTCCTTATAACTCCACTGTTTAGGATTTGAAACAACGCTTGTACATCGTCAGCAGGGTCTGTTCAAAAGCGTACTGTAGAGATTGTGGTATCATTTTCGTCATCCTCCCTCTAAGGCTTAGAGTTTTTAATCGAGAGTTAAATATCACAAAAGGAAACAAGAACGCATTTTTGAAATAGTGAATACGAATGAATTGATTCAAGACAAACATGTGTAATGCATTGATAAAATAACGGGGTTTGATATGAATAAATGTTCAAACAAATCAAAAGAAAATTACACATTGAAAATTATAATGAACGAAAAGTCTTCTTGTGAGAACTTGTCACTTCAGATGGTATGCTTTGGAGGGATGGCAGAAGAACTCAGCCTGGCTGTCTTGTGTGAATTCTAGCGCTTCTTCATCAATCAGGTCTTGAATTTTATTTTTCATCCTCCAACAGTCGTCAGTATCATGCCCCGGGCTGTTGGAATGGTATGCACACCTTGCATTAGGATTGTAGTTAGGGGAAGAAGTCTTGGGATTCGGATGAGGTCCTATCAACGTAACCAGATTCATCCTCAACATGTGTTGTAAAGCTTGAGACAACGGCATGTTGAGTTTGGTAAACTTCCTCTTGGGTGTATCTGGCTTACTCTGATTAACCCATTGTTTTTGGAGAGGTTGTTGTTGGACCCGTGAGGTAGTAGAAATTTGGAAAGGTCCACTCTTCACCAAACTAAACTCTTGTCTTCTTGGAGGTCGATCAATGACTTGGTCCCCGACCTCGACTGTTTGCTTCATACTGTTGTATTCGTCTTGATGAAGTTGGTTGATGATGGCTTTCAGCTCTTCTTATCTTCAGGATAGGCCTTGGATAAGAGTCATCTTCCCCAGCATCTGGGTTCTCATTGCACCTACCTCAACTTGCAGTTGTTCCAGCCGTTCGTCCTTATTGTCTTCAGGACTTTTCTTGACCAAGTTCCCAACGAGGAGTGTTTTCAACTCTTCCTGCCCCTTGGATAGGTTTAGGAATATGTCCTTGAACTGAGCTTCTTGAGTTTGAAGATCTATGTTGTCTTGTTTGAGAGCCACTGCTGAAATAAACAGCGAGAACATGAGAGACCTGTACTGGAAGACCTGTTATGCAATGATATGTATGATATATGTATGCAATATTTTCAAGGATCCCGCAGGGTAAACAAGAAATTGTTAGAATTTGGTTGCAGCTTGATTGAAGAAACTTCATGTCGTTAAGAGTCCTTCTTTAAGAGTCAAGCTCACCATATCGAGTGGGTCATAGCCACTGACTCAAGTTATCGTGTTTTGATCTCTAGACGACATTGGCTAGAGGAAAATAAATCCCCTTGCCCCTTGCTAGACGTCTTATTTACCATAACCTGCATCACAAACCCTTGAGATCCTTGAAATGGTTAAGGAAATGTTAAGGCATGATGTTATGATGTGTATGCTATGCGTTTAAACAAAAGTACGAGGTGATGTAAGCAAGTAAACCCGGCAAGAAATCCAAGTTATTGGATAAGAACTGTAAATAAAACCTACAAGGAACTCATATTGTCAGATAATAAAACTGTGCAAGCAGTTCAAGTTGAAAGCACACAAGTCACACAAACAGCCTTAGGTTTAGGCTTGCATGGGTTTTAAGGTAGTACCCTCTTGAAGCTTAGTTGGTTCAACCTGTCCTAGAAAAGTAACCGGGTTCTTGAGGATCTCAATATCACTAACCATCCTCCATCGGTCATGGTTTCAGCTCAGGCAATCTTTTCTTGCGACCAAAATTATTCCGAGAGTATGATCTCAATGAGTGTAGCATCGAGTATCAACCAGTTCTCAGCTCTACACCGAGACTGGCTATCTCGCTACTTTCTAATGGCCAAGTTGGGCGATTAAAGGTTCTAAGGCCAGTTGATGCTTAACGACACCACGCGGCGGCCCCGTATTCTCCTCGTTTCTCCACAAGGGATACCGATACCAACCAAAGTGCCACACCAATGTAGCTACTGCTTCAACCGTATCGATCTACGCTGGACAGTTCCCTCACAGTCTATTTCTACTTACCTAAAAGGTGTTCCCCAGATCCGGGTGTAGGATCTATAGTAACCCCAAACAAAACCCTTAAAAGTAAAAGCAAATAAAGCAATCAAGAGAAGCAATTATGATGACCTAGATCTTAAGGTATACCCCACTTATAAATCCCCAGCAGAGTCGCCAGTTCTGTGATACGGTGGCAGAACCGACTGTTAATATTGGTTTGCGTTTTGTATTCGCAAATGTCGCAGTAAGCAAGAGTAGCCACTGACTTTTATTTTATCCAATCAAAGGAAAAGGAAAAAGAACAGAATTTTTTTTTCGAGATGTTTCTGAGTACGGGGGTAGATGATAGAAAGGGAAGGTGTTAGCACCCTTTTTATCCATGGTTTTCCATTGGCTCTTAGGTACTTGCTCATTTTGAAATTGCTTGTGTGTGCTTGCTTTGAAAAGTTTTTGTTTTACTTCGTTTTAACCCTTGTTTCTGTCCTCAAGAATGTTACAAAGTTGTTTTTAAAAACTTTGTTTGAAAAGTGTTTGGTGTGTATGGTGTAAAAGATTTGTTGTTTTGAGCAAGTACCTAACAATTATCTACCTACTCGAAAAAAGTCTGTTTGTTTTCCTTTTAGACAATGTTATCCCATTATTGAGAAATAGGTAGCATCATCGTTGGAGTTTTAAAGGGACGTTCGAAGGGACTAAATGGTCTCTGAAGGCAACAAGTAAGGATACATTAGCATTTTGAAGGGACTGTCATCATATATTCGTAGGAAACATCGAGGGACAAGATCATTTCTCGTAGGCAACTCGAGGGATGTTAAGGGACTATGATCTTTATGATGACTTTTAGATTGAGGGTCTTTTGCTAAGATATCCCTATGTTCGAGGGAGACGACCATTGTTTTCCGAGACAACCAAGTGAGGCATACCCTAAGAGTGAGCACGTGCATGTGTTTGATTTCAGTTATTTAATCTTTTCACAATTAAGGTGATCTATTGTTTTAATTTTCAGTTTGTCTTTCCATACAATCCTATTAGCCATACATCTAGACAGTTAACGATTGCGGAAATTAAAAGCGGAAAAGTAAAGCCCTAGCTATTACAAGGCTTTTCCAGATACATAATTATTTTGGACTGAAAATAAAAAGGCGGAAATGTAAACCTAAGCTATTACAGAGCTTTGGGGAAATTACATAATAATGAAGAGTGCGGAAAAGAAATCCTAAAACTATTACATCCCGGAAGCAATTACATAATTAGAAAAAAATGCGAGAAAAGATAAATCTACGCTATTACATTGATAATGCGACATATATAATTTTTCTAGAAATTAAAATGTAAAAGAATAAATAAAAAGAAAATAAGGAAAAATTAAAACCTAAAATTCTAAGTTAATGTTTTTGGTGTTTTTTGTAGAAAATAATTTTAAGTTAATTAAAAAACCTAATTCTAACTAATTTTAATAATAAAAAAAAGTTAATTAACTTAATATATTAATAAATGAAAAAAAGCCAAAAATTCAATTACTAACTAAAACAAAAACCTAATCCTAATTTGTTAAAAAAAAGTTAATTAAAAAACCTAAAACCTAATTAATTTTAATTTAAAAAAAAGGTTTTAAAAAAAAGGCTTATGTTTAATGATTAACAAAAAGGATTAAGTTTGCCAAAAAGTAGATAGAAGAAAAAACATCAATGAAAAATAGGGTTAAAAAATACAAATAATGCAAATGTCAGGGGTGGGTGTTGAACCAAAAATTAATTTAAAACCTAAAATTAGATTAAAAATCTTAAAATTAATTATTCGAGTTTAGGAGGAAAAATCAAAGGTTTGTGAAAAATGTTAAGTTTTATGAAAAAAAAGTTTTAAACAGAAAGAATGAAAATAATTAAAAGGATAAACATAGGAAGAAAACCAAAACCAATAGGGGTGGTTGTTGAACCCATGCCCTTAACCTTCTCAGGATGTCTGCCTCGCCATGCATTGGTGGTTCTTCTGTTTTAGCCATCAGCTTCTGTTTTGGCCATCAGCGTTTTGTAATAATCCTGCATGGGATCCTGTCTAAATCTACAGTGTTGAATCTCATGTACACATTAAATAAGTTACTATATCATGAAATACAAAGAAAATAAATATATAAATATTTTTTAATGTTAAAATCGATATGGGCTGTATGAATGCTTCTATGTCCTTTTGATCATGGAGATCAAACCAGCCTTTCCCTTACTGGAGAAGTAGTGAGATGAATGCTTCTATTCCCTTTTGATCATGGAGATCAAACCAGCCTTACCCTTACTGGAGAAGTAGTGAGATGTGGGTTTGTGACAAGGATCTCAAGGTTTTAGGGTTCTTGAAAGAATTTGATATTTTGACAGGATTGTGGCAAAGGTTTTTTTCTTCGTCCTCCTCTTTGTGTGAAAAGAATGAGATTATATAATGAAAATTAGAGCAAAGATATGGGTTTTGACTGTGCAATTGGGCCTCCAATATTCACTTGAGTTCGTCACATTCCAGGCTAAATCGCATGGGGCTTAAGTGCAATTTTTGAAGTTGAAATGTGAAAACAAAATGTAGCCGATATCGAGAACTAACTCCTGTCCAAAAATGGGCTCAATTGGATAAAAGGTGAATTAGTTATGAATTTTTGAAGTTTCAGCTCAGACAAACTTATTTTGGGTTTCAGTGTCGACTCTGACACGTTCTTCAATAAAAAACTGGTATTGATCGGAGCATAATCTGGTCTCAACTTTGGAAGATAAGTTGTAGATCTCTGAGTCAATGACCTTGTGTAAAAAGATGGGCCTGGTCTGATAAAAATTGACCGAGTTATGAATTTTCGAAGTTTCAACCCAGATGAAATAATATTCAGCATTCAGGATTTTCAGCGCGTCACGCGCACTCTGAGCAAAAAAAAAAGGCCTTTTGGATACCGTTCGAACTCAATACCTCCTGTTAAAACTTATCCAACTCAATTTGTGAAATTTTGGCGCCGGAACCAGCTCGATACGATGAAAATCGACCAAATTATGATTTTCTGAACATGATGCAAATAAACTTCTGTCACAAATTTTCTGTACGAAAATACTTGATAAATCCACATTTTTGAAGACCTTATGATCGAAATTGGCTTCCATCCGTGAGAGATGAAAATGTAGATGACGTCAAGACGGAATTTTGGCCACCAGAACGGGTTCAAAACAAGCCACGATCTTCAAGTTATGAATTTTTTAGTGCGTAAAAACTGCACTTTTAGCACACTTTTTCACCATATTTGTTCGAGAAAACTCACACATTCGGAGACCTTCTTTAAAGAATTGACTCTTGAGCCGAACCTAAATTTGAGAATACGTTATCAGAGATATCTTGGTGAAAGAACATCTGAATATGATGTGCCGGGTTGGACTTGTGAATCTTTGAACCCCGAATCATTGCAAAACGGCGAACCGATCTTCAGCACGGAAAATACTCTGAGAACATCTATTGGCGAAATAAATGTCACTTTGTTGTACCCCAAAATTTGGCCTCCCATAATCTTCAAAGTTTTGACAAGAATCATCCACAATTGGTTCAAGTTTACTCAAGGGCCACACAGTCAAACCATCCTCCTAAGACAGTCAAACTAGGGTTTTGGTTCTTGCAAAGAAGTTGAAGTTTTCAAGAGCTCAATCAAGTCTCCTATGCCTATAAACATTGTCAAGCACCTACATGTCAAGTTTCAAGGCTCACAAGGCCAAGTTGCACAGTCAAAAACCCTAATTGCTCAACAGTCAACTGTAGGGGCAAAATGGTCATTTGGCAGTCAAAAGTCAAATTTTTTGGTCAACACCTTATTTTGAAGCCACAAACATCATTTGATCAATGCTTGATCATGATTCTCAAAAGTATGGCTCAAAAAGTCTCAAGATGCAAAAGTTTCTATTTTTGGACAGTTGAAAAGTCAACTGTAACTTGACCAAGGCATAACTTTTTCATGGTTCATCATAAAAATCCCATCCAATGCTCATCTTGAAGGGGGAGACATTTCCTACAACTCATCTTCACACTCCAAGTCCAAGAAATGCTCTCACAAAAAGTTATCAATTTCAACATTATAGGTCATTTTCAAAAGTCAACAAAAAGGGACTTTAAGTCAAAGACCATAATTTGAGATTGGTAAATCAAAATGACATGGGACCAAAGACATTGGTTAGAGGACTTCAATACCTTTCTAAAATGTCTAAGAACATGATCAAAGCTTAAAAATTGAGCAAGATATGCATTGGAGAAGTTGGGAAATTTTTGTGAAATGGCCAAAACCATTTATCCTTGAAATTTCATTTTTGACAAAAGGGCCCCACTTTTTTCACTTGAATCAGCTTGGCCATGCTTCCCACGTGTCCCACATTTTATTTCAAATTTTAAATTTAATTTTTTCATTTTTATTTGATTTTATTGGATTTAATTCATTTTAAATCCTTTAAAATCAAATAAAAATCAAGAAGTTCAATTAAGGGGGGATATTTGGTCTTAACTAGCTTTGAAACATCATTATGCAACATCCCAATTTCGTTTCAAGGCCAAATGGAGCAAGAATTCAAAATTGGCTCAAAAGAGGAAAGTTTGTTAATGGAGTTATGTCAAAATCTTGAACATGAAGGCAAGGCATTATGAGGCCATAACTCTTATCAAAACATGTTACATAACACATATGCAAGTGATCACAAAGATGGACACGACCAGAACTGCACAAAAAACTCAGAGCAAACTTTACATTTTCACATAAAATTTGCAAAACTGAAAACTGCTTTAGAGCATTTGTTGAGCCCCCATTCTGATCCAAACACCTTCCTGAGGTCCCAAGGAAACTCTAGCAATCAAAACCACGCTCAAACGTGCAAAGAACCAGTCCCACGAAGCTACACGGTTTGTTCTTTTTTTCAGAAATGCATAGCACGATTCATCCATTTTCATTGATTTTTCTTGTTTGATTTGCACTAATGAGGGTTCTCTTAAGCTTTTGGTGCCATCCAATTGAGTTATAGGCATCTGAATCCGAATCTACCATGAACAAAAACTAGGGTTCTCGAAATTTCAAATTGGGGCTTTAAGTATATGGTAAAATTGGACTCTAAAACCAGTATGAACAAGATCGTGGCAACATGAGGATTCCAAATCACTTGTCGCGCTCAATTTATGATTGAACACGGCCTATTCGCTATTTTCAAAAAGCTTGCGTTTTGGGGGGGTTCAAAACCCCCGCTATCCCTTTTTTACAGGTTCATTCGGAGAAGACGATTGCGTGGCATGGCGTGAGTGGCTGGTTTGAAATCCAGCGCCTTTTTTTTTTATTTCATAACACTAATGTCAATTTTATTTTATATTATTTGTTTTTTATCTCATGTACAAAGCGCGCAACTGACTCACTTGGTAAAGGCTTTCATTGGTAAACACTGGGACCTGGGTTCGAATCCCAGGTCCCCTCACCTTTGTTTCTATTATTTTGTTTAACTCGTTCCCATGCAGTACACCATCCAGCAGTACACCATACATCCAACGCCTCTGCCTGCCACGCGCCTGGAAAGGTCAATCCAAAGGCTATCATGTGGGTTCCATCCTATGCACTGGTCAACGCTCCACATACAAGTTTAAAAAGTCAGAAAGGGGCCTCATTCAAATGGGCTTAATTCATCAAATCACCTCCAAAATTGGGGTCAACACCCCCCACAGTTTGCATTTTGTTTCCTTTCCTTTTCATTTTCTTCTATTTGTTTTATTTCTAATTAATTCATTAAAACAATTTTCATAAAACAAAAAAAATCAAAAAATCATAAAAAATAAAAATATGTTTTATTTTAATTTAATTCATCAACATTTTTTGTAAATAAATTCAATAGTTAATTTAGTTTTAATTTTAGGTTGTTAATTTTAATGTTTTTTTAATAACTAAAAAATATTAAAAAAAATAGGTCTTTAGCACATTTTTATCCTTTTTAAATAAATATTTATATTTTCTTATTATAATTATTATTAACCATTAATTAATTTTGTGAATACTTGTAATTAATCAATTAGGTTTAAATTAGGTTTAACTTAAACAATTTTTCTTTAATAAATTAAAAAAACCATTAGAACTAGAGTTATTTAATTCCAATTTAATTTTCTTTAATGTCATAAATACAAAAACATAAAAAATAAGTCTTTTCCTTTATTTAGTTTAATGATTTCAATTCAATTTCCTTAAAGGGTCCAACGCCCTCGCATTCGATTATATTTTCTTTCCGCGCGTTTATTTTATTTCTTTTTACGAATGTAATGTATTTGCCCCGAAGCCCTGTAATAGTTAATTAGGCATTTACTTTCTGCATTTTATTTTAAATCGGGTCTTGGTTTAATTTGGCGATGTAGACCCGCGCCTTTGTAATAGCGTATGACCTTTATCTTTTCCGCACTTTAAATTCCCGCACCTTTTAACTGTTAACAATCACATGAAAGAATGAATGCCCAAAAATAAAATCAAAACGTAGATCACCAATGCATGACAAGACAAATAATAAACTGAAAATGACATACAATTCACACACCACTCCTAGGGTACGCCTCACTGTTGCCTTGCCCCTCGAAAGGTGGTCATCGAGTATAGGACGTCTTAGTAAGTCCTTATGTCCATGAACATGGCATAAGGGTAGCTTCTAAGGTATCCTACTGTTGCTCTGATGACCACACTGTTGCCTTGCCCCTCGAAACGTGGTCGTCGAGTACAGGACGTCTTAGTGAGTCCTTATGTTCCATTGATCTAGTTGCCTCAGAACAAGTTGCCTCGGAATAGTTGCCTCGAAACGGTTGCCTCGGAATAAAAAGATCAATGGCATAAGGGTAGCTTCTAAGGTATCTTATTATTGCTCGGTGACCACACTGTCCCTAACCCTCGAATTGACCCGAACACCTCCAACGGTGGTGCTACCTACCTCTCAATGGTGGGATGGCACTACCTTAAGGACATTGAAACAGACTAATTCCTTAGGGTAGGTAGATGACTCATGGATACTTGCTCTTTTCAAAAACAAACAAAATACTTTTCACACCGACACTTTGCAAAAAGCTTTCAAAAACAACTTTTCAAACACTCTTGAGGACTGATACAAGAGTCGAACTGAAATTTTCAAAGAAACTTTTTTCAAAACCCACACACCTTTGAAAAGCAAACAAACAATTTTGAAAACACAAATGAGCAAGTATCTAAGAGCCCATGGATAACCATGGATAGAAAGGGTGCTAACACCTTCCCTTTCTATAAATCTACCTCCCGAACCGAGAACTAATCTCAATAAGGAATTTTTCTGTGCTTTTGTCCTTTCCATTTGGAGAAAATAAAAGACGGTGGCGACTCTTGCTTACCGCGACATTTCGCGAACCAGCGTTAAACAGTCAGTTCCAGATCCACCGATTACACACTTGTAACCTGAAGAAGCTTGATAAATATACCTTTATTCCATAACCATAAAACCAATAATATGCGTGTATGAAAAGAGGGTAAATTTTGGGGTACAACAGGCGACATTTGATAAGATTAAGGAATATTTGATGGAACCTCCAGTTCTCTTGCCTCCGATAGAAGGTAGACCCTTGATAATGTATCTAACAGTGTTAGAGATCTCAATGGGGTGTGTATTAGGGAAGCATGATGTGGCTGGTCGAAAAGAGCACGCGTTATATTACCTTAGCAAAAAGTTTACTGATTGTGAAGTAAGATACTCACTGCTCGAGAAAACTTGTTGCGCTTTGGTATGGGCTGCTCGCCGACTAAGACAGTACATGTTAACTCATACCACCTTATTGATCTCTAAGATGGACCCAATCAAGTAATCTTTGAAAGACCATCCCTCACGGGAAGGATAACTTGTTGGCAAATGATTTTAACTGAATATGACATCCAATATACTACCCAAAAGGCTATCAAGGGTAGTATATTGGCAGATCATCTTGCTCACCAACCCATGAAAGATGACTATCAGCTAATGAAGTTTGAGTTTCCTGATGAAGATAGCATGTACATACGGGATTGTAACATCCCAGGCCCAAAGGAAGGACCCGGACTAGGACTGTGATGGACGATGGTGTTCGATGGTGCCTCCAATGCATTAGGTAACGGCGTCGGTGCAGTGATTACTTCTCCTGGAGGTTTTCATACTCCTCTTACTGCCAGGATTTTATTTGATTATACGAACAATATGGCTGAGCATGAAGCTTGTATTTTTGGGTTAGAAGCTGCCATTAATTTACGAATCAAGATCTTAGAAGTATATGGAGATTCTGCTCTGGTAATTAGCCAAATCAACGGAGATTGGGAGACTCATCATCCAAATTTGATTCCGTATCTCGAGCATGTGTTGAAGCTAACCCCTTATTTTGATGAGATTACTTTCAATCATATTCCAAGGGAGGAGAATAACTTGGAAGACGCCTTAGCTACTCTGTCATCCATGTTTAAAGTTAGATGGGCAAATGAGGCTCCTTCTATCACTATCCTAAGGTTGGATGAACCCGCATTCTGTTATGGAATAAAAGAAGATGTTGTTGACGAGAAGCCATGGTTTTATGATATCAAAAGGTATCTTAAGACCCAAGAATACCCAGAAGGTACTTCTGTCACGGACAAGAAGACTTTACGGAGGTTTGTCGCCAAGTTTTTCCTCGACAGAGATGTGCTGTATAAGAGGAATTATGATTCCATTCTGCTCAGATGCATGGATAGACACGAAGCAAGTAGGATCATAGAAGAAGTGCACAAAGGTTCTTTTGGGACACATTCTAGCAGGCATACTATGGCCAAGAAAATCTCGAGGGCAGGTTATTATTGGTCAACAATGGAAAACGATTGCTACGAGCATTCCAGGACCTGCTACGAGTGTCAGATCTATTCTGACAAGATGCATGTGCCGCCCAATCCTCTAAGTTTCCTAACTTCACCTTGGCCTTTCGCGATGTGGGGTATTGATATGATTGGCTGGATTGAGTCGACCGCTTCCAACGGGCACCGTTTTATCTTGGTGGCCATCGACTACTTTACTAAGTGGGTCGAAGCAGCATCTTATGCCAATGTCACTAAACAGGTGGTAGCGTGTTTCATCAAGCATAACATAATTTGTCGATACGGGATCCCCGAGAAGATTATTACTGACAACGGGTCGAACCTCAATAATAAGATGATGAAAGAGTTGTGTGAAAACTTTAAGATAAAACATCACAACTCTTCTCCTTACCTTCTTAAGATGAATGGCGCAGTTGAGGTAGCCAACAAGAATATTAAGAAGATTGTGCAGAAAATGGTCATCACTTATAAAGATTGGCATGAGATGCTACCATTCGCTTTACATGGTTAACGTACCACCATGCACACCCCGACTGGGGCAACCCCTTTCTCGCTTGTTTACGGCATGGAAGCAGTCATACCGGTGGAAGTAGAAATCCCTTCTTTAAAGATAATGACAGATGTACGATTGGATGAGACTGAATGGGTTCATAATAGATTCGACCAGCTGAATCTTATTGATGAGAAGAGATTGACATCTATTTGCCATGGACAACTATACCAGAAGAGGATGAAGAAATATTTCGACAAAAAGGTACGTCCACGGAATTTTCAAACTGGTGATCTGGTACTAAAGAGGATCTTGCCTCCGAATAACATAGACGCTATAGGTAAGTGGGCTCCCAACTATGAAGGACCCTTCTTTATAAAGAAAGTCTTCTCTGGAGGATCTATGATTCTCACAACTATGGATGGAGAGGATTTCCCTCACCCTGTCAATGCAGATGTAGTAAAGAAATATTTCGCATGAAAGGTCGTTGGTTTGATTGACTCAGGATAGAGCATTAGTCCAATCCGTCATTTGGAAGGCAAGTATTGAAGAATAAGAGGTCATGAGAGTTGTAGCAGAGTTGTACTCGATAAATCTGCACTCACATTGTTTTTTTCATTATTGTCCTCTCCATATGTTTCGCATGCAATTGTTTCTTTTCGAGAATTAATTTTCGATGTAAATGACTATTTACAGGCCAATCATTCAATAAAAGTGTTTTCGAATTGTGCCAAGTTGTTTTCATTCTTTCCATTTTGATAACAAAAGATGTTCAACATTTTCAATAAACGTTGCATTTTAAAACATTAAAGTTTTACAGCACATGACATCAAATTACTCGAAGTATCAGGTGTGGTAACCATCCCATGCTCGAGGCATGTGGTTGTAATTCTCACCTTCGCAAGTATTATAGATCTCTGATAACAGGAAGGATGCCAATGAACGAGCTAAAGACCTATACATGACCAACATGAATTTCCTATCGGAACAGAATCATGTACTCACAACCTAAATATATTCTTATTAAAAACATGGTGGGTACTCATTTTCAACTCAAGAGTGTAAATTATCCATAGATAAAAAGTAAGATTACCAAGCGTACTTTCTGAAGTAACCAGTCCTTACGAAGACTAGTCTCCTCGACAGGGAAAATTCAAATTACATTCGCATTCTCATTTGTAATCTTTCTTGTTTGGTTCAGTACTTTCTTATCTGCAAAACTTGCTTATTTTTACTAATCATAATGCATTGAGTATGTTTGTTTTGAATTAATCCATTCGTATACGCTCTTAAATGTATTTTTCTTTGCCTTTTGATGCTTAAATAAAGTAAGGTACCTCTAGAGGGAGGATGATGAGTAATATACCACAAATTTCAAACAATGTGCTTTTGAATAAAAACCTTGCTGACGATGTACATGACTTGTTTCAATTCCTAAACACCAGAGATATAAGGGAGCAAAACCCTCGTCAACCCATTTGAGCCTTGAAGTAGGAACTTTTTTTTGTTAAAAAAAAACGCATTTTTTATCCTGGGGCAGGGTAGATTTCAGTTAATTTGATCAAGCATTCGGAACTCATCAGGAGTGCGCACCTAAGGATATAATAATAGCTATCCATCAAAAGGTTAAGGAAATCCAAAACCGCAATGGCTAACCCTCATATCAGCAGCGTGCATCAATGAGAATAATATCCCAATAGATATCTCTCGCACATCAAGAGGTCAAAAGATGACGATACCATAATGGTTATTCCTCGTCGACCAAGCAGTAAGGTAGTTACACTTTCTCAAGAAGTCAAAAACGACTCGAAATCATACGACTGGTTCAAAATAAAAGAAATGATAAAATAAAGAGACAAAAATCCCCACTAAGCCGAAACTTGAAAAGACAAGTCGCTTAGGCAAAAGTCAAGGCATCTCGCTGGATTTCAAAGTCAAATTCAAAAGGAATTTGTCCAGGCAAAAGTTAGGGAATACACAAAGAAAGCAAAAAGCGCAAAAAGAGAAAAAGGAGATCACCAAATAAAGATCCTCCACAAAGAATAAAGTCGTGTGATCGAACACCAAGAATGAAAGAGGTGAGTGACTGCCATATCCTCCTCAACCATGGTAAACTCCTTTTGAGGGATGAGTGCTCGTATTGGTTTAACTGAATTTAGGACTGGAGAACATCACGGAGAATGGGTGGGCACCAAATATTTTGAGCCTTAAATCCTTTTTTCTAAAACCGTGAACCAGGCCACGTTACAACCCTTAAAAGTCCTAATTGAAGCATGGTTAATTTAAAATCACACTGTAATGAGAATATGGTAATCTGACTCCTACGAGGCTTGCAAAAAAAAACTTTTGAGTTGGTATCACACCATCCTTTTAATTTCTTTCGTACAAATTTTTTGTTTTTTTAGTCTTTCCGATAAAGGTTTTTAGAACTTCAATACAAACATGAGCTTTGTATTATAAATATTATTCTTAGAATAAACATTCTTTGCATATGAGCAAGTGCTTAAACATCAAGTAAGCTTACATAATGAGCATCATATGAAAATTTGATCATCTCAAGGGACAAATTGCTTCAGGATACCGTTTAAAGGTAAATCATTTGTGAGAATGGTCTTAATCTGGGGCAAATCTTCTATTGGCTCTGTTGAGTAAAAGAATACCAGTTTGAGAAATGATCTGAAGTAGATTGCAAAATTTGATTGCCAAGAGTCTCTGTTGAGCAGTGGCGCATTACTTTCAGTTGGTCCTAAGGGACATATTGCTTTAAGTATTTGCTCGAGAATGAAGTTGTTCAAGTCGAGAAGTATGGTTGTGAAGTAACATACTTTCAAGACATAAGCCAACCACTCTAAGGTTATGTTACCTTCGAAAATCCTCAAGTTTCTCATCCCTCCGTGAGCATGAGGTAAAGAAAAAGGTTTGTCGAGATTCTGTTGAGCAGGGGCAAGCGTGTCGAATACTCTGTCGAGTAGGTATTCAGCCAATCTGAGGCATTCAAGTTGGGATTTTATCCCTCAAAGTGCAGTCAAACTAGGGAAGTTATACTAATATTTGACAAATCTCTCTGAGAATGCGTTGATCAGAGGAGAATCTTTCCAGAATTTGAAGATGTATGGGCATTCACTCAAGCATAGTTGGAATCATCTCCAATTTTGGTTATCTAAACATCATGTTCCAAAGTTAATAACACTGGGGCAAATTATCTTTAATGGTATAAATCTCAGAAAGTCCTCTCGAGGCAATTTTCTGCAAAAGCCTTACAGACTGGGGCAAGAATTTATGTAAGGGCTTTCTCTCTTCTTCAGTGGTTGATCAGATCAAGTCCATACGCAGGCTAAATGACCTATGAATTTGAAAATCATGCCGAGGAGTCAGGATTATTATCTTCGACTTATCAGAGACTCAAGTCCATTTACTGATATCCTTTGTCCTAAGTCAAGGATATTATCCCCAATTGAAGTTTGGATTGTTATCCTCAGTAGGATATGAGCAGTAACGCAAAGATCATTTGGGTTTGTTTACTCGTACGAGACGCGATGAAGATGTTTCTTCCTAGGGGGATGCCTCTTCCCAGTAAAAGACCAGTTGCTACTTGACTAAGACCTGTCTACCAAGGGGTTTCTCTTCTGAGATATTTTCCCCCCAGTGAAGCATCCCCATTTATCTGTAGAGGAGAATGTTATTTCTCCCTGGAAATGTAGAAGTTGTTTAAAGTCTAGATGATCCCTTTTCATTGGAATGCAATTTATTTTTGCAGCATCTTCTCTAAAGTCCACTTTTTAATGACATTTCTCCTCGGAGTCGACATGTTGAAGTTGCAATCTTGCATCGCGGTTTTTACCCGGTGATTGATAGTTCAAGTTGTCTATTCTTCAGTAAAGTTTTCCATTCCAAACAGGGGCATGTCGCCCCAATTTCTGCTTTTGCAAGTACTGTTGGTCTTTTATGACAAGAAGCATACCAACAAATGAATCAAGAAGGGTCTGTATGTGACCAATATGAGGATTTTCGTATAATGAGATCCAATTTCCCCAGTGGAACTATTCTTCTTTCCCTAGTGGAGCAAGTGTCCTATCTCTCTAGTGAGGTGTACAAGAGAATTCCAGTCATAACTCTTTCGTTACCAGTGATAGAATATTTTGTTGAGATATCCCTAATAGAGTTTCTATCCCGAGATGTTTGTTTCTTCCCCAAGTGAGGATCTTTTACCTTCCAATGATGTTATCCCCAATGTGCTCTAAGTATAATTCTTTTTATTTAAGAATTTCTATACTCCCCAATAGAAGTTATCTTCGTCAAAGAATTTCTATGCCAGAAGTTTCCATTCCCAGCAAAGCTTTCCTCTTTCCAACAGAGGATAAAAAATTTATTCCCCGTGAAGTTGGGAGTTTGATCAGAATTCAAGATTTTCTTTGAACTGCAATTTATGTTTGCAGTATTCTTCCCAGGAAGTTACTTCCCCAGTGATATCGATCTTTAAAGGTTTGTGGTTCCGAGTCTCGGTGCCCCATTGAAGTTCAGATTTCCTTTTCTCTATTAAAGATCAGATGGGCGAGAATAATCATTCGGAATTTCATTATCTTCCCAGTAGCCGACTATTGACGTGTCTTCCCTAGTGCATTACTAAACATGCATCATTACATTGCATCTGTCAAAACGCGTAGCATTTCCATTGTATGGAGCATTACGCTATAAAAAATCCAAACATGCATGAGTATAAGCTAATTATGTTTACTTGCAGTAACCAGATTGTTATGCATTCAGATTTGAACTATCTCCACAAAAAGCCTAGGGTGATTCTATTTTGTTTCCCTAGCGGAGTCTGTTTGACTTACCACCATTCGGGTCTTTGAAGTTTCCCATTGCCCTAGTAAGTTGTGGTTTGCTCTTGCCCTTGCAAGCCTTTGTTTATTTTGCCTATGTTTGCCTTGGCCATTAGAGTGCGTGTAAGAGTCAGTGTATAGCCTTTCTTACTTCTCAAGTATTTGAGTATCCATACTTGGTGTGTGGTAATTCAGATAATTTCCACTCTTGAAGAATTACACCCCGCCTTTGGCCTGATGGATTTTGTAGTTCTTGCATGTTTGCAACTCTTAAAGCTCAACATATTTTTTTGATATCCTTTGTTATACGCCCTTTCCTCCGGACGTATATTCTTGATATCCTTGGTTAGAGTCCTTTCCTCCGGCCTCTTTCCTTATATATGTCCTTTCCTCTGGACATATTTTCTTGATATCCTTGGTTAGAGTCCTTTCCTCCGGTCTCTTTCCTATTATGTGTCTGCTATCGACCCCAGACATGTGTTCTTGATATCTTTGTAAGACCTTTCTTCGGTCTGTCTCTTTTGTACGTATCCGCTACCGACCCCGGATATGTATCTTTGATACCTTTTTCATATGTGTCTGCTACCAACCCCAGACGTGTATTCTTGACATCTTTGTAAGAGCTTTCTTCGGTCTGTCTCTTTCGTACGTATCTGCTACCGACCCCGAATATGTATTTTTGGTACCTTTTTCGTATGTATTCTACCAACCCCAGATATGTGTTCTTGATATCTTTGTAAGAGCTTTCTTCTGTCTGTCTCTTTCATACATATCCGCTACCGACCCCAGATATGTATTTTTGATACCTTTTTTGTATGTCTGCTACCAACCCCAGACATGTGTTCTTGATATCTTTGTAAGAGATTTCTTCGGTCTGTCTCTTTGTTACTTATCCGTTACCGACCCTGGATATGTATCTTTGATACCTTTTTCGTATGTCTACTACCAACCCCAGACATGTGTTCTTGATATCTTTGTAAGAGCTTTCTTCGGTCTGTCTCTTTCGTACGTATCCGCTACCGACCCCAGATATGTATCTTTGATACCTTTTTCATACGTGTCTGCTACCAACCCCAGACGTGTATTCTTGATATCTTTGTAAGAGCTTTCTTTAGTCTGTCTCTTTCGTACGTATCCACTACCGACCCCGAATATGTATCTTTGATATCTTTTTTCGTATGTATGCTACTGATTTCGGGCATATATCTTTTGATATCTTTTTTCTGTGTGTCTAACCCTGGTCCGACATACATTTATCCATGATAACCCCTTTAACCTAAAAAGCAAAAAGAAAATAGAAAATACAGAGAACCAAAAATATAATGTCTTCCTGACTGGCTTCAGAGTACAAATTTTCGGGTTCTTTAAGTATTTAATCTTCTTCCACCTTGAGGGTTCGAAAGGCTGGCGCTAATCTTACCTTCAGGTTGAAGACGATTAAATAGGTGCAGTTGTTGCACCCCAAAATTTGCCCTCCTAATTGTCCTGCTATCTGGCTTAGGCTTTTGCATTCATATCTTTTCATTAGGTCATTTGCATTAACATAGCATGCATTTGCGTTGTAAATAGAGCACCTGAGGTTCAAAAAATTAGTAGTTATGAAGCTAGGGTGTATAGCTGATTTAAGGTTCAAAACCAATTGTAACTAATCCTAACTGATCAACAGAAACAAAAAGAAACTTCTAACCAACTTCAGAAAATTCTCAACAGAATTCTACAAACTAACAGATTTCTAACATCCTAACATCTCCTAACCCAAACAGATCTCAACTAACCTTTAGCTTATTTTCCAGCTAACTATTTTTTTAACCTCCTAACTGTAACAAAAATCCAAAACAAGTTTCAACTAATTTTTCTAACAAATTCTGCAACTGTCTCGCTAACCCCCATCCTACTAACAGAATTTCCAAAACAGAATTCTAACCAAAGCAATTTTCTTTTCATCTATTAACAAATTCGTAAAACTGTTTCTAACTAACAGTTAGCAGCAATGAACTTCTAAACAAATTTCTTTAATCAACTCACTCTCAAAAACAGAATTCAACGTAACTAATTTTCACCTAACTCTCTACTTCATCTCCAAAAAACGGCAGTCCAACTAACAACCTAACAACCTAGTATTAATTTCTAACCGATTTTTGAACCTACTCTAACCAACCCTTAATCCCTTAACCAAATCTCTAAGATCCAACAACTGAGATCACTCCTCACAAAACCTATACAAACAGGACTCTAACAGAAAGTGGAAAGGAAGGGAGTTCCAATCTGTAACAGAATTGAGAGGAGGGGTAACAGAATTGAAACAAACTGTAACAGAATTCCAGCTCATCATCCTATCCTAACTAACTTTAACAGAAATAAGGGAGAAAGGAACAAGTATATAACAGAAGTTACCTTCAAACAAGGGATAGGTTCAGGAATCCTTCTCTCTGAATGAGAACGTTGACTTCATTCTTGGTTCTCAGAATCCTTCATTAGTTTCACCATTCTTCAATCTCTGAATAATAACCACAAAAATTATCTCTCTCTGAACCTTCACTCCATAGCACCTTCATTGTTCTTCAACCTTTTCTCCCAATCCCAATTTCCATCTTCAACGGATCTGCAACAGCAGCAACACCTTCACCACACCTTTTCCATCAATCTGCTCCAATTCCTGCAACTCTCTATCATCATCTGAATCGCAATTGCATTCCTCTGTAGTTCTTCAATCATCTTCATACAACAAATTCAGTCTTAATCCGATTCATCACCTTCATAATAAATTGCACCATATCATATTCGCACATCATCACCATTTTCTGCAACACAGACTCCGACATCAAACTTGCAACGATAACACTCCATCGGTAACTCAGAAGAAGTAGAGGAAGTTTCAGATCACACACAAAAGAAAGTAGATTGGAGAAGGAGAAGATAAGCAGAAAGAATTTATACCTGTAATCACTATAGGAATCTCCCCTCTGGCCTTCGATACTCGCACCTCCAAGAGCTTCACAGGTAAGTGCGCTCGTCTTCTCTGATTCTTCATTGTATTTTTTCCATTCTTTCTTAATGACATAGAAAGGTTCAGAGAACACAGAATCGTAACCCTATACCTATTGCGGAAATCCAAGTTACATGGCCGTGAATTGATGGTTTTCAGTTTTTAGGGTTTTGTTTCGAGCTCAAATTCGATATGTTTGTTTAGAATCAAGAGAAATTACGAAGTTGATTGGACTTAGCAGGTGGGGATGAGATGAGATGAGGTTAGAGATGGTTATTTGGGGTCGTGGTGGTGACGGAGGTGATATCGCCGGAAATTACGAGTAGGAGAGGAAGAAGGGATTTATGTTAGGAAGGTCAAGAGACACAAACTCAACCCTAACCTCCTTGTATCCAAACGACAATGTTTTCCTCCTTTCTAACATCCAACTTAATTTTTTTCGTTTTTATTTTATTCATTAAATAAATCTATAATAATTGGTTTTTTTGTGATATGGATTGGGTTGAATAGTACCAATAGATCAAGCCCAAATGTGTTTTTTATGTGCAGAAGCTAATACCAGAAAAGGCTATTCTGGACCTTATGTTTGATGGGCTTTAGCGCCAAGCTTTTGTTGCTGATCAGAATCCCTGATTACAGCCTCGCACCCCCTGACCCTTTTATTTGCATTCTTAGAGTTGGTTTTCTTTTTGTAAAAAAATATGATAAAGGCAATCAAGTAAAAAATTAGTAGAATATAATAGAGGCTTCTAAGAATTAATTCTTTAGTTTTTTTTGGAGTTTCCCTTACATAAAAAAAAACTAACTAATAAATAAAAATACTTTTCTTTTTGGTTTCTAAAAAAAAACTAACTAATAAATAAAAATACTTTTCTTTTTGGTTTCTAAAGAAAGCTAATAAATAAAAATAATTTTCTTTTTGGTTTCTAAAAAAACTAATAAATAAAAAATACTTTTTTCTCTTTTTTTGGTTTTATCCATATTTGCATGCCGCTTCGACGTGTTATTGTTAACGCGTTTGTTCATTGTGCAAGGTACATTTTTGTGCCTTTGATCATGTAATGTAACAGGTAGTTATGTGATCGAAGTATACGACTTATGCTCGCTTATGATGCGATACACCTTATTTCCCATCGTCTCGAGAGATTCATGTCCTATTATATGTTGTCCTGACACATACTATTTTGTGATACTTTACACAGGAACTTCTGACTACGCGTTGCATTCGCAACACGCGTTTTCCTTTATCTTAGTTGGATATTGTTTCTGACTTTGTTTGTTTCTTAGTGAAGCTTTCTCGGTGTACTCCCTGCTTCTCCATTGCTTTCGTCCGCTCTTGACGATTCACTCGCTTTTGGTAGCCGCCACTACTACCTTCGTATTTCTTCGCACTTTACTATATTCATTTACCACTTTTATAGATATCATGAGAAGTAGGAAATAAAGAGTGTGCGCTCGAAGTCGCTGTTTAAAGATCTGTAGCAGGCATTCCGCACTTCATTTGTTATATGTGTTGTGCTTGTGTTTGTTTATGTGGTTGTTGATCGACGAGTCACTCAATTTAGGAATTGAGATCACGACTTCGCTCTCAGTGCATGCTCCCTATAGGACTTTATCGCTTTACTTTATTTCCTATTGATCGATGAGTCACTCAATTTAGAAATTGAGATCACGACTTCGCTCTCATTGCATGTTCCCTATAGGATAGTTTTGTTAAACCATGCATGCTAACATTAGGTAGATGTTTCCCTTTTATTCATCCTGTACTTAGGGCTACCATTGTATGATAACATTAGGTTTAGAAATAGGCTAGTCTCCCATTGACTTTTCTTTCCCCTTTTGCATATGCATTTAAAACAAAAACTTCTTTTTCTTACAAACTTCAAAATACTTAAAAAATTACTGACGAGAATCATATCTTTGTTAAGTATGAGAGATGATAAGCGGGTTTCTTCTCGACCTTATTATTATCTTATTCTAAGATTTGGTGTGGTTCAAGTCTCAAAGACTTATTTCATGAATAAGTAGAAAAATGGCTAATATCTCTCTCTTGAGATTAACTAGCTGTTATCCACAAGCAAAAACACCAACAAACACAAACTCCTTTTGCCTATGGGCTTTTCTCTAAAACCTTATTCAAAAGATCATGTTAATTCACTTCTGTGCTGACACGTAAGTCTCCAAAGGTCGAGTTGCGGCAGAAGGCGAAATTAATACTGTTCATTAAAAAATACAAACCAACAAAAACATATGAGCCGAACTATGGTAGCTCTGATTCCTCAAAAAGGATACGTAGGCATTGGGGTAGGGCCCAAGCGAGTACAATTTTATTTTCCCTACATTCTTTTCTCTTCTCTTTTGCATGTATTCATCCCTTCAATAGTATAGTAAAATAGTAAGTATAGATTTAACACACCCATAAGATAGATAACAAGAGTGGATACCGTAGAGTACTATTGGCGCGTGGGGTGCTAATACCTTCCCCTCGCGTAACAAACTCACTTACCATTATCTCTTGGCCGTTCGACCTTGATTTCACCCTTCTCAGGTTTACTCGATGTTTACCTTTCCCTTCCTATGGGATAAAAAACATTCGATGGCGACTTCATTGTTTGATGATTTTCAGCCGGTTGTTTCAACCCTCACACCTGTGAGGGCCAGGTATCGAATATTAACTATTCACCACCAATACCTTAATACTTTGCTTGTATCTCCTTGTTCCAACTCTTACTTAATCGTCAAAGTGTCTTGCAGGTACAATCCTATTTTTTACTCCTCGACGTCACAGCCCGACTACAGATCATCTTCCGGCCACTCTACAGGTTCTGATCAACCGGCAAGGTCACTTTTATATTCCACTTAGTTTCTTTACTTTGAATTTCTCCTGCATACTTATTCAAAGATTTTTATAAAATGTTTTCTGATTTCTGTAATGTTATATTTGTAAAGGACTTGGCTAGGGAAATAACCATGAGCCACCTCCTAAGAAGGGCGACGATCACATGTCGTGCCTCAGGAACGTACTGTCTTTCCCCTTAATACTTCTTTGTTGCCTTGTCATGGGAAACATGGGATAAGATATTTCTAGGGTAGAGAGATGATAGGGTTAGCAATTTACCCATATTCCCTTAGAAGTAAGGATTCAACAGTCCATCATTGAGAGAGAGAGGGACATATCTTAACTAATAAAAATCATACCATATTATTGTTATAAAAAAAACATCACACTACATACATAGCCTATCACCTTACGTGAGTAGGTCCTCTAAACCAACACAAAACACATCCGTACAAGGCTTGTCTCCGTGTGAGCAAGCCCTAACCACCATACAATGTAATATATCTACTAAGGTCTCTAAGTACCCCTGCCATTGGAGAGGGTAACACGCACACCTGTACTTTTTGACCCCGATAAACCTAACATGGAAAGTTCAAATAGGCTTTTTCTCCAATCATATCATGAAGACATGCATTTAACTTCCCGAGGAGGAAGAATATGAGCTAGTCAACCAACTCATTAAGAATGTAGACTTATTTGCTTGGGATCCCTCTGATATGTAAGGGTAAGGTTCCTTCAATAAGGGTTTCAATAATGTCAAAACTTTCCACTATATGTTGGAAATGTTGCTAGATGATATGGTGGACAAGGAAGCATGAAAAGTCTTCAAGTATTGGTATTTTTGGAAATTTCTATGCTTTGAGTCGACTCAAAGAAATATCCAGTTGATGCATGATTAAAAGTTTCTCCTTATTGAAGTCTCAAGTTTGCTCATGTCGACTGTATGGTTGACTCAACTTGGGAGTAATTTTAAGGAACTATGCATCGACGCATAGCCCTGGAGCGGTTGACGCATGGATCACGCACTTTGTCTTCTGGCACTCTCGGGAATGCTCATGTCGAGTCCCCCTTCTGGCATAGGTCGACCGTTCACTTGTTAAATCTATTTTTCAGCTTGTTAGTTTGGGTTTTGACTTGAGATAACATATATAATCTTGTGTGGTTCTACCATTTGGTTTTTTAATAAGAAAAGTGAAATAGATAGATAAGGTACTCATCATATTCAACCTCTCACTCATCCATTGACAACTACACATAATAATTTTTGTCGATCAAGGTGTGGAGCGTGTGTTGATAACGTCTGAAGTAGAAGATTGTGATCTTGTTCGGGTTGAGTAATTGTGGGGTTTTCTTGAATAAAATCTGAGGGTTTTGTCCTCCAAGATCATTGGGGTTTTGAGGTTTTTGACAATTCTTTGCTTCATCTAAATTCAGCCGTGCTTAAGGTATTGAGGAACCGTGGGTTCGCTCGACAAGGTAGCTACAATCAGAGGATTGTGAAGGAAGAATTGGGGTCACCATCTTGCGACCAAATCATCCGAGTAGAGGGTTTGAGAAACAGTTTGGGTTCTCAACAAGGTAGCTATAACCGGAGGTTTATCAAAGATAGGTGACATACTTGGTTCAAATCAAATCAAGGGAAGAGAGGAGCTTAGTTTTCAATTTGACATATTGGGTTTGAATTGTGGTGACTATTTTCTATCTCTTGTACAAACTTTGAAATCATAATAACAATTATCCTAATTCAAAATTCTAGAATTAGGGGCAGAGTACCTCACGCGAGGACGACAGGGGGAACTGTCTAAACAAATCACGTGTCATTTTTCTTTCTCGTCTTTTACCGTTTATTTTCTATAATTTGTGAATTTGCACTTGTGGTTCCAAGTGTCTGGATTTGTAGTGTGATAAAACTATTTCTAAGGACTATAGTAATCACTTTGTTTTCTATAATTGGTTTTAACACTACAAATTAATATATATTGGACTTGGTGTGATTACGCATACCAAGTGTTCGATAAAAGTCCAAAAATGCAAATTTGTGGGTTTTATACTCAACAATTCATTGGGAGTAATTGACAATAGTTAAAAAGTATAAGTGATCAATTATAATTGAATTAAGTGTTAATAATTCTCATTGATTCATTCCATTCGGTTTATGCATATCCGATCTTTTCAATAGAGGGTCGTTTTTAGACGAGTGTATCCGGGTAGCTTTCATTGTGTTTTAAGTTTTCTTTAAAAAATCCTTTTAAAAATCACAGTATCTATTAAACCCCCCTTCTAGATACGTCCTATCATCTAACAAGTGGTATCAGAGCACCAGTTCATCTGGTGCTTCACATATAACTCTTTAGGCAATGGAGAACGATCCAAAAGAAGCATACAATAAAGTGCTTATTTTTACCAGTGAAAACTATAGCTATTGGAAATATTATATGCGCGTGCATATCAATTCTGTTGATAGAAAAATTTGGGAAGTCATAGAAGAAGGTCCTATGGCCATAACTATGTTAACCAGTGCGAGTGCCGTTGTACCTAAACCGGAAGCACAATGGGATGAAAAAGATGAGAAAAACTATGCTTACGACTGGAAAGCTAAAAACATACTCATATAAGCTTTTGGAGTTGATGAATACTTTCGTGTCTCACATTGTGCTACCGCTAAGGCAATGTGGGAAGCTTTACAAGTTACCCATGAGGGTACAAACGATGTCAAACTAGCAAGGATTAACACATTAACTCAAGAGTTTGATCTCTTTCACATGAAGCATGGTGAAACCATTGCGGACATGCAAAATAGATTTTCTCATATAATAAATCGCTTACACACACTTGGTCATATTACTTCCAATGTTGTTGCTATTAACAAGATTTTGAGATGTCTTAATAGGAAATGGAAACCTAAGGTCACTACAATCAAGAAATCCAATGATCTAACTACATTGGAACTTACAACATTGTTTAGTAAGCTTCAAGAACATGAGCAAGAGCTCACAAATCTAAATAAGCATGAAAAGAAAGAGAAGAAAGAAAAGTTGAGGGACACAGATAAGAAGTCCATCGTGTTAAGGGCTTCAAGTTCCAAGTCTTCCACCATAGATTCGGGTGGAAGTAACTAAAGTGATAGAGATGAGAGTCCGGATGAAGATTTGGGTTTATTCATAAGGAAGTATAATAGATATCTCCAGAAGAATGAAATTCAACATTCAGATAAGAATCTTGTTGACTATAGAAGGCAAGCTAAGCCAAACAAACCTTTTAAAAGCAAGAGAGATAAGTCAAAAGGATCTTGTTACAATTGTGGGAAACCCGGTCATTACAAACCATATTGTCCCTTGTTCAAGAAAGACAAAGTAAGAGACAAGTTTCAAAAGAAGCCAAACAAAGCTATAAGAGCTTACATTGCTTGGGATATTGGTAGTGATTCATCAAGCAAAGCTGACTCTAGTGATGAAGAGGAAAGGGAAAACTTGTGTCTTATGGCGCATCAAAAAAAGAAAAAGAATGTAAGTCATTCTAAATATGATTATGTTGATGATATGTCTTATATTGAATTACTAAATGCCTTTAATACTCTACATCATGGGGCTAAGGAAGCTTTCAAACGCTTAGCCTCAAATAAAAGGATTTTCATATACCTTGAGCATAAAAATCCGAAAAGGAGTTGGAAACTCTCAAGGAATCCATGATAGAGAGTGTGATCGGTGGAAATAGAACTGACTGTTTGGAATGCTGGTTCACGAAATGTCGCGGTAAGCAAGAGTCGCCACCGTCTTTTATGTTCTCCAACATGGAAAGGACAAAAGCACAGCAAAATTCCTTATTCGAGAATGTTTCTCGGTTCGGGAGGTAGATTTATAGAAAGGGAAGGTGTTAGCACCCTTTCTATCCATGGTTATCCACGGGCTCTTAGGTACTTGCTCTTATGCTTTCAAAATTTGTTTGCTTTTCAAGTGTGTGTGTGGGTTTTGAAAAAAGTTTCGTTTTTGAAAGATCTCTAAGTGACTCTTGTATCTGTCCTCAAGAGTGTTTGAAAAATTTGTTTTGAAAACTTTTGAAAGTGTGGGGTGTGAAAAGATGTTTTTGTTTGTTTGAAAAAGAGCAAGTACTTAAGAGAAATCTACCTACTCTAAGGAATTAAGCTATGTAAGAGTCCTTTGGATAGTGCTATCCCACCATTGAGAGGTAGGTAGCACCATCGTTGGAGGTGGTTCGGGTCAATTCGATTATCGGGACAGTGTTGTCACCAAAGCAATGGTAGGACACCTTAGAAGTAACCCTAATGTCCTAGATCCTTTTATTTGAGGCAACCGTTTCGAGGCAACTGGACCTTTAGACTAAGGGTGACCTCTAAGATGTCCTATACTTGATGACCACGTTTCGAGGCAACGAGTGAAGCGTACCCTAGGAGTGGCATGTGCTTTGTGTGTTATTTTTCAGTTAATTGTCTTTGTACATGTTATATGTGAGCTACGGATTGATTTTATTTACATACATTCTTGCAGGCATTTTTTTTAACAGTTAGGGGTGCGGAAAGTAAATTGCAGAAATGTAAATTCTAACTATTACAAGGCGCGGGTCTATACATCGCCAAAAATACAAAGACCAGTTTTGATAAAGTGCGAAAAGTAAATAAAAACAATAAACCTAATTACTATTACATTCTTGAAGCAGTTACATAATAATCAAAATAAAGTAAATGCGCGCGAATAAAAATTAATCGGGAACGTTCTAAGGGTTTTGACCCTTTTAAGAAAAGAAATTGAATTTTTTGTCTTTTTTTGAATTAAATGCAATTAATTGAATAAAACCTAATCTAATTAATTAATTTATTAAAAGAAAAATGTTTTTTTTGTATTTTTATATTTTTTAATGAAATAAAATAAAAGAATTAAAATTCTAAGTTAACCTAATTCTAAATTATTTTTATTGATTGTAAAGAAAAAGAAATTAAAGTTGACCTAGTTAAACTATTTTAGTTGTTAATATTTTATTTACAAAAAATAATATGAACTTAATAATAATAATAATATTAATTCTATTTTTTTTATTTTTTATGAAAATATAAATTATGTTAATGGTTAAAAAAAAGGAATGAGAGAAAAATAAAATAAGGCAAATGACAAAATAATAAAAAAGGGAAAAGCAAACCCAAGGGGGGGTTTGGGATGGAATTGAGGGTGTTTGACTGGAATTTGAGGCCCAATGAAGCTTTCAGCCACATTGACTTCTTGGATTGCCTGCAGCATGCTTTGACTGAGCACATGGTATTCATCACTTTTTATCCTTTGGATCTATAATCATGGCCACCTGGCGCTTGGATCTGTGAGGTTTATGGTGAGTCTTCTTTGGAATGCTGCACAGGAAAGCGTTAGAAAAAACAATATGGAATAATGGGGGGACCTGGGAATCGAACCCAGGTCCCAAGGGTCTATACACGTCCATCCAAGCCACTGAGCCAAGCCATTTTATTTGTTATAATAACAAACAAAAAATATTATATGAAAAAGTGAGCGGTATCCTGGAAATAAAAAGCGCGCGCGTGTTAGCTTGAATAGACCAACCAGAGGCAAGCACGTCACCTTCTTCTTCCCTAAAACTGCAAGAAATAGAGTTAGATAGCGGGGGTTTTAAACCCCCACAACCTGCAATATTGGAAAATAGCGAATAGGAATCCAGGGCATATAAAAATGGCGCGAGGTGTCCAACATGTTCGTCTCATTACGCTGGTTTCAGCCATGTATGTTTGGAGGTTTAATTTTACAGCATGTGCAAAGCCCCAATTCTAAACCTTAAGAACCCTAAAGTGTTTTAATGGCAAGTCACGATTCTGTATGTTACACTGCAATTAAACCATGCCAAAAGTTCCCTGTGCATTCATACAGTACAAAACAAGCAAGAAATTGGGTTAATAATGCATGGAATATGGATTTCGATTCTCAAAATAATTGAAAAACCGTGGGGGCGTGATGAGCGATTCTTTGAGGTTTTTGGCTTGTTGATGATTGTAAATCGTGCCTGGGAGTGTTGGGAGTGTGTTTGGATCAAAGAAAGTGTCTGAATTGCACTGAAGAGTGGATTTCAGTTTGCAAATTTTCTCCAAGTTTTTGGAATTCAGTTTGGCCGTTTTAGAGAGTTCTAGGTCGTCTCAATGGTATGGACCAATTGCATATATGTCTAGCAATGAGAATCAATCAATATAATGAACCTTTAAGCCTTGCAATGAAGTTTGAGATTTCCTCTTTATCACCATTAAAGCATTTGCCATTTTTGTCCAAAATTTGAATTTCATGCTTGAAATAGGTCTTGCACGAATTTGGTATATGGATTATGGTGTATCAAAGCTATTCAAACCACAAAATATCCCTTAATTAATTTTTTTGATTTTTATTTGAATTTTAAAGATTTAAAATGAATTAAATCAAATAAAATTAAATAAAAATAGAAAAATTAATTTTTAATCTTGAAATAAATCATGGGACACGTGGGTGGCATGGGAAAGCTGGATCAAGTGGAAAAAGTGGGCCCTTTTTGTCAAAAAATGAAGTTTCATGGATAGTTGACTTTGGCCATTTCACAAAAATTTCCCAACTTCTCCAATGCATATCTTGCTCAATTTTGATCATATGAACATGTTCTTGGACATTTTGGAAAGGTCTTGAAGTCCTCTAACCAATGCCTTTGGTCCCATGTCATTTTGATTTACCAATCTCAAGTTATGGTCTTTGACTTAAAGTGCCTTTTTGTTGACTTTTGAAAATGACCTATAATGTTGAAATTGATAACTTTTTGTGAGAGCATTTATTGGACTTGGAATGTGAAGATGAGTTGTAGGAAATGTCCTCCCCTTCAAAATGAGCATTGGATGGGATTTTTCTGATGAACCATGAAAAAGTTATGCCTTGGTCAAGTTACAGTTGACTTTTCAACTGTCCAAAAATAGAAACTTTTGACACCTTGATGATTTTTGAGCCATTCTTGTGAAATCATGGTCAATATTTGACCAAATGATGATTGTGGCTTCAAAATAAGATGTTGACCAAAATTTTTGACTTTTGACTACCAAATGACCATTTTGCCCCTATAGTTGATTGTGAAGCAATTAGGGTTTTTGACTGTGCAACTTGACCTTGTGAGCCTTGAAACTTGACATGTAGGTGCTTGACAATGTATATAGGCATGTGTGACTTGATTGAGCCCTTGAAAACCTCAACTTCCTTGCAAGAACCAAAACCCTAATTTTGACTGCTCAGGAGTGTGCTTGACTGTGTAGCCTTTGAGTAGACTTTGAACCATTTGAGGTGATGCTTGTCAAAACTTTGAAGAATATGGGAGGGCAAATTTTGGGGTACAACAGTTGCCCCTGTTCAATCTTCTTAGACCTGAGGATGTAGATTGGCTTGTGTGCCTTTCGTGATCCGAGGGTGGAAGATGATTGAACACTAGAGTGCCCAGAAATTTGCACTCACATAGTAGGGTATCAGCAGTGTGATGGCGGGAATGGGCTTACAGATGCCATTTGGAAAGATGATGGACATGAGGATGGGCTTATAGATGCCATCTAGAGATGTGACAGAACCTTGTCGGGAATGGGCTTATAGATGCCATTTGGAACTGTAATGGGAGGATGGGCTTATAGATGCCATCTAGGTGTCGATCGCGTAAGAGATTCCTTAGCAAGAACTCGCGTACCTGAGAAAGAAAGATAATTACCTGGCCTGTTACAGGGGTTGATCTTCAAACTCTTCATGCAGATATGCCCTGGTTGGATACAAGAATCGAATCTGGAATCAATCGTCAACAGATATGCCCTGGCTGGGTACAGGAATCGAATCTTCAAACTCTTTAGACGTGCCCTGGCTGGATACAGGAATCGAATCTGGAATTAGTTGTCAACAGATATGCCCTGGCTGGATACAGGAATCGAATCTTCAAACTCTTCAGACGTGCCCTGGCTGGATACAGGAATCGAATCTGGAATTAGTCGTCAACAGATATGCCCTGGCTGGATATAGGAATCGAATCTTCAAACTCTTCAGACGTGCCCTGGCTGGATACAGGAATCGAATCTGGAATTGATCGCTCACAGATATGCCCTGGCTAGATAAAGGTATCGAATCTGGAATTGCAACAGTTGATAGTAATTATCTTTGGATTGACCTTTTTCCTGAAAAGGTAAAACATCAGTTGTATGCAATGTCATGATGTATGAAGTGCATGATGTCATGATGTTCTCAAAAATAGCCGAGATTGTGTGATATGATGCGTTTGTGCATGCATTGTGTATGTAAGCAGGATGTATGAAATGTGATATGTTTATGAATGTATTTTCGTCTAGGAAAATAAATCCTTGACGGATGCCGGGAAGCTGAATCCTGGACTGATGTTGAAGAGTAGAGTTCTTCATTTCCGCTGGGGATGATGGTTGCAAGAATAAACCGGTAGGAGAAGATGACTCCGTTGGGGAATAATCTTGTTGGAGAGATTACTCTGCAGGGAACTGCTCTGTGGGAATAGATGTTTCGCTGAGGTTTTGATGATAACTCCGTTGGGGATACCGTTGATAAGTTTTGTTGGGGAATTTGATGAACTCCGCTGGGGGATAGGAAGAGCTTCGCCGAGGACGATCTTTCCGTGGTTTTTATCTGAGGATAACCCAGTTATAAGCTCTGGTGAGGAATAACCTTTGAATAAAGTCGGGGAGACGCGTTCGTATTCTGCAGGGGATAAGCTTCCAGAATCTACTGGGGATAAGCTTCCAAAAATCTGCTGGGGAGACTGATTCAACTCTCCTGGGGAGACTTTGAGACTGCACTGGGGAATGGCTCCGCTGGGGTGTCTTGTATTCCACCGGGGAACAATCTTATATTAAGACTGCCGGGGATGCTTGTTAGGAATGTCTGTATACCCCGTTCGCTGGGGAATATTGGGATCTTCTGGGGAAAACCCAACTTCCTTAAGGCTGACAGTAGGCTAACTCTGCTTGGGGAGAGTGTTGCTGACTTGCTGGAGATACAGTGCCTTGTTAGGGCTTATGGGGGACCAACTCTGCTTGAGGAGAGTATTGCTGAATCTTGTCTCACTCTGCGGGGAGTGAAGGTATCCTGGTTACGTTCTTCAGCCGAACTTACCTTGGTACCTTGGTGGACAGAGCAACTAGATTGCTTAGACAACTCATTATTGTCCCTGTTTCTAATGTCACCTGTAATTAATCCTTTGTTTCGTATGCAAGTATTTATGAATTAGCAATTAGTGTCAAATGCATATATCACAATTGAACATGGGACGTTCTTCGTAAAATAAAACAGAAAAAGGAAAAACAATTGGCAACTTGTCTGAAAAAGTGAATTTGTATTGATTTTTGAATTTGCCTGTAAATAGGCGTTTGTGTACAAGAGGCTGACGTCCTAGTAAGAGAACGCCGCTGAACAATGGAGTTTATACAATTTTTGTGAAAAGGAAAACAAGACAGCTATGTGGAAAAGTCCCACTGGGTTTCAACTCTGCTATCGCCTTTATGTCTTCAAGCGTCTCATCACTTTGCTGCTCAGTTGAAGATGAAGTTGATCGATTGATGCCGTTTGAACTTGATAGTTGATACCGAATTCTGGATGCAAGGTGATCCAATGATACATAGTATTACGCTTATCCCTAACTTTTGCCTGGACCGCCCTTTCGGGTTTTCAGTCCACCGGGATACCCATTTTTGCCCGAGCTGCCTTTTCAGGTTTTCGACTTGCCGGGTGTACAGATTTTTTTCATTTCATCCCTTATTTCTGCCCGAACCCTTTTGGTTCGCCGGGAAGCCCTTATTTTTGCCTAGGTATGTCAACCTAGCGGGTCTTTAATCATGCGTAGTATCTTTTTACTATGTCTGCATTGGAGGGGTGAGGGAGGTCGTCACCATCCATGGTGGTTAGAATCATAACTCCTCCTGAGAAGACATGTTTAACCACAAATGGCCCTTCGTACGTAGGGGTCCATTTGCCCCTGGGATCACTTTGAGGAAGAATGACGCGCTTGATTACCAGGTCTCCGACTTGATATTCTTGGCGCCTGACTTTCTTGTTAAATGCCCTGATCATCCGTTTTTGGTACGTTTGACCATGACAAATAGCGGTGAGTCTCTTTTCGTCGATTAGGTTTAATTGATCAAGTCGAGTCTGGATCCAGTCATCTTCGCTCAAACCCGCATCCTTCATTATCCGGAGAGAGGGTATCTGGACTTCAATAGGCAAGACTGCCTCCATGCCATAGACCAAGGAAAAGGGAGTTGCCCCTGTTGACGTCCGTGCTGAGGTACGGTACCCATGAAGAGCAAACGGTAACATCTCGTGCCAATCTTTGTAGGTCACTGTCATCTTCTGCACAATCTTCTTGATATTCTTATTTGCCGCTTCGACAACCCCATTCATCTTCGGCCGGTAAGGAGAAGAGTTGTGGTGCTGTATCTTGAATTTCTCGCAGAGCTCAGTGATCATTTTGTTATTAAGATTGGTACCATTGTCCGTAATGATCCTTTCCGGGACACCGTATCGACAGATCAGGTTATGCCGAATGAACCGTGCCACGACGTTCTTGGTTACCGTAGCGTAGGAAGCCGCTTTAACCCACTTTGTGAAGTAATCAATCGCTACCAGGATGAAGCGATGCCCGTTGGATGCCGTAGGTCTGATCTCGCCGATCATATCAATGCCCCACATTGCAAAAGGCCAAGGTGCTGTCAAGACATTCAGAGGTACTGGAGGAACGTGCACCTTATCTGCATAGATCTAGCACTTATGACACGTCCGAGAATGTTGGTAACAGTCAGCTTCCATAGTGGACCAGAAATATCCTGCCCGGAGGATTTTCTTTGCCATGGTATGTCCACTGGAATGTGTTCCTAAGGTACCTTCATGTAGTTCTGCCATGATCTTTTCTGCTTCAGTCTTATCCACACAACGCAGTAAGGTCGAATCATGGTTTCGCTTGTATAGAATGCCATTGCTGAGGAAGAACTTTGCAGCGAACCTTCTCAGGAACTTCTTGTCATTGATGGATGCACCCTCGGGGTATTCTTGAGCTTCCAAGTACCTCTTTACTTCATGATACCAGGGTTTCTCAGTTACCTCTTCAGCCTCAAGATCACAGCAATGTGCAGGTTCATCTAATTTCCATATAATGATCCGGGGAGCCTCGTTGTCCCATTTGACTTTGAACATGGAAGACATCGTAGCCAGCGCGTCCGCCAACTGATTCTCCTCTCTTGGGAAGTGTTCAAAAGTTATCTCCGTGAAATGGGGGATCAATGTCAACACATACTCTTTGTAAGGAATGAGATTTGGGTGTTTCGTATCCCACTCGCCTTTGATATGGTTGATCACGAGAGCGGAATCTACGAAGACACTCAGAAACTTGATCCTTAAGTCAATTGCAGCTTGAAGACCCATGATACATGCCTCATACTCCGCCATGTTGTTGGTGCAGTTGAAACATAGCCGGGCAGTGAGTGGAGTATGAGTGCCTTTGGGGGATATGATTACAGCGCCGATGCCATTACCCAAAGCGTTTGAGGCTCCGTCAAAGTGCATAGACCATCGGGATCCTTCTTCAGGTCCTTCATCCGGTCCAGGTACTTCACAATCAGTTACTACCATGATATCCTCGTCTGGAAACTCAAAGTTCATAGATTGGTAGTCATCCACTACTTGGTGTGCCAAATGGTCTGCCAATACACTTCCCTTTATTGCTTTTTGAGTCGTGTACTGGATGTCATATTCGGTCAAGATCATCTGCCATCTTGCTATTCTTCCGGACAAAGCAGGCTTTTCAAATATGTACTTGATTGGATCCATTTTTGAAATCAACAAAGTAGTGTGAGTTAACATATACTGTCTCAGCCGGCGAGCAGCCCATACCAAAGCGCAACAAGTTTTCTCGAGCAATGAGTATCGGGTCTCACAGTCGGTAAACTTTTTGCTAAGGTAATAAATGGCATGCTCTTTTCGGCCAGACTCGTCATGCTGCCCCAGCACACACCCCATTGAGCTGTCAAGTACTGTCAAGTATAAGATTAGAGGTCTCCCTTCAACCGGTGGCATAAGAATGGGTGGTTCTTGGAGATACTCTTTGATTATTTCGAAAGCGGCCTGACATTCATCGTTCCAACGTACTACTTGATCTTTCTTCAGTAGCTTGAAGATTGGCTCACAAGTAGCAGTTAGGTGCGAGATGAATCAGGCAATGTAGTTCAGCCGTCCTAGAAAGCCTCTGACTTCTTTCTCTGTCTTGGGAGCTGGCATCTCTTGTATGGCTTTCACCTTGGCAGGGTCCACTTGAATACCTTTGTCGCTTACGACGAAGCCTAGCAATTTTCCAGATCTTACCCCGAAGGTGCACTTGTTCGGGTTCAACCTCAGCTAGTACAACTTCAGACGGTCAAACAGCTTCTGCAGATGGTCAAGGTGTTCCTCCTCAGTTTGGGACCTTGCAATCATATCTTCGACATATACTTCAATCTCATGATGGATCATGTCATGAAATAAAGCAACCATGGCACGTTGGTAGGTTGCCCCAGCATTTTTCAACCCAAATGGCATGACCTTGTAGCAGAAGGTGCCCCACTGAGTAACAAAAGTGGTCTTCTCCATGTCTTCAGGAGCCATCTTGATCTGATTATAACCGGAGAAGCCGTCCATGAAGGAGAATACCTTATGTTGGGCAGTATTGTCAACCAGAACGTCGATATGAGGCAGAGGGAAATCATCCTTAGGGCTGGCCCTGTTCAAATCCCTGTAATCAACACACATTCTGACCTTACCGTCCTTCTTCGGCACTGGAACCACGTTGGCAACCCACTGCGGGTAAGAAGTTACTGCAAGAAAACCCGTGTCAAATTGTTTCATAACCTCAACTTTAATTTTCTCGGACATCTCTGGACGCATACGTCGGACCTTCTGTTTCACTGGCGGGCAGTCTTCCTTGGTAGGCAGGTGATGAACCACAATGTCGGTATCCAACCCAGGCATGTCTTCGTAAGACCAGGCGAAGATTTCCACATAGTCATGCAGCATCTGAATCAACCGTTGTTTCACACTGAGCTCCAGATTGGCACCAATCTTGGCTTCCTTTCTGTCTGTCTCAGTACCCAGATTTACCGTTTCCACTGGCTCTTCATGTGGCTGAATGGCCCTCTCTTCCTGGAGTAGCAGTCTTGCAAGCTCACCAGGCACTTCGCAATCATCTTCACCTTCGTCTTCTGCTAAGTTGATCGGATTTTCGAAGTCATAACTGGCAGTAGCTGAGTCGTTACCAGTGAGATCCAGAGTGGATTGGAACCTGTATAAGTGAGTGTGTGTAAATATAGCTGTTTTGCAATATATAAATAAAGAAAGGGAGCACAAGATTTGAAATGTGAAAAACGTCCAATGCTTTTATTCATGATATATGGAAGTGACACACAAAAGCCCTCACAAATAAAACCACGGTGCCCCGGGTAAGACACCGGGCCATAGAGTTTAGTAATATTGTTCGTTACAATTTTAAAACAACAGAGTTCATTACTGGGTGACAAAAGTAACAGGCATGGAGTCTTTGGCAGTCCAGTTGCTTGGTCCATCTTCGGTTGTTGGGTATATCCAGCTGTCGAATTCGGATTCTTCCACTTCATCTTCAACCCTGATAGCATTTACTCCATGGTTGGGCATGGGAGCTGTCACCACATTAGGCCTCTCGGGCGCCTCGAACTGAACCTCTTTAGCATCAATAAGGTCCTGAACCTTATTCCTCAGAGCCCAACAATCATCTGTGTTATGCCCCGGGCTATCAGAGTGATAAGCGCAACGGACGTTGGAGTTATACTTCGGAGATGCTGTGTTTACCACCTTCGGAGCTTCTTTGACAGTTACCAGGCTGGTTGACAGCAGTTGCGGCAGGATCTGAGAGAGGGTCATGCTGAGCCGAGTATACTGTCTTTTGGGCCTCTCAGCTCTTGGCTGGTTGTACTGCTGAGGAGCAGCAGCAGGCTTTAAAATTACTACCGCGTTAACAGCTTGGCGGCGTTCTGGTTTGTTCTGTCTCCTGGGACCATACACAGCACTAGCTTCCTTCTTGAAGGGCTTCTTTTCAGTATTTGAGGAGGCACCCTTATGTATCTTCCCCGATTTGATACCAGCTTCGATCCTCTCACCAGTCAGGATCAGGTCTGTAAACCCAGCAGAGGAATTACCAATGAGATGGTTGAAGAATTGACCAGATAGGGTCCCCAAGAACATGTCCACGAGTTCACGGTCCGTCAACGGTGGCTGCACCCTACCAGCCAGGTCTCTCTATTTCTGTGCGTACTCCTTAAAGCCTTCACCCGTTCCCAGTGACATACCCTAGAGTTGGGTACGCGTGGGAGCGAGGTCGGAATTATATTGATACTGCTTATAAAAAGCAGTAGCCAAATCCTCCCAGTTACGAATGTTGGTTCCATCCAGCTGATAGAACCATTCGAGATGAGTCCCTGAAAGACTCTCCTGGAAGAAATGGATCCATAAGTTCTTGTCAGCAGTGTAAGGCTGGATCTTCCTTACATAAGAGCGAAGGTGCATTTTAGGACAGGAAGCCCCGTCGTACTTCACAAAGGCAGGCGCCTTGAACTTGTGCGGGATCACCACCCCAGAAGATAACCCCAAGTCTCTGAAATCCAACCCAGGCACACGTTGAATCTCCATAGCATTTAACCTGTCCTCCAGCTGTTTGTACCGGTCCTCAGAAGGAGGGTACTGTTCATCGTTGAAGTCTGTCTCGGCGTCAGAGACCATATGACTAGGAACCTCTCTCCCTTGGTGACTGCCTTCCCCCACAGATGGAGTAGTCCTCTCAGCTTCATTTTGCAGTGTATTCCCGAGTCTGCGTCCAGTGTTGAACAACACAGTCCTCTTCTTCTTCTTCTTCTTCTTCTTCAGGAGCAAGGCCTTCAGTTCCTGTTGTCCCTGGGCCAAGTTCATGACCATCTCTTGAAACTGGGCGTTCTGGGCCTGAAGGGCCTTGATAGCTTGCTCGGTAGTTGGTTCAGGATTCATGATGACTGAGCGCTGAAATAAATAGCGAAGAAGATTAAGCAATCTGTAGAAAAAGGGGTACCTGTTATGCACATGATGCATGATATGCTATTTATGCAATGCATTCAAGGGTTCGAAAATTCAAATTCGTTATAGCCAAAAAAGAACACACTTTTTATTAGGAAATAATTTGTTCAGTACATCAGGGCCTCATGGGCAAAACATTACAAAATAATTAATCCCAAAAGACACTGCGCATCCTCTTTGGAGCGATGTAAGTGTTGAGGGTCTTTTCCTCATGGAGTAGACGGGTGAGCTCCAAGACCTTCTTTTCACTGGCATGTAGACTGGCTTCAAGAGAATTTCGTTCTTCCTTGAGTTGGATCCAGTTTTTCTGCATTTCTTCCCAGGATGTAGGCATGTCAGGATGTTGAATGGTGTAGGGCACCTCTCCTTCCAAAACTGGCTCTTTGATCACGGGGAGAACACGAGGATATGGCATCACCAGCTTCTGGGAGCGGGCTCGTACCCACTTGAGGTAAGGCTCCAGGGGGATGGAGTTCTTGTGCCCCAGTGTCTTGTTATCTACCCTGTTGGGCATCCTCCAAGCTCTGATAAATCTCTGGCGAAGTCCTTGTGCATCGTTGTCGAAGTCAAAAACTATGTCAGGAATCAACATATCATGAGGGCCATCCCTCCGTGCATATCCAAACTGTCTCAAAGCCAGACATGGGTTGTAAGTGATGCCTCCTCTGATTCCAAGTAAAGGAACATTAGGATACTCTCCGCAACGATCAATGATAGTGACATTCTCTTTGGACCGAGAACACCAATGTATATCAGCATGTGTAAGAGTCATCAATCGTTGTGACCATCTCAAACCCCGCTCGTTCTTCAAAACTGATTGTGGAAGGTGCGAAATAAACCACCTTGCCAGGAGAGGAGTGCAGCACATAAGAACACCTCTTTTTCTCATGGTTCGAGTGTAACATGAGTGAAGGATGTCCCCGAGCAACGTAGGTATAGGATTCCTGGACATGAAGATCTTTACAGCATGGATATCTATAAGCTGATCTGGATTAGGGAACAACACCAACCCATAGACGAGGAGTGCCACAATTTCTTCAAAAGCTTGTAGGTAAAGGGAGTTCCAACATTCTTGTGCTTTCTCAAACAGAAACTTGGCCAAGAACCCTTTGATACCACTTCTAACTTCCCAATGCCCCTTGATGTCAGATGATTGTAGGCATAATGCTTTAGCAACCTCTTCAAGTTTTGGTTCCTTTTCTGTACCGTTGTAGGGTAGTTGACTAAGGATAGGAATCTTCAGAAGCTGAGAAAACTCTTCCAAAGTAGGCACCAATTGATAATCCGGGAAAGTAAAACAGTGGTGCAGAGGGTCAAAGAACTGGAACAACACTTTCACCATATCCTCTTCAATGTTGGTATTGATCAAGCTGATGAGTCTACCATGCCTTTCACTGAATGAAGAGTTCTCAGGAATCCTGGATGTAAGCTCCTTAAGCTGATGAGGGACCCTAACAAGGTTGACCTGAATTGTCTTTCTGCGGATAGTTTCCATGTCCTACAAAACAGGAACAAAGATGAAGATTCGAACCCCTGAAGTGGTTAGTAAATGCATATGATGATGTATGATGTTATGATGCTATGATAAAACACACCACAAGTATTCACAAAAGCAAACATGGTAAGGCATACAAGTCACACCACAACTCTTAGAGTTTAGGCCAGCATGAAGTTTGGGGTACTACCCTCTTGAAGTTGGTGGGCTCAAAAACCTGTCCTATCAAAAGTAACCGGGTTCTAAGGAGCTCAATATCATTGGGTTGTTTTCTATGTTCATTGTTTTGATTTAGCCACTGAACTGGCGATCAAAATATTCCAAGAAAACAACCCTCAATGAGTGTAGTATCGAGTATCAACCAACTTCGGACTGCACCAAAGTCAGTTATCTCACTATCCCTAAAGAGGCCAGGATGGTTCAATTAAGGTTCCTAAGGTCAGTTGATGCTTCACGACACCACGCGGCGGCCCCGTACTCTCCTTGACTTGACTCAAGGGTTACCGGTACTCACCAAAGTGCCACATCAACGTAGCAAACTGCTTCGACCGTGTCGGTATACCCCGCACAGTTCCCTCACAATTTGTTGCTACTTTCTACAAGGTATCCC
Organism: Vicia faba; assembly: GCA_948472305.1. Classification (NCBI taxonomy): domain Eukaryota; kingdom Viridiplantae; phylum Streptophyta; class Magnoliopsida; order Fabales; family Fabaceae; genus Vicia; species Vicia faba. The sequence continues at coordinate 187,555,110 of OX451736.1, read as the reverse complement.
CCAGATCCGGGTTAGGATCTATGAAACTTCCCAAAACAGGCCCACAAATATAAAGAAATCAAAGCAGGCAATTGAAAACATAAGTATGATCTAATCCTAAGGTGCCCCTCACAATACTCCCCAGCAAAGTCGCCAGTTCTGTGATCGGTGGAAATAGAACTGACTGTTTGGAATGCTGGTTCGCGAAATGTCGCGGTAAGCAAGAGTCGCCACCCTCTTTTATGTTCTCCAACATGGAAAGGACAAAAGCACAGCAAAATTCCTTATTCGAGAATGTTTCTCGGTTCGGGAGGTAGATTTATAGAAAGGGAAGGTGTTAGCACCCTTTCTATCCATGGTTATCCACGGGCTCTTAGGTACTTGCTCTTATGTTTTCAAAATTTGTTTGCTTTTCAAGTGTGTGTGTGGGTTTTGAAAAAAGTTTCGTTTTTGAAAGATCTCTAAGTGACTCTTGTATCTGTCCTCAAGAGTGTTTGAAAAATTTGTTTTGAAAACTTTTGAAAGTGTGGGGTGTGAAAAGATGTTTTTGTTTGTTTGAAAAAGAGCAAGTACTTAAGAGAGATCTACCTACTCTAAGGAATTAAGCTGTGTAAGAGTCCTTTGGATAGTGCTATCCCACCATTGAGAGGTAGGTAGCACCATCGTTGGAGGTGGTTCGGGTCAATTCGATTATCGGGACAGTGTGGTCACCAAAGCAATGGTAGGACACCTTAGAAGTAACCCTAATGTCCTAGATCCTTTTATCCGAGGCAACCGTTTCGAGGCAACTGGACCTTTAGACTAAGGGTGACCTCTAAGACGTCCTATACTAGATGACCACGTTTCGAGGCAACGAGTGAAGCGTACCCTAGGAGTGGCATGTGCTTTGTGTGTTATTTTTCAGTTAATTGTCTTTGTACATGTTATATGTGAGCTACGGATTGATTTTATTTACATACATTCTTGCAGGCATTTTTTTTAACAGTTAGGAGTGCGGAAAGTAAATTGCAGAAATGTAAATTCTAACTATTACAAGGTGCGGGTCTATACATCGCCAAAAATACAAAGACCCGTTTTGATAAAGTGCGAAAAGTAAATAAAAACAATAAACCTAATTACTATTACATTCTTGAAGCAGTTACATAATAATCAAAATAAAGTAAATGCGCGCGAATAAAAATTAATCGGGAACGTTCTAAGGGTTTTGACCCTTTTAAGAAAAGAAATTGAATTTTTTGTCTTTTTTTGAATTAAATGCAATTAATTGAATAAAACCTAATCTAATTAATTAATTTATTAAAAGAAAAATGTTTTTTTTTTGTATTTTTACATTTTTTAATGAAATAAAATAAAAGAATTAAAATTCTAAGTTAACCTAATTCTAAATTATTTTTATTGATTGTAAAGAAAAAGAAATTAAAGTTGACCTAATTAAACTATTTTAGTTGTTAATATTTTATTTACAAAAAATAATATGAACTTAATAATAATAATAATATTAATTCTATTTTTTTGATTTTTTATGAAAATATAAATTATGTTAATGGTTAAAAAAAAGGAATGAGAGAAAAAAAAAGGCAAATGACAAAATAATAAAAAATGGAAAAGCAAACCCAAGGGGGGGTTTGGGATGGAATTGAGGGTGTTTGACTGGAATTTGAGGCCCAATGAAGCTTTCAGCCACGTTGACTTCTTGGATTGCCTGCAACATGCTTTGACTGAGCACATGGTATTCATCACTTTTTATCCTTTGGATCTATGATCATGGCCACCTGGCGCTTGGATCTGTGAGGTTTATGGTGAGTCTTCTTTGGAATGCTGCACAGGAAAGCGTTAGAAAAAACAATATCGAATTATGGGGGGACCTGGGAATCGAACCCAGGTCCCAAGGGTCTATACACGTCCATCCAAGCCACTGAGCCAAGCCATTTTATTTGTTATAATAACAAACAAAAAATATTATATGAAAAAGTGAGCGGTATCTTGGAAATAAAAAGCGCGCGCGTGTTAGCTTGAATAGACCAACCAGAGGCAAGCACGTCACCTTCTTCTTCCCTAAAACTGCAAGAAATAGAGTTAGATAGCGGGGGTTTTAAACCCCCACAACCTGCAATATTGGAAAATAGCGAATAGGAATCCAGGACATATAAAAATGGCGCGAGGTGTCCAACATGTTCGTCTCATTACGCTGGTTTCAGCCATGTATATTTGGAGGTTTAATTTTACAGCATGTGCAAAGCCCCAATTCTAAACCTTAAGAACCCTAAAGTGTTTTAATGGCAAGTCACGATTCTGTATGTTACACTGCAATTAAACCATGCCAAAAGTTCCCTGTGCATTCATACAGTACAAAACAAGCAAGAAATTGGGTTAATAATGCATGGAATATGGATTTTGATTCTCAAAATAATTGACAAACCGTGGGGGCGTGATGAGCGATTCTTTGAGGTTTTTGGTTTTTGATGATTGCAAATCGTGCCTGGGAGTGTTGGGAGTGTGTTTGGATCAAAGAAAGTGTCTGAATTGCACTGAAGAGTGGATTTCAGTTTGCAAATTTTCTCCAAGTTTTTGGAATTCAGTTTGGCCGTTTTAGAGAGTTCTAGGTCGTCTCAATGGTATGGACCAATTGCATATATGTCTAGCAATGAGAATCAATCAATATAATGAACCTTTAAGCCTTGCAATAAAGTTTGAGATTTCCTCTTTATCACCATTAAAGCATTTGCCATTTTTATCCAAAATTTGAATTTCATGCTTGAAATAGGTCTTGCACGAATTTGGTATATGGATTATGGTGTATCAAAGCTATTCAAACCACAAAATATCCCTTAATTAATTTTTTTGATTTTTATTTGAATTTTAAAGATTTAAAATGAATTAAATCAAATAAAATTAAATAAAAATAGAAAAATTAATTTTTAATCTTGAAATAAATCATGGGACACGTGGGTGGCATGGGAAAGCTGGATCAAGTGGAAAAAGTGGGCCCTTTTTGTCAAAAAATGAAGTTTCATGGATAGTTGACTTTGGCCATTTCACAAAAATTTCCCAACTTCTCCAATGCATATCTTGCTCAATTTTGATCATATGAACATGTTATTGGACATTTTGGAAAGGTCTTGAAGTCCTCTAACCAATGCCTTTGGTACCATGTCATTTTGATTTACCAATCTCAAGTTATGGTCTTTGACTTAAAGTGCCTTTTTGTTGACTTTTGAAAATGACCTATAATGTTGAAATTGATAACTTTTTGTGAGAGCATTTATTGGACTTGGAATGTGAAGATGAGTTATAGGAAATGTCCTCCCCTTCAAAATGAGCATTGGATGGGATTTTTCTGATGAACCATGAAAAAGTTATGCCTTGGTCAAGTTACAGTTGACTTTTCAACTGTCCAAAAATAGAAACTTTTGACACCTTAATGATTTTTGAGCCATTCTTGTGAAATCATGGTCAAGATTTGAACAAATGATGATTGTGGCTTCAAAATAAGATGTTGACCAAAATTTTTGACTTTTGACTGCCAAATGACCATTTTGCCCCTACAGTTGATTGTGAAGCAATTAGGGTTTTTGACTGTGCAACTTGACCTTGTGAGCCTTGAAACTTGACATGTAGGTGCTTGACAATGTATATAGGCATGTGTGACTTGATTGAGCCCTTGAAAACCTCAACTTCCTTGCAAGAACCAAAACCCTAATTTTGACTGCTCAGGAGTGTGCTTGACTGTGTAGCCTTTGAGTAGACTTTGAACCATTTGAGGTGATGCTTGTCAAAACTTTGAAGAATGTGGGAGGGAAAATTTTGGGGTACAACAGAGAGTATCAAAGACAAAGATGAAATTGACAAGACCTCTTGGCAAAATTGACATGGATGTGAAACGTGTCACATTTGGAAAAGAGAGACTAGAATTCTTAAAGCCAAATTAGATAAGGCTTTACAACCCAAAGTTACATTTGTTATTGGTCGATTAAACTTTAGAAAAAGTATGATTAATCCTTATAAAAATATACTTATCAGATAAGAGATCAATCAAGCAAAAGTAACTCCTATCAAGACTTAGCTTGTCTATATTGTTGTAAGGAGGGACACACCATTAAAAATGTCGATTTAGAAGATTCTTGGTACCTAAAGGAAATTTCAAATGGTCTCCCAAAGACAACCCATGTTTCAATCACACATAAGGACCCAATAAAATTAGGTACCTATTTCTCTTGTTTGATTTTGTAGGTGGAATGTCTTGAGACTACAAAGAGAAGATGTATTCTCGACAGTGGGTGCTCAAGACATATGACGGGTGACATTTCCCTATTCTTTGACTTTGTGGATAAGAAGAAAGGCTTTGTAACCTATGGTGATAACAACAAGGGAGCTATACTCGGAAAAGGTAGTGTAGGTAATCCCTCTTCTACTACTATCTCAGATTTCCTTTTAGTTAGAGGTCTTAAACACAATCTCATTAGTATTAGTCAATTATACGACAAAGGATATAAAGTATCTTTTTCAAAATATTGTTGCTTAATTGAAAATAGTGATAAGGATAATGCGTTTAAAGGCTTGGGGGTTAATAATGTATATATGCTTGACTTGAATGAAGTATCTTTGACCAACACTAAATGTCTTGTTTCCATGAGTGAAGACTCATGGCTTTGGCATATGCGATTAACGCATGTCAATTTTGAATTTCTAAACAAAATTGTATCAAAAGATCTAGTTGTTGGTTTACCCAAAATAAAGTTTTCTAAATATCACTTATGTGATGTATGTCAAATGGGCAAACAAATAAAAATTTCTTTTAAAACTAAAAAGATTATCTCTACAACAAAACCACTTGAACTTTTGGACCATCTAGAATAAAAAGTCTAGGTGGTAGTTATTATGGTTTTGTTATAGTAGATGACTTCTCTAGATTTTGTTAGACAATTTTCTTGGCTAGCAAAAGTGTCACTTTTTCCGTGTTTAAAAAATTTGCTAAGTTGTTCCAAAATAAGTTAAACACTAACATTGTTACAATCCGAAGCGATCACGAAGGTGAATTTGAAAACCATCTCTATGAGGAATTTTATGAAAAACATGGCATTGATCATAATTTTTCCGCACCATGTACTCCACAATAAAATGGAGTAGTGGAACGCAAGAACTGTGTTTTAGAAGAACTCGAAAGAACTATGATCAATGAATATATCCTTCTTAAGTATTTTTGGGCTGATGCCATAAGTACGACTTGTTATGTTTTGAATAGGATACTAATCTGTCCAATTCTAAACAAAACTCCGTATGAACTACTAAAAGGAAGAAAGCCGAATATTTTACATCTTCACGTTTTTGGATGTAAATGTTTTGTGTTGAACAATGGAAAGGAAAATCTTGGTAAGTTTGATTCAAAAGCAGATGAAGGTATCTTTCTCGGATACTATCAATCTAGTAAATCTTATAGGGTATTTAATAAAAGGTTACAAATTGTTGAGGAGTCCGTGCATGTGTCTTTTTATGAATCTTGTCCGAGATCGATCGAAAAAGGTATTGTGTTTGATGGTGCAGGTGTATCTTCGGAGAGTATACTTAAATATCTGGATGTTAAAAGAAATGAAAATGATCTCCAATTGGAATGGAAATCTATCAAGGATCATCCCATCGACAATATCCTTGGAGATATCACAGAGTCACTACACGGTCCAAGATAAGTAACTTTTGTTATCATTTTTATTTCGTCTCACAAATTGAGCCTAAAAACTCCAAAGATGCTTTACTCGATGAACATTGGTTTTTAGCTATGCAAGATGAGCTAAACCAATTTAAGAGAAATTAGGTTTGGGACCTTATCCCTCCTCTACGAGACCATCATGTAATCGGCACTAAACGAGTGTTTAGGAACAAATTGGACGAAAACGGAATAATAACTCGCAACAAGGCTCACCTTGTTTCTCAAGGTATAACCAAGAGGAGGGCATCAACTACGAGGAAACTTATGCACCAGTCACCCGACTCGAGGCTATACGCCTTTTGTTTACCTTTGCATGTTCACAAAATTTCAAGTTATTTGTGAGGGAAAAATGTCATCTCGCATCATATAGGTAATATCATTCTAACTTTAAATCTACTCTTGATAACTCAAAGTGGTAAACTTGTAAAAAAGTTCATTCCTTGTGGTATGTGATTTTCAATCTTTGTGATGTATGATCTATGCTTAGGTGGTTATTTTTGTTTTATTCTGTCTTAAAATTCATGAATATTTGCAAAATTGAAAAATAGGTCTTCTTGGGTCGACCTATGGCTGGGGACCATTGACGCATACTGGAACCTGTGTTTCTCAAAATTTTGTCCCTATGTGTTGATGCATGACCTGTATAGGTCGACGCATCACACAATATTTTAACCAATGACTTTAGAAATTCTGTGTGACAAGTGTGCTTTTGTCTTATCATCTCTACTCATTCACTCTCATTACTCTATTTGCCCTAAAACCTTCTCAAAAACCCTAAGAGCATCTTTTACCCAAAAGTATTAAACTCTTCAAGCTTCCTTCTTGAAGATGTGAAAAACACAAGAAGGGGGGTTGAATTGTAAAACTTAAATCAAAAGCTTAAACAACACTGTATTTTTATCCTGGTTCGTTTGATCTCAAACTACTCCAGTCCACCCGTCAAGGTGATTTTGCCTCTCTCCAACGAGGTCTTAATCCACTATAATCAAAGGATTACACAGTCACTTTAACAACTGTTAAAGCCTTCTTGAGTATAACCACAAACCGATTTATCTCAAGGAAATCTCTTTACAAATAATTGAACAATAATGTGTTTGATGTTTTCTAATAAAACAATATACCACAACTGTGATAATACACAAATTTAAGCTTAGAATGAAACTGGATTGCTAAAGCGTTTGAATGAGCGTGGTTTGAAAGCTTAGCAAATTGTATGAGTGCGTGCGTGTAGATTAGCCTTTTCTTTTCTCACACAAACTTGTTTATATAGCCAAGGCAAAGATACGTTGTTGTCCATAAAGCACTTTCAATGATAATAACGTTCTTTCCTTTTTGAGAAGATCTTGTCTTGAAGAGAGCCGTTAGCAATTAATCTGTCTTGAATACTTAGTAACGCTTCAGAGTCTTCTTTATGATAATCAGAGTGTTCTTTGCTTTAACTTATGCTGACGCTTCTGAGTGCTGATGACTTGGTAAGGATCTTAATCAGAGTCAGAGTGTTTTATGTGCAGATTTTGTTCATCAAGCTTCAGCGTATGATCTGGTAGCTTCAGTGTGTAGCACATGTTATTGATCTTCTGATGCTGACGTATTACTTATCTTCTGATGCTTTTGATGCTGATTCCATCAGAACTTCTGTAAATACAAAACATAATTTTAAGTAGCATATATGTTCTATATATATATCTTTGAATTTATTTATTCTTGTATTTTGTTATCATCAAAACTCTAATTAAGGATTGTAGAATCAAACTATGTTCTAACAATCTCCCCCTTTTTGATGATGACAAAAACCAGATTTTTTCAATTAAAAATAAAGAATAAAAGGTATCAGAGCTAAGAGGAGAAAACTCCCCCTGAGTTGATTACTTCCCTTTAATTCCATGAGTCTTTGAGCATCAGAACTTTACTGTATCTTTCGTCAGAATTTTGTACCTGTTCAAGCTTTTCAGAAGAAAGAAATTCAAATGGATTAGATATGTTTGAGACTTATGTCTCAGTAATACGTTATTGAAAAATATCATTCTTTCTCCCCCTTTTTGTCAGTTATCAAAAAGCACAAATAATCAGAGTAAAAAATGCATTTATATTGAAAACAGAAGCAATGATAAGTTCAGAACATTGTAAAAATATTACAGATAAACAAGTTATAAAAATAAGAAAATTCTAAGAAGGAGGAGGAAGTCGTGTGAACAAATCCTCCAACATGCTCTTGATTTGGGTGTTGGTTTCCTGTTGCTGGGTTAACATGCTTGCTATTGCATCAATTTTTCTGTCCTATTTATCCATTCTTTCATTCATCAGCATATCAGATCTTTTCAAGTCTTCAAGAGTCTGCCTGTCAATGGAGGAAGCTTAAGGATCTTCAGAAACAGGATGCTTCTCAGAGCTTTCTGCAATATTTTCTTCTTGACCCAGTGCTTCAGCAGGAACCATCAGATCTTGAGTATCAGGTTGAACTTTGGATGTTGGACGGTGTTCAGACCAAGGAGTATTGTCCAGAGGGAGAACTTCTTCCTTAAGCAGCTTGCTCAGAACTGGACCTTCAATTTCTTTCAGCAGATTGCTGAAGTTCTGTTGAGCTTGTCCATAGCTCTGTTCTTGCAACTTAAAGGTTTCAGAGCATACCCATCTTTTGAACTTTGTCCAAAGGTAGTCTGATGCAGCAGGATCAACCAGCTCAAGACTAGCTTGTTTCAGAGAAGTGATCCACTTCTGTACTTCTGTTTCAAAGTTCAATATGCTGGTACCAACATCTGGATGTTTTGGTTTAGGGATAGCAATTTTGTGGTTGATGGCAGCAAGACGTTCAAACACTGTTAAGTCAATGACAATCTTGATGTTGTCTTCTGGATTGTTCTTTGGTGAGGGAGTGGGAGAGTCAGGAATTATGATTGGACTTGATGGGGAATTTGGTGGAGTTAGTTCTGGTGAAGAGGGAAGTTGGGGAAAATTCACAATGGTGCCACAAGGCAAACGAATGGCCAGAGGTTCTGGTTCAGGGGATTCAGAGGGTTGAGCCTCAGAAGTTTGAACTTCTGGGTGAGATGGTTCAGGTTGTGGAGAAGGTGGATTAATTTCTGGTTGAGGAGATGAGGGTAGTGGGATTTCTGGTTCTGGAGAGAGTGGAATTTCTGGTTGTGGTGAGATGGGAATTTCTGGTTGTGGTTCTGTGGTAGTTTCAGGATTTGGATTTTCTGGAATGGGAACAGAAGTGTGTTAGTCTATATCAGAAAGAACTTTTGCAAGTTCTTGTTGGGTTTTAACAATATTTGGATTTTGAGGTTGGGAGCGAGATCTTCTAAGAGTTAGTGATTCAGAGGGGTCAAAGTCAATATCAAAGTCATCAAAAGTTTGAGGTGTCGGGTTTTCCGGTTGAGTGGGAATTGGGATGGATGTTGATACATCAATTGAATCTAAAACAGTTACAGAAGAAAGATTACCTCTCTTTTTAGGAGTCTGCTGGGAGGATCCTTCTGCTGCAGCTTTCCTTTTCTTGGTTTTCTTCAGCACAACTTCTGGAGCCTTCTGCTGAAGATCTTAAATATTCAGATTTGGTGCTGTACCATCAGCCTTGCAAGCATCCAGATATCTGAGTATTATATCTGGTTTAGAATCAATCTCTGAGAACAGAGGGAAGTTGTCCAGAGGGACTCTTCTGCTGGAGATTGCAGCAAAAGGAGTGACACTAGGTTCCTTCTTGATGTTCTCAATCAACTTCATCTTCTTCAGATTCTTAGCATCCAGCTGTTTGCCCACAGTGGCTTCCAAAGAGCTGATTTCCTGAGCCTCTGTAAGATGATCAATCAGCTTATTCTCTGTCAGAATATCTGATATCAGTCTTCCTAAGGGTATCCAATCCCTTTTTGTACGCTCCTCTTCTCTAGTTTCTTTAAAACTTGTCCTGAGATGGTTGAACAGCAGATGAGCCAGATTTATCTTGACCTTCTGAGAGATGAAATAAATCTGAAGATAGCTGATGACTGGATGACACTTGTTTGCTTGAGTGAACAGCACATTTCTATCCTTGAAATGAAGCGCCCAACCTTAGAAAATAGCTGATGACTGGATGACACTTGTTTGCTTGAGTGTTCAGCCTTAGAAAATAGCTGATGACTGGATGACACTTGTTTGCTTGAGTGAACAGCACATTTCTATCCTTGAAATGAAGCGCTCAGATCTTCATGGATAGATTCTGATACAATCTGCACTTCTAAAGATCTGAAGAAAGATTGATCAGTTGTTCACAGAAAAGTAAACAAAGTTCTGAAGGTTAAGATGTGGAATCAAAACAATTTTATTATGGGCAGAGCTTCATGCTAAGATGTTTCAGAATGAAGTTGAAGCTATCTTCAGAAAGGGGTTTTGTAAAAATATCAGCCCATTGATGGTCTGTGTTAATAAATTTTAAGTTTAAAATCCCTTTCTGAATATAGTCCCTAATAAAATGATGTTTTATTTCTATATGCTTAGCCCTAGAATGTAAAATTGGATTTTTACTAAGACAAATAGCAGAAGTGTTGTCACAGAGGATAAGAATGTTACTCTCAAATATCTGGAAGTCCTCAAGTTGACTTTTCATCCAGAGCATTTGTGTGCTGCATCCAGCTGCTGCTATGTATTCAGCTTCTGCTGTTGATAGAGCAATTATGGATTATCTTTTGCTGGACCATGAGATCAGATTTTCTCCTAGAAACTGGCAGCTTCCAGAAGTGCTTTTACGTTCTACTCTGTCTCCAGCAAAATCAGCATCACAGTATCCCACTAAGCTGTAATCACTTGATTTTCTATAAAACAAACCCAGATTAGTAGTACCTTTCAGATACTTGAAAATTCGCTTAACTGCTGTTAAGTGAGATTCTCTTGGATCTGATTGGAATCTAGCATAAATGCTTACACTGAATAAAATGTCAGGCCTTGAAGCCGTCAGATATAGAAGAGAACCAATCATACCTCAGTAGACCTTTTGTTCTACCTTTTTACTTACCTCTTCTCTTTCCAGAATGCACGTGGGATGCATTGGAATCTTTGATGGCTTACATTCTGAGAGATAAAATTTCTTCAGAAGTTCTCTGACATATTTGCTCTGATGAATGTAAGTTCCTTCTGGGGTTTGATTGATCTGAATGCCCAGAAAGAATTTCAGTTCCCCCATTAGGCTCATCTCAAATTATGCCTGCATACATTTAGCAAACTTTCTTCCCAGAGAAGGTTTAGTAGATCCAAAAATGATATCATCAACATAAATCTGACATACTAAAATGTCATTCTTAACTGTCTTACAGAACAAGGTTGTGTCCACTTTCCCTCTGGTGAATTCCTTTTCTAACAGGAAGTTACTTAGTCTTTCATACCAAGCTCTAGGAGCTTGTTTCAGACCATAGAGTGACTTCTTTAGTTTGAAAACATATTCTGGATTTTTGGAACTTTCAAAACCAGGGGGTTGGTGCACATATACCTCTTCTTCTATATAGCCATTTAAGAATGCACTTTTAACATCCATCTGATACAGAGTGATGCCTTTATTAACAAAAAATGAGATTAAGAGTGTGATAGATTCTAACCTGGAGACTGGAGCAAAGGTTTCTGTATAGTCTATCCCCTCTTGCTGACTATAACCTTGTGCTACCAATCGTGCTTTGTTTCTAATGACTTCACCTTATTCGTTCAGTTTGTTTCTGAACACCCATTTTGTTCCAATGACGTTGAATCCTTTTGGTTTGGGAACTAGATCCCATACGTCATTTCTTGTGAATTGATTTAGCTCCTCTTGCATTGCTAGAATCCAGTCATTGTCCAGAAGTGCTTCATCAATTGTTGTTGGTTTAGTTAGAGAAACCAGTCCCATGAGGGATTCTTCAGAGTTTCTGAAGCTAGATCTTGTTCTGATTGGATCTTCCTTTCTTCCCAAGATTGTTTCTTCTGGGTGATCCATGCTGCTTCTGGATAGTCTTTTCTGAAGTTGATCAACAGAAGGTGCTGGATTGCTTGCAGTTACTCTTTCTAATGTTGAGGGAGTGTCTCTGTTGAGAGCTTCTGATGACTTGTCTTCAGTACCTGTAAGTTCAACTTCCATACCTGCAAGGAATTCATTCTGCTTTGACTTTTGAGAGTAAAGCTTATCATCAAAACGAACACTGATTGACTCTTCCACAATCTGTGTTTTTGTATTGTATACTCTGTACCCTCTTGAGCAATCAGAGTATCCTAACATAATACACTTTTGTGCTTTAGAGTCAAACTTGTTCAAATAATTTTTTGTATTCAAAATAAAGCATGTACATCCAAATGGGTGAAAATAAGAAATGTTAGGCTTTCTGTTCTTCCACAATTCATATGGAGTCTTTTCCAAAATAGGTCTTATGGAGATTCTATTCTGAATGTAACACGCTGTGTTTATTTCCTCTGCCCAGAAGATCTTAGCAACGTTAGTCTCGCTGATCATGGTTCTGGCCATTTCTTGCAATGTTCTGTTCTTTCGTTCTACAACTCCATTTTGCTGGGGAGTTCTAGGACAAGAGAAATCATGCAGAATGCCTTTGTAATTAAAGAATAACTCAAGATCTTTGTTTTCAAATTCTCCACCATGATCACTTCTGACTTTGACGATTCTAAGATCCTTTTCATTCTGAACTTGGTTGCAGAAGGTGACAAACACAGAGTGTGACTCAACCTTGTGTCTTAAGAACTTTACCCATGTCCATCTGCTATAGTCATCTATGATTACTAACCCATACTTCTTGCCACTGACTGAAGCAGTTTTAACTGGTCCAAATAAGTCAATGTGCAAAAGTTCTAATGGCTTAGAGGTGGAAACAACGTTTTTGGATATGAAAGCTGGTTTTGCAAACTTGCCTTTCTGACATGCTTCACACAGAGCATCTGAATTGAACTTCAGGTTAGGAAGTCCTCTGACCAGATTGAGTTTGTTAATCTGAGATATTCTTCTCATACTAACATGTCCCAATCTTCTGTGCCAGATCCATTGCTCGTTGTTAACAGACAGAAGACACTTTACATTCTGACTTTTTAGTTCAGAAAGTTTTATTTTATAAATGTTGTTTCTCCTCTTTCCATTGAATAGGATAGTCCCATCTTTCTGACTAACATCTTTGCATGAATTTTGATTGAAGATTATATCATAACCGTTATCACTTAATTGACTTATGGATAACAGGTTATGCATTAATCCATCTACTAATAAAACATTACTTATAGAGGGAAGATTTCCATTACCTACAGTTCCAGAGCCAATGATCTTTCCTCTCTGATTGCCTCCAAAACCTACGTGGCCTCCAGGCTTAAGTTCCAGGCTTTGGAACATATGCCTTCTTCCCGTCATGTGTCGTGAGCAGCCAGAGTCCAGGTACCATGACTGGTGTTTTTGCTTTGCTGCTAAAGATATCTGCCACATGTATTATTTTATCCTTAGGTACCCATATTTTCTTGGGTCCTGATTTGTTAGTTTTACCAAAACTCTGGTTGAATTTTGGTTTGACAAAGTAATCACTACTAGTATATTTTATGTCATGTGTGTGGCCATATATAAAGTGTGAATCAAGTGAAGTGCGTTTTATAACTAAATCCATGGCATTCTTTGGTGTAGGTACCTTGCCTTGATATCCTATCCCTTTTCTGCCATTTCTGCTAACTCCATAGATCATTGAAGCCATTTTGCTTATGTCTATGTTTTTAGCTAGAAACTTCTGAAAGCTGTGATCATACTCCTTGATGATCTCATCAGCATTGTTGGGAGTTTCAGGGATTGTTTCCTTCTGAGAGTTTTGCAATAGATTTTCTAATTTTGAAATTTTATCTTTTAACTCAGAATTCTCCAATTTGAGACTCTCAGTCTTATCAGAGTCAGAAGCAAGATTCCCTTTCAGGTTTCTGAATTTGTCTCTGATCTGCTGATAGCTTTCCAGAATTTCATTAAGGCTTTCAGCTAATTCAGCCTTGGTAAAGTTTATAGCAAAGTCAGGGAATACCTCTTCTGTATCTGATTCAGAATCTGACTCAGAAGCTTCATTGTCTTCTGTTATGTTTGCCATGAGAGCTATGTTTGCTCTTTCATCATCTTATTCTGAGTCAGCTTCAGATGTGTCAGAATCATCCCATGTAGCCATGAGACTTTTCTTCTTTTCCTTGCCAAACTTCTTTTTGGGCTTTTCCTTCTGAAGCTTTGGGCAATCACTTTTGTAGTGCCCTTGCTCGTTACATTCATAGCAGATGATGTCTTTGTTGTTTGGCTTTCTGTTTCCTGAAGACCCTTCAGATCTTCTATATCCAGAGGAGGATTCTGACCTTCTGTATCTGGAGAAAGATTCATTCTGGTTTTCCGATCTTCTGGGATTCCTGAACTTCCCTTGCCTCTGCTTCCATAATTGGTTCACCCTTCTGGAGAGGAGAGACAGTTCATCTTCTTCTGATGAGGACCCATCAGAGGTTTCTTCTACAGCCTGCAAAACTTTGGAGTCAGATTTTCTGTTAGATTTTAAAGCTACTGGCTTACCTTGCTTTTGAGGTTCATCTGCTTCTAGCTCTATCTCGTGACTTCTGAGGGAGCTGACAAGTTCCTCCAGAGAGACTTTGTTGAGATCCTTGGCTAGCTTAAGCGCTGTGACCATTGGCCTCTGCTGTTTTGGCAAGCTTCTGATGATCTTCTTAACATGATCAGCAGTGGAATACCCTTTGTCAAGAAATTTTAGACCAACAACAAGAATTTGAAATCTTGAAAACATAGTCTCTATTGATTCACTCTCTTCCATCTTGAATGCCTCATACTTCTGAATGAGTGCAAGGGCTTTGGTTTCTTTGACTTGAATGTTGCCTTCATGCGTCATTCTCAGAGAGTCAAACGTATTTTTTGCAGTGTCTCTGTTTGATATCTTTTCATATTCTGAATAAGAGATGGCGCTGAGAAGAATTGTTCTGGCCTTGTGATGATTTCTGAAATCACGCTTTTGCTGATCAGACATTGTTTTCCTGTCAATCTTCTGACCACTTCCATCCACTGGGTGCGTGTATCCATCAGTCACCATGTCCCACAGATCAGCATCATGGGCCATAAAGAAACTCTCAATTTTGTCTTTCCAGTAGTCAAAGTTCTCTTCATCAAAGACTGGAGGTTTGCCACTGAATCTGTCTCTTTCTTCATTATTGTCATTGCTGATGTTTTGATTTGGTCCTGCCATTGTGTTTTTCTGATGCTGGATCTTGTACTGACACTGTTAAGTGTTATAAGCTCAGAACCAGGCGCTCTGATGCCAATTAAAGATGTGAAAAACACAAGAAGGGGGGTTGAATTGTAAAACTTAAATCAAAAGCTTAAACAACACTGTATTTTTATCCTGGTTCGTTTGATCTCAAACTACTCCAGTCCACCCGTCAAGGTGATTTCGCCTCTCTCCAACGAGGTCTTAATCCACTATAATCAAAGGATTACA
Organism: Vicia faba; assembly: GCA_948472305.1. NCBI lineage: Eukaryota > Viridiplantae > Streptophyta > Magnoliopsida > Fabales > Fabaceae > Vicia > Vicia faba. Next base: position 187,539,981 of record OX451736.1, on the reverse strand, counting down.
CAGTCACTTTAACAACTGTTAAAGCCTTCTTGAGTATAACTACAAACCGGTTTATCTCAAGGAAATTTCTTTACAAATAATTGAACAATAATGTGTTTGATGTTTTCTAATAAAACAGTATACCACAACTGTGATAATACACAAATTTAAGCTTAGAATGAAACTGGATTGCTAAAGCGTTTGAATGAGCGTGGTTTGAAAGCTTAGAAAATTGTATGAGTGCGTGCGTGTAGATTAGCCTTTTCTTTTCTCACACAAACTTGTTTATATAGCCAAGGCAAAGATACGTTGTTGTCCATAAAGCACTTTCAATGATAATAACGTTCTTTCCTTTTTTAGAAGATCTTGTCTTGAAGAGAGCCGTTAGCAATTAATCTGTCTTGAATACTTAGTAACGCTTCAGAGTCTTCTTTATGATAATCAGAGTGTTCTTTGCTTTAACTTATACTGACGCTTCTGAGTGCTGATGACTTGGTAAGGATCTTGATCAGAGTCAGAGTGTTTTATGCGCAGATTCTGTTCATCAAGCTTCAGCGTATGATCTGGTAGCTTCAGCGTGTAGCACATGTTATTGATCTTCTGATGCTGACGTATTACTTATCTTCTGATGCTTCTGATGCTGATTCCATCAGAACTTCTGTAAATACAAAACATAATTTTAAGTAGCATATATGTTCTATATATATATATATATATATATATATATATATATATATATCTTTGAATTTATTTATTCTTGTATTTTGTTATCATCAAAACTCTAATTAAGGGTTGTAGAATCAAACTATGTTCTAACACTTCTATGGCTTCATCAATACCTACAAAGAGAAGATTGGTAAAAGGAAGTTCCTCTTCTCAACAAAACCCCGATCCAGTAACTGCTTTGTCTCTACTTTTTGATGATTTGGTTGAGTCTTATTCAAAGAACTTTAGTAAGAGAAAAATTGTTAAGCAATTTGTAGTGTACAAGCTAACCCTAGGTCGGTTAAACCTACCACATGTTGTTGAGTTGTTGAGATTTCAGAAAATCAATGTCTTTTTGGAATGTGATACTACGTATAATGAAAATTTGATCAAACTGTTTTATAATGGTCTTCAAGGTAGTTTTGATGGGATCACTTTTAGATATAAGATGAATAACAAGGTTTATACTATTAATTCTGAGATTTGGACGAAGTTTGAAATGTTTCCTCCAAGTCCATTTTCTATCAAAATTACCGATACTGATAACTTTGAGGGATATGACTTTAAGGTTGCTCTAAATTCTATGCTGAAACATCCATTATATGAAAGTGTTGTGAATAGCACCTTATTTCCAAAGTCTGTCACATCAGGTGCATTAAAACTGCTTGACCGTATTCTGCAGTGGATTGTCTCTCGTATCATTCGCCCTAAGAGGGGTGGATACTCAAGGGTTGATCAGCCTGAGGTGCACTTGGTCTATGCTATCAAGAATAAAATGAGGATCAATTGGCCTTACTACTTTGCGAGTATAATATATAATCTGAAAGATTTGGGTAGAGGAACAATGTTGGGCTATGCTTCCTTTATTCAACACGTCCTCAACAAGGCCGCTATTGGTGTTCCGGGTCTTCTCTTAATTGGATTATCAACTGATCAAGAGTTCACTCAAAAGACATTGACTATGATGGGCCATCGGTGGGATGCGATTCAACAACAATATCGATATGTTGTAAGAAGTAATAATGTGTGCTTGCAGGAAGGAGATGATAGTGACGAGGAACATGATGAAGAAAATGAGGAAGCTGAGAATGTTGCTGCCATGGATGAAGATGAAGTGCCGGGTGGAAACAATGCTACCATTTTGAACTTGCTTGAGTCTATGCGTCTTCAATAGGAGGAGAACTCTTCGCTTGTAAATGAGAGACTTACTACTCTATCAAACCATGTCAGGGTACACGGTGAATAATTTGCCGCATACTCTACCATTCAAGATCAACGATACAATACTTTGTATGGGATGATGGAGTCTCAAGCGAACAACTTCACCAAATTCACCAACAATTTCATGCAACACTTCCCTTTTAACCAACCATCAAATCCACCACCACAAGGAGGAAATGAGAGTGATGAAAATTAATGTTTTCTTTGGTCTTGTACTTTGCTATTTTCATGAACTTTGGCTAGTATTTGTTGATTAATTATTTTTGGATTATGACTTACTTTGTGTTTGTCTCTCTTTGAACACCGGTTTGTAACTAAAGTATGTGATTGGTGTCTATTTATGTTTTTTTCCTTTGTTATGCCTTTCTCTAACATCTCTTTATGTGATTGTTTGTTAGAGTTATTGATTGCCAAAGTAGATAATGTTCTAACCTTACTTGTATTGATTATTGTTATTTTTAACCTATTTCTTTGTGTAATATGGTGGGAGAACTGACTTTACTGGTTTTGCGTTTTTATCACAAATGTTGCAGTTAGCAAGAGTCGCCACCAACTTTTCTTTTATCCAACAAAGGAAAGGATGAAAATAACAGGAAAAACATTTTTAAAAAATTTGAGTTCGGGGGGTAGGTTATGGAAAGGGAAGGTATTAGCACCCTTTCCATCCGCAATTATCTATGGGCTCTTAGTTGCTAGCTCACTTTGAAAAATGATTTTTGGTGTAAGTGATTTGAAAATATTTTGAAAAGATGCCTAAGTGAGGCGAACTTTGTAATGTTTCTCGTATCGTTGAGAACATATACACATTGTTTTGTCTTTTAAAATATTTTAGAGAAGAGTTTGTGTATGTGTGAAAAATTGTTTGCTTATTTTTGTTATCAAGCAACTATAAGTGATCTACCTACTCGAAAGATCTTTGTTCTTTTCCTCTTTACGTTTAGACAGTGCTATCCTACCATTAGTCGGTAGGTAGCCCTATCATTGGATGTATTGAGGGAAAAGCAAGGATCATCGTACAGTCACGAAGGCAACTCGTAAGATATTTTAGTAATTACCCTAAGGTATTAAGATCATTTACTGAGGCAATGTCGAAGGGTCATCGAGGGACTTATGATCTTTTAACCAAAAGGTATTTTCTAAAATTTATCACGTTCGAGAGACGTGACTGTATTATTTTTCTGAAGGAAACAAGTGGAGGTACCTTAGAGGTGCGCTTGTGCAACGTGTGTTGTGTTTCAGTTATTTGTCTTTGAATGTTAGGTTTTCTAGCGTTTTGCTTTTAAGTCTTGTCATGTAAACCTATTAAGCATGCATCTAGAAGTTAAATAAGTACAGACAAAATAAATCTGCAAGAATTTAAACTACGCTATTACATCGCTTCAGGATGGGGGGAATACAAACCAAAATGGGAAAAAAAAATAAAAGTCCTAAATTAAGCTATTACATCCTTTGTACAATTACATAATTTATAATAATTGCGAAAGAATAAACGAGCGCGCGGAGAAGAAAAGGGAAAAGATGGGAAACCCTAAAAAAAGTCCTAAGCATTTGAGAAAATATTTTTGTTATTTTTGAGAAAAGGGAATTAAAACCTAATAAAATCTAAGTTACTTAATTTAGTAAAGAAAGGAAATTGGGTTAATTAATTTAATTAATTTAAATTTTTTTAATTTAATCTAATTACATAAAAAAGTCAAATTGATTTTACCTAAGTCTAAATTAATTTTAGTTAATTGATTAGGAAAAATTAATTACTAAAAGAAATTAAAAATGAAATTGTAATACGGTGGGAGAACTGACTTTACTTGTTTTGCGTTTTTTATTCGCAAATGTTGCGGTAAGCAAGAGTCACCACCGACTTTTGTTTTATCCAACAAAGAAAAGTGTGAAAAGAACATAAAAAGACCTTTCGAGATTATTTTTGAGTATGGGGGGTAGATTATAGAAAGAGAAGGTGTTAGCATCCTTTCCATCCGTAGTTATCTACGGGCTCTTAGTTGCTAGCTCGATTTGAAAATGCTTTTTTGTGTAAGTGTGTTGAAGATATTTTGAAAAGACGCCTTAGTGTGGTGAACTTTGTAATGTTTCTAGTTTTGGCGAGAATGTATACAAAGTGTTTTTTGTCTTTGAAAATATTTAGAAAAGAGTTTATGTATGTGTGAAAAAATTGTTTTTTGATTGTTTTTATGAGCAAGCAACTAAGAGCTATCTACCTACTCGAAAGGTTTTTTCTTTTCCTCTTTTCCTTTAGACAATTCTATCCTACTATTAGTGAGTAGGTGGCCCTATTGTTGGATTTTTTGAGGGACTAGCGAGGGTCACCGTACGGTCACAAAGGCAACTAGTAAGATATCTTAGTAATTACCCTAGGGTTTTAAGATTATTTTACCGAGACAACGTCAAAAGGGTCATCGAGGGACTTATGATCTTTTAAACCAAAGGGTAGCCACTAAAATCTCTTACATTCGAGAATCGTGACTGTTTATTCTGAAGGCAACAAGTCGGGAAACCTTAGAGGTGCACATGTGCAAGTGTGTTTGTTTCAGTTATGTTATCTTGAAAATTAGGGTTAGCTACCGTTTTGTTTTTAATTCTTGTCATGCAATCCTATTAGGCATACATCTAATAGTTCAATATCAGTGCAGGAAATTAAAGTGCGGAAATTAAACCTAACTATTACATGGCTTCGGGGAGGGGGAATTACAAGTCCAAAACTGGGGATAAAGACAGTAAATAAAATCCTAGTTTTTAACTATTACAAACCGGGGGACAAATACAATAATAATATGAAAAGTAACAAATGCGCAAGGATTAAAAAAAAACGTCTAAAAACCCTAAAAATTTCTAAGGACATTAAGACAATTTTTGTTGTTTTTGTTGTTTTTGTTTATTTTAAAAGAAGTGTTTAAATTAAAATTAAATGAATAATTAATAAAAATTGATTAGAAATAAACATAAAAAAGAAATTAATTCTAATATATTTTTGTATTTTTATTATTGAGAAAAGATTTGAAATTAATTAATCTTAAGTCTATTGATTTTAAATTAAATAAAAAAAGGTTAAGATAATTATAAATTAATTTACAAAAATAAGATTTAATTGGAAAAAATCTAATCTATTTTTGTGACTTTTTTCTTATTTCATCATAAAATAAAAATGATTTTAAAAAGAAAAATAAAATATAAAACAAATAAATAAACAAATATAAAATAAAGAGAGAAAAAGAAAAATGCAATGGACCTGCTAGAAAAATTAAAATGGGGGGGGGGGGGGGGGGGGGGGTTGCACGTCTGTAATTTGTTTAGGCCCAGTTAGACTAAGCCCAACCCGTCCAACATGATCATGTGCGTATCACTCTTGAGGCTGCAGGGTGGAAACACAAGCTATGATAACTGGATCTTCTTGTATCAACATCTGATGGCCCAGATGTAAGGTTTATGATATGCGTATAAACCTACATGCCACTGGATCTACAAAGAAAATACAAGAAAATGGAAAACTCAACCTGGGATCGAACCCAGGCCTTCCAGGATAATGCACGCCTTCTTCACCACTAGACCAATTACTCATTCGTTATTTTATATAAACAAATATATATATATATATATATATATATATATATATATATATATATATATATATATATATATATATATATATATATATATATATATATATTAAAATCAGTCAGAAATATGAAAAAAAATAAAATGCGCGCGCTGCTTATTCAAACGAGCCAATGAGAAGATGGCACGATGGTCGCCGGAGTCAACCTACCGGAGTCAAAATTCTGGTTGTCTTCTCCGGTGGGTTCCAAACCCTAACCTGCAAAATAAGAAAAATTAATGGATCAAAATACCCCTACTCCTTAAAATGATGCGCTGAGTCCGAATCTGGCCCTAATCTTGGCTACAAGTTGCTAGATTTTGCGTTTCGAAGCAAAATAACAGATTGGAGTTAAACATGGCATCTCATGATTTTGGCTCTAAACCTTGCATGTTCCACGTCCAACCTGTCCTAAATATGATCGTGAACACAAATGCAAACATTAAACTAGACAACAACGCAAATTAAACGAGATTGGATCTAAAAAAGAAAATACCAAACATTGTATTTGTGTTGGGTGGTTCAGGCGTGCTTCAGACTAGTGCAAGGACTGGAAATGAGTCATGGGTGAAGATGTGAAAAACACAAGAAGGGGGGTTGAATTGTAAAACTTAAATCAAAAGCTTAAACAACACTGTATTTTTATCCTGGTTCGTTTGATCTCAAACTACTCCAGTCCACCCGTCAACGTGATTTCGCTTCTCTCCAATGAGGTCTTAATCCACTATAATCAAAGGATTACACAGTCACTTTAACAACTGTTAAAGCCTTCTTGAGTATAACCACAAACCGGTTTATCTCAAGGAAATCTCTTTACAAATGATTGAACAATAATGTGTTTAATGTTTTCTAATAAAACAGTATATCACAACTGTGATAATACACAAATTTAAGCTTAGAATGAAACTGGATTGCTAATGCGTTTGAGTAAGCGTGGTTTGAAGGCTTAGCAAAAATTATGAGTGCATGCGTGTGATAGGCGTGTTCTTTTCTCACACATACTTGTTTATATAGCCAAGGCAAAGATACGTTGTTGTCCATAAAGTACTTTCAATGATAATAACGTTCTTTCCTTTTTGAGAAGATCTTGTCTTGAATAAAGCCGTTGGTAATTAATCTGTCTTGAATACATAGTAACGTTTCAGAGTGTTCTCTGCTTATGGTAATCAGAGTGTTCTTTGCTTTAACTGATGCTGACGCTTCTGAGTGCTGATGACTTGGTAAAGATCTTTGATCAGAGTCAGAGTGTATATGTTGATGCGCAGATTCTGGTCATTAAGCTTCAGCGTATGATCTGGTAGCTTCAGCGTGTAGCATATGTTACTGATCTTCTGATGCTGATATGATCTTCTGATGCTGATTCCATCAGAACTTCTGTATATATAAAACATAATTTTTAGAAGCATATTTGTTCTATATATATACCTTTGAATTTATTTATTCTTTATATTTTGTTATCATCAAAACTCTAATCAAGGGTTTTAGAATCAAACTATGTTCTAACAATCTCCCCCTTTTTGATGATGACAAAATCCAAATTTTTTCAATTAAAAATAAAGATTAAAAAGTATCAGAGCTAAGAAGAGAAAACTCCCCCTGAGTTGATTACTTCCCTTTAATTCCATGAGTCTTTGAGCATCAGAACTTTACTGTATCTTTCCTCAGAGTTTTGTACCTGTTCAAGCTTTTCAGAAGAGAAAAAATTTAAATAGATCAGAATGTTTGAGACTTATGTCTCTATGTCTCAGTAGTTCGTTATTGAAAAATATTATTCTTTCTCCCCCTTTTTGTCAGTTATCAAAAAGAACATAAGATCAGAGCTAAAAAAGCATTTATATTAAAAACAGAAGCAATGATAAGTTCAGAACATTGTAAAAATATTACAGATAAACAAGTTATAAAAACAAGGAAATTCTAAGAAGGAGGAGGTAGACGCGTGAACAGGGCCTCCAACATGCTCTTGATCTGGGTGTTTGTTTCCTGTTGTTGGGTTAACATGCTTGCTATTGCATCAATTTTGTTGTCCTGCTTATCCATTCTTTCCTTCATCAGCATATCAGATCTTTTCAAGTCTTCTAGAGTCTGGCTGTCAAGGGAGGAAGCTTGAGGATCTTCAGAAACAGGATGCTTCTCAGAGCTTTCTGCAATATCTTCTTCTTGACCCAGTGCTTCAGCAGGAACCATCTGCTCTTGAGTATCAGATTGAACTTTGGATGCTGGACGATGTTCAGACCTGGGAGCAATGTCCAGAGGGAGAACTTCTTCTTTAAGCAGCTTGCTCAGAACTGGACCTTCAATTTCTTTCAGCAGATTGCTGAAGTTATGTTGAGCTTGTACGTAGCTCTGTTCTTGCAACTTAAAAGTTTTAGAGCATACCCATCTTCTGAACTTTGTCCAAAGGTAGTCTGATGCAGCAGGATCAACCAGCTCAAGACTAGCTTGTTTCAGAGAAGTGATCCACTTCTGTACTTCTGTTTCAAATGTCAATAAGCTGGTACCAACATCAGGATGTTTTGGCTTAGGGATAGTTGTTTTGTGGTTTATTGCAGCAAGGCGTTCAAAAACTGTTAAGTCAATGACAGTCTTGATGTTGTCTTCTGGATTGTTCTTTGGTGAGGGAGTGGGAGAATCAGGAATTATGATTGGACTTGATGGGGAATTTGGTGGAGTTAATTCTGGTGAAGAGGGAAGTTGGGGAAAATTCACAATGGTGCCAAAGGGCAAATGAATGGCCAGAGGTTCTGTGATTCCAGGAATAAGAATGGTATCAGAATCAACAGTTTGATTCTGAGGTTCTGGTTCAGGGGATTCAGAAGGTTTAGTCTTAGAGGTTTGAAGTTCTGGATGAAATGGTTCAGGTTGTGGAGAAGGTGGATTAGTTTCTGGTTGAGGAGATGAAGGTAGTGGGATTTCTGGTTCTGGAGAGAGGGGAATTTCTGGTTGTGGTGAGATGGGAATTTCTGGTTGTGGTTCTGTGGTAGTTTCAGGATTTGGATTTTCTGGTATGGGAGCAGAAGTGTGTTGGTCTATATCAGAAAGAAATTTTGCAAGTTCTTGTTGGGTTTCAACAATATTTGGATTTTGAGGTTGGGAGCGAGATCTTCTAAGAGTTAGTGATTTAGAGGGGTCAAAGTCAATGTCAAAGTCATCAAAAGTTTGTGGTGTGGGGTTTTCAGGTTGAGTGGGAATTGGGATAGATGTTGATACAACAATTGAATCTAAAACAGTTACAGAAGAAAGATTACCTCTCTTTTTAGGAGTCTGCTGGGAGGATCCTTCTGCTACAGCTTTCCTTTTCTTGGTTTTCTTCAGCACAACTTCTGGAGCCTTCTGCTGCAGATCTTGAATATTCAGATTTGGTGTTGTACCATCAGCCTTGCAAGCATCCAGATATCTGAGTATTATGTCTGGTTTAGAATCAATTTTTGAGAACAGAGAGAAGTCATCCAGAGGGACTCTTCTGCTGGAGATAGCAGCAAAAGGAGTGACGCTGGGTTCCTTCTTGATGTTCTCAATCAACTTCATCTTCTTCAGATTCTTAGCATTCAGTTGTTTACCCACAGTAGCTTCTAAAGAGCTGATTTCCTGAGCCTCTGTAAGATGATCAATCAGCTTATTCTCTGTTAGAATATTTGATATAAGTCTTCCTAGGGGTATCCAATCCCTTTTTGTTCGCTCCTCTTCTCTGGTTTCCTTAACACCGGTCTTCAGATGGTTAAACAGAAGATGAGCCAGATTCACCTTGACCTTCTGAGAGATGAAATAGATCAGAAATTGCTGATCAATATGGATGTAATCAGGAGAGCTGGTAGGCCTCCTGTGGTTGATGCAACCCAAAATGATCTTGGCCCAAATTCTGTGATGATCTTTTAAGTCCCTTATCTTGCTGGAGGGAAGCCCCAGAGTGAAGATTTCCCTTGCAATTAGGGAAACATCAGCGCACCTTTCTGCCATGTCAATGCAACGAACACCACCACCACTGTAGCCTATTAAACGTGCAATGAGGTCCTCAGTGATAACAATATTCTTCCCCATGATGTAAGACGTAACTTGATGGTTAGAAGATGAAGCGTGAATCCAAAATTCCTTTACCAGAATAGGGAATGTTGGACCCACCAGTGTGTCAAAGTATTTTTCCCAGCCTTGAGCTTTAACTTCTTCAGAGAGATTAAACCCATTCTCTTGAAGACTGTTGAAATCCACGATCAATTCTGACAGAACCTCTAGATTTTTGATTGGAGTGAGAAGCGTTCTGTAGGGTTCTTCGTATTGTTCAGAGGAACCTGTTTTCTGGGAACTTGAAGTAGGAATGCTGGAAGAAGCCATGTTCACATGAAGGTTTTTGTGAAAAATATTGAAAGGGTTTTGATAAAGTATGAAAACTGAAATCAGTAAGTTTGAGAGAAAATGAAAGTGAAGGTAAAAGAGTGTAAATGGTGTGAAGTGTGTTTAAATAGATTTCTAAACAATTTTGAAAACATAAACGGCAAGAGAGAGAAATTAATAATGATTATTAGCATTTAATGATAGTTGATTTTAGGGGATTCAGAAAGATATTTGGAACGGTTACCCATGACATGTGTCTCAATGCATCCAATCAGCGCTTTTGCCTTTTCAGAAACGTGAACGCGTGTTCAGCCTCAGAAAATAGCTGATGACTGGATGACACTTGTTTGCTTGAGTGAACATCACATTTCTATCCTTGAAATGAAGCACTCAGATCTTCATGAATAGATTCTGGTACAATCTGTAATTCTAAAGATCTGAAGAAAGATTGACCAGTAGTTCACAGAAAAAATAAACAAAGTTCTGAAGGTTAAGATATAGAATCAAAACAATTTCATTCTGGGCAGAGCTTCATGCTGAAATGTTTCAGAATGAAGTTGAACCTATCTTCAGAAAGAGGTTTTGTAAAAATATCAGCCCATTGATGGTCTGTGTTAACAAATTTAAAATTTAAAATCCCTTTCTGAATATAGTCCCTAATAAAATGATGTTTTATTTCTATATGCTTAGCCCTAGAATGCAAAATTGGATTTCTACTAAGACAAATAGAAGAAGTATTGTCACAGAGGATATGAATGTTACTCTCAAATATCTGGAAGTCCTCAAGTTGACTTTTCATCCAAAGCATTTGTGTGCTGTATCCAGCTGCTGCTATGTATTCAGCTTCTGCTGTTGATAGAGCAATTATGGATTGTCTTTTGCTGGACCATGAGATCAGATTTTCTCCCAGAAACTGGAAGCTTCCAGAAGTGCTTTTACGTTCTACTCTGTCTCCAGCGAAATCAGCATCACAGTATCCTACTAAGCTGTAATCACTTGATTTTCTATAAAACAAACCCAGATTAGTAGTACCTTTCAGATACTTGAAAATTCGCTTAACTGCTGTTAAGTGAGATTCTCTAGGATCTGATTGGAATCTAGCACAAATGCAAACACTGAATAAAATTTCAGGCCTTGAAGCCGTCAGATAGAGAAGAGAACCAATCATACCTCTGTAACCTTCTGTTCTACCTTTTTACTTACCTCTTCTCTTTCCAGAATGCACGTGGGATGCATTTGAATCCTTGATGGCTTACATTCTGAGAGATCAAATTTCTTCAGAATTTCTCTGACATATTTGCTCTGATGAATGTAAGTTCCTTCTGGGGTTTGATTAATCTGAATGCCCAGAAAGAATTTTAGTTCCCCCATTAGGCTCATCTCAAATTTTGCCTGCATACATTTAGCAAACTTTCTTCCCAGAGAAGGTTTAGTAGATCCAAATATGATGTCATCAACATAAATCTGACATACTAAAATGTCATTCTTAACTGTCTTACAGAACAAAGTTGTGTCCACTTTCCCTCTGGTGAATTCCTTTTCTAATAGGAAGTTACTTAGTCTTTCATACCAAGCTCTGGGAGCTTGTTTCAGACCATAGAGTGACTTCTTTAGTTTGAAAACATATTCTGGATTTTTGGAACTTTCAAAACCAGGGGGTTGGTGCACATATACCTCTTCTTCTATATAGCCATTTAAGAATGCACTCTTAACATCCATCTGATACAGAGTGATGCCTTTATTAACAACAAATGAGATTAAGAGTCTGATAGATTCTAACCTGGCGACTGGAGCAAAGGTTTCTGTATAGTCTATCCCCTCTTGCTGACTATAACCTTGTGCTACCAGTCGTGCTTTGTTTCTGATGACTTCACCTTGTTCATTCAATTTGTTTCTGAACACCCATTTTGTTCCAATGATGTTGAATCCTTTTGGTTTGGGAACTAGATCCCATACGTCATTTCTTGTGAATTGATTTAGCTCCTCTTGCATTACTGGAATCCAGTCATTGTCTAGAAGTGCTTCATCAATTGTTGTTGGTTCAATTAGAGAAACCAGTCCCATGAGGGATTCTTCAGAGTTTCTGAAGCTAGATCTTGTTCTGATTGGATCCTTCTTTCTTCCTAAGATTGTTTCTTCTGGGTGATCCATGCTGCTTCTGGATAGTCTTTTATGGAGTTGATCAACAGAAGGTGTTGGATCATGGTTCTGGCCATTTCTTGCAATGTTCTGTTCTTTCGTTCTACAACTCCATTTTGCTGGGGAGTTCTAGGACAAGAGAAATCATGCAGAATGCCTTTGTCATTAAAGAATGACTCAAAATCTTTGTTTTCAAACTCTCCACCATGATCACTTCTGACTTTGACGATTCTAAGATCCTTTTCATTCTGAACTTGGTTGCAGAAGGTGACAAACACATAATGTGACTCATCCTTGTGTCTTAAGAACTTTACCCATGTCCATCTGCTATAATCATCTACGATTACTAACCCATACTTCTTGCCACTGACTGAAGCAGTTTTAACTGGTCCAAATAAGTCAATGTGCAGAAGTTATAATGGCTTGGAGGTAGAAACAACGTTTTTGGATTTGAAAGCTGGTTTTGCAAACTTGCCTTTCTGACATGCTTCACACAGAGCATCTGAATTGAACTTCAGGTTAGGAAGTCCTCTGACCAGATTGAGTTTGTTAATCTGATATATTCTTCTCATACTAACATGTCCCAATCTTCTGAGCCAGATCCATTGCTCGTTGTTAATAGACAGAAGACACTTTACATTCTGACTTTTTAGTTCAGAAATTTTTATTTTATAAATGTTGTTTCGCCTCTTTCCATTAAATAGGATAGTCCCATCTTTCTGACTAACAGCTTTGCATGAATTTTGATTGAAGATTATATCATAACCGTTATCACTTAATTGACTTATGGATAACAAGTTATGCATTAATCCATCTACTAATAAAAATTACTTATAGAGGGAAGATTTCCATTACCTACTGTTACAGAGCCAATGATCTTTCCTCTCTGATTGCCTCCAAAACCTACGTGGCCTCCAGGCTTAAGTTCCAGGCTTTGGAACATATGCCTTCTTCCCGTCATGTGTCGTGAGCAGCCAGAGTCCAGGTACCATGACTGGTGTTTTTGCTTTGCTGCTAAAGATATCTGCCACATGTATTATTTTATCCTTAGGTACCCATATTTTCTTGGGTCCTGATTTGTTAGTTTTACCAAAACTCTGGTTGAGTTTTGGTTTGACAGAGTAATCACTACTTGTATATTTTATGTCATGTGTGTGCCCATATATAAAGTGTGAATCAAGTGGAGTATGTTTTATAACTAAATCCACGGTATTCTTTGGTGTAGGTACCTTACCTTGATATCCTATCCCTTTTCTGCCATTTATGCTAACTCCATAGATCATTGAAGCCATTTTGCTTCTGTCTATGTTTTTAGCTAGAAACTTCTGAAAGCTGTGATCATACTCCTTGATGATCTCATCACCATTGCTGGGAGTTTCAGGGATTGTTTCCTTCTGAGAGTTTTGCAATAGATTTTCTAATTTTGAAATTTTGTCTTTTAACTCAGAATTCTCCAATTTGAGACTCTCAGTCTTATCAGAGTCAGAAGCAAGATTCCTTTTCAGGTTTCTAAATTTGACTCTGATCTGCTGATATCTTTCCAGAATTTCATTAAAGCTTTCAGCTAGTTCAACCTTAGTAAAGTTTATAGCAAAGTCAGGGAATACCTCTTCTGTATCTGATTCAGAGTCTGACTCAGAAGCTTCACTGTCTTCTGTTATGTTTGCCATGAGAGCTATGTTTGCTCTTTCATCATCTGATTCTGAGTCAGCTTCAGATGTGTCAGAATCATCCCATGTAGCCATGAGACTTTTCTTCTTTTCCTTGCCAAACTTCTTTTTGGGATTTTCCTTCTGAAGCTTTGGGCAATCACTTTTGTAGTGCCCTTGCTCGTTACATTCATAGAAGATAATGTCTTTGTTGTTTGGCTTTCTATTTCCTGAAGAACCTTCAGATCTTCTGTGTCCAGAGGAGCATTCTGACCTTCTGTATCTGGAGAAAGATTCATTCTGATTTTCTGATCTTCTGGGATTCCTGAACTTCCTTTGTCTCTGCTTCCATAATTGGTTCACCCTTCTGGAGAGGAGAGACAGTTCATCTTCTTCTGATGAGGACCCATCAGAGGTTTCTTCCATAGCCTGCAAAACTTTGGAGTCAAATTTTCTGTTAGATTTTAAAGCTAATGGCTTACCTTGCTTTTGAGGTTCATCTGCTTCTAGCTCTATCTCGTGACTTCTGAGGGAGCTGACAAGTTCCTCCAGAGAGATTTTGTTGAGATCCTTGGCTAGCTTAAGCGCTGTGACCATTGGCCTCCACTGTTTTGGCAAGCTTCTGATGATCTTCTTAACGTGATCAGCAGTAGAATACCCTTTGTCAAGAACTTTTAGACCAGCAACAAGAATTTGAAATCTTGAAAACATAGTCTCTATTGATTCACTCTCTTCCATCTTGAATGCCTCATACTTCTGAATGAGTGCAAGGGCTTTGGTTTCTTTGACTTGAATGTTTCCTTCATGCGTCATTCTCATAGAGTCAAACATATTCTTTGCAGTGTCTCTGTTTGATATTTTCTCATATTCTGAATAAGAGATGGCACTGAGAAGAATAGTTCTGGCCTTGTGATGATTTCTGAACTCACACTTTTGTTGATCAGACATTATTTTCATGTCAATCTTCTGACCACTTCCATCCACTGGGTGCGTGTATCCATCAGTCACCATGTCCCACAGATCAACATCATGGGCCAGAAAGAAACTCTTAATTCTATATTTCCAGTAGTCAAAGTTCTCTCCATCAAAGACTGGAGGTTTGCCACTGAATCTGTCTCTTTCTTCATTGTTGTCATTGCTGATGTTTTGATTTGGTCCTGCCATTGTGTTTTTCTGACGCTGGATCTTGTACTGACACGGTTAAGTGTTATAAGCTCAGAACCAGGCGCTCTGATGCCAATTGAAGATGTGAAAAACACAAGAAGGGGGATTGAATTGTAAAACTTAAATCAAAAGCTTAAACAACACTGTATTTTTATCCTGGTTCGTTTGATCTCAAACTACTCCAGTCCACCCGTCAAGGTGATTTCGACTCTCTCCAACAAGGTCTTAATCCACTATAATCAAAGGATTACACAGTCACTTTAACAACTGTTAAAGCCTTCTTGAGTATAACCACAAACCGGTTTATCTCAAGGAAATCTCTTTACAAATAATTGAACAATAATGTGTTTCATGTTTTCTAATAAAACAGTATATCACAACTGTGATAATACACAAATTTAAGCTTAGAATGAAACTGGATTGCTAATGCGTTTGAGTAAGCGTGGTTTGAAGGCTTAGCAAAAATTATGAGTGCATGCGTGTGATAGGCGTGTTCTTTTCTCACACAGACTTGTTTATATAGCCAAGGCAAAGATACGTTGTTGTCCATAAAGTACTTTCAATGATAATAACATTCTTTCCTTTTTGAGAAGATCTTGTCTTGAATAAAGCCGTTGGTAATTAATCTGTCTTGAATACATAGTAACGCTTCAGAGTGTTCTCTGCTTATGGTAATCAGAGTGTTCTTTGCTTTAACTGATGCTGACGCTTCTGAGTGCTGATGACTTGGTAAAGATCTTTGATCAGAGTCAAAGTGTATATGTTGATGCGCAGATTCTGGTCATCAAGCTTCAGCGTATGATCTGGTAGCTTCAGCGTGTAGCATATGTTACTGATATTCTGATGCTGATATGATCTTCTGATGCTGATTCCATCAGAACTTCTGTATATATAAAACATAATTTTGAGAAGCATATTTGTTCTATATATATACCTTTGAATTTATTTATTCTTTATATTTTGTTATCATTAAAACTCTAATCAAGGGTTGTAGAATCAAACTATGTTCTAACAATGGGAACCTCAGGAGTGCAAATATGACACGAGTTTAGATGGAGGAGGGATGGAACCTTGGTTTCGAATTTTGACAACTTTGATATATTTTTTTGGAATTTTGGAACACTCTCTCTAGGCTGCTTTAGCATGTCATATCTTATGGTTAGCTTGCATATTTATAGAAGAATGGAATGGTGAGTAAACATGGCAAGAATCCAAACATTAAGACCCCCTTTCAAAGCAATATCAAACATATTAAAATGTTTCCAAAATTGTGAAAAACTTGCTCTTCTTGATATGAAATGAATCTGGCCTCTTTTGCACGAAATCTTAGGCCCAATGTTTATTCAAAACATCATCCCATGTGTCCAAATCATTTATCTATTATTTTATGTATTTTATTTTGTATTTATTTGAATAAAAACAAAAATAAATATGAATAAAATATAGGAAAATGCAAATCAATGTGAGAGTGAATGGAGTCCTTGAGTAAGTGATAAATATATTTGAATCCCAAAAAATAGGTCTATAAAGTTAAAAATGCATTTTTGCTCAAAGTTGACTTTTTTGCATTTTCACCAATTTACCCAATTTGCATAGATCATAACTTGCTCAATTTTCATCTTTTGAGGATGATCTTAGACTTTTTAAAAATCTCAAGATATCCCCTACAATCTCTATATTGACCATTTTTATATTTGGATAATTTATATTGATTTAACTTTCCTTGACAAAAAATGCCTTTTGTTGACTTTCAAAAAGACCCGTAATGTATCGGCTCATATCTTCTCAATGATACATTTTTTGAACTTGAGGAAAAAATAAAAGTCGTAGGGAATTGAGTTTTCTTCATAATGAGCTTTGGTTGGGGAAAAATGGATGAATCTTGTGAAAGTTATGCCTGTTCAAAGTTCAGTTGACTTTCTCTAGGAAACCCTAATTTAGCAAGTTTTGATTCTTGATGATTTGAGAGAATTCCTTGAGGAATCATGATAAACCCTTGATAAAATGATGGATATCACTTAAAAATGTTGATGTTGACCAAATTTTTTGGAGTTTGACTATATATTGACCATAGTTCACTTTTGACCTAATATAGTTGATTTCCAGTCATCTGAGCAATTGATTGAGCAAACTTGTAATGCAAGGCATGAAAATTGGCATGAGCATTCTTGATGACATATTAGGAACCATGGAAATCACTTAAGGCATTTGAAACCCAAACTTATTTGTGAAGAATGAAACCCTAGTTGGAAGTCTATTGCTTAGGAGGAGAATTTGTCTGGTCAATTCTTGGTCAACCTTGAGCACTTGAGGACCTATAGGAGTATGTTTTGAATAAAATGAGAGGGAAAATTTTGGGGCACAACAAAAATAATGAGAAAATGGGCCTGTTGAAGTAATTTTGGGGGTGCAAGGGTTTGAAATTCCCTAATCCCAATAACACTGGCTCAGGCGCTACAACGATAGCAATTAGGGGGGAATGAGAAATCCCAGGCCCAATGATAAGAGGGCCCGGGCGCCTGTTGACTTGTAAAATAAAGGTTAGAGAAAAAAATTAAAAAAATTTGCTCCCTGTTGTTGTACCCCAAAATTTTCCCTCTCATTTATCAAGTAATCTCACACAAGATCTCCTTTGGTTCAAGACTGCACAAGGGTTGATCAGCTCAAGACACCTCCTCTAACAGTGATGACTGAAAATTAGGGTTTGAGATTGCAAAATGAAAAATGGACTTTTAATGCCCCGTATGACTTTCATTGATCATTTTGGACTCTCAAGATTGCTCATGTCAAGTTTCAAGTTTTGGATCACATTTTTGATCAGTCAATTGATCAGTTGACCTAAAAATCAGCTGTATTGGGGAAAAAGTCAACTTTGGTCAATTTACAGTCAAACTTTATAATTTTTTATCCATATAAACATTATGAACTCATATATGTCATTTGATCAAGTTTGGACCATAATTCCTCAAGAAATTTGATCAGATCATCAAAAGGGCAAAATGGTCAAAATTAGGGTTTTGACTGAGAAGGTGCAATTTGTGATTTTTTGATCTAGAAAATGATTGATTGGTTAAAGTTATGATCTCAAGGTTTCAAATACTTCATTTTTACCTATTGGCATGGCTCAAAACATCTCTCAAGATCAGTTGGTTAACAGATGAATTTCAGTCAACTGATGAAAAGTTAACTGTACACTGAAAAGTCAAACTTTGACTTTTTGGTACAGTTCATCAAAACATGTCAAAATATGAAACTTGTTCATCAAGAAATCAAAAAGTCTAGATTTCATTTTGAAAAGTCAAAATTTCTAAACTTGGAAATTTTTCTAAGTGTTGGAAAATTCATATTTTTTCATAACTTTGAGCCAAATTTTAACGATGATGCAAGATGATTCAAGAGAAACGTACAACATTAAATTTGTAGATCTCAATGAGATATAAAACATTATAGAACACAACTTCTAATAGAAATACATGGATTTCAAGTTATGATTTTAAGAAGACATGTTCATGAAACTTGAAAAACTTTGTGAAATTTTGCCCTAGTTTAGGCAGGATTTTAACCTAACTTCATGGCAATTTTTCACATAGTTCCAAGATGATATTTCAAAAATGTCCAACATAGATGTTGTAGAGGATGCTACGAGCTTTCCAAAATGTCAAAGAACTCATTGAGATCATTCTTGAGCAAGGAGAATCGAAGGCAAGAAGTTAGGGTTTCATTCTTGAGTTACAAGTCAATTCTTGGTGAACACATAACTCAATTTCAATGTTAGGCTGCATAATCTTGCTTTTCAGGCCTTCTAACTTGTGTATTTATCCATCATTAATGGATTACACAAACTTTTGAGCTATAATTCAAGTGGTTTAAGCTTTATCCAATTCACATTGCCATTTTGGGAAGAAAGTAAAGAATGCCGTTCTTGAAAAGCAAGCTTTATGCACAAAGTCAATTCTTGAGCCTCTAACTTGTTCCCTCTAATCACACTCCATCTACAAAGTCAGAAGCAAACTTGTATAAAGCATAACAACTATATACTAGCAAGTACACAAGGCATTGAAACCTAGATTTCTCAAAAATCACATGTTGAGTTTAAACATTTGTTTTTGAATTCTGATCAACATGTCTCCAAACTTTTTGCTTATAAATAGAGTCACTATTTGTGAGCTAAGACACGAGCATTAACACTCTGAAACACTCCTTAACTCCCTCAAATCATAAATTTCTCAAAAACTCCATTGTTGCAAAGTTTCTGACCTTGGACTTATAACTCATATTTCCCTCGTGCGTTCTTTGGCCTTTTAGTTCATAAAGCTTCCTTACATCAAATAAAACTCATCCCTGTCCCTGTTACACGACTGTAGCACCATTTGAATCAAACTCCATAACCAAAAATAGAGCATTGCAGGTTAAGTTCTCCAGGGCATTCCATCCATCCATTACTCAAGCTAACCATTGCATTAGCTTCATGGGAACTTGAGGAAGCTAACCTGATCATTGCAGAACCTTGAATCAAGCTCAAACTCATTTCATGATTTCCAGTTTTGAGGTATATTTTTTGAACTTCTATCTTCTCATTTAGGAATTGTTAGGCTTGCATTTGTGAAGATAAAATATAGACATCATTGCCCTGAAACTATACATGTCCATATATTTCATTTATATTGCTTGAGTAGTGAGAATTTTGAGTTTGAACTTCCTGAAATAATTAGGTCAAAATTTGGTACTTTTAGAAATTCTCTTTCATCTTTGATTTATAGCTTATGATATTTATATGGTTGGATTCATATGGGAAAATGGAACAACTTTCATGTTTGCATATTTCATTTTTGTTGAGAAATGGTTAAGTTACAGGATCCATGGCTGGAGGTTGAAGATGGAGTTACATTCAGGACATAACTTGTGTTATATATTCATTGTTTTGTCAATGTTACTGGATATACAGCCACCCCAGTGGTAAAGGTAGCGCGCGTGTATATGGGAGGTCATAGGTTCAACACACAGCGCTACCTTTTGTGTATTTTTCTCAAATTTTCTCTCTTTTTGTCACACTGCAGCGCCTGGGCCCCAAACCATTGGGCTTTGTTTTTTTGCTAGCTTCTACCCCCCTGCTTGCTTTCACACTCCTGGCCCAATTTCTTTTTATTATTTCATTTATTTTTATATATTTTCTTTTCTTATTTTATTTTCAGTTTTCCTTTATTTATTATTATTATTATTATTACTATCATTATTATTTTTATTATTAAAAAATCCAAAAATATTTTTATTTATTATTTTCACATTTATATTTTATTTTTCTTTATAAAAACAAAAAGACTAAAAACATTTTCTTAACAAATTAATTTATTTTTTCTTAATTAATTAATATTTAGATTTAGGTTTAATTATTATTTTTCTTTTAAATTAAAATTAACTTAGAATTTAGGTTTCTTTTAATTAATTTTCATTTTTATTTTTATTAACTTAAAACCCTTTTTTTTCATAAAAACCCTAAAAAATCATTTTAACTTATTTTCTTTATTAATTAGTTTAGGTTTAATTTTATTTTAATTTTTAATTAATCATCTTCTTTAATTAGGTTAAAACCCTTTCATGAAAACCAAACAAAAATCATTTCTTTTCCATTTATCCCCTTGTACATTATTTATTCAATTCTTGTATATTATTCAATATGTCTGTAATAGATAATTAGGTTTAATTTTCTTGCAAAATTCCCATTTGTAAATTTGTATACCCCTCCCCTAATGATGTAATAGCTTAGTAATTTTACTTTCCGCAATTTATTACTTTATATAAATGCTAGTAATTAGGGTTTGTATGGCAAGACTAAAATCAACAAGTAGCAAACCCTAATTCAAGATAAACAAGCGTGTAAATAAAACACATTTGCACACTTGCACCCTTAGGGTAATTCCACTTTGTTGCCTTACAAAGATGGACATGTTATGCATGTGGGATGTCTTAGTAAAAAGCAATAAAAAAATAAAAGATCATAGTCCCTTGATGATGTTATCAAAGTTACCTTTCAAAATGATCTTAGTCCCTCAAAGAAAAATGCTAAGATATCTTACAACATTGCTATCATGGCTATACGATGACCCACGCCCGTCCCTTTACATCCAAAGATAGGGCTTCTTACCAAATCAATGGTAAGATAGTAATATCAAAGGAAAGGAAGAAATGAACTAAGACTTTTGAGTAGGTAGATTGTTCCTAGTTGCTTGCTCATTTTTAAATCAAACATCCTTGCTTATTTTCAAAACAAACACCAACACTTTCAAAAAACCTTTTCCAAACATGAAATATTTTCAAAATCTCAACACTTTGTATACGTTCTTACGAACGAGAACTATTACAAAGTTTGCCTAAACGAAGGCCCCTTTTCAAAATACTTTCAAAAACCACACAAAGCATATTTTCAAACAAAAGCAAATGATCTAGAAAGCAACTAAGAGCCCATAGATAACTATGGATGAAAAGGGTGCTAACACCTTCCCTTTTCATAATCTACCCCCCGAACTCAAGAAACAATCTCAAAGGTTTTTCCTGTTCTTTTCAGCCTTTCCTTTTAGATAAAAGAAAAGTCGGTGGCGACTCTTGCTAACGACAACATTTGCGATGAAACGCAAAACACCCAAGTCAGTTCTCCCACTGTATCACAGAACTGGCGACTCTTCTAAAGTGGGGTTACCTTAGGGCTATATCACCTTTATTTGCTTTAATTAGTTGACTTGTTTGCTTTACATTTTAGTTCTTTGTTAGGGCTTATTCTAATCCTCTACCCGGATTTGAGATACTCTATAGGTAAGTAGCAATACGTTGTGGAAACTGTGTGGGGTATACCGATATTGTCTAAGCAATAACTATGTTAGTGTGACATATTTATGGGTACCAGTAGCCCTTGAGTAGTCAAGGAGAATACGAGGCCGCTGTGTGATGTCATGAAGCACTAACTGACTTTTAGAACCTTTACTTGACCAACTTGGACATTAGGACGTAGTGAGATAACCAACTTTGGTGAAATCCAAAGTTGGTTGATACTCGATACTACACTCATTGAGGTTTGACTTTTCGAGATATTTCAGTCGTTGTGAAAGAGGCTTGTGCTGAAACAATGCCCGAGAAGACATATCTGTGATATTGAGATCCCTTAGAACCCGGTTACTATTTCTAGGACACGTTTGAGCCAATTAAAATTCAAGAGGGTACTTACCTATGAGACTCCATGCAAGCCTAAAACTAAGGACTTGTTTGCCTTGTTTGTATATACTTATTTGTACATAACATCATAAACATCATAACATCATACTCATTCTCACTAAGCGTTTCAAGGATTTTTGGGATTTATCTTTGTTCTGTTTTGTAGGACATGGCCTCTATCCGAAGGAATACTATCCAAGTCAATCTCGTTATAATTCCTCCTCAACTCAAAGAGTTAGCATCAAGGGTTCCTGAAAATTCTCCATTCACCGAAAGACATGGTCGCCTCCTGAGTTTGGTTACCTCTAACACTGATGAGGATATGATGAAGGTGCTTTTCCAATTCTTTGATCCTCTACACCATTGCTTCACTTTTCCCGTTTATCAACTTGTGCCTACTCTGGAGGAATTCTCTCAACTCTTGAGGATTCCCATTCTCAATCAACTACCCTTCAACAGTACGGAAAGAGATCTAAAACCTGAAGATATTTCCCAAGCATTACACTTGCAACAATCTAATATCACAACTAATTGGGAAACAAGGAGTGGTGTCAAAGCTTTCTTGTCCAAGTTCTTGTTCGAGAAAGCTCAAGATTGTTGGAACTCCTTGGACTTACAAGCTTTTGAAGAAATCTTGGCCCTTCTCATCTATGGGATGGTTTTTTTTCCAAACCCTGACCAACTCATAGATGTAAATACTGTCAAAATCTTCATGTCTCGCAATCTGGTGCCGACTTTATTGGTAGATATCCTACATTCTTTTCACTCTCGCACTATGAGGAAGAGAGGAATCCTCATGTGTTTTACTCCTCTCTTGGAAAGATGGTTTATTTTTCATCTTCCGCGATATGTATTAAAGAACGAGCAAGCTTCAAGATGGTCCCATAGGCTGATGACGCTCAGACATTCAAATGTTCATTGGTGTTCCTGATCCTTGGATAATGTTACTATCGTCGACTGTTGTGGGGAATTCTCTAATGTCCCTTTGCTTGGCATTAGAGGAGGTATCACTTATAACCCTTGCTTAGCCTTACGACAGTTTAGTTATGCCCAAACAGATGGTCCACATGAGATGCTCATCCAAGGAGTGGTATTCAACTACGAGAGCAACGATCAAAACTACCGTCAGAGGTTTATCCGAGCTTGGAGGATGGTAAGCAAAATGGATAGCAAGACGTTGGGACACAAGAATTCCATTCCCCCTGAGCCTTACCTTAGGTGGGTACGAGCTCGTGCTCACAAACTTGTGATGCCTTATCCCTCCATCTTACCAGTTATCATGGAGCCTGTGGTTGAAGAAGATGTTCCCTACACTATCCTCTATTCCGACATGCCTACTTCTCTCGAAGACTTGCAAAAAGATTAGATTCAGCTGAAGGAAGAACGAGATACTTTCGAATCTCAATTCTATGCTAGTGAAAAGAGAGTCTTGGAGCTTACAAAGCAGCTACAAGAAGAGCAAAGTGTGAACGCCTACCTTGCGCCAAAAATGACGCGTTCAGTCTTTTTATCTTAAAGAGTTATTTTGTAAGCCCAAGAGGCATGTTGCAATCTTTTGAACTAATTAATGAAAATTGACATTTGTTCATTCCTTGTCTATACAAATTTAAATTTCATAAATCCTTGAAATCATTTGCATATACATCTTCCATGCATCACAACATGACAGGTTTTCACACAACAGGTTTCCTTATCTTTCTGTTGTTTATTTCAGCAAGATGGATCTAGAGAAAACTGTGAAGGATCTTCAGACACAAAACTCTCAATTCCAAGAGACTCTACTGGCCCTAGCCAAGGGGCAGCAAGATATGATGGCATTGTTGGAAGTTACGAAGAAACCCAAGAAGAAAGCTCTGCTCAACATGGGTAGAAGGTTCAAAGAGTCGGTTCGTTAGATCCCGATAATGGAAGACTCCTATGAAGAAGACGAGAATCAGATTGGTGAGATTAAGAGTACCCAGGCTGACTGTGTTAATGATCAAGCGTCTGATGATGATTATTTTGACGAGCAGTATCCATCCACCGACGTCAAGTGCAAGCAGTTATAAGACAGATTGAAGGCCATCGAGATCTAAGTTGTCCCCAGTTTAGATTTTGATGATTTAGATTTGATCTCTGGGGTTGTCATTCCCCATAAATTCAAAATACCAGTCTTTGCAAAGTACAATGGAGTTTCTTATCCAAAACTTCACCTGAAATCTTATGTGCGCAAGATACAGCCGCACACCGCTGATAAGAAACTCTGGGTTCACTTTTCCATGAAAGCTTGACCGAAACGCAACTAGAATGGTTCTACCAGTTGGATGGTTCCCGCATCAATACTTGGGAAGACTTAGCTACCGCCTTCTACCATCAGTATCAGTATAATGCCGACTTGGCGCTGACAAGAGTTCAGTTGCAAGATATGACAATGGGGAAGAATGAAGGATTCAAGGAATACGCACAAAAGTGGAGAGACCTTGCAAGTAGGGTTCAACCATCTTTGTTTGATAGAGAGCACATTGACATGTTTATGGGCACCTTTTTTGGTCCATTTTTTAACTTGTTGGTTGGCTGTTCTTTTTCTGGATTCACCAAGTTAATCTTAACTGGTGAAAGAGTTGAAAGCAGCATCAAAAGCGGGAAGATTCCCATGGCATCGGCCTCCACTTCAAATCCTGTAAAGAAACCTTTTGCTGCAAAGAAGGAAATCAATTCTGTGTACGGGGCAAGGGCCCGTACCAAGAAGAATGATCATCCGTCTGTTAACACTGTCCGAATCTCCAATCCAACTCCTACTCAAAGACCATCTTCAAATCATCAACGTTTTAAAACTTTGAGAAGACAATTTACGAGGTTAGGCATGTCACTGTCTCAAGCCTTACAACACTTACTCAAGGCTAATTTGGTGACATTGCGCGATCCTCCTGCCAACCCAGATACCTCTTCACCAAAGTATAATCCGAACGCTAAATGTGCTTACCACTCAAGTAGCCATGGGCATGAGACTGACCAATGTTGGGCCTTGAAAAACAAAATTCAAGATTTGATCGATAACATGACTATTGAATTTGATCCTCCCCCCACTCCGAATGTAATCACCGCACCTATGCCAAATCATGGAAATGGTGTTAATGCTGTTGAAGATACAATTTTTGTTGCTTTTGTCGAAGACTTGACTACTCCTTTGAATATCATCAAAAATATTTTGTTGAAAGCCAGGATCTTCCCTGGTTGTGTAAAGGACTGTGTTTGCTGTACCAAACAACTCAATGGATGTGAAAGGTTGAAGGAAGGCATTCAACGCCTGATGGATAGCCACGAAATTCTATTTCAGAAGACTCCGCCTACCGAAAGTTTGACTAATAAATGAGAAGATCTCTCCATTATCACCATCTAAAACAAGCCTCTTAGGATCTCCTCCAAAGGTCCTATCAGAATTTCTACTGAACCAACTGTTTCTCCCTTAATAATTACAAATCCCGGACCAATTCCCTACTCTTCAAACAAGGCAGTGCCATGGAACTATGGTGCTGAGGTATTCTACCATGGGATAAAACAAGACGCCTGGATCGAGGAAGAAAAAGCTGATGATGTTGGCAACATAACTGGCTCAAGTAAGGTAACTCGAACTGGGAGAATCTTTTCACCCAACATCTCACTGCCAGTTATTACAAAGGCACGTATCCGCATTACTATTGCTAAGCCAAGTACTGATACAAGAGGGAAAGAGAAGGTTGTTGAGCCTTTTGAGACGGAGATACCCACAAAGGACGTTACTGATGGAGAACCTCCCACTCGTGAGATGGACGAAATCTTGAAAATAATAAAAAGAAGCGATTTCAAGATTGTGGAGCAGTTGGGGCAAACCCCTTCTAAGATTTTTATGCTGTCTTTGATACTCTGTTCAGATGCCCATGCTTGGACATTAATCAAATTATTGAAAAAGGCTCATGTCCCCCATGAGACCACAACAAACCAGTTTAAGAATTGTGTGGCGAGCTTGACGGCTGATAATGGCTTGGGATTTTCAGATGCTGACCTAACACCGCTTGGGAAGAACCATAATAAAGCTCTACATGTTTCTGTCGAGTGCAAAGGGACCACCCTAGCACATGTTCTAGTCGACACTGGTTCTTCTCTAAACGTGCTACCCTTCTTTGACTTTTGGATCTTGAAAAAGATATTGGAAAAGTTGTTGGTGTTCTTGATGAAAATGAGAGAAAGTTGTTCTTTGATCCTTGAGCAAGATGAGAGAAAGTTTTTGAGTGTTTTTGAGAATTGATCAATTATGAGTGTCCCTTTGAAAATTGGAGGGAATAAGAATATATAGTGTGCCCTTTTTTGAATGAATGAGCCTCCAATAAACACAAGCAAATGTGCAAATGTGCAAATTTTCAGTTCGTCAGAGTCCGACACGTTAAGATCAAATTCACAGGTCTCTCGGGGAGACTTTCGAAGTTGAAATGTGAAACTAAAATGTAGCTAACAAAGATAAAAATATTGTGTATGAATATGGGCTCAATGGGATAAATGGTGATTTAGTTATGATTTTTTGAAGTTTCGTCTCAAATGAAAATATTTCCCGGTTCAGGATTTTCAAATGCGTTACGCGCGTTTTGGACCGAAAACGATGGCCTTCGGGATACTGTTCGAATTGGAAAGCTGAAAGAAATACTTAGAAAACTCACTTTATGAACCAATTCCACATGAACCAGCTTGATACGATAAGAATCCACCGAGTTATTATTTTCTGAAGATGAAGTAAGAGAACATTTGTCACAATTTTCTTGTACGAACAAATTTGACAAATTCATATATTCGAAGACTCTCTGAATAGAACTGGCTTCCGGCCATGAGATATGAAATGTAGATGACATCAATATGGAATTGTAGCCATCAAAATAGGCTCAAAACGATGAACGATCTTCGAGTTATGAATTTTCTAGTGCACCAAAACTGCACTTTCAGCACTTTTTTCTTTGTATTTTTCACCATATAACTTCCAAAAGAACCGTGTATTCTGAGACTTTCCTTTGAGAATTAGCTTTTGGTCCAAACACGAAAATTGAAGAGAACATCGAGAAAGTTTCAAAACCTCAAGAATTAACCCAAAACACCATTCCAAGCTGGAGATGCAAAATTTCAAACTCAGATCAGTCAAAACACTATTTCCAATTCGCACTGTTTTAAATTCACCGAAAACATTCAAATCTTCCACAACTCAAACATGCATTGAAAAATTATGAGAGCTTTGTCGTGTTGATCAAATACCTTGACCCCATGAACATGTAACCAATGATATGCATGCATGTGTATATACAAACAGAGTATAAGCCAATCAAAGTTAAAACAAAGAGGACAAATTTTAGGGTGCAACAGCTGCCCCTATTTAATCGTCTTAAACCTGAAGATGAGATTGGCAGATTCCTTTCAAACTTTTAAGGTGGAAGAAGATTAAATACTTAAAAGAACCCATAAATTTGCACTCTGAATCCAGTCAGGTATTATTATATTTTTTTTGGTTTTCTGTATCTTCTATTTTTTTCTTTTTTGGATTGTAGTGGTTACCTAGATAAATCCCTTGGATGTAAGGTCAAGGTTAGACATACACAAGAAAGAGACCGACCGAAGAAGGCTCTAATGAAGGAATGCCAATCGAAGGAGAAATTATTGGGGACACAAATAGATATTAACTCTGAATAGAATGCCGATCAAAGGCGAACTAACAAAGAAAAGATACCAGCCGAAGGGGATTCCTAACAAGTGATACCAGTCGAAAGTGGATTTAAAGGGGAAAGAGCGTCGATCAAGGGAGAAATTACAATGAAAAGAGACCGACCGAAGGGGACTCTTAACAAATGATACCAATCGAAGGTGGATTTAAAGGGGAAAGAACGATGATCAAGGGCAAACTCACAATGAAAAGAGACCAGCCGAAGGGGACTCTTAACAAATGATACCAGCTGAAGGTGGATTTAAAGAATGCCAGTCGAAGGTGGACTTCAAGATAAAGAAACCAACCGAAGAGGAATCTTTATCAAGGAATACTATGCCGAAGGTAGATTCCTAAGAAAAGAACATCGGTCAAAGGCGAACTTTCAAATGAAAAGAGACCAGCCGAAGGGGACTCTTAACAAAAGGTACCAGCCGAAGGTTGATTTAAAGGGTAAAGAAACCATCTAAAGGGGAATCTTTAACAAGGAATACTATGCTAAAGGTAGATTCCTAAGAAAAGAACACCGATCAAAGGCGGACTTGCAAATGAAAAGAGACCAGCCGAAGGGGACTCTTAACAAAAGGTACCAGCCGAAGGTGGATTTTAAGGGTAAAGAATACCGATCAAGGGCGAACTTACAATGAAAAGAGACCAGCCGAAGGGGACTCCTAACAAAAGGTACCAGCCGAAGGTCTATTTTAAGGGTAAAGAAACCAACCGAAGGGGAATCTTTAACAAGGAATACTATGCCAAAGGTAGATTCCTAAAAAAAGAACGCCGATCAAAGGAGAACTTGCAAATGAAAAGAGACCGGCCGAAGGGGACTCTAAAAAAAAGTACCAGCCGAAGGTGGACATCAAGATAAAGAAACCAGTCAAAGGGGAATCTTCATCAAGGAATACTATGCCGAAGGTATATTCCTAAGAAAAGAACGTCGATCAAAGGCAAACTCACAGGGGATAAAGATATGCATGTCTGGTCGGAGTTAGACACACAAAAGCAACATCGAGCATCAAGAAACAAATGTTCAGAGTTGATAGCAAACACAAGAAAGAGACTAACGGAAGAAAGCCTCAAAAAGAAATGACACATTCGCCTAAACAAGGATGCCGGACAACTGGACTTTGAAGAGACACTGAAGGACTCTTAACAGAGAAGGTTAGCTAATCTAACAAAAGGAGAACTCGACTAACACGGATAAACCGAAGACAAGGAACCGGCTAAGTAGGACCTTCAGAGAGCATTGATCGAACATGAACTCTACAAGAGAAAGAGACCGGTCAAAATAGAGTTTAACAAGGATTGCCAACACACGTTGGGCTTTCGATAGGTTGCAAATACGCAAGAACTACAAAATCCCTCAGGCCAAAGGCGGGGTGTAATTCTTCAAGAGTGACAATTATTTGAATTACCACACACCAAGTATGGATATTCAAATACTTGAGAAGCAAGAAAGGCTATACACCGAATCTTACTCGCACTCCAACGACAAAGCAAACACAGGTAAAATAACCAAAGGCTTGCAAGGGCAAGCACATACCATAAACTTACTGGGGATTCCCATATGTATTGAACCCAAACAGAACGTCGATCGAAGGTGGACTTGTGATTAGAAAAAGAGACCAATTGTAGGGACTGTAAACAAGGATTGCCAACACACATTAGGCTTTAAAAGTTTGAAAATACACAAGAACTACCAAATCCCTCAGGCCAAAGGCGGGGTGTAATTCTTCAAGAGTGGCAATTATCTGAATTTCCACACACCAAGTATGGATACTCAAATACTTGAGAAGCAAGAAAGGCTATACACCGACTCTTACTCGTACTCTAATGGCAAAGAAAACACGGGTAAAATAACCAAGTGCTTGCAAGGGCAAGAGAAAACCACGACTTACTAGGGAAATGGAGAAATACCAAAGACCCGACTGGTGGTGAATCAAAACAAACTCCATTGGGGAAACATAACAATATCACCCTAGGCTTGATGTGGAGATAATTCAAATCTGAGTGCATAACAATCCGGTTACCAAAGGTGAACACTATTGGCTTATACTTGTGCATGTTTGAATTTTTTATAGCGTAATGCTCCGTACAATGGAAATGCTACGTGTTTTGGTAGATGCAATGTAATGATGCATGTTTAGAAATATGACGGGGAAAGCACGTTAATAATCGGTTGCTGAGAAGACAATGAACTTCTAAATGATTATTCTTGCACATCTCATATTTGGTAATGAAAAGGTAATCTGGACTTCAATGGGGAACCGAGATTCGGAACCACCAACCTCTAAAGACCAATATCAACAGGGAAGTAACTTCCTGGAGAGGATACTGCAAGAATAAATTGTAGCTCAGAGAAAATCTTGAATTTTGATCAGACTCCTAACTTTCTGGGGAAAAATTCTTTATCCTCTGTTAGAAGGAGGAGAGCTTCGTTGGGGATGGAAACTTTCTTGCATAGAATTTGTTAACGAAGACAACTTCCACTGGGGAGTATGGAAATTCTTAAATAAAAAGAATTCTACTCAGACCACACTGGGGATAACATCGTGGGGGGTAAAAAGTCTTCACTTGGGGAGGAAGCAAATATCTTGGGACAAAAACTCCACTGGTGATATCTCAACAAAACTTTCTATTAACAAGGATGAAAGAGTTATGATTGGAACTCCTATGCACACCACACTGGGGAAACAAGACACTTGCTCCACTGGGGAAAGAAGAATTCGCTCCACTGGGGAATGATAGATAAGTTACTCTGGCAGGTCCTCAAAATTCAGCTCCGACTGGGGACAAAGACTACCTCATTGGGGAAGCTGTAGAATGTCGACTTCAAGGGAAGTATACCAAAAATATCCAATTGGTGAATAAAATGATTCTTCCGAGAAAACCTGGAAAGAAACAGGCTGCATTGATAAGGATTGATACTCGGGAAAAAGTATGCCTTTACTGGGGAAAATACTGCAAAAATAAATTGCAGTTCAGAGGAAGTTTTAAACTCTGGTCCAACTCCCAACCTTCTGGGGAAAAGATCCAACATTTATTTCCAATGATGAAGGGAATCTTGCTGGGAACTGAGATCTTCTGATGTAAATCCTCAATAAAAGTGACTTCGACAGGGGGATCACAGAAATTCTTGAATAAAAGAATTCTACTCAGGCCATATGTGGAATACCACCGTCGAGGGTAACATTCTTCACTTGAAGAAAATAAGGGCGCTTTTGAACCATAAGCTTGAGGTTCAGAACTCCACCGAGGAAATATTTCAGCAATACTCCATCATTGGGGATACAAGAATTCTAAACGGCATACGTCCATGCACACTGCCCTAGAAAAATAGGAGACCTGCTCCACTGGGCATAACAAACATTTTAATCAAACATCTCTTCAAGAAAACCTGAATTGGGCATACTTCCCTAGGGAGAAAAGATACGAACTTCATAGAGACGATGAACGACAACCTCACGAGGGGGATAAACACCAACCACAGAGTCGTAGAGTATCGAAGCAAAGTAGACTGTGCTAAAGAAGAATATTATACAAAACTTATTGAAATGCACTTCTTCGGAGATAACCCCCTGGAAGGGACAAACTCTTAAATAAACTCTCAACAAGAGCGATGACTTCAGTGGGGATTATGCATGGATATGCTTTCACTGAAGATAAGGAATTTTGTCTGGGAGAGAGTACGCCTTTACTGGGGATGAGTGATTATGTTTTGAGCAGAGGTGAGCATTCACTAGGGAAATTGGATCCCATTCTATATAAATCCTCATGTTGGTCGCATACAGACCCTTCTTGATTCATTTGTTGGTATGCTTATTGTCATAAAATACCAACAGTACTCACAAAAAGATAAATTGTGGCAATATGCCCCATGTATGGAATGGCAACCTTCACTGAATAATAAACAATTTAAACTACTAATCACTGGGTAAGAACCGCGATGCAAGATTACAACTTCATCATGTCGACTTCGAGAAGAAACGCCACTAAAAAGTAGAATTTGGAGAAGATGCTGCAAAAATAAATTGCAGTCCACTGAAAAGAAAACATCTTAACTTCAAACAGCTTCTAAATTTCTGGGGAGAAGATTCATTCTCCTCCTTCAGATAAATGAGGAATGCTTGAAATAAATATCTTTGAAGAGAAATCCTTTAGCAGACAGACTTTTGTCAAGTAGAAATGGATCCTTTATAGGAGAAAGGCGTCCTCATATGGAACAACATTTCCATCACAAACCTTGTATGGGTAATAACATCATATGCTTTTTGCATTGCTGCTCGTATCCTGCTGAGAATAATGATCCACACTTCAATTGGAGATAATGATCCTGACCTCTGATGAAGGAACATCCATAAATAGACTTAAGTATCTGGTAAGCTGAGGATAACGATCTTTACTTCTCGACATGCTCTTCAAATTCACGAATCATTTAGCCTGCGTATAGACTTGACCTGATCAACCCTTATGGAGGAATGCCCCTACATAATGCCTTGCCCCAATATGCAGGGCTTTAAAAACTTACCTCGAGAGGACTTTTCGAGATCTGTACTATCAAGATAAACAACCCCAATATGAACTTCAGAACACTGCCCTAGAACAACTAGAGTTGGAAGCATTTTCAACCATGCTTGAGTGAATTCCCACGCATCTGTAGATTCTGAAAATACTCTCCTCTAATCAACTAATTCTCAGGGAGATTTGTCAAATCTTGACATAATTTCCCCAGTTTGACTGCACTTTGAGAGATAAAATCTCGATTTGAATTCCTCGGATTGGCTGAACACTTACTCAATAGGGTATTAAACATGCTTTCCCCGCTCAACAGAGTCTCGACAAACCACTTCCTTCATCTCATGCTCACGGAGAAATGAGAAGCTTATGGAGTTTTGAAGATAACACGACCTTAGGGTTGCTGGATTGCGCCTTGAAAGTGGGCTACTTCATAACCATACTTCTCAACTTGAACTTCCTCATGTTTAAGCAAACACTTGAAGTTATACGTCCCTCGAGACCAACTGAAAGTAATGCACCACTGCTCGACAAAGACTCTTGGCAATCAACTTTTGCAATCTACTTCAGATCATTTCTCAAGCTGGTATTCTTTTACTCAATGGAGTCAATATAAGGTCTTCCCCAGATTAAGATCATCCTCACAAATGATTTACCCTTCAACGGTAT
This sequence comes from Vicia faba, assembly GCA_948472305.1. NCBI lineage: Eukaryota > Viridiplantae > Streptophyta > Magnoliopsida > Fabales > Fabaceae > Vicia > Vicia faba. The sequence continues at coordinate 187,507,109 of OX451736.1, read as the reverse complement.
CCTGAAGTAATTTGTCCCTTGAGATAATCAAACTTTCATATGATGCTCATTATGCAAGCTTACTTGATGTTTTAAGCACTTGTTCATATGCAAATAATGTTTATTCTAAGAATGATAATTCTAATGCAAAGCTCATGTTTGTATTGAAGTTTAAAAACCTTTATTGAAAAGATTAAACAAAAAAATTGTACGAAAGAAATTAAAAAGATAGTGTGATACCAACTCAAAAGTTTTAGCAAGCCTCATAGGAGTCAGATTACCGTATTCTCATTACAGTGAACTTTTGAATTAACCCTTTCTTCAGTTAGGACTTTTAAGGGTTGTAACGTGGCCTGGTTCACGGTTTTAGAAAAAAGGATTTAAGGCTCAAAATATTTGGTGCCCACCCCCTTCACGATGTTTTCCAGTCCTAAATTCAGTTAACTTGACATGGACATTCATATCTCAAGAGGAGTTTTGGAATGATTGAGGAGTCATTGAGGTTTTTCTGGACACGACAATCATTCACCTATTTCGCTCTTTGTGTCTGATCACACGAATTTGTTCTTTGCTGAGGAGTTTTATTTGGTAATCCCCTTTTCGCTTTTCGCGCTCTTTCTCATTCCCTAAATTTTGCCTGGACAAATTCCTTTTTAATTTGAATTTGAAGTCCAGTGGTGTGATACGGTGGGAGAACTGACTTGAGGTTTTGTGTTTGTGTTCGCAAATGTTTCAGTTTAGCAAGAGACGCCATCGACTTTTATTTTATCCAAAAGGAAAGGTAAAAAGCACAGGAAAGACCTTTTAGATTTTTTTTGGGTTCGGGGGGTAGATTATGAAAAGGGAAGGTGCTAGCACCCTTTTCATCCATGGTTTTCCATGGGCTCTTAGTTACTTGTTTTAGATCACTTGCTTTTGCTTTTCAATTGTTTGAAATGGTGCTTTTGTGTGTGGTTTTGAAAGTATTTTGAAAAGAGGCCTTTGTTTAGGCAACCTTTGTAATGATTCTTGTTTGAATGTATACAAAGGTGTCTGTCTTTTGAAAAATGTTTCAATGTTTGAAAGTTTGTTGGGAAATGTTTTGAAATTGTATATGTGTTTTTGGAAAATAGCAAGGATGGTTTGCAAATTGATCAAGTAACTAGGAGTTGTCTATCCTACTCAAAGATCTTTCCCATACATTTTCATTCCTTTGACATTGTTGTTTTACCATTGTATTTGGTAAACAACCCTATCTTTGGATGTTAAACGGACGGGCGTGGGTCATTGTATGACCATGATAACAATATTGCCAAGTATCTTTAGCAAGTTTTTGAGGGACTGGATCATTTTTGTTTAGGCAACCAAGATAGCGTCATTCGAGGGACTATGATCTTTTTGTTTTGTTTTGTTTTGTTTTGCCAAGATACCTAGCATGCATACCATAGCCATTTTAAGGCAACAAAGTGGATGAAACCCTAAGGGTGTTTGTGTGCAATGTGTTGTAAATTTTCATGCATTTTTGTCTTGTGTTTAGTCATGCTATTTGTTTGATTTTGGTCTTTGCATACAAAACCTAGTTTTTACTATCATGCATATAAAGCAATAAAATGCGTAAAAGTAAATCTAAGACTATTACAATATTATTATGGGAAGGGGGATACAAGTTTGAATATGGGGTATTTGCACAAAATAAAACCCTAAAAAACTATCATTACAACCAAATTGAAATATTGCACTAATAAATAAATAGACAATTATTTAAATATACAATAAGATATAAATATGCAAAATGTTTTTTTTGTAATTATTTTATGTATGTAAAAATAAGTTTATTTAATTCTTAAAAATAAGGAAATAAAAATGATTATTTTTGGAAAAGGGTGAAAACCCTAATTTTGTTTTAAAAGAAAATATATATATCCTATTATTATTTATGTACAAGATAATAGATAAAAATATATACAAAGATGTTAAAAAATAAAATATGTGAGAAAATAATATTTTAAGTGTATAATATAATAAAATATAAATATGTAAGTATTTTAATATTATTTACAAGTTTTAATTAAGAAAATAAAGTAATATTAACCTAATAATGATTTATTATGCAAATAAAAATATGATAAAATGCCAAAAATAAAGAAAATAGTTTTTGTGATTTTAAATGTTCAAGAAAAAATAATAAAGTCAGAAAATAAAAAAAGAAATGAAAAATATGCAAAAATAAAGAAATGGGCCAAGGGGGTGCAAAAAGCAGAATGGGGGGTGTCAAAAGTCAAGCAAGCCAGGCCCAGCCCAACTCACTTCGTCCTTGTCCTTCAAACTAGAAAAACGCGCGCTTCATGTACAAACTTGTAACTCCTGCATACGTGCTTAAAAACAAAATCTTGCAACATGAAAGTTATAGCTCATCATCACACGATTCTAATGATATAAAAAACTTGATCTAACTCTCAAAGACCAGAGACAATTTTATCACTCCCAATTTCTGACCTAAAAATTTCAGCATGTTCATCATCTAAATTCTCCTAGCTCAGTTGATATAAATAATAACTATGCATATGTACAGCTCAAGGACATTAAGGGCTACATTTTTGCTTCACAAACCTAAGCCTAAGGATGTCTAAATAAGGAGATAGAAAGTTGGAAATTACCTTGTTCAGTCAAGTTCGAATATGGAAATGTAGGAGTTGTGAGTGAGGCTTGGAGTTCTTTTGAGCTTGCTTGAAGTTCCCTTGACCTTTCCCAATGCTCAGCTTGCTTTGGAATGGCTTGAATCTCTCTATAGAACTCAACCTGCAAACTCAGAAATTGAAAATGGTGAAGCTTGAAAATAAAGTTACAGTTGCTTGAGAAGGAGTTGGACAGCTTAGGTGTGATGTATGGAATGTATCTGAAGTGGTTCAAGACAAAACACATGAGTGAAATATATTTTGGCTTGGTGTTTGCAGAAAATGCCCTGTTTTGGGCAGAAGTTGGGGTTTTTGTGCTTAAGGGTGTTTTAGAGGCCTGGCAATCGTGTTTCAGGCTTGGTATAATATGTTGAGGTCGTTTGAAATGATACAAAACTTTATTCTTATCAGATGGAAGAGTTTTGGACCCTTTTGCCCTTTTGAAGATCTGATTAAATTTCTTGAGGAGTTGTGGTCCAAACTTGATCAAATGGTTCATATGAGTCTATAATGTTGATGTGGATTAAAAATTATGAGGTTTGACTATAAATTGGCCACAATTGACTTTTTCCCTAATAAAGCTGATTTTTAGGTCAACTGTCCAATTGACTGGGCAAAAATTTGATTCAAGGCTTGAAACTTGGTATGGGAAATCTTAGAGGTCCAACATGAAGTATGAAAGTCACATGAGGCATTGGAAGTCCAAAAATCCTGGAGCAATCTCAAACCCTAATTTCAGGTCAACAGTGCAAGGAGATGTCTTGAGCTGAGCAAACCCTAACCTGATCTTGAATCCAAAGAGTCTTGTGAGGAAAATCTTGATAAAATGAGAGGGCAAATTTTGGAGTACAACAGCTTCCCCTGTTCAATCTTCTTGAACCTGAAGAGTTAGATTGGCGAGTTTTCCGTTCGTGACTCGAAGGTAAAAGATGATTGGACACTAGAGTGCCCGTAAATTTGCACTCGTCAAAGTATAGTTGAGGGAATGGGCTTAAAGATGCCATTTGGAGATGTGATAGATCCTTGTTGGAGATGGGCTTAAAGATGCCATCCAAGGATGTTTGTTTAATTGTATGTTATAAGTCAGAGGAATAAGTATTAGAATGGTGTCCGTGTCTGAAACGTATCTGAACTGTATCTAGAGACTGAGTCTGTATGATCTATGGAATGGCACCTGTGTCTGGAGCGTATCCGAGCTGTAACTGCATTTGAATCTTGAATGAATGACAGAATGACTTCCGTGTCTAGAGTGTATCTGTATTTTATCTGAACGTTGAAAACTTAAATGAGTATCAGAAATGACTTTCGTGTCTGGAGTGTATCTGAACTAGGGAACATCAGCATGAGTGATCAGCATGGCTACCGTGTCTGGAGCATATCTGGATTGTATCTGAACGTTGAAAACTTGAATGAGTATCAGAAATGATTTGTGTCTGGAGTGTATCTGAACTAGGGAACATCAGCATGAGTGATCAACATGGCTACCGTGTCTGGAGCATCTCTGGATTGTATCTGAATGTTGAAACTTGAATGAGTATCAGAAATGACTTCCGTGTCTGGAGTGTATCTGTACTGTATCTAAAATATTTGAATATTTGTTAAAGATAGTTGTTAATCTTATCCTGAACAGGGTAAAATGTTAGCTGAAACACAAAGTTATGTTGCATGAAATGTATGATGCAATAAATGTGTTTTATCAATTTTTATGATATATGAATGTAATGTATGCGCATGTAAGCTGATTTGCTGTCTTGCTGGGGAGAATAAATCCTTGATAGATGGAGATAATAAAAACTTTGACTGCTATCGGGGAAAATAAATCTCTGACCGCTGCTGGAGATTCAAAACCTTTGACCACTTCTATGGGGATGTGAGAATCTTTCATGAATTTCCTGCTTGGGGAATCCAGAGAACTTTGATGACTATGGCTGGGGATTACACAATGGGAATCCTTACTCGGCTGGGGAATAAGGAAACTCTGGTGGTCTCTACCGGGGATCGAATAAAGGAAAACCTTGATCTGCTGGAGAATAAGGAAAACTCTGATGGCTTCTGCGGGGAACTAAGAATGAGAATCTTCAATCTCCTAGGCGACTTTGAATCCTTGGGGACTTCAAACTGGGGAGTCAAGAACGAGAATCTTCGATCTGCAGGGGATTGAGAAATTCTGACAAATTCATGCTGGGGAGTAATGAAGACTCTGGCAACTTCACTGGGGAATCAAGAATGAGAATCTTCATTCTGTTGGGGAGTGAAAAACTCTGTGGGGAAGAAGGCTTCCTGCTGGAGAGTAAATTCAGGACTCTGGGGGAAAAAGCTTATTCCTGTTTGGAAAAAATTCCAGAGTTTGGGTCGTATGCCAATTCTACTGGGGAATTATCCTAGGTTGGGGATAAAAGTTAACTGTTATCTGGTTGATTTCCAGGCTTCAAGATAACTTGCTGGGGAATTTGGGGAAGACTGAATGGTTCCCGCTGGGGATTGATAGTCTTGACTTGACTGGGGAAGAAGGTTTCATCTCTGTTGAGGGTCTGTAGTTCAAAGTTTTTACTCCACCGGGGATTGGGAGTTTGAAGTTTAACTCTGACGGGAATTAAGGATTTGAAATTGTAACTCCGATGGGGATATGTATTTCAAGGTTTTAGCTCCGCTGGGGATCTAGATGATGTGCTGCAGGGGATTTCTCTTGGAATAGCCTAAAGACGTTTTCCTATCCTTTCAACCTGTCAGTAATTATTCTTTCACATTTCGTTTATTTGTAAACAGTGATTATATTCAAATGCATATGCTCATTAATAAATCATTGGACGTTTTCAAATAAAACACAAGTGTAAAAAGAAAAAGATAAATAGTTTTCTGCATTTTGAAGTATCTTTGTATTAACTTTGTGTAAGTATTTTGTACAAAGGAGACATACATCCTAGTAAGAGAACGTTGTCATAAAAAATGAGAAAAATTTATACAAAGAAAGATGGCTATGTGTGAAAATTCCATGGGGTTCCCATTCTGCTATAGCCTTCGTAACTCTGAATATCTTGTCCATTCGCTGCATCGTCCGAAGATGATTGAATTGATCGGAAGCCCGGAGCTTGTCTGTGAAGAGATTGTCCTTAAAGTGATCCGACGAGACATAATCATACGCTTTAATTCCCTAACTTTTTCCTGGACCGCCCTTTCGGGTTTTCGATCCACCGGGAAACCCTTTTTTGCCCAAGTCGCCCTTTCGGGTTTTCAACTTGCCGGGTGTACAGATTTTTTTTGTTTTATCCCTAATTTTTTCCTGAACCGCCCTTTCGGGTTTTCGATTCACCGGGATGCCCTTTTTTTCCTAGGTGTGTCAACCTAGCGGGTCATTTATGCGTAGTATCTTTTGACTATGTCTGCGTTCGCAGGGTGCGGAAGATCGTCGCCGTCCATGGTGGTTAAGATCATTGCCCCACCAGAAAAGATGTTTTTGATCACAAATGGTCCCTCATAGGTAGGAGTCCATTTGCCCCTGGGATCACTTTGCAGCAAGATGATCCGCTTGATTACAAGATCCTCAACTTGTTATACCTGGCGTCTGACTTTCTTGTTGAACGCCTTGATCATCCATTTTTGATACGTCTGACCATGACAAACAACAGTAAGTCGCTTTTCATCAATCAAGTTAAGTTGATCAAGCCGGGTCTGAATCCAATCGTCTTCACTCAAACCAGCATCCTTCATGATTCTTAAGGAGGGAATCTGAACCTCGATAGGTAAAACAGCTTCCATGCCATATACCAAAGAATAGGGTGTTGCCCCAGTTGAAGTGAGTGTCGTGGTACGGTACCCGTGAAGAGCAAAAGGTAGCATCTCATGCCAGTCCTTGTAGGTGACTGTCATCTTTTGTATGATCTTCTTGATATTTTTGTTCGCAGCTTCGACAACGCCGTTCATCTTTGGCCGATAGGGAGATGAATTGTGATGTTGAATCTGGAACTATTTGCACAAGGCGGTGATCATATTATTGTTAAGGTTTGTACCATTGTCAGTGATAATCCTTTCGGGGATGCCGTACCGACAAATGAGGTTCTGCTTGATAAAGCGAGCAACAACATTCTTTATGACGGATACGAAGGATGCTGCTTCAACCCACTTGGTAAAGTAATCAATGACCACCAGGATAAAGCGGTGTCCATTGGATGTTGTAGGCTTGATCTCCCCAATCATGTCGATTCCCCACATTGTGAATGGCCAAGGAGCTGTTAAGACATTGAGAGGAACTGGAGGTATATGTACATTGTCTGCATAAATTTGACATTTGTGACAAGTACGGGAATGTTGATAGCAATCAGCTTCCATGGTAGACAAGTAATAGCCTGCCCGTAGAATCTTCTTAGCCATCGTATGTCCGCTAGAGTGAGTGCCAAAGGTACCATTGTGCAGTTCAACCATGATCTGTTCAACTTCAATCTTGTCCACACAACGGAGCAGAATGCAATCATGATTGTGCTTGTACAGGATACCATTGCTCAAGAAGAACTTTGCCGAGAATCTCCTTAAGAACTTTTTGTCGTTGACTGAAGCTCCTTCGAGGTATTTCTGAGCCTCGAGATACCTTTTGACTTCATGAAACCAAGGTCGGTCCACTACTTCTTCGGTATTAATCTAGTGACAATGTGCAGGTTCTTCCATCCGTTCAATGGTGATTTGGGGAGCCTCATTATCCCAGTTAAGTTTAAACATGGATGTCATCGTAGCTAGAGCATCTGCTAGCTGATTTTCTTCTCGCGGGAAGTGCTCGAAGGTAATCTGCTCGAAATATGGTAACAATGTCAAGACATGTTCTATGTAAGGGATGAGGTTTGGATGTTTAGTATCCCACTCTCCTTTGATCTGACTGATGACCAAAGCTGAGTCCCCGAACACAATCAAATATTTGATTCCCAAGTCTATGGCAGCCTTGAGACCAAAGATACAAGCTTCATACTCGGCCATGTTGTTGGTGCAGTTAAAGCAAAGTCTGGCAGTGAAAGGTGTATGGCAACCTTCTTGAGAGATAAGTACCGCGCCGATACCGTTGCCAAGTGCATTAGAAGCACCATCAAAGTACAGGGTCCATCGGGATCCTTGTTCAGGTCCGTCATACGGTTTGAAATCTTCAATGTTGTCCAATGTCATGATATCCTCGTCGGGGAAATCTAACCTCATGGATTGGTAATCTTCGACAGCTTGATGAGCCAGATGATCGGCTAGCATACTTCCCTTTATAGCTTTTTGGGTCGTGTACTGTATATCGTATTCCGTCAGGATCATCTACCATCTAGAGATTCTTCCGGATAAAGTTGGCTTCTCAAAGATGTACTTGATTGGATCCATCTTAGAGATCAGCAAAGTGGTATGAGTCAACATATACTGCCTCAGCCGGCGAGCAACCCATACCAAAGCACAACAAGTTTTCTCGAGCAGTGAGTATCGGGTCTCACAGTCGGTAAACTTTTTGCTAAGGTAATAAATGGCATGCTCTTTTCGACCAGACTCGTCATGTTGGCCCAGTACGCACCCCATTGAATTCTCTAGGACGGTCAGATACATGATTAACGTTCTTCCTTCAACGGGAGGCATCAAGATAGGAGGTTCTAGTAAGTACTCCTTGATTCTATCGAAAGCAACTTTATAGTCATCATTCCATTTAACCACCTGATCTTTCTTCAACAGCTTGAAGATTGGTTCACAGGTAGATGTTTGGTGAGAAATGAACCTAGCAATGTAGTTTAGGCGTCCCAAGAAACCTCTGACCTCCTTCTCAGTGCGAGGGGCAGGCATTTCTTGTATAGCTTTGACTTTGGCAGGATCAACCTCGATGCCTTTGTTACTGACAATGAAACCTAGAAGTTTACCGGATCGGACTCCAAAGGTGCACTTGTTAGGGTTCAGTCTGAGCTTGTACTCTTTCAACCTGATCAACAGCTTTTGCAGATGGTCGAGGTGTTCTTCTTCAGTTTGTGAACGAGCTATCATGTCATCTATGTAGACCTCTGTGATACGGTGGGAGAGAACTGACTGTTTTGGATATGCTGGTTTGTGTTTTGCGTTTGTTTTCGCAAAATGTCGCGGTAAGCAAGAGTCGCCACCGTCTTTTATTTTATCCAATAAGGAAAGGAAAAAAGCACAGAAAAATTCCTTTTTCGAGATGTTTCTCGGGTTCGGGGGGTAGATTATAGAAAGGGAAGGTGTTAGCACCCTTTCTATCCATGGTTATCCATGGGCTCTTAGGTACTTTCTCAAAGTGTTTTCAAAATTTTCTTTTCTTTGTGTTTGTGGGTTTGAAAAGAGTTTTTTGTTTGAAAGGTGTAAGTGCGGAAAATTTTATTTTGTTTTGAAAGAGCAAGTACTTAAGAACCATCTACCTACTCGAAAAAGGAATCAATCTGTACTAATGTCCTTTAGACAATGCTATCCCACTATTAATGAGTAGGTAGCACCATCGTTGGAGTTTTAGGGTCAATTCGATTAAGGGACGTGTGGTCACTAAAGCAATGTTAGGACGCCTTAGCGGTAACCCTAATGTCTTAGATCATTTTTTTCCGAGGCAACCGTTTCGAGGAAACTTATGATCTTTGGACAAAAGGGCGACCTCTAAAACTTCTTATACTCAATGACCACGTTCGAAGGTAACTAAGTGAGGTGTACCCTAAGAGTGCTCATGTGCGAGTGTGTTATTTCAGTTAATTTTGTCTTTGTACATGTTATGGTTATCTATGTTGATTTTAAGTTCATACATTCGATCTTGTCATGCATTCCCTATTACCAAACATCTAACAATTTATAGATTGCGGAAATTAAATTGCAGGAATTAAATCTAAACTATTACAAGGCGTCGGGTATTTACATCGCCAAAGACAACCCTTGAAATTAAAATGCGAAAAATAAAATAAAGCGATAAAATAAAGTCCTAATTAAAAGCTATTACATTCCGGGAAACAATTACATCAATGGTAAAGTGGATCGCGCGCGAAAAATTAAATCGAATGCATTTTTTAGGGTTTTGACCCTTTTTTGAAAGAAAGAATTTTTTGGTTTATTTTGGATTAAAAAGAAATTAGATCTAAGTTAATTAAAAAAAACAATTAATTAATTAATTAAAAAGATATTTTTTTTTGGATTTTTGGATATTTAAGGAAATAAAATAAAATAGATCAAAGTTAATAAAAACTTAATTATTTAACTTAATTTTAATTATTGCAAAAATATTAAAGTTATACCTAATTAAAACTAAATTAATTGAATTAATTTATTTACAAAAATAAAATGATGAATTTAATTTTAATAAATAAAATATATTTTTGTGTTTTTGTTGTATGAGGAAAAAATTAATTGGTTAATTAAATAATAAATAATAAAACAAAAACAATTAAATAAATAGATTAAAAAAAGAAAGAAATAGAAATAACCCAAGGGGGGTTCAGGCCCAATTTGGAGGTGAAACTGGCAATTTAAAGCCCATTTGCACGTAGGCCTGAGTTGACTTCCTGATTCTCCATGCGCTGGTTGACTAGAGCATATGGTGGACCTTCACTCCTGACCACCAGATCTGGCCTGGGGCCATCTGGCAACTATTTGCATGAGGGTATATGGTACATCACGCGTTGGGCAAGGCACTGGATAACCTGGAAGAAAATAGCAACAAAGATATTGGGGACCTGAGATTCGAACCCAGGTCTTGTGTGTCAATGAGCAACACCTCTACCACTCAGCCAGCGCGTCTTAATTGTTAACATAGTGGGAATCAATAATTATATGGACAAACACAATAATATGCCAGAAAAAATAAAAACAAGCGCGAATATTTGAATCATCCAATGGGAGGGGGACGTGTCATCGTCTTCCTCATTGAAAACCTGGTTATTTACCTGTAGATTTTTATCCGCAGCTAAATCCATAGGCGTCTTCTAAAATCAATTTCAGACCATAAAAATGGTTTCTAAGACCATGGTTCGCTTCGTCTGGGCATCCTGATTTCATCTACGTCCATTGTTTGCCCTGATTTTTCCTGTAGAGAAAACGCCCAAAAAGACAATCCACGAACCCTAGATTCGGCTAGGGGGTTACAGGTTATGAAAACACAATCAAATGATGCAAAAAGCTTCTAAATGGAACGACAAACATGAATATGCAAAGATTTTGGCAAAAAAGTGCAAGGATAAGAGGATGCGTTTTCGAGTACATGGGCGTTTTTCAGGAGAATTACAACGTGTTTTAGGAGGTGAATGGCCTTGCTTTTGATTGCTACAGACTCAGTGGATGTCCAGCAAGAGAATAGTGTTGAGATTTTGCTTTGAATCGGCCTCCAAGAAGGGTTTCAATTTCAAGCTTTTTCAAGTTTTTTTCAAGTTTGGTTTTGATGTTTATGCAGCCTCTAGGTCTTGAACTCGTATCCTTTGGCTTGTATATGTAACATGGAGTGAATTAGGTCAAGTTTTGGGCTTTGAATCCTTATGCATTGATGATTTAGGATTTGATTTGAACCTCCATGAAAAAGCTTCCAAATTTGTCCAAAAACCAATATTTTGTGCATGATATGGCTTGATACGAGTTTGACCATGTCCATAATGATAATTAAGACCTGTATCAATCAAAAAGATTCCAAGTGATCAAGATTTGGATTTTATTTGGATTTAAATTGATTAAAAATAAACTAATTCAATAAAAATCAAATAAAATAGAAAAATTAATAATTGGACACAAGAATGAAGATAGGACACGTGTGTAGTGTGACAAGATCAAATCAAGTGGAAAAAAGTGGGCCCATTTGACAAAATTTGAAGTTTTGGGGATAGTTGACTTTTGGCAATTTTGGAAAAATGCCCAACTTCAACAATGTATAACTTCTTCAATTTTGAACTTTTGTAAGTGTTATTGGACTTTTTAGAAACCTTGAGATGTCCTATAACCAAACCTTTTGTTCTAATCTCATTTTTATATTCCATGCTCAAGTTATAAGCTTTGGCAAAAAAGGTGTTTTTGTTGACTTCCAAAAATGACCTATAATGTCCAAATTTGTAACTTTTTGTGAGTGCATTTCTTGATCTTGGGGTGTGAAGATGGATTGTAGGAAATTGCATCCTCTTAAAAATGAGCTTTGGATGGGTCATTTCTCATAAAGTATGAGAAAGTTATGCTTGGTCAAAGTTGAGTTGACTTTTCCTACAAAACCCTAATTTAGCAACTTTTGAATCTTGATGAATTTTGAGAAATCCTTGAGGAATCATGATAAACCCTTGATCAAATGATGAAATATCCTTCAAAATGAGAATGTTGACAAAAAATCTTGAGGTTTGACTGTTTATAGGTCACAGTTGACTTTTGCCCTAGCACATTCGATTTTTGGACTCCTTGAGCAATTGACTGACCAAACTTCCTCTGCAAGGCTTGAAACTTGGCATGGAAGACCTTGAGGACATATTAGGACATTGGGGAACACTTGGGGTCACTTGGATGTAAGGACCTTGATGCAACACAAAACCCTAATTTGAGATTGACTGCCTTAGGAGATGACTTGACTGTCCAACTCTTGAGCAATCTTGAGCAACTTGGAGACTATTCTTGACATGTCTTAAGAAATACCGGAGGGAAAATTTTGGGGTACAACAACCTCTATCTCATGATGTATCATATCATTAAATAAAGCTACCATGGCGCGTTGATAGGTTGCCCCGACATTCTTCATTCTGAATGGCATCACTTTATAGCAGAACGTACCCCACTGTGTAACAAAAGTAGTTTTCTCCATGTCCTCATGGGCCATTTTGATCTGGTTATAGCCTGAGAATCCGTCCATGAAAGAAAATACCTTGTGCTGAGCTGTATTGTCAACCAAGAAGTCAATGTGCGGAAGTGGAAAGTCATCTTTAGGGTTGGCCCTGTTTAAGTCTCTGTAATCCATGCACATTCTCACTTTGCCGTCCTTCTTAGGCACGGGCACAATGTTAGAAACCCATTGTGGATAGGAAGTAACAACAAGAAATCCAGCATTGAACTGCTTCATAACTTCTGCTTTGATCTTTTCAGACATGTCGGGCCTCATGCGGCAAACTTTCTGTTTAACTGGTGGACAGTCTTCTCTTATGGGGAGACGGTGTACAACAATGTCTGTATCAAGTCCCGGCATGTCTTCATATGACCAGGCGAAGATCTCAACATACTCATTCAACAGCTGAACTAAGCGTTCTTTGACACTTGGCTCTAGGTTGGCACTCACTCTAACTTCTTTTCTGTCTTCGTCAGTACCCAAGTTAATTGTCTCTAACAGCTCTTCATGAGGTAGAATAGCCCTTTCTTCCTGTTGTAGCAGTCTAGCCAATTTTCTCGGCACCTCACAATCTTCCTCACCTTCGTATTTGGCATGGTAGACCAGATCTTCAGAGTCACTGAAGGCCATAGCAGAATTGTTACCCATGGAATCCGGAATGGAAGGGTACCTGCAATTGTGAGTGTGGGTGTGTGTAAGGGATAGCCACCTTTAAACAAATTAAATGTAAAAAGAAAGACAGTGAACACAAAAGTTTATATATGAAAACGTCCATGATTCATTAAAATGGCATATGAAGATGAAAAAATCAAACCCTTACAAATGGACCTATGTGCCTCAGGTAAGGCACAAGGTTAAAAGTGTACGAATTGTTTAAGAATTATTACAAACCAACAGAAATGTTTGAAAGATAAATTACTGATTTATGAAAGTGTGATACGGTGGGAGAACTGACTTGAGGTTTTGCGTTGTGTTCGCAAATGTTTCGGTTTAGCAAGAGTCGCCACCGACTTTTTATTTTATCCAAAGGAAAGTTCAAAAAGCACAGGAAAGACCTTTGAGATGTTTTCTTGGGTTCGGGGAGTAGATTATGAAAAGGGAAGGTGCAAGCACCCTTTTCATCCATGGTTATCCACGGGCTCTTAGTTACTTGTTTAGATCACTTGCTTTGCTTTTCCAATTGTTTGAAATGGTGCTTTGTGTGTGGTTTTTTTAAAATGTTTTGAAAAGAGGCCATCGTTATGGCAACCTTTGTAATGATTCTTGTTTGAATATATACAAAGGTGTATTGTCTTTTGAAAAGATTTCAATGTTTTGTTTTGGGAAATGTTTTGAAAGTGTGTTGTGAAGTGTGTTTGAAAATAACAAGGATGTTTTGCAAGCTTTGATCAAGTAACTAAGAGTTGTCTACCCTATTTTACTCAAAGGTATTTTCTACACATTTTTAACCCTTTTGACAGTGTTGTTTTACCATTGCATTTGGTAAACAACCTTGTATTAGGATGTTAAACGGGACAGGCGCGAGTCGTCGTATTGACCATGATAGTAATATTGCCAAGTATCTTTAGCAATTTTTAGGGACTAGATCATTTTGTATAGGCAACCAAGATAGCGTCATCGAGGGACTATGATCTTTTGTTTTGTTTTTGTTTTGCCAAAGATACTCAACATGCATAACATGGCCAATTTTAAGGCAACAAGTGGATGAAACCCTAGGGGTGCATGTGTGCATTGTGTTATCATTTTCATGCATTTTTGTCTTTGTATTAGTCAAGCTATTTGTTTGATTTTGGATTTTTTGCATACAAACCCTAATCTCTAACCATGGCATAATTGGAAGCATAAATGTGTAAAAGTAAATCTACCACTATTACAACATGATTATGGGGAGGGGGATACAATTTTTGAATGGGTATTATTTGGCAAGAAATTAAAACCCTAATTTTACTATTACATCCAAATTGAATCAATGGCATAAATAATAAATGAATAATATTTAAATAAACAAATTAAATAGAATATACAAAATATTATGAATATGCAAAAATGTTTATGTTTATTGTTTTATGTATGTAAAAAATATTTAATGCAAAAAGAAAGAAATAAAAAAAATATTATTTTTATTTTATTAATTAAAGGTAAAAACCCTAATTTTCTTTAAGGAAGTATATTTATTAATATTACTTATTCATGCAAAATAAAAAAATAAAAAAATATTCAAGTGTAAAAAATATATTATTAAAAAAGTATTATTTTTAATAAGGGTGGAAACCCTAGTTTTTGTTTTAAGATAATATACATTATATTAACTATTTTATGTACAAAAAATAAAATATAAATAATCACAAATATTTAGATAAATAATAATATATGAGAAAAAATATTATTTTACAGGTATAAATGATAAAAAATAAAATATATAATATTTCTATAATGTTTATAAGTTTTTTATTAAATAAAATAAAAGTATATACTACTTAATAATTATTTTCATGTCTAAAAATAATAATAAAATAATAAAAATAAATGTGAAAATTTATGAAAATATTTTTGGATATTTTTTATGTTTAGAAAATATGAAATAAAATCAGAAATGAGAAATAAATACAAAAATATAAAATGTAAAGAAATTGGGCCAGGGGGTGTATTCAGTAAAAGGGGGGTGTCAAAAACAAAAAGCCAAAGCCTAGCCCAAAGCCAGATTTCATCTTCAACCTTTGTTCACAAACGCGCGCGCCCTGTACACAAATGCCAGATCCTACATACGTGCTCTAATGCAAAAACACATAACATCAAAGTTGTAGCATTTTTCAAGACGAATTCAACGATATAAGAAACTTGTCCTAAATCTCAAAGACCAGAGAGAATTTCTCTGGCCCTAAATCCTAACCTAATTTTATCAAGAAGTTCATGGACCGAATTCTCTTAGCATGCTTAACTAAAATGAAAATGAGCATATGTACAGCTTCATGGATATGAATACTACATTTTTTATTCATAAACCTAAGCCTAATTATTCCTAAATAGAGAGATAGGAAGTTGACAAAAACCTGTTTCAGTTGACTTCGTGTATGGCAATGTGGAGCTTTTCAGTGAGGCCTGAGATATTTGAGAGCTTGCTTGAACTTCCTTTGACCTTCCCTAATTCCTAGCTTGCCTTGAATGTGCTTGGACAAGCCTATAGAACTCAACCTGCACAAGCTGAAATCAAAAATGGCAAACCTTGTAAATGGAGTTACAGTCAGTGTTTAAGGGTTGGGATAGCTTGGATGGGTTATGTGAAATGTGTTTGAACTAGTTTGAGGCAAAACGCACAAGGGATTTGTGCTATGGAAATCAAACTGCAGGGAGTGCCCTGTTTTTCCAAATGAAGATGATTTTGTGCTATGGGAGGTTTAAGGGCTCAAAGGCTCGTGTTTTTGGCTCAAGGGGATGTGAGAAACTTGTCTCAAAAGCTTGCACAAGTTGGTTCTCTCTGATGTTCCAGTTATGTGAATTTTGACATGTTTCTTGTATATGAAGCAAAAGCGGACAAGTGATGCAAAGCAGGCCTATACAGGCTATCTATCAGCTTGCACACTATGCTCTTGGCCACTCAAGTTTGTGGATTTGATTTTCTGCACAAGATTTGGCTCAATGCTCAAGGATGCAGTTTTGACATAAAGCAAGATTTAAGCAAAAATGGTAATGTTGCTTTTTCTATTTAAGGATTAATCTTGTGTCCAATCCTCTAATGACCAAAACAAAGCCTTAGAACAATGGATTTGCATTTAATTATTGAGTGTGGAATGTTTTTGAGACCTGTAATCAAGTACAAATCAAGGTGATTAGAGTTTGCAACTTGTATCACTATGAACATGCCATGGATAAAAAGTGAGTTTTTGCCAACTTCAAGCCTTCGATTCTCCCTAACCACAAATGAGTTTGGAGGGTTCTTGTACATTTTGGAAAGATTTCAACATGCTCTACATTCCATCTTTGAAATGCAATTTGAGATTCCAAGTGGAACTATGTGAAAAATGGCCATGAAGATAGGTCAAAATCCTGCCTAAACTTAGGGCAAAATTTTACTAAGTTAAAAGTTTCATGGACCCTTGTTCCAAAAATCATAACTTGAGATCCAAGATTCTTTTGGGAAAACTTTGTGAATCAAAGTTGTAGACTTTGTGGAGGACTACAACTTTCACGTTGGAAGTTTTGTTTGAATCCAATTGTATCATGGTGAAAATGTTGGGCAAAGTTGGGAAAAATTAAGAAAATTTCATAACTTAGAAAAATTCTAAGTTATGAAAATTTTCAATCTTAAACCCTAATTTGCAAAATTGGGTTTCTTGATGAACAAGTTTCATGTTTTGACACATCTTGATGAAAAATGACCCTTGGCACTTGATTTTGACCAAAAAGTCAAAGTTTGACTTTTCAGTGTACAGTCAAATTTTGATCAGTTGACTGAAAAATTCATCTGTCAATCCAATGCAATTGAGATCTTTTGAACCTTGTGAATAGGTTAAGATGATGCCATTGAGTCCTTGAATTCATGCTTGAACTCAATTGGCCATTGGCTAGGTCAAAAATCAGAAATTGCTCTTGTGCAGTCAAAACCCTAAAAGTGACCATTTTGCCCTTTTGATGATCTGATCAAATTTCTTGAGGAGTTGTGGTCCAAACTTGATCAAATGGTTCATATGAGTCTATAATGTTGATGTGGATCAAAATTTATGAGGTTTGACTGTAAATTGTCCATGGTTGACTTTTCCCCCAATACAGTTGATTTTTAGGTCAACTGTCCAATTGACTGGGCAAAAATTTGATTCAAAGCTTGAAACTTGGTATGGACAATATTATAAGTCCAACATGAAGTATGAAAGTCATTTTGAGCATTGAAAGTCCAAAAATACCTGTGCAAACTCAAACCCTAATTCAGGTCAACAGTGCAAGGAGATGTCTTGAGCAGTGCAAAACCCTAATCTGGTCTTAAGTTCAAAGAGCCTTGTGATGAGAAATTTTGATAAAATGAGAGGGAAAATTTTGGGGTACAACAGAAAGTAATGGGAACAAAGTCTTTTTCCTCCCAATTGCACAGTCCTCCGTCAACAGTAGGGAAAATCCAGTCTTCCAAGTTTCTCTCCTCTTCACCATCCTCCAAAGCATTGACTCCATGATGAGTGATCTTAACTGGTGGCCCTCCAGCACAGGAGCGACGCACAGCCTTTTGACTAGCCGAAGTGAAACCCAAGCCGAATTTATCAGATTTAAAGGGAAAGTCGGGAAGCTGCCCCCAGGTTGTGCTTCCTCCTTCTTCAATTACAACCCTTGCATCTTTGAGAGACAACATCCGAGGCGAAGGTCTGGTAATCATGGGTACATAAGATACTGTCTTGGTTGCCACAATCTCCTAAGCTACCTCTTCAAAATGCTGAAAAGGGGTTTCGATGAATTCTCCATCCAATTCTACATAGCGTAAAGAATTTAGATGGCTTATCATGTATTCCTCTTCGCCGTGAACAGTTACAATTTTCCCCTGGACAGGGTACTTGAGCTTCTAATGCAAAGTAGAAGTGACGGCTCCAGCATGATGAATCCAGAGTCTTCCCAACAAGCAAGAATAGGAAGGACGGATGTCCATCACATAGAATGTGGAGTTGAAGGTTTCAGTTCCTAATTTGATCGGGATGTCCACCTCCCTGTGGACCATCCTTTTAGAACCATCAAAGGCTCTGACAATGATGTTGCTGGGCTTCAAGGTTAAACCTTCACAATCTAGCCTATCCAAGGCTTTCTTTGGCAAGACGTTCAACGATGAACCAGTGTTTACCAGAACGTGTGCTAGAGTAGTCCCACTGCATTCCACCGAGATATGCAAAGCGTCATTATGTTTTCTCCCTTTGATTGTTAGATTAACATCGAAGAAACCTAGACCATTGTCAGCTGTTAGGATAGCTACACATTCCTGGAACTGATCCGCGGAGGTTTCCTGTGGCACATGGTCCGTCTTCAAAAATCTAATCAAAGCTTTAGCATGAGCTTCCAAACAAAGCAGTAAGGCCAACATAGTGATTTTTGAGGGGGTTTGCCCCAGTTGCTCCACAACATTATAACCACTCTTCTTGATTATTTTCAAAATTTCTTCCATTTCTTTTTGAGAGGTCTCAGGGATGACCAATGGCTGAGCCCTCGTCCTGACAGGCTCTTCTTGGATCCCCTTCCCTCTATCATCATCTGCAGTAGAGGGGACATCCACAGGAGTTACAACTTCTTCAATAATTGGGGTTCTTGCAGATATGTTGACCGGCGCAGGGGTAACCTTAGGAGCAGCTGAGGGTCCGAAGATTGCCTTTGGAGGGGAAATCTCCGGAGAGAAAATTCTTCCACTACGGGTGATTTTGCTCGTTCCAACAATGTTTCCAATGTCGGAAGTCTCTTCATCAGAACTCTCTTCAGTTGATTCAATTTGTTTAATACCGTGGTAAAAGATCTCTCCCCCATAGTTACACGGTATTGATTTGTTGGACTTGTACGGGACGGGCCCCGGCATGGTTATCTTCAAAGGTGCAATCTTCAGATCGGATGTAATCTTAACAGGTCTTTTGGAGACCTTGGAAAGATTGGCGAATATGGTAATTATTGAAATATCACTGACAGGAGTCGGTGTAACAGGAGTCTTCTCAAAAAGGATTTCTTGGTTATCCATTAGGCGTTGGATGCCTAACTTCAACAATGGACAGTTGGTTGGTAAGGATGAACAAAGGTAGAAATCTTCTTCATAACCTGGGAAAATCCCAGCCTTCAGCAAATTCAACTTGATTATCGGTAGCGGAGTCATCAAATCATCAACAGTAGCAATGAAAAGATCTTCTTCAACAGCATGGGCATTATGGCCATGCCTTGGCATTGGAGCAGAGATTACGTTCGGCTTTTCAGGGGCGTTGAATTCAACTTCTTTAGCGTCTATTAAATCCTGAATCTTATTCTTGAGGGCCCAACAACTGTTGGTGTCATGCCCCAGGCTGTCTGAATGATAAGCACACTTGGCGTTCGCATGGTAGAATGGAGAAGTAGTATTCGGATTCTTCGGTGCCTCTTTCAAGCTGGCAAGGTTTAACTTAAAGAGATGGGGTAGAACCTGAGCAGGAGTCATGTTGATCTGGGTGTATTGCTGTGCAGGCCTTTCCACCCTTGCTTGGTTGGTTCTGGGTTAATTTTTTCTAGGCTGATCAGCTGCAGACTTCTGAATCATTACGGCTCCCACCGCTGGCCGGCGCTCAACTCTTCCTTGACCTCTTTGGGAGTAGACAGCTGAGATTTCTTTCTTTGCTGGGAAAGTCTTTTTGATGGAAGCAGAAGCAGATGCATCCTTTTGAATTTTCCCGCTCTTTATGCCGGCTTCAACTCTCTCACCAGTCAGAATCAACTCGGTGAACCCCGCAGACAAACTTCCAATCAGGTGATTGAAAAAGGGGCCCGATAGTGTTCCCAAGAACATATCTACTAGCTCCCTCTCAGATAGAGGTGGTTGTACTCGTCCCGCCAAGTCTCTCCATTTCTGGGCATACTCTTTGAAACCTTCATTTGAGACCATGCCCATACTCTGTAATTGAGTACGGGTTAGTGCTAAGTCCGCATTATATTGATATTGCTTGTAAAAGGCGGTTTCCAAATCCTCCCAATTGTGCACATCAGACCTCTCTAGTTGGTATAACTAATCTAACTGCGTACCCGAAAGACTGTCCTGGAAGAAATGGACCCACAGATCCTTGTCAGAAGAATGCGGTTGAATTTTTCTGACGTAAGACCGTAGGTGCATCTTGGGACAAGACAACCCATCGTATTTAGCAAATATAGGCACCTTAAACTTAGGGGGGATCACAATTCCAGAGACCAGCCCTAGTTCCTCAAAATCCAGCCCAGGAACTCTCTGTACCTCCATAGCTGCTAGACGTTCTTCGAGATTCTTGTATTTGTCATCTGCAGGAGGGTACTGCTGTTCAGAATAGTCTTCATCCTCTTCCTCTTCTTCTTCCTCAGAGTCAGATGGCACTGCAGTCTCTTTACCCTTTCTCATCCCTTCATCAGATGTTGAGGGGAAATCCAGGACCCTTCTAGCTTGAACTTCAAATCTTCTACCCATGGTAGCCACACCAGCCCTCTTCTTTTTATTTTTCTCTTTTTCCTTTTCCAGTAGAGTTTTGAGCTCTTCCTGACCCTTAGCCAAGGTCATGAGTAGCTGTTAGAACTGTGAATTCTGCGCTTGTAAGTCTTTGACCGTCTGCTCAATATCCATCTTGCTGAAATAAACAGCAGAGAGATAAGGAAACCTGGTGTGAAGACCTGCTTATGCATATGATGAATGATATGTATTCATGTAATGCATTCAAGGATTCAGAAATTCAAATTTGTTTTAAACAAAAAAGGAACACACGTCATATTAATAAGATAGAATTTGTTAGTACATCAATTCCCCATGGGCAAAATAATACAAAATTCTAAGGTAAAAAGACGTTGCGCATCCTCTTTGGTGCAATATAGGTGTTGAGAGTCTGCTCTTCGTGAAGTTGACGAGTAAGTTCCAAAACCTTCTTCTCACTTACGTAGAATTGGGATTCAAAAGTATTGCGTTCTCCTTTGAGCTGTATCCAACTCCTTTGTAAATCTTCGAGTGATGTTGGCATGTCAGGATGTAGGAGGGTGTATGGAACCTCATCTTCCATAACAGGCTCTTTGATCATAGGGAGAATGTAGGGGTAAGGCATCATAAGACTTTGGGCGCGGGTTCGTACCCACTTGAGGTAAGGCTCAAGAGGGATGGAATTCTTGTGTCCCAAGGTCTTACTGTCCACCTTGTTGGGCATTCTCCAAGCTTGGATGAACCTTTGTCGAAGTCCTTGATCGTCGTTGTCGAAGTCAAAAACCAAGTCTGGAATCAGCATGTCATGTGGGCCATCCCTTCGGGCATACCCAAACTGTCTCAGAGCCAAGCAGGGGTTGTATGTGATACCTCCCCTAATGCCAAGTAGAGGGACATTATGGAATTCCCCACAACGATCAATGATGATAACATTTTCTCGGGATCGAGAACACCAATGAACATTTGAATATGTAAGAGTCATCAATCATTGTGACCACCTCAAACCTTGCTCATTCTTCAAAACTGATTGGGGAAGATGAGAAATAAACCATCTTGCCAGTAGAGGAGTGCAACATATGATAACACCTCTTTTCCTCATTGTTCGAGTGTGAAAATAGTGGAGGATATCCCCAAGATATGTAGGCACCGGGTTGCGAGCCATGAATATTTTGACAGCACTTACATCTAAAAGCTGGTCAGGGTTTGGGAACAAGACCATCCCATAGATGAGAAGAGCTACAATCTCCTCAAAAGCTTGTAAATCCAATGAATTCCAGTAGCTTTGGTCCTTCTCAAACAGAAACTTTGACAAGAAGCCTTTGACACCACTTCTAGTTTCCCAATGGCCTATGATATCAGATGGTTGTAAGTGTAGGGCTTGAGCAACATATTCAGGCTTTGGATATCTTTCCGTACCGTTGTAGGGTAGTTGATGGAGAATAGGAATCCTCAAGAGTTGAGAAAATTCCTCCAAAGTAGGCACTAATTGGTAATCAGGTAATGTGAAGCAGTGGTGTAGGGGGTCAAAGAACTGGAAGAGAACTTTCACCATGTCTTCCTCAGTGTTGGTGTTGACTAAGTTGAGAAGACGGCCATGTCTCTCGGTGAATGGAGAATTCTCAGGAATCCTTGAAGCTAGCTCCTTTAGTTGAGGAGGAATTCTTACAAGGTTGACTTGGATAGTTTTCCTGCGAAGTGATTCCATTACCTACAAAACAGGAACAAAGATGAAGATCCAAATCCTTGAAATGGTTAGTGGATGCATATGATGCTTCATGATGTTCATGATGTTATGCACAAGTATATATGTACAAACAAATCACACTAGTTTCAGGCTTGCATGGGGTTTCATAGGTAAGTACCCTCTTGAAGTTTAGTTGGCTCAACCTGTCCTAGAAATAGTAACCGGGTTCTAAGGAGCTCAATATTACTGGATTATTTTCTGTGTTTATTGTTTCAGTTTAGCCACTTTACTGGCGACCGAAATATTCCAAGAAAACAACCCTCAATGAGTGTAGTATCGAGTATCTACCAACTTTGGACTGCACCAAAGATGGTCATCTCATTACTCCTAAAAAGGCTAAGTTTGTCAAGTAAAGGTTCTAAAAGTCCATTAGTGCTTCATGACATCACTCAGCGGCCCCGTATTCTCATTGATTAACTCAAAGGCTATCGGTACCCACAAATATGTCGCACTAATATAGCTATTGCTTCAACCATGTCGGTATACCCCGCACAGTTTCCACAACGTATTGCTATTTACCTATGAATGTTTCCCAAATCCGGGTAGAGGATTCAAACCCAAACAATAGAACCAAAGTGTAAAGCATACAAGTCAAGCAAGATAAGCATGTAAAGGTGATCTAAAACCCTAAGGTAACCCCACTTTTAATTAATACCCAACAGAGTCGCCAGTTCTGTGATACGGTGGGAGAACTGACTTGAGGTTTTGCGTTTGTGTTCTCAAATATTTTGGTTTAGCAAGAGTCGCCACCGACTTTTATTTTATCTAAAAGGAAAGGTAAAAAGCACAGGAAAGACCTTTGAGATTGTTTTTGGGTTCGGGGGGTAGATTATGAAAAGGGAAGGTGCTATCACCCTTTTCATCCATGGTTTTCCATGGGCTCTTAGTTACTTGTTTTAGATCACTTGCTTTTGCTTTTCAATTGTTTGAAATGGTGCTTTTGTGTGTGGTTTTGAAAGTATTTTGAAAAGAGGCCTTTGTTTAGGCAACCTTTGTAATGATTCTTGTTTGAATGTATACAAAGGTGTTTGTCTTTTGAAAACTGTTTCAATATTTAAAAGTTTGTTGGGAAATGTTTTGAAATTCTATATGTTTTTTTTTAAAATAGCAAGGATGGTTTACAAATTGATCAAGTAACTAGGAGTTGTCTTCCCTACTCAAAGATCTTTCCTACACATTTTCATTCCTTTGACATTGTTGTTTTACCATTGTATTTGGTAAACAACCCTATCTTTGGATGTTAAACGGGACGGGCATGGGTCATTGTATGACCATGATAACAATATTGCCAAGTATCTTTAGTAAGTTTTTGAGGGACTAGATCATTTTTGTTTAGGCAACCAAGATAGCGTCATTCGAGGGACTATGATCTTTTTGTTTTGTTTTGTTTTGTTTTTCCAAGATACCTAGCATGCATACCATGGCCATTTTAAGGCAACAAAGTGGATGAAACCCTAAGGGTGTTTGTGTGCAATGTGTTATAATTTTTCATGCATTTTTGTCTTGTCTTTAGTCATGCTATTTGTTTGATTTTGGTCTTTGCATACAAAACCTAGTTTTTACTATCATGCATATAAAGTAATAAAATGCGTAAAAGTAAATCTAAGACTATTACAATATTATAATGGGAAGGGGGATACAAGTTTGAATAGGGGGTATTTGCACAAAATAAAACCTTAAAAAACTATTATTACAACCAAATTAAAATATTGCACTAATAAATAAATAGACAATTATTTAAATATACAATAAGATATAAATATGCAAAATGTTTTTTTGTAATTATTTTATGTATGTAAAAATAAGTTTATTTAATTCTCAAAAATAAGAAAATAAAAATGATTATTTTTGGAAAAGGGTGAAAACCCTAATTTTTTTTTTAAAGAAAAAATATATATCCTATTATTATTTATGTACAAGATAATAGATAAAAATATATACAAAGATGTTAAAAAATAAAATATGTGAGAAAATAATATTTTAAGTGTATAATATAATAAAGTAAAAATATGTAAGTATTTTAATATTATTTACAAGTTTTAATTAAGAAAATAAAGTAATATTAACCTAATAATTATTTATTATGCAAATAAAAATAAAATAAAAATATGATAAAATGCCAAAAATAAAGAAAATATTTTTTGTGATTTTAAATGTTCAAGAAAAAATAATAAAGTCAGAAAATAAAAAAAGAAATGAAAAATATGCAAAAATAAAGAAATGGGCCAAGGGGGTGCAAAAAGCAGAATGGGGGGTGTCAAAAGTCAAGCAAGCCAGGCCCAACCCAACTCACTTCGTCCATGTCCTTCAAACCAGAAAAACGCGCGCTTCATGTACAAACTTGTAACTCCTGCATACGTGCTTAAAAACAAAATCTTGCAACATGAAAGTTATAGCTCATCATCACACGATTCTAATGATATAAAAACTTGATCTAACTCTCAAAGACCAGAGAGAATTTTATCACCCCCAATTTCTGACCTAAAAATTTCAGCATGTTCATCATCTAAATTTTCCTAGCTCAGTTGATATAAATAAGAACTATGCATATGTACAACTCAAGGACATTAAGGGCTACATTTTGCTTCACAAACCTAAGCCTAAGGATGTCTAAATAAGGAGATAGAAAGTTGGAAATTACCTTGTTCAGTCAAGTTCTAATATGGCAATGTAGGAGTTGTGAGTGAGGCCTGAAGTTCTTTTGAGCTTGCTTGAAGTTCCCTTGACCTTTCCCAATGCTCAGCTTGCTTTGAAATGGCTAAAATCTCTCTATAGAACTCAACCTACAAACTCAGAAATTGAAAATGGTGAAGCTTGAAAATGAAGTTATTGTTGCTTGAGAAGGAGTTGGACAGCTTAGGTGTGATGTATGGAATGTATCTGAAGTGGTTCAAGATAAAACGCACGAGTGAAATATATTTTGGCTTGGTGTTTGTAGAAAATGCCCTGTTTTGGGAAGAAGATGGGGTTTTTGTGCTTAAGGGTGTTTTAGAGGCCTGGCAATCGTGTTTCAGGCTTGGTATAATATGTTGAGGTCGTTTGAAATGATACAAAACTTTATTCTTATCAGATGGAAGAGTTCTGGACCCTTTTGCCCTTTTGAATATCTGATCAAATTTCTTGAGGAGTTGTGGCCAAAACTTGATCAAATGGTTCATATGAGTCTATAATGTTGATGTGGATTAAAAATTATGAGGTTTGACTGTAAATTGGCCACAATTGACTCTTTCCCCAATACAGCTAATTTTTACGTCAACTGTCCAATTGACTGGGCAAAAATTTGATTCAAGGCTTGAAACTTGGTATGGGCAATCTTAGAAGTCCAACATGAAGTATGAAAGTCACATGAGGCATTGGAAGTCCAAAAATCCTGGAGCAATTTCAAACCCTAATTTCAGGTCAACAGTGCAAGGAGATGTCTTGAGCTGAGCAAACCCTAATCTGATCTTGAATCCAAAGAGTCTTGTGAGGAAAATCTTGATAAAATGAGAGGGCAAATTTTGGGGTACAACAACTGCCCCTGTTCAATCTTCTTGAACCTGAAGAGTTAGATTGACGAGTTTTCCGTTCGTGACTCGAAGGTAAAAGATGATTGGACACTAGAGTTCCCGTAAATTTGCACTCGTCAAAGTATAGTTGAGGGAATGGGCTTAAATATGCCATTTGGAGATGTGATAGAACCTTGTTGGAGATGGGCTTAAAGATGCCATCCAAGGATGTTTGTTTAATTGTATGTTATAAGTCAGAGGAATAAGTATTAGAATGGTGTCCGTGTCTGGAACGTATCTGAACTGTATCTGGAGACTGAGTCTGTATGAGCTATGGAATGGCACCTGTGTCTGGAGTGTATCCGAGCTGTAACTGCATTTGAATATTGAATGAATGACAGAATGACTTCCGTGTCTGGAGTGTATCTGTATTGTATCTGAACGTTGAAAACTTGAATGAGTATCAGAAATGACTTCCGTGTATGGAGTGTATCTGAACTAGGGAACCTCAGCATGAGTGATCAGCATGGCTACCGTGTCTGGAGCATATCTGGACTGTATCTGAACGTTGAAAACTTGAATGAGTATCAGAAATGACTTCCGTGTCTGGAGTGTATCTGAACTAGGGAACATCAACATGAGTGATCAGCATGGCTACCGTGTCTGGAGCGTATCTGGACTGTATCTGAATGTGGAAAACTTGAATGAGTATCAGAAATGACTTCCGTGTCTGGAGTGTATCTGTACTGTATCTGAAATCTTTGAATATTTGTTAAAGATAGCTGTTAATCTTATCCTGAACAGGGTAAAATGTTAGCTGAAACACAAAGTTATGTTGCATGAAATGTATGATGCAATAAATGTGTTTTATCAATTTTTATGATATATGAATGTAATGTATGCGCATGTAAGCTGATTTGCTGTCCTGCTGAGGAGAATAAATCCTTGATAGATGGAGATAATAAAAACTTTGACTGCTGCCAGGGAAAATAAATCTCTGACCGCTACTGGAGATTCAAAACCTTTGACCACTTCTATGGGGATGTGAGAATCTTTCATGACTTTCCTGCTTGGGGAATCCATAGAACTTTGATGACTATGGATGGGGATTACACAATGGGAATCCTTACTCGGCTGGGGAATAAGGAAACCCTGGTGGTCTCTACCGGGGATCGAATAAAGGAAAACCTTGATCTGCTGGAGAATAAGGAAAACTATGATGGCTTCTGCGGGGAACTAAGAATGAGAATCTTCAATCTCCTAGGGGAATTTGAATCCTTGGGGACTTCAAACTGGGGAGTCAAGAACGAGAATCTTTGATCTGCAGGGGATTGATAAATTATGATAAATTCATGCTGGGGAGTAATGAAGACTCTGGCAACTTCACTGGGGAATCAAGAATGAGAATCTTCATTCTGTTGGGGAGTGAAAAACTCTGTGAGGAAGAAGGCTTCCTGCTGGAGAGTAAATTCAGGACTCTGGGGGGAAAAGCTTATTCCTGTTTGGAAAAAATTCCAGAGTTTGGGTCGTATGCCAATTCTACTGGGGAATTATCCTAGGTTGGGGATAAAAGTTAACTGTTATCTGGTTGATTTCCAGGCTTCAAGACAACTTGCTGGGGAATTTGGGGAAGACTGAATGGTTCTCGCTGGGGATTGATAGTCTTGACTTGACTGGGGAAGAAGGTTTCATCTCTGTTGAGGGTCTGTAGTTCAAAGTTTTTACTCCGCTGGGGATTGGGAGTTTGAAGTTTAACTCTGACGGGAATTAAGGATTTGAAATTGTAACTCCGGTGGGGATATGTATTTCAAGGTTTTAGCTCCACTGGGGATCTAGATGATGTGCTGCAGGGGATTTCTCTTGGAATAGCCTAAAGACGTTTTCCTATCCTTTCAACCTGTCAGTAATTATTCTTTCACATTTCATTTATTTATAAACAGTGATTATATTCAAATGCATATGCTCATTAATAAATCATTGGACGTTTTCAAATAAAACACAAGTGTAAAAAGAAAAAGACAAATAGTTTTCTGCACTTTGAAGTATCTTTGTATTAACTTTGTGTAAGTATTTTGTACAAAGGAGACAGACATCCTAGTAAGAGAACGTTGTCATAAAAAATGAGAAAAATTTATACAAAGAAAGATGGCTATGTGTGAAAATTCCATGGGGTTCCCATTCTGCTATAGCCTTCGTAACTCTGAATATCTTGTCCATTCGCTGCATCGTCCGAAGATGATTGAATTGTCGGAAGCCCGGAGCTTGTCTGTGAAGAGATTGTCCTTAAAGTGATCCGACGAGACATAGTCATACGCTTTAATTCCCTAACTTTTGCCTGGACCTCCCTTTTGGGTTTTAGATCCACCGGGAAACCCTTTTTTGCCCAAGTCGCCCTTTCGGGTTTTCAACTTGCCGGGTGTACAGTTTTTTTTAATTTTATCCCTAATTTTTGCCTGAACCGCCCTTTCGGGTTTTCGATTCACCGAGATGCCCTTTTTTTGCCTAGGTGTGTCAACCTAGCGGGTCATTTATGCGTATTATCTTTTGACTATGTCTGCGTTCGCAGGGTGCGGCAGATCGTCGTCGTCCATGGTGGTTAAGATCATTACCCCACCAGAAAAGATGTTTTTGATCACAAATGGTCCCTCGTAGGTAGGAGTCCATTTGCCCCTGGGATCACTTTGCGGCAAGATGATCCGCTTGATTACAAGATCCCCGACTTGATATACCTGGCGTCTGACTTTCTTGTTGAACGCCTTGATCATCCATTTTTGATACGTCTGACCATGACAAACAACAGTAAGTCGCTTTTCATCAATCAAGTTAAGTTGATCAAGCCGGGTCTGAATCCAATCGTCTTCACTCAAACCAGCATCCTTCATGATTCTTAAGGAGGGAATCTGAACCTCGATAGGTAAAACAGCTTCCATGCCATATACCAAAGAATAGGGTGTTGCCCTAGTTGAAGTGCGTGTCGTGGTACGGTACCCGTGAAGAGCAAATGGTAGCATCTCATGCCAGTCCTTGTAGGTGACTGTCATCTTTTGTATGATCTTCTTGATATTTTTGTTTGCAGCTTCGACAGCGCCGTTCATCTTTGGCCGATAGGGAGATGAATTGTGATGTTGAATCTGGAACTGTTCGCACAAGGCGGTGATCATAGTATTGTTAAGGTTTGTACCGTTGTCAGTTATAATCCTTTCGGGGATGCCGTACCGACAAATGAGGTTCTGCTTGATGAAGCGGGCAACAACATTCTTTATGATAGATACGAAGGACGCTGCTTCGACCCACTTGGTAAAGTAATCAATGGCCACTTGGATAAAGCGGTGTCCATTGGATGCTGTAGGCTTGATCTCCCCAATCATGTTGATTCCCCACATTGCGAATGGCCAAGGAGCTGTTAAGACATTGAGAGGAACTGGAGGTATATGTATATTGTCTGCATAAATTTGACATTTGTGACAAGTACAGGAATGTTGATAGCAGCCAGCTTCCATGGTAGACCAGTAATAGCCTGCCCGTAGAATCTTCTTAGCCATCGTATGTCCGCTAGAGTGAGTGCCAAAGGTACCATTGTGCAGTTCAACCATGATCTATTCAGCTTCAATCTTGTCCACACAATGGAGCATAATTCAATCATGATTGCGCTTGTACAGGATACCATTGCTCAAGAAGAACTTTACCGAGAATCTCCTTAAGAACTTTTTGTCATTAACTGAAGCTCCTTCGGGGTATTCCTGAGCCTCGAGATACCTTTTGAATTGATGAAACCAAGGTCGGTCCACTACTTCTTCGGTGTTAATCTAGTGACAATGTGCAGGTTCGTCCATCCGTTCAATGGTGATTTGGGGAGCCTCATTATCCAAGTTAAGTTTAAACATGGATGACATCGTAGCTAGAGCATCTGCTAGCTGATTTTCTTCTCGCGGGAAGTGCTCGAAGGTAATCTGCTCGAAATGTGGTAACAATGTCAAGACATGTTCTATGTAAGGGATGAGGTTTGGATGTTTAGTATCCCACTCTCCTTTGATCTGACTGATGACCAAAGCTGAGTCCCCGAACACAATCAAAGATTTGATTCCCAAGTCTATGGCAGCCTTGAGACCAAAGATATAAGCTTCATACTCGGCCATGTTGTTGGTGCAGTTAAAGCAAAGTCTGGCAGTGAAAGGTGTATGGCAACCTTCTTGAGAGATAAGTATCGCGCCGATACCGTTGCCAAGTGCATTAGAAGCACCATCAAAGTACAGAGTCCATCGGGATCCTTGTTCAGGTCCGTCATACGGTTTGAAATCTTCAATGTTGTCCAATGTCATGATATCCTCGTCGGGGAAATCGAACCTCATGGATTGGTAATCTTCGACAACTTGATGGGCCAGATGATCGGTTAGCACACTTCCCTTTATAGCTTTTTGGGTCGTGTACTATATATCGTATTCCGTCAGGATCATCTACCATCTAGCGATTCTTCCGGATAAAGCTGGCTTCTCAAAGATGTACTTGATCAGATCCATCTTAGAGATCAGCAAAGTGGTATGAGTCAACATATACTGCCTCAACCGGCGAGCAACCCATACCAAAGCGCATCAAGTTTTCTCGAGCAGTGAGTATCAGGTCTCACAGTCGGTAAACTTTTTGCTAAGGTAATAAATGGCATGCTCTTTTCGGCCATACTCGTCATGTTGGCCCAGTACGCACCCCATTGAATTCTCTAGGACGGTCAGATACATGATTAGTGGTCTTCCTTCGACGGGAGGCATCAAGATAGGAGGTTCTAGCAAGTACTCCTTGATTCTATCGAAAGTGTTGTACCCCAAAATTTGCCCTCTCATTCTTCAAGGCCTTTCTCACAAGGATTCTCAAGGTTCAAGCTTGCACAAGTACTTTGGAATTTTCCAGTACCAAAATTAAAAGGAAACTGTCAAAAAGGGAGAAAACAGATAAAAATATGATTTTGACAAAATTTGGAGAAATACAAGTGTTCTTCGTTTCAGCTCCTTCGATTGGCCTTTTGGCCTCTTTTGATACAGGCTTTAGTTGCATCCTTCGACTGGGCGTTGGCCTCTGGCACGCTGGCTTTGATTTACAAGGCAGGAGTTTCCTACATGCCACCTTCTATTGCATCTCTGGCCTTACTGGGTTCACAATTCCATGACTGCCTATTGCATGTTTCGTTTGGATGTCTGATGCTTGCATGCCTATACAAACTTTCCCTCCATGCTTTCCTTGACTCATAAAGTAATGACTAGTTACATAAAAACTTCCATTTGAGCCACAACTTGCACGCAAAAGGCATCCCCCTTGCTAGCATGCACAAGGTACAAAGCCTCCTATAACATCCTTCAATTCCAAGGCAAAAAGCTCCCTTTTGGTGTCCTTCGATTTGCACTTTTTTGCCTCATGTATGCCTCTTTTGAATCTGGACATTTTTCCTCCTGCATGCCTCTTTCGTTTGGGCATGTGGCTCCTTTCGTGCAAGTCTTTGTTTGAGCATTGACCTTTTGTGTGCTTGCTTGGAGTCACAAAGTTTAGACCTCCTCCATGCAGGCTTCGACAAGACATTGACTATGTTTGTACTAGCTTCGACTGGACAACATTTCTATTTAGTACGCTGCATTTCCATCCTTAACAAACTTCAGCACATGGTTGATGGCCCCTTCAAAATACATATAGTGGTGGACTTGAGGGGCATACATATGAGTCCCTTTCGAAGGGTACACCTTACTAGTCCATTCGAAGGACACATTTGGCCCTTTTCAAAGAAGCATACATGATCCATTCAAGGGACATGTCTCGGAATCCCATTCGAAGGACATGCTTGAGGGCCCATTCGAAGGATTTACAAAGCCCACCTTAAGGCATGTTTTGGTTACCCATCCAAGGGGCACACATTTGGCCCCTTCAAACGATGCACAAAGGTGATTCGTTCGAAGGACACTTGCTGGAGGAAAGTCAAACAATATGTTTGGAAGAAGAATCTGGTCGAAGGAGGGTCAAAATGAAAGGATGAAATATTCAAAGATGCTTGCTTCCAAGTTCAGGCATGGTACACTGGCCAAAACTGCTGCACAACAGTCTTGAAACACTGCCCCATTCTTGCACCGAAATAGCATACAAGCATTGTCCCTCGAAGGCTACAAAGAGCAGTTTACTCAAATTGTTCAAATTATTTTGTTTTCCCTCCAAAAGCTTCAGCCAACTTTTCCTATAAATAAGAGGCTCCAACACATGTTTAGGAGGACTTTTTGGCCAGGGGAACGAATCTTCAAAAAATTCTCAAACACCATAAAGCTCTCAAACACTTAAACACTCATCAAACACATACCCAGAATCCAAACACTTATCCCCTTAGAATCTGAAACATCCCTATACCTTGTTACCCTTCGAATCCAGTAGGAAGAACCTCACACTTGTTCTTCTCTTTTGAATCCAGTATCAAAGACATAACCCCTGGTTCCTCCCTTCGAATCCAGAAGCATTCAAGGAAACCACTTAAAGGCCCAGCACACGTTCCAGCCTCAAGCAAGGTAAGTCATTCTTAACCTTGAACCCTTCATTTGTAGCATAACATGTAAATAAGCTTCCTTTTCGTTTCAAACATGTGCGTAGTGTTTGTTACCTTTTCGTTTCCACCCTTTTAGTTTGTTTTTATTGCCTCTCCTTTTGGTTTTGCTCTTTGGTTTATTACAAATGCTTTAAGAACTAACCTGGCCCTGAGGTAATGATAGCATGGCCTTAGGCCATGTTGCTATTTAATATCTCAAATGAAATAAACAGGAGACGGGAGTATGAAACGAAGCCTCAGGCTTCTTCACTGACTCCAGGCCCAATCGAAGGAGGCAGAAAGGCAGATTACATCTTATACTGGTTCCACTGGTCCCAATCGAAAGGCACAACATGCTGTCCCACTGGTCCCAATCGAAAGGCACAACATGCTGACCGTGAGGCCTCAGCCGAAAGTCATGCCTTCACCCTTTTCAGGCCAAATCGAAGAGAGCCAGAAAGTGCAGAATCGAAGGGTTTTCTGCCTCAATCGAAAGACCCTCATTTTTCTTGCTTTTATTTTATTTTTGCCTTTATATTTTCATGCAATTCAATATGGTTGTAATAGTGTAGGATTTTATCTTTATGCACTTTATTACTTTTATATGATTGCTAGTAAATAGGATATGTATGGCAAGATAAAATCAACAAGTAGACAATCACTAATAAAAAAAACAAAGCATGAAAATAACACACATGCACACTTGCACCCCTAGGGTTTCAATCCATTTGTTGCCTTCAAAAATGGGTCATGATATGCATGTAAAGTACTTTGGCAAAACAAAAACAAAACAAAAGATCATAGTCCCTCAATGACGCTATCTGAGTTGCCTAAACAAAATGATCAAGTCCCTCAAGAAAATTGCCAAAAATACTTGACACCATTGCTATCATGGTCTATACGATGACCCGCGCCTGTCCCGTAAAACATCCTAAAACAAGGTTGTTCACCAAATACAATGGTGAAACAACACTGTTAAAAGGGTTAAAAATATAAGAAAGATCTTTGAGTAAAATAGGGTAGATAACTCTTAGTTACTTGATCAAAAACTTTCAAAAACATCCTTGCTATCTTCAAAACACACTTCTCCACACAATTTCAAAACCCTACTTTCAAAAGACAAAAACACCTTTGTATACATTCAAACAAGAATCATTACAAAGGTTGCCACAATGATGGCCTCTTTTCAAAACATCTTTCAAAACCACACACAAAGCACCATTTCAAACAATTGAAAAGCAAAGCAAGTGATCTAAGCAAGTAACTAAGAGCCCATGGATAACCATGGATAGAAAGGGTGCTAATACCTTCCCTTTCTATAATCTACTCCCCGAACCCAAGAAAACATCTCAAAGGTCTTTCCTGTGCTTTTTGACCTTTCCATTGGATAAAATAAAAAGTCGGGGGAGACTCTTGCTAAACTGAAACATTTGCGAACATAAAACGTAAAATCCCAAGTCAGTTCTCCCACCGTATCACAGAACTGGCGACTCTGCTGGGGAAATATTCTAAAAGTGGAGTAACCTTAGGTCTTAGATCACCCTTTTGCATGATTATTGTTTGCCTTGATTGCTTTACATTTTGGTTCTCATGTTTGGGCTTGAAATCCTCCACCCGGATTTGGGAAACATTCATAGATAGCAATACGTTGTGGAAACTGTGCGGGGTATACCGACATGGTTAAAGCAATAGCTATATTAGTGCAACATATTTGTGAGTATCGGTAGCCTTTGAGTCAATCAAAGAGAATACGGGGCCGCTGAGTGATGTCATTAAGCACTAATGAACTAGAACCTTACTTGACCATCTTGGCCTTTCATTAGGGGTAGTGAGATGACCGACTTTGGTGCAGTCCGAAGTTGGTAGATACTCGATACTACACTCATTGAGGGTTGTTTTCTTGGAATATTTTGGTCGCTAGTTAAGTGGCTAAACCAAAACAATGAACATAGAAAACAATCCAATGATATTGAGCTCCTTAGAACCCGGTTACTATTTATAGGACAGGTTTTGAGCCAACTAAACTCAAGAGGGTACTTACCTATGAAACCTCATGCAAGCCTGAAACTAGGGTTTTGTGTAACTTGCTTGTACATGTGTTTGTGCATACATCATAAACATCATAAAGCATCATATGCATCCACTAACCATTTCAAGGGTTTGGATCTTCATCTTTGTTCTTGTAGGTCATGGAATCTCTTCGCAGGAAAACAATTCAAGTCAACCTTGTGAGAATCCCTCCTCAACTCAAGGAGCTTACATCCAGAATTCCAGAGAATTCTCTCTTCAGTGAAAGACATGGTAGACTCCTCAGCTTAGTCAACACCAACATTGAAGAAGACATGGTTAAAGTTCTCTTCCAGTTCTTTGACCCCCTACACCACTGTTTCACATTCCCTGACTACCAATTGGTGCCTACTTTGGAGGAATTTTCTCAACTCCTGAGAATTCCTATTCTTAATCAACTACCCTACAACGGTACGAAAAAAGAGCCAAAGCCTGAAGATGTTGCTCAAGTATTACACTTGCAACCATCTGATATCAAGGGGCAATGGGAAACCAGAAGTGGTGTCAAGGGTTTCTTGGCAAAGTTTCTGTTTGAGAAGGCACAAGACTGCTGGAATTCTCTTGATCTACAAGCCTTTGAAGAAATTGTGGCACTCCTTATTTATGGGTTGGTCTTGTTCCCAAACCCTGACCAACTTATAGATGTGAATGCTGTTAAGATTTTCATGTCCAAGAATCCCATACCTACATTACTTGGGGACAATCTACACTCATTTTACACACGAACAATGAGGAAAAGAGGTGTTCTCATGTGTTGTACTCCTCTCCTGGCAAGGTGGTTTATTTCTCACCTTTCACAATCAGTTTTGAAGAATGAGCAGGGTTTAAGGTGGTCACAACAGTTAATGACCCTCACACATTCTGATGTACATTGGTGTTCTCGGTCCAGAGAAAATGTCATCATCATTGATCGTTGTGGTGAATTCCCTAATGTCCCATTGCTTGGCATTAGGGGAGGCATTACCTACAACCCTTGTCTAGCCTTGAGACAATTTGGATATGCTTGGAGGGATGGCCCTCATGACATGCTGATTCCTGACCTAGTTTTTGACTTTGACAATGATGCGCAAAGACTTCGACAAAGGTTCATCAGAGCTTGGAGGATGCCTAATAAGGTGGATAGTAAGACACTGGGGCACAAGAATTCCATCCCCCTTGAGCCTTACCTCAAATGGGTACGAACCCACTCTCAGAATCTTATGATGCCATATCCTCACATTCTCCCCTTGATTAAAGAGCCCGTTAAGGAAGGAGAGGTTCCATACACCATCCTACATCCTGACATGCCAACATCATGGGAAGAAATGCAAAAGAGTTGGATCCAACTCAAAGAAGAACGAGATACTTTTGAAGCCAGCTTCTATGCCAGTGAGAAGAAGGTTTTAGAACTCACCCGCCAACTTCACGAGGAGGAAACTCTTAACACCTACATCGCACCAAAGAGGATGCGCAACGTCTTTTTACATTAAGAATTTTGTAATATTTCGCCCATGGGGCATTTATGTACTAACAATTTCTTCTTAATATGACGTGCGTTCTTTTTGTTTACAACGAATTTGAATTTTTGAACCCTTGAATGCATTACATGAATAACATATCATTCATCATATACACAAACAGGTCTTCAAGCCAGGTTTCCTTATCTTTCTGCTGTTTATTTCAGCAAGATGGATTTGGAGCAAATAGTGAAGGACCTACAGGCACAAAATTCACAATTTCAACAACTCCTAATGACCTTGGCAAAGGGTCAAGAGGATCTCAAAGTTCTGCTAGAGAAAAGTAAAGAGAAGAAAAAGAAAAAGAGACTAGGGGTAGCTACTTTCGGAAGAAGATTTGAGGGTGATGCTAGAAGGACTCTTGAGTTTCCATCAACGTCTGACGAAGGGATTGGCAAGGGGAAAGGAGTTATTGTACCTTCTGAATCTGAGGTAGAAGAGGAGGAAGAGGAAGCAGAAGAGAACTATTCAGAACAACAGTATCCACCAGCAGATGACAAGTATAAGAACCTTGAAGACAGATTGGCAGCTATGGAATTGTAGAGGGTGCCCGAATTGGATTTTGAGGAGCTGGGATTGTTATCCCTCCTAAGTTCAAGGTGCCAACATTCGCCAAGTACGACGGTCTGTCTTGCCCTAAGATTCACTTGAGGTCGTATGTTAGAAAGATCCAGCCACATTCATCCGACAAAGACCTCTGGGTGCACTTTTTCCAAGACAGCTTGTCTGGCACTCAGTTAGATTGGTTTTATCAGCTCGAGAGATCAGAGGTCCACAATTGGGAAGACTTGGAAGCCGCTTTCTATCGTCAGTATCAGTACAACGTTGATTTGGAGCCTACCCGTACTCAGCTACAAAGTATGGGGATGGCTTTAAATGAAGGGTTTAAGGAGTACGCCCAGAAGTGGTGCGATCTGGCTGGAAGGGTGCAGCCACCGCTATCAGATAGGGAATTAGTTGACATGTTTTTGGAAACCCTGTTTGGCCCCTTCTTCAACCATCTAATCGGAAGCTCTTCTGCGGGATTTACTGAGTTGATTTTGACTGGAGAGAGGGTGGAAGCCGGTATCAAAAGTGGAAAGATTCAAAAGGATGCTTCCGCATTCACAGCTGTTAGAAAACCTTTCCCAGCCAAGAAAGAAGCATCCGCTATATATACACATAAAAATTGGGAAAGAGAGGAGCGTCGGCCAACAGTGGGGGCCGTATTAATACAGAAGTCCGCATCAGACCAGCTTAGAAACAACCAACCGAGGAATGATCAGCCCAGAACTTATCAGCAAAGGCCGCCACGGCAGTTTACCCCAGTAAATATGACACCTGCTTAGATCCTTCCACATCTCCTGAAGTTGAACCTTGCTAATTTAAAAGAGGCGCCAAAGAATGTAAATACCACCTCTCCATCCTACAACTCAAAAGCCAAGTGTGCTTACCATTCCGACAGTGTTGGGCACGATACCAATAATTGCTGGGCACTCAAGAACAAAATTCAGGATTTAATTGACGCCAAAGAGGTCGAATTTGACGCTCCTGAAAAGCCAAATGTTATATCTGCGCCAATGCCCAAGCATGGCCACAATGTGCATGTTGTTTTGGAAAATCTCCATGTTACTGATATTGCCGATCTGTTGACTCCATTGTTTGTGATTAAAGAAAATTTGTTGAAATCCGGGATCTTTCCTGGTTATGATGAAGACTGCTATTTTTGTTTGAACATTCAAGGTGATTGTCCAATGTTGAAGTCGGGTGTCCAACGCCTGATGGATACTCAAGAAATACTTTTCTAGAAAACTCCTATTAACACTTCCAATCTGATTACTCCTTATACTTGGGATACCTCAACCAACGATATTGCCATCATAACCATTTCCGACAATCCTCCCAAGGCTTGCAAAAGGCCTGTCAGGATTACACCCAACTCTGAATGTGTACCTCTAAAGATCACCATGCCGGGACCTGTCCCGTACCAATCAAGAAAAATGATACCGTGGAACTATGGGGGAGAAATCTTCTACCACGGCATCAAACAAATTGAAACAATCCAAGAAATCTCTGAAGAAGACCCTGATATAGGAAACATCGCGGGTACTAGCAAGATCACCCGCAGTGGCCGGATCTTTTCTCCGGAGATTGCTCCTCCCCAAGCAGTCTTCGGACGCTTAAAAGCTTCTGCACCTGTTGGACCCTCTGTGCAAGGCCCAATGATCGAAGATTTAAACACTCCTGAAGAATGGTTCCAAAAGAATGGTTCATGGAGAGGTTGATATTCCCATCAAGGTAGGAACCGAAGTGTTCAACTCCACCTTCTACGTAATGGACATCCGTCCGTCATAGTCTTGTTTGCTGGGAAGACCGTGGATCCATTATGCCGGGGCAGTTACATCCTCTTTGCACCAAATGCTGAAGTATCCTGTTAAGGGTAAAATCATAACTGTGCATGGCGAGGAAGAGTACATGATTAGTCATCTCAATTCCTTTCGATATGTGGAGTTAGACGGAGAGTTCATCGAAACACCTTTTCAACATTTCGAGGAAGTTTCTCCCGAGGTAGCAGTTGCGAAGACAACGGTTGAGGTACCTATCATTCCCAAGCATGTGGCTAAGATGGCATCTCTCAAGGACGCAGAGGTTGTGATTAAGGAGGGGAAGAGCGCAGTATGAAACGAAGCCTCAGGCTTCTTCACTGACTCTAGGCCCAATTGAAGGAGGCAGAAAGGCAGATTACATCTTATACTGGTTCCACTGGTCCCAATCGAAAGGCACAACATGCTGTCCCACTGGTCCCAATCGAAAGGCACAACATGCTGACCGTGAGGCCTCAGTCGAAAGTCATACCTTCACCCTTTTCAGGCCAAATCGAAGAGAGCCAGAAAGTGCAGAATCGAAGGGTTTTTTGCCTCAATCGAAAGACCCTCATTTTTCTTGCTTTTATTTTATTTTTGCCTTTATATTTTCATGCAATTCAATATGGTTGTAATAGTG
Organism: Vicia faba; assembly: GCA_948472305.1. NCBI lineage: Eukaryota > Viridiplantae > Streptophyta > Magnoliopsida > Fabales > Fabaceae > Vicia > Vicia faba. The sequence goes on along the minus strand of OX451736.1, from coordinate 187,468,252 downwards.
TAGGATTTTATCTTTATGCGCTTTATAACTTTTATATGCTTGCTAGTAAATAGGATATGTATGGAAAGATAAAATCAACAAGTAGACAATCACTAATAAAAAAAACAAAGCATGAAAATAACACACATGCACACTTGCACCCCTAGGGTTTCAATCCACTTGTTGCCTTCAAAAATGGGTCATGATATGCATGTCAAGTACTTTGGCAAAACAAAAACAAAACAAAAGATCATAGTCCCTCAATGACGCTATCTGAGTTACCTAAACAAAATGATCAAGTCCCTCAAGAAAATTGCCAAAAATACTTGACACCATTGCTATCATGGTCTATACGATGACTCGCGCCTGTCCCGTAAAACATCCTAACACAAGGTTGTTCACCAAATACAATGGTGAAACAACACTGTTAAAAGGGTTAAAAATATAAGAAAGATCTTTGAGTAAAATAGGGTAGATAACTCTTAGTTACTTAATCAAAAACTTGAAAAAACATCCTTGCTATCTTCAAAACACACTTCTCCACACAATTTCAAAACCCTACTTTCAAAATACAAAAACACCTTTGTATACATTCAAACAAGAATCATTACAAAGGTTGCCACAACGATGGCCTCTTTTCAAAACATCTTTCAAAACCACACACAAAGCACCATTTCAAACAATTGAAAAGCAAAGCAAGTGATCTAAGCAAGTAACTAAGAGCCCATGGATAACCATGGATAGAAAGGGTGCTAATACCTTCCCTTTCTATAATCTACTCCCCGAACCCAAAAAAACATCTCAAAGGTCTTTCCTGTGCTTTTTGACCTTTCCATTGGATAAAATAAAAAGTCGGTGGCGACTCTTGCTAAACTGAAACATTTGCAAACACAAAACGCAAAATCCTAAGTCAGTTCTCCCACCATATCACAGAAAGCAACTTGATAGTCATCATTCCATTTAACCACCTGATCTTTCTTCAACAGCTTGAAGATTGGGTCACAGGTAGATGTTAGGTGAGAAATGAACCTATCAATGTAGTTTAGGCGTCCCAAGAAACCTCTGACCTCCTTCTCAGTGCGAGGGGCATGCATTTCTTGTATAGCCTTGACTTTGGCAGGATCAACCTCGATGCCTTTGTTACTGACAATGAAACCTAGAAGTTTAACGGATCGGACTCTAAAGGTGCACTTGTTAGGGTTCAGTCTGAGCTTGTACTCTTTCAACCTGACCAACAACTTTTGCAGATGGTAGAGGTGTTCTTCTTCAGTTTGTGAACGGGCTATCATGTTATCTACGTAGACCTCTATCTCATGATGTATCATATCATGAAACAAAGCTACCATGGCGCGTTGATAGGTTGCCCCGACATTCTTCAGTCTGAATGGCATCACTTTATAGCAGAACGTACCCCACTGTGTAACAAAAGTAGTTTTCTCCATGTCCTCAGGGGCCATTTTGATCTGGTTATAGCCTGAGAATCCGTCCATGAAAGAAAATACCTTGTGCTTAGCTGTATTGTCAACCAAGAAGTCAATGTGCGGAAGTGGAAAGTCATCTTTAGGGCTGGCCCTGTTTAAGTCTCTGTAATCCATGCACATTCTCACTTTGCCGTCCTTCTTAGGCACGGGCACAATGTTAGCAACCCATTGTGGATAGGAAGTAACAACAAGAAATCCAGCATTGAACTGCTTCATAACTTCTGCTTTGATCTTTTCAGACATGTCGGGCCTCATGCGGCGAACTTTCTGTTTAACTGGTGGACAGTCTTCTCTTATGGGGAGACGGTGTACCACAATGTCTGTATCAAGTCCCGGCATGTCTTCATATGACCAGGAGAAGATCTCAACATACTCATTCAACAGCTGAACTAAGCGTTCTTTGACACTTGGCTCTAGGTTGGCACCCACTCTATCTTCTTTTTTGTCTTCGTCAGTACCCAAGTTAATTGTCTCTAACAGCTCTTCATGAGGTAGAATAGCCCTTTCTTCATGTTGTAGCAGTCTAGCCAATTTTCCCGGCACCTCACAATCTTCCTCACCTTCGTATTCGGCGTGGTAGACCAGATCTTCAGAGTCACTGAAGGCCATAGCAGAATTGTTACCCATGGAATCCAGAATGGAAGGGTACCTGAAATTGAGAGTGTGGGTGTGTGTAAGGGATAGCCACCTTTAAACAAATTAAATGTAAAAAGAAAGACAGTGAACACAAAAGTTTATATATGAAAACGTCCATGATTCATTAAAATGGCATATGAAGATGAAAAAATCAAACCCTTACAAATGGACTTATGTGCCTCAGGTAAGGCACAAGGTTAAAAGTGTACGAATTGTTTAAGAATTATTACAAACCAACAGAAATGTTTGAAAGATAAATTACTGATTTATGAAAGTGTGATACGGTGGGAGAACTGACTTGAGGTTTTGCGTTTGTGTTCCCAAATGTTTCGGTTTAGCAAGAGTCGCCACCGACTTTTTATTTTATCCAAAGGAAAGGTCAAAAAGCACAGGAAAGACCTTTGAGATGTTTTCTTGGGTTCGGGGAGTAGATTATGAAAAGGGAAGGTGCAAGCACCCTTTTCATCCATGATTATCCATGGGCTCTTAGTTACTTGTTTAGATCACTTGCTTTACTTTTCCAATTGTTTGAAATGGTGCTTTGTGTGTGGTTTTTTAAAAATGTTTTGAAAAGAGGCCATCGTTGTGGCAACCTTTGTAATGATTCTTGTTTGAATATATACAAAGGTGTATTGTCTTTTGAAAAGATTTCAATGTTTTGTTTTGGGAAATGTTTTGAAATTGTGTTGTGAAGTGTGTTTGAAAATAGCAAGGATGTTTTGCAAGCTTTGATCAAGTAACTAAGAGTTGTCTACCCTATTTTACTCAAAGGTATTTTCTACACATTTTTAACCCTTTTGACAGTGTTGTTTTACCATTGCATTTGGTAAACAACCTTGTATTAGGATGTTAAACGGGACAGACGCGGGTCATCGTATTGACCATGATAGCAATATTGCCAAGTATCTTTAGCAATTTTGAGGGACTAGATCATTTTGTGTAGGCAACCAAGATAGCGTCATCGAGGGACTATGATATTTTGTTTTGTTTTTGTTTTGCCAAAGATACTCAACATGCATAACATGGCCAATTTTAAGGCAACAAGTGGATGAAACCCTAGGGGTGCATGTGTGCATTGTGTTATCATTTTCATGCATTTTTGTCTTTGTATTAGTCAAGCTATTTGTTTGATTTTGGATTTTTTTCATACAAACCCTAATCTCTAACCATGGCATAATTGGAAGCATAAATGCGTAAAAGTAAATCTACCACAATTACAACATGATTATGGGGAGGGGGATACAATTTTTGAATGGGTATTATTTGGCAAGAAATTAAAACCCTAATTTTACTATTACATCCAAATTGAATCAATGGCATAAATAATAAATGAATAATATTTAAATAAACAAATTAAATAGAATATACAAAATATTATGAATATGAAAAAATGTTTATGTTTATTTTTTTATGTATGTAAAAAATATTTAATGCAAAAAGAAAGAAATAAAAAAAAGATTATTTTTATTTTATTAATTAAAGGTAAAAACCCTAATTTTCTTTAAGGAAGTATATTTATTAATATTACTTATTCATGCAAAATAAAAAAATAAAAAAATATTCAAGTGTAAAAAATATATTATTAAAAAAATATTTTTTTTAATAAGGGTGGAAACCCTAGTTTTTGTTTTAAGATAATATACATTATATTAACTATTTTATGTACAAAAAATAAAATATAAATATACACAAATATTTAGATAAATAATAATATATGAGAAAAAATATTATTTTATAGGTATAAATGATAAAAAATAAAAAATATAATATTTCTATAATGTTTATAAGTTTTTTATTAAATAAAATAAAAGTATATACTACTTAATAATTATTTTCATGTCTAAAAAAAATAATAAAATAATAAAAATAAATGTGAAAATTTATGAAAATATTTTTGGATATTTTTTATGTTTGGAAAATATGAAATAAAATCAGAAATGAGAAATAAATACAAAAATATAAAATGTAAAGAAATTGGGCCAGGGGGTGTATTCAGTAAAAGGGGGGTGTCAAAAACAAAAAGCCAAAGCCCAGCCCAAAGCCAGACTTCATCTTCAACCTTTGTTCACAAACGCGCGCGCCCTGTACACAAATTCCAGATCCTACATACGTGCTCTAATGCAAAAACACATAACATCAAAGTTGTAGCATTTTTCAAGACGAATTCAACCATATAAGAAACTTGTCCTAACTCTCAAAGACCAGAGAGAATTTCTCTGGCCCTAAATCCTAACCTAATTTTTTCAGGAAGTTCATGGACCAAATTCTCTTAGCATGCTTAACTAAAATGAAAAATGAGCATATGTACAACTTCATGGCTATGAATACTACATTTTTTATTCACAAACCTAAGCCTAATTATTCCTAAATAGAGAGATAGGAAGTTGACAAAAACCTGTTTTAGTTGACTTCGTGTATGGCAATGTGGAGCTTTTCAGTGAGGCCTGAGATGTTTGAGAGCTTGCTTGAACTTCCTCTGACCTTCCCCAATTCCTAGCTTGCCTTGAATGTGATTGAACAAGCCTATAGAACTCAACCTGCACAAGCTGAAATCAAAAATGGCAAACCTTGTAAATGGAGTTACAGTCAGTGTTTAAGGGTTGGGATAGCTTGGATGGGTTATGTGAAATGTGTTTGAACCAGTTTGAGGAAAAACGCACGAGGGATTTGTGCTATGGAAATCAAACTGTAGGGAGTGCCCTGTTTTGCCAAATGAAGATGATTTTGTGCTATGGGAGGTTTGATGGCTCAAAGGCTCGTGTTTCTGGCTCAAGGGGATGTGAGAAACTTGTCTCAAAAGCTTGCACAAGTTGGTTCTCTCTGATGTTCCAGTTATGTGAATTTTGACATGTTTCTTGTATATGAAGCAAAAGTGGACAAGTGATGCTAAGCAGGCCTGTATAGGCTATCTATCAGCTTGCACACTATGCTATTGGACCCTCAAGTTTGTAGATTTGATTTGCTGCACAAGATATGGCTCAATGCTCAAGGATGCAGTTTTGACATAAAGCAAGATTTAAGCAAAATGGTAATGTTGCTTTTTCTATTTAAGGATTAATCTTGTGTCCAATCCTATAATGACCAAAACAAAGCCTTAGACTAATGGATTTGCATTTAATTATTGAGTGTGGAATGGTTTTGAGACCTTTAATCAAGTACAAAGCAAGCTGATTAGAGTTTGCAACTTGTATCACTATGAACATGCCATGGATAAAAAGTGAGTTTTTTCCAACTTCAAGCCTTCGATTCTCCCTAACCACAAATGAGTTTGGAGATTTCTTTGACATTTTGGAAAGCATGCAATATGCTGTACATTCCATCTTTGAAATTCAATTTGAGATTCCAAGTGGAACTATGTGAAAAATGGCCATGAAGATAGGTCAAAATCCTGCCTAAACTTAGGGCAAAGTTTCACTAAGTTAAAAGTTTCATGGACCCTTGTTCCAAAAATCATAACTTGAGATCCAAGCTTCTTTTGGGAAAACTTTGTGAATAAAAGTTGTATACTTTGTGGAGGAATACAACTTTCATGTTGGAAGTTTTGTTTGAATCCAATTGTATCATGGTGAAATTGTTGGGCAAAGTTGGGGAAAATTAAGAAAATTTCATAACTTAGAAAAATTCTAAGTTATGAAATTTTTCAATCTTAAACCCTAATTTGCAAAATTGGGTTTCTTGATGAACAAGTTTCATTTTTTGACACATCTTGATGAAAAATGACCCTTGGCACTTGATTTTGACCAAAAAGTCAAAGTTTGACTTTTCAGTGTACAGTCAAATTTTGATTAGTTGACTGAAAAATTCATCTGTCAATCCAATGCAATTGAGATCTTTTGAACCTTGTGAATAGGTTAAGATGATGCCATTGAGTCCTTGAATCCATTATTGAACTCAATTGGCCATTGGCTAGGTCAAAAATCAGAAATTGCACTTGTGCAGTCAAAACCCTAAAAGTGACCATTTTGCCCTTTTGATGATCTGATCAAATTTCTTGAGGAGTTATGGTCCAAACTTGATCAAATGGTTCATATGAGTCTATAATGTTGATGTGGATCAAAATTTATAAGGTTTGACAGTAAATTGTCCATGGTTGACTTTTCCCCCAATACAGTTGATTTTTAGGTCAACTGTCCAATTGACTGGGCAAAAATTTGATTCAAAGCTTGAAACTTGGTATGGACAATATTATAAGTCCAACATGAAGTATGAAAGTAATTTTGAGCATTGAAATTCCAAAAATCCCTGTGCAAACTCAAACCCTAATTCAGGTCAACAGTGCAAGGAGATGTCTTGAGCAGTGCAAATCCCTAATCTGGTCTTGAGTTCAAAGAGCCTTGTGATGAGAAATTTTGATAAAATGAGAGGGAAAATTTTGGGGTACAATAGAAAGTAATGGGAACAAAGTCTTTTGCCTCCCAATTGCACAGTCCTCCGTCAACAGTAGGGAAAATCCAGTCTTCCAAGTTGCTCTCCTCTTCACCATCCTCCAAAGCATTGACTCCATGATGAGTGATCTTCACTGGTGGCCCTCCAGCACGGGAGCGACGCACAGCCTTTTGACTAGCCGAAGTGAAACTTAAGCCAAATTTATCAGATTTAAAGGGAAAGTCGGGAAGCTGCCCCCAGATTGTGCTTCCTCCTTCTTCAATCACAGCCCTTGCATCTTTGAGAGACGGCATCCGAGGCGGAGGTCTGGTAATCATGGGTACAGAAGATACTGTCTTGGTTTCCTCAATCTCCTGAGCTACCTCTTCAAAATGCTGAAAAGAGGTTTCGATGAATTCTCCATCCAATTCTACATAGCGGAAAGAATTTAGATGGCTTATCATGTATTCCTCTTCGCCGTGAACAGTTACAATTTTCCCCTGGACAGGGTACTTGAGCTTCTAATGCAAAGTAGATGTGACGGCTCCAGGATGATGAATACAGGGTCTTCCCAACAAGCAATAATAGGAAGGACGGATGTCCATCACATAGAATGTGGAGTTGAAGGTTTCAGTTCCTACTTTGATCGGGATGTCCACCTCCCCGTGGACCATCCTTTTAGAACCATCAAAGGCTCTGATAATGATGTTGCTGGGCTTCAAGGTTAAACCTTCACAATCTATCCTGTCCAAGGCTTTCTTTGGAAAGACGTTCAGCGATGAACCAGTGTTTACCAGAACGTGTGCTAGAGTAGTCCCTCTACATTCCACCGAGACATGCAAAGCGTCATTATGTTTTCTCCATTTGATTGTTAGATTAACATCGGAGAAACCTAGACCATTTTCAGCTGTTAGGCTAGCTACACATTCCTGGAACTGATCCGCGGAGGTTTCCTGTGGCACATGGGCCGTCTTCAAAAATCTAATCAAAGCTTTAGCATGAGCTTCCGAACAAAGCAGTAAAGCCAACATAGAGATTTTTGAGGGGGTTTGCCCCAGTTGCTCCACAACATTATAATCGCTCTTCTTGATTATTTTCAAAATTTCTTCCATTTCTTTTTGAGAGGTCTCAGGGATGACCAATGGCTGAGCCCTCGTCCTGACAGGCTCTTCTTGGATCCTCTTCCCTCTATCATCAGCAGCAGCAGAGGGGACAACCATAGGAGTTACAACTTCTTCAATAATTGGGGTTCTTGCAGATATGTTAACCGGCACAGGGGTAACCTTAGGAGCAGCTGAGGGTCCGAAGATTGCCTTTGGAGGGGCAATCTCCGAAGAGAAAATTCTTCCACTACGGGTGATTTTGCTTGTTCCAACAATGTTTCCAATGTTGGAAGTCTCTTCATCAGAACTCTCTTCAGTTGATTCAATTTGTTTAATAATGTGGTTAAAGATCTCTCCCCCATAGTTACACGGTATTGATTTGTTGGACTTGTACGGGACGGGCCCCGGTATGGTTATCTTCAAAGGTGCAATCTTTGGATCGGATGTAATCTTAACAGGTCTTTTTGAGACCTTGAAACAAAAAAGGAACATGCGTCATATTAATAAGATAGAATTTGTTAGTACACCAATGCCCCATGGGCAAAATAATACAAAATTCTAAGGTAAAAAGACGTTGCGCATCCTCTTTGGTGCAATATAGGTGTTGAGAGTCTGCTCTTCGTGATGTTGACGAGTAAGTTCCAAAACATTCTTCTTACTTGCGTAGAATTGGGATTCAAAAGTATCGCATTCTCCTTTGAGTTGTATCCAACTCCTTTGTAAATCTTCGAGTGATGTTGGCATGTCAGTATGTAGGAGGGTGTATGGAACCTCTTCTTCCATAACAGGCTCTTTGATCACATGGAGAATGTAGGGGTAAGGCATCATAAGACTTTGGGCGCGGGTTCATACCCACTTGAGGTAAGTCTCAAGAGGGATGGAATTCTTGTCTCCCAAGGTCTTACTGTCCACCTTGTTGGGCATTCTCCAAGCTCGGATGAACCTTTGTCGAAGTCCTTGATCGTCGTTGTCAAAGTCAAAAACCAAGTCTGGAATCAGCATGTCATGTGGGCCATCCCTTCAGGCATACCCAAACTGTCTCAGAACCAAGCATGGGTTGTAGGTGATACCTCCCCTAATGCCAAGTAGAGGTACATTAGGGAATTCCCCACAACGATCAATGATGATAACATTTTCTCGGGATCGAGAACACCAATGAACATCTGAATGTGTAAGAGTCATCAATCATTGTGACCACCTTAAACCTTGCTCATTCTTCAAAACTGATTGGGGAAGATGAGAAATAAACCATCTTGCCAGTAGAGGAGTGCAACACATGAGAACACCTCTTTTCCTCATTGTTCGAGTGTGAAAAGAGTGGAGGATATCCCCAAGCAATGTAGGCACCGGGTTGCGAGCCATGAAGATTTTGACAGCACTTACATCTATAAGCTGGTCAGGGTTTGGGAACAAGATCATCCCATATATGAGAAGAGCTACAATCTCCTCAAAAGCTTGTAAATCCAATGAATTCCAGCAGCTTTGGGCCTTCTCAAACAGAAACTTTGACAAGAAGCCTTTGACACCACTTCTAGTTTCCCAATGGCCTATGATATCAGATGGTTGCAAGTGTAGGGCTTAAGCAACATCTTTAGGCTTTGGATCTCTTTCTGTACCGTTGTAGGTTAGTTGATGGAGAATAGGAATCCTCAAGAGTTGAGAAAATTCCTCCAAAGTAGGCACTAACTGGTAATCAGGAAATGTGAAGCAGTGGTGTAGGGGGTCAAAGAACTGGAAGAGAACTTTCACCATGTCTTCCTCAGTGTTGGTGTTGACTAAGTTGAGAAGACGACCATGCCTCTCGGTGAATGGAGAATTCTCAGGAATCCTTGAAGCTAGCTCCTTGAGTTGAGGAGGAATTCTTACAAGGTTGACTTGGATAGTTTTCCTGCGAAGTGATTCCATTACCTACAAAACAGGAACAAATATGAAGATCCAAATCCTTGAAATGGTTAGTGGATGCATATGATGCTTCATGATGTTCATGATGTTATGCACAAGTATATATGTACAAACAAATCACACAAGTTCCTAGTTTCAGGCTTGCATGGGGTTTCATAGGTAAGTACCCTCTTGAAGTTTAGTTGGCTCAACCTGTCCTAGAAATAGTAACCGGGTTCTAAGGAGCTCAATATCATTGAATTATTTTCTGTGTTCATTGTTTCAATTTAGCCACTTTACTGGCGACCGAAATATTCCAAGAAAACAACCCTTAATGAGTGTAGTATCGAGTATCTACCAACTTCGGACTGCACCAAAGCTGGTCATCTCATTACTCCTAAAAAGGCAAAGTTGGTGAAGTAAAGGTTCTAAAAGTCCATTAGTGCTTCATGACATCACTCAGCGGCCCCATATTCTCATTGATTAACTCAAAGGCTACCGGTACCCACAAATATGTCGCACTAATATAGCTATTGCTTCAACCATGTCGGTATACCCCACACAGTTTCCACAACGTATTGCTATTTACCTATGAATGTTTCCCAAATCCGGGTAGAGGATTCAAACCCAAACAATAGAACCAAAGTGTAAAGAATACAAGTCAAGCAAGATAAGCATGTAAAGGTGATCTAAAACCCTAAGGTAACCTCACTTTTAATTAATCCTCAGCAGAGTCGCCAGTTCTGTGATACGGTGGGAGAACTGACTTGAGGTTTTGCGTTTGTGTTCGCAAATGTTTTGGTTTAGCAAGAGTCGCCACCGACTTTTATTTTATCCAAAAGGAAAGGTAAAAAGCACAGGAAAGACCTTTGAGATTGTTTTTGGGTTCGGGGGGTAGATTATGAAAAGGGAAGGTGCTAGCACCCTTTTCATCCATGGTTTTCCATGGGCTCTTAGTTACTTGTTTTAGATCACTTGCTTTTGCTTTTAAATTGTTTGAAATGGTGCTTTTGTGTGTGGTTTTGAAAGTATTTTGAAAAGAGGCCTTTGTTTAGGCAACCTTTGTAATGATTCTTGTTTGAATGTATACAAAGGTGTTTGTCTTTTGAAAAATGTTTCAATGTTTGAAAGATTGTTAGGAAATGTTTTGAAATTGTATATGTGTTTTTGAAAATAGCAAGGATGGTGTTGTACCCCAAAATTTGCCCTCCCATATTCTTCAAGATTTATCAAGAATCATCCTCAGATGGTTCAAGACTTCTCAAGGATTGCACAGCCCAACTGCCTCATAAGCCAGTCAAAATTAGGGTTTTGGTTCTCTCAGTGAATTTGAGGTTTTCAGTGGTCCAATCAAGTCCCATAGACCTATATACATTGCCAAGCATCCACATGTCAAGTCTCAAGACTCACAGGGTCCAATTGCACAGTCAAAAGCCCTATTTGGTTCACAATCAACTGCAGGGGTAAAATGGTCATTTTGCAGTCAAAAATCAGAATTTTTGGTCAACATCTTATTTTGAGTCCACAATCATCATTTTATCAAGTCTTGATCATGATTCCACAAGAATGGCTCAAAAATCATCAAGGATGCAAAAGTTGCTATTTCTAGACAGTTGAAAAGTCAACTGTAACTTGACCAGGGCATAACTTTTTCATGGTTCATCAGAAAAATCCCATCCAATGCTCATTTTGAAGGGGATAACATTTCCTACAACTCATCTTCACATTCCAAGTCCAAGAAATGCTCTCACAAAAAGTTATCAATTTCTACGTTATAGGTCAATTTCAAAAGTCAACAAAAATGCACTTTACGTCAAAGACCATAACTTGAGATTGGTAAATCCAAATGACATGGGACCAAAGGCATTGGTTAGAGGACTTCAAGACCTTTCCAAAATGTCCAAGAACATGTTCATATGATCAAAATTGAGCAAGATATGCATTGGAGAAGTTGGGAAATTTTCATGAATTTGCAAAAGTCAACTTTGCTCAAAACACATCATTTTTGCTAATGGGCCTCAAATTCTTTATTGAAACTTTGTCCAGGGCATATGCACGACCCATTGAGATTAAATTGATTTATTTTCTTATTTTTTATTAATTAATTGAATTTTTAATCAATATTAATTCATTTAATTCATTTAATTGTAGGAAAATTCAAAGATATGATTTCTTAATCTTTTTGTGAAGCAAAAGAGGTCAACATATGCTGAAGAATTCGTGTGCACATCAAGGGGACCAAAATATCCCAATTTGGCAAGGTTTCTCAATCAAAAAGATGCTAAAAGATTTGATTGAAAATCAAATATTGAAACCATAATGCAAAGGATTTCTTGTGCAAGATTTACCCTAGTTTCATTCCATTACATATACTGAAGCCAAACCTAATTCCATACACGTGAAAGCTGCTGCAGAAAACCATATGCAATATTGAAAAAAAGCCAAGAAAACTCAAAACTGAATTCCACCTTCCAGGCCCTTTCAAAGCAATTTAAGGATTCTAATACATTGCTAGCATTCCCAGAAGCGTGTAGCAATCAAAAACAAGCCTTAACACTCAAAGAACACGCAAGAACAGTCACACGATTTAGCTTTCTTTCTCATAATCGAAACTCATAATTCACGCATCTTTAATGTGATTTTTGTGTGTTTTGTGTTGCTTGAATCCACAGGAATCTTTTGGCATAGGTTAATTGCATTAAAACGCATAGAATCAGAATCTGCCATTGATGAAATTTAGGGTTTCAAAGCTTTCAAATTAGGGCTTTACAGCCCAGGAAAAATTAGGTTTCATGAGACCTATGGTTGAGATCGTGGCGTCCAGACGAACTTAAACCTACCATCGCGAACAATTTATATTGCACACAGAGCTAATCGTTATTTTTCCTCGTGCTATTTTGTGAGGGTTAAAAACCCCCGCTATCTTGTTTTTGTTTTACAGGGAAACGAGGAAGAAGAAAATACGTGGAAGAGCGTGGTTGGCTCATTCAAAAAACGCGCGCGTGTATAGCATATGTGTTTGTTTTTTATATTATTTTCATTATCCATTATATTAACAAAGACAGGCGCTTGGCTTAGTGGAGAATGATGTGGCTGGTCATTATTGGGACCTGGGTTCGATTCCCAGGTCCCCCAAATTCCTTGTTTCTATTTTTTTCAATGAGTTCACATGCAGCTTCCTAAACGTGTTCCACCATGCGCTCCAGGCATCATCATGCCATGTGTCTCATAATACCAATCCAAAGGCCAGAGATGGAGGATCATGGTGTTCCTCAGTCAAAGCCAGCGCAGCCAATTACAAAAGTCAACCAGGCTTGAGTGTTATGGGCCTAAAATTTCCAGCAAAACCTCCTAATTGGGTCCATCAACCCCCCTGGTTCTTTCACAATTTTCCTTTTATTTTCTTTTTACTAATTTTTATTAACTCTTATTAATTATTATTATTAATTCATAAATTAATTATTTTTCATATTAAATTCAGAAACTTAAAATATTAAATATTTTTATTATTTACTATTTTCACTATTAATTATTTTGTAAATAAACACTAACATTAATTAATTTAGTCTTTTTGTTAATTAGGTTTAATTTTAATCTTTTTCATAATAAATAAAATCAATCTAGAATTAGGGTTTTCTTTTGACTTTTAATTTCTTATTTTTATTTTCATTAAGACTTAAAAAACACAAAAACATTTTTGTCTTTTAATTATTTAATTAATTAGGTTTAGGATTAATATTTAATTAATTGCAAAAAAGGAAAAATTTCAATTCTTTTCTCAAAAAGGGTCAAAACCCTAAGGACATCCCGGTTTAATTTCTTTCGCGCTTTAATTCCTTTTGATTATATTGATGTAACTATTTCCGAGGATGTAATAGTTAATTAGGATTTTACCGCTTTCTTTTACTTTTCTCGCATTTATTTTCCAAACGGGTTTTGTTTTTGGCGATGTATAGACCCGCGCCTTGTAATAGCGTAGATTTACCTTTCCGCAATTTATTTTCCGCACTCTTAACTGTTAATATGCATGAAAGACTTGTATGAAAAATAAAATCAATCCGTAGATCACAATGATGCATGTTCAAAGATAAACATAAATTGAAACAACACACATGCACATGCCACTCCTAGGGTACGCCTCACTGGTTGCCTCGACGTGGTCATCAAGTATAGGGTGTTTTAGAGGTCGCCCTCCTGTCTAAAGATCCAGTCGCCTCGAAACGGTTGCCTCGGATAAAAAGGATCTAGGACATTAGGGTTACCGCTAAGGCGTCCTACTATTGCTTTGGTGACCACATTGCCCCTATAATCGAATTGACCCGAATAACTCCAACGACGGTGCTACCTACTTCTCAATAGTGGGATAGTACTGTCTAAAGGACATTTACACAGCCTAATTCCTTAGAGTAGGTAGATTTCTCCTGGGTACTTGCTCTTTCAAAAAACAAACAAAAACAACTTTTCGCACTTACACTTTCAAAAAGTTTTCAAACAAATATTTCATACACTCTTGAGGACAGATACAAGAGTTACCTAGAAATTTTTCAAACGAAACTTTTTCAAAACCCACATACACTTGAAAAGCAAACAATTTTTGAAAACATAAGAGCAAGTACCTAAGAGCCCGTGGATAACCACGGATAGAAAGGGTGCTAACACCTTCCCTTTCTATAAATCTACCTCCCGAACCGAGAAACATCTCAAAAAAGGAATTTTGCTGTGCTTTTGTCCTTTCCATGTTGGAGAACATAAAAGACGGTGGCGACTCTTGCTTACCGCGACATTTCACGAACCAGCTTAAAAAACAGTCATTTCTATTTCCACCGATCACAGAACTGGCGACTCTGCTGGGGATTTATAAGTGAGGTGTACCTTAGGATTAGACCACTCTTATGTTTTCAATTGTATGTCTTGATTGCTTTAATTTTGTGGGCTTGCATCGGAGCTTCATAGATCCTAACATGGATCTGGGGAATACCCTTTAGGTAGCATAAGCTGTGAGGGACCTGTCTGGCGTAGACCGACACGGGTGAAGCAGTGGCTACGTTGGTGTGACACCTTGGTCTGTAACGATATCCCTTGTGTTGCAACGAGGAGAATATGGGTCTTCTGAGGAGTCATTAAGCACCAACCGACCTTAGAACCCTAAATTGACCCAACTTGGCCATAGAACAGTAGCAGTATGCTACACTCATTGAGGCTAAACTCTCGCGATGGTTCTGGCCGCAAGAAAAGATTGCGACGCTGGAGTTATGATCGATTGAGGGTAGTCGATGATATTGAGATCCTCTAGAACCCGGTTACTTTTGATAGGACAAGTCTTAACCAACGAAACTGAAAGAGGGTAGTACCTAAACTTCATGCTGGCCTAAACTCTAAGGGCTGTCTTGTGTGACTTGTGTGCCTTCAAACCTGACTATTTGCATGTTCTTGTTATCTGACACATGAGTTCCTTGCAGGTGTTGTTTACAGTCCTTAATCTGGGCTTATAACAGGGTTCACTTACATCACTCCACGCATAGCATAACATCATACCATCATACCATTGCATACATCCTGCGTAAGGACTAATCCATTTCAAGGATCTCAAGGGTCTGTGATGCAGGTCATGATGAACCAAATGTCTAGCAAGGGGCAAAGGGGATTTATTTTCCTCTAGCCAAGGTTGTTCGGAGATCAAAACATGATGACTTGAGTCAGGGGCTATGACCCACTCGATATGGTGAGCTTTGACTCTTGAAGAAGGACTCTCAACAACATGAAGTTCCTTCAACCAAGCTACAAATTCAAATTCTAACAATTTTCTTGTCTACCCCGCGAGATCCTTGAAAACATTGCATACATATACCATACATATCATTGCATTACAGGTAACCCTTTGTACAGGTCACTTATCTTCGTCGTTGTTTATTTCAGCAATCATCATGAATCCTGAACCATCCACTGAACAAGCTATCAAGGCCCTCCAGGCCCAGAATGCCCAGTTCCAGGAGTTGGTTATGAGCCTAGCCTAGGGTTAACAGGATTTGAAGACTCTGCTTCTGAAAGAGAGGAAGAAGAAGAAGAAGAGGACTGTTCTGTTCAACGCTAGACGCAGATCTGGGAATGGATCACAAAACGAGGTTGATCTGACTACTTCTTCTGCAGGCAAAGACAGTCCAC
Source organism: Vicia faba (assembly GCA_948472305.1). NCBI lineage: Eukaryota > Viridiplantae > Streptophyta > Magnoliopsida > Fabales > Fabaceae > Vicia > Vicia faba. The sequence continues at coordinate 187,452,645 of OX451736.1, read as the reverse complement.
AAGAGGAAAGGGTTCCTAGTCCCGTGGTCTCCGACAACGAGACAGATTATAATGATGAACAGTACCCTCCTGCCGAGGATAGGTACAAACAGCTGGAAGACCGGTTAAGCGCTATGGAGATACAGAAGGTGCCCGGTCTGGACTTCGAAGATCTAGGTCTGTCCTCTGGGGTGGTGATCCCACATAAGTTCAAGGCACCTACTTTTGCAAGGTACGACGGGGCTTCCTGTCCTAAGCTGCATCTCAGATCATATGTAAGGAAGATCCAACCTTACACTACAGACAAGAATTTATGGATCCATTTCTTCCAGGATAGTCTTTCAGGGACTCAACTCGAATGGTTCTATCAGCTAGATGGAGCCAGCATTCATAACTGGGAGGACTTGGCTACTGCGTTTTATAAGCAGTATCAGTATAATTCCGACCTCGCTCCTACGCGTACCCAACTCCAGGGTATGTCACTAGGGACGGGTGAAGGATTCAAGGAGTATGCTCAAAAGTGGAGAGACCTTGCTGGAAGGGTGCAACCACCTTTGACTGACCGTGAGCTCGTGGACACGTTCTTGGGGACCCTGTCTGGTCCTTTCTTCAACCATCTGATTGGGAATTCTTCTGCTGGGTTTACAGACCTTATCTTGACTGGTGAGAGGATTGAAGATGGCATCAAAAGTGGGAAGATTCAGGAAGCTACACATGTCGATGCTCAGAAAAAGCCTTACCATGGAAAAAAAGAGTCCAATGTTGTGCATGGTAAAAAGAGCTGTCATGATCCACATGTAGGGGCAACCCAGATCTCCAATCCTATGCCTGCTCAGCAAAGACAGGGGCAGCAACGTAAGGAGGTCGCACCTAAAAGACAGTTCACTAAGATCAACATGACGCTGGCTCAAGCGCTACAGCAAATGTTGAAGGCAGGGCTGATTACCTTAAGGGCTCCTCTCCGGAATCCAAACACTTCTGCTCCCAACTATCATCCCAATGAAAGGTGCGCATACCACTCTGATAGCCCGGGGCATACTAGGACAACTGTTGGGCCCTGAAAAACAAGGTTCAAGACATGATTGATGCCAAGGAAATCCAGTTTGAAGCACCCGAGACTCCAAACATAATCACTGCTCCTTTGCCAAATCATTGAAGGCTTTTGTTTTATTTGAATTTTCAAGTGTACTTTTCTTTGCTTATTCAAACAATTATTGTCATAGCAAACTCTATTATTTCATTAATGCATCGCATATGTCTGTTTTGAATTAATATATTCGTATTCACTATGCTTAAAACTGCTTTCATTTTTTGATGTTCAACTCTCAATTAATAATTCTACGCCTCTTGAGGGAGGATGACGAAAACGATACCATGATCTTTACAATATGCTTTTGAACAGACCCCGCTGATGAGGTACATGCATTGTTTCAATTCCTAAACACTGGAGTTATAAGGAAGATAATCCCTCGTCAACCCCCTTCGAGCCAAAGAAGTAGGAGTTTTTTTTCTTTTCACAAAAAAATTAAAAACCCTTAATCATAACCTGGGGCAGGGTAGTCTTCTCAGTTGATCCAGGTGCACAATGAATGGCATCAAAGAAGTCCTTACAAAACAAAAGACAGTGATGATTCCCTATAATCATAAAGACAGGCAGTCATTATCTCTCAAAATAAAAGCCCAATAAGTCAAAACCTATGAAAGAGACTTACAAAACTGGGGCATCTCGCTGACTGTAATCACAAAAGAAACAGTTCAGGCAAAAAACAGGGATAACAAAATCAAAAGAAAGAGGTCCTACAAATCCTCGACCAAAAATGACTGCCTATTCAAAATAAATTGTCAACATCCGAACCATCACTAGAATATCAAAGCAAAGACTCAAACAAGGTCTAATGCACGATTAACTGAGTTTAGGATCGAAGAACATCACGAAGAGCAGGTGGGTACAAATAACTTTGAGCCTTATCCTTTGTTTTTTAAACTGTGAACCAGGCCACGTTATAACCCTTAAAAAGTCCTAGCTGAAGCATGGGTTAGTTCGAAAGCATACTGTTACCAAAGGTATCCTGACTCCTTAAGGCTCGCTGTAAAATCTTGAGTTGACATCATATTTTACAAAATTTGCTCGTTTTACTGAAAAAATGCATTTTCAAAAAAACTTCAAGACAAACATAAGCTTTGCATTTTTAATATAACATTGTTTGCATATGACTTTTTGTTCGAACAGCATAGAAATTCGCACGAAGAATATCTAATAGACAAAAGCACTTCCAACCAAGGGGAAGACGTGATCATTGTCCGTCATCTGGGGCAGTTAAGTCAAGATTCGGGGAATCTCTCAAATGCCAAATAGCCAGGGGCAGATCTCCGCCTGAGTCACTTGGGGCACTGGACATGAATTCCGGCAACGAATCTGGCCTAATCAGACATCTTCTGGTGGTATGGCAACACAACACTACTGACAGGGACAACTCCCTACATTCTGAGAGCGTGGACATAGTCGGAAAAAATACTACGCATAATCAAAGACCCGCTAGGTCGACTGGCCTAGGCAAAAATAAGGGCTTCCCGGCGAACCAAAAGGGTTCGGGCAAAAATAAGGGATAAAAATGAAAAAATCTGTACACCCGGCAAGTCGAAAACCTGAAAAGGCGGCTTGGGCAAAAATGGGTATCCCGGTGAACTGAAAACCCGAAAGGACGGTCCAGGCAAAATTTAGGGATCAAAGCGTACGACTATGTCCTGTCACCTTGTCACTTACCGACTAGAAGAGGATTGGTCAATCGGCAGTTGTCAAACACCTCCACAGGCCTTCTTCTCCCACAGAAACTGGGGCAATAAGAATTGTCCGAACTGTACAAGTTGCTCCGTCCTCCAGGTACAAGGTAGATTCAGCTGAAGAATTTAACCAAGATACCTTCACTCCCCGCAGAGTAAGACAAGACCCAGCAATACTCGCCCCAAGCAGAGTTGGTCTCCCATCAGCCCTAAAAAGGCACAGTATCTCCAGCAAGTCAGCGATACTCTCCCCAAGCAGGGTTAATCTACTGTCAGCCTCAAGGAAATTGGATATCCCCAGAAAATCTCAATATTCCCCAACGGAGTATACAGATGTTCCTAAGCAAGCATCCCCGACAGTCTTAATATAAGATTGTTCCCCGGCGGAATACAGACACCCCAGTGGAATCAATATCCCCAGTACAGTCCAAAAGCTTCCCCAAGAGAGTTGAATCATCCTCCCCAGTAGATTCTGGAAGCTTATCCCCTGCAGAGTACACACGTCTCTCCCCGACCATATTCAAAGGTTATTCCCCACCAGGGTCTAACTGGGTTATCCTCAGCTAATTACCACGGAAAGATCGTCCTCGGCGAAGTTCTTCTTATCCCCCAGCGGAGTTCATCAATTCCCCAACATAACTTATCAATGGAATCCCCAGCGGAGTTCTCATCAAAATCTCAGCGAAGTATCTCTCCCCACAGAGTAATTCCCTGCAGAGTAATCGTTTCATCAAGTTTATTCCCCGACGGAGTCATCTTCTCCTACCGGTTTATTCTTGCAATCATCATCCCCAGCAGAAACGAAGAACTCCACTCTTCAACCTCAGCCCAGGATTCAACAATTTCCCGGCATTCGTCAAGGATTTATTTTCCCAGACGAAAATACATTCATAAACATTTCACATTTTATACATGATAAAGTGCATACTACACTATCTCATTTATTTTTGAACATCATGACATCATGCATTTCATACATCATGACATTGCACGCAACTGATGTTTTGCCTTTTCAGGAAAAAGGTCAATCCAAAGAGGATTACTATCAACTGTCGCAGTTCCAGATTCGATACCTGTATCTAGCCAGGGCATATCTGTGAGCGATTGATTGTGGATTCGATACCTGTATCTAGCCAGGGCATATCTACATTAGAGAGATTAAAGAGATAGCTGGGAAATGCTCCAGATATGGATGCTATTCTTTTGCTTATTCAAGAGTCTCCTTTCAGATATAGCTTGGAAATGCTCCAGATATGGATGTTGTTCTTTTGCTTATTCAGATGTTCTCTTCAGAGATGGCTTGGAAATGCTCCAGATATGGATGTTATTCTATTGCTTATTCAAGAGTCTCCTTTCAGATATAGCTTGGAAATGCTCCAGATATGGATGTTGTTTTTTTGCTTATTCAGATGTTCTCTTCAGAGATGGCTTGGAAATGCTCCAGATATGGATGCTATTCTTTTGCTTATTCAAGAGTTTCCTTTCAGATATAACTTAGAGATGCTCCAGATATGGATACTGTTCTTTTGCTTATTCAGAGTTTCTCTTCAGAGATAGCTTAGAGATGCTCCAGATATGGATGCTGTTCTTTTGCTTATTCAGAGATAGCTTGGAAATGCTCCAGATATGGATGCTGTTCTTTTGCTTATTCAGATTTTCTCTTCAGAGATAGCTTGGAAATGCTCCTGATATGGATGCTATTCTTTTGCTTATTCAAGAGTTTCCTTTCAGATATAGCTGGGAAATGCTCCAGAGATGGATGTTGTTCTTTTGCTTATTCAGACTTTCTCTCCAGTAATAGCTTAGAGATGCTCCAGACCCGGATGTTATTCTATTGCTTATTCAGAGATTCCTTTCAGAGATGGCCTAGAGATGCTCCAGATCTGGATGTTATTCTATCGCTTATTCAGAATTTCTTTTCAGAGATAGTTTGGAAATGCTCCAGATATGGATGCTATTCTTTTGCTTATTCAGAGTTTCCTTTTGGAGATAGCTTAGAAATGCTCCAGATATGGATGTTATTCTTTTGCTTATTCAGAGATAGCTTAGAGATGCTCCAGATCCGTATGCTATTATTTTGCTTATTCACAGTTTCTTCTCAGAGATGGCCTAGAGATGCTCCAGATCCGGATGCTATTCTATTGCTTATTCAGATTTCCTTCTAGAGATAGTTCAGATGCAATCCAGGCATGGTGACATTCTGATACTTATTCCAGATACCGTCTAGAGATAGTTCAGTTGTAACCCAGACATGGCGACATTCTGATACTTATTCAAATTTCCCTTGAAATATAGCTTAGAGATGCTCCAGAGCCGGATGCTATTCTATTGCTTATTCAGATTCCAACTTCTAAAGACAACTTAGAGATGCTCCAGACACGGATGTTGTTCTATTGTTTAGTCCCGATTCATTCAAAAGACAGTCCATATACGATCCAGGTTCGGATGACATTTTGTCACTCATTCAGATGCAGTATGGATATACCCCAGACGCGGCGGTCATTCTACTACTCGTTCAGACGTCAGCAATTAGATATAGACTAGATATGCTCCAGACACGGAAGCCCTTCTATTTCTTATTCAGATTCAACTATCCATGACACTTCCAAATGGCATCTATAAGCCCATCCTCCTATCCATCATCTCTCCAAATGACATCTATAAGCCTATTTCCGACGTCACATTGCTGATACTCCACTATGTGAGTGCAAATTTCTGGGCACTCTAGTGTTCAATCATCTTCCACCTTTGGATCACGAAAGGCACGCAAGCCAATGTACATCCTCAGGTCTAAGAAGATTGAACAGGGGCAACTGTTGTACCCCAAAATTTGCCCTCCCATATTCTTCAAGATTTATCAAGAATCATCCTCAGATGGTTCAAGACTTCTCAAGGATTGCACAGCCCAACTGCCTCCTAAGCCAGTCAAAATTAGGGTTTTGGTTCTCTTAGTGAATTTGAGGTTTTCAGTGGTCCAATCAAGTCCCATAGACCTATATACATTGCCAAGCATCCACATGTCAAGTCTCAAGACTCACAGGGTCCAATTGCATAGTCAAAAGCCCTATTTGGTTCACAATCAACTGTAGGGGTAAAATGGTCATTTTGCAGTCAAAAATCATAATTTTTGGTCAACATCTTATTTTGAGTCCACAATCATCATTTTATCAAGTCTTGATCATGATTCCACAAGATTGGCTCAAAAATCATCAAGGATGCAAAAGTTGTTATTTCTGGACAGTTGAAAAGTCAACTGTAACTTGACCATGGCATAACTTTTTCATGGTTCATCAGAAAAATCCCATCCAATGCTCATTTTGAAGGGTATGACATTTCCTACAACTCATCTTCACATTCCAAGTCCAAGAAATGCTCTCACAAAAAGTTATCAATTTCTACATTATAGGTCAATTTCAAAAGTCAACAAAAATGCACTTTAAGTCAAAGACCATAACTTGAGATTGGTAAATCCAAATGACATGGGACCAAAGGCATTGGTTAGAGGACTTCAATACCTTTCCAAAATGTCCAAGAACATGTTCATATGATCAAAATTGAGCAAGATATGCATTGGAGAAGTTGGGAAATTTTCATGAATTTGCAAAAGTTAACTTTGCTCAAAACACATCATTTTTGCTAATGGGCCTCAAATTATTTCTTGAAACTTTGTCCAAGGCCTATGAACGACCAATTGAGATTAAATTGATTTACTTTCTTATTTTTTATTAATTAATTGAATTTTTATTCAATATTAATTCATTTAATTGTAGGAAAATTCAAAGATATGATTTCTCAATCTTTTTGTGAAGCAAAAGAGGTCAACATATGCTAAAGAATTCGTGTGCACATCAAGGGGACCAAAATCTCCCAATTTGGCAAGGTTTCTCAATCAAAAAGATGCTAAAATATTTGATTGAAAATCAAATATTGAAACCATAATGCAAAGGATTTCTTGTGCAAGATTTACCCTAGTTTCATTCCATTACATATACTGAAGCCAAACCTAATTCCATACACGTGAAAGCTGCTGCAGAAAACCATATGCAATATTGAAAAAAAGCCAAGAAAACTCAAAACTGAATTCCACCTTCCAGGCCCTTTCAAAGCAATTTAAGGATTCTAATACATTGCTAGCATTCCCAGAAGCGTGTAGCAATCAAAAACAAGCCTTAACACTCAAAGAACACGCAAGAACAGTCACACGATTTAGCTTTCTTTCTCATAATCGAAACTCATAATTCACGCATCTTTAATTTGATTTTTTGTGTGTTTTGTGTTGCTTGAATCCACAGGAATCTTTTGGCATAGGTTAATTGCATTAAAACGCATAGAATCAGAATCTGCCATTGATGAAATTTAGGGTTTCAAAGCTTTCAAATTAGGGCTTTACAGCCCAGGAAAAATTAGGTTTCATGAGACCTATGGTTGAGATCGTGGCGTCCAGACGAACTTAAACCTACCATCGCGAACAATTTATATTGCACACAGAGCTAATCGTTATTTTTCCTCGTGCTATTTTGTGAGGGTTAAAAACCCCCGCTATCTTGTTTTTGTTTTACAGGGAAACGAGGAAGAAGAAAATACGTGGAAGAGCGTGGTTGGCTCATTCAAAAAACGCGCGCGTGTATAGCATATGTGTTTGTTTTTTATATTATTTTCATTATCCATTATATTAACAAAGACAGGCGCTTGGCTTAGTGGAGAATGATGTGGCTGGTCACTATTGGGACCTGGGTTCGATTCCCAGGTCCCCCAAATTCCTTGTTTATATTTTATTCAATGAGTTCACATGCAGCTTCCTAAACGTGTTCCACCATGCGCTCCAGGCATCATCATGCCATGTGTCTCATAATACCAATCCAAAGGCCAGAGATGGAGGATCATGGTGTTCCTCAGTCAAAGTCAGTGTAGCCAATTACAAAAGTCAACCAGGCTTGAGTGTTATGGGCCTAAAATTTCCAGCAAAACCTCCTAATTGGGTCCATCAACCCCCCTGGTTCTTTCACAATTTTCCTTTTATTTTCTTTTTACTAATTTTTATTAACTCTTATTAATTATTATTATTAATTCATAAATTAATTATTTTTCATATTAAATTCAGAAACTTAAAATATTAAATATTTTTATTATTTACTATTTTCACTATTAATTATTTTGTAAATAAACACTAACATTAATTAATTTAGTCTTTTTGTTAATTAGGTTTAATTTTAATCTTTTTCATAATAAATAAAATCAATCTAGAATTAGGGTTTTCTTTTGACTTTTAATTTCTTATTTTTATTTTCATTAAGACTTAAAAAACACAAAAACATTTTTTTCTTTTAATTATTTAATTAATTAGGTTTAGGATTAATATTTAATTAATTGCAAAAAAGGACAAATTTCAATTCTTTTCTCAAAAAGGGTCAAAACCCTAAGGACGTCCCGATTTAATTTCTTTCGCGCTTTAATTCCTTTTGATTATATTGATGTAACTGTTTCCGAGGATGTAATAGTTAATTAGGATTTTACGGCTTTCTTTTACTTTTCTGCATTTATTTTCCAAACGGGTTTTGTTTTTGGCGATGTATAGACCCGCGCCTTGTAATAGCATAGATTTACCTTTCCGCAATTTATTTTCCGCACTCTTAACTGTTAATATGCATGAAAGACTTGTATGAAAAATAAAATCAATCCGTAGATCACAATGATGCATGTTCAAAGATAAACATAAACTGAAACAACACACATGCACATGCCACTCCTAGGGTACGCCTCACTGGTTGCCTCGACGTGGTCATCAAGTATAGGGTGTTTTAGAGGTCGCCCTCCTGTCTAAAGATCCAGTCGCCTCGAAACGGTTGCCTCGGATAAAAAGGATCTAGGACATTAGGGTTACCGCTAAGGCGTCCTACTATTGCTTTGGTGACCACATTGCCCCTATAATCGAATTGACCCGAATAACTCCAACGACGGTGCTACCTACTTCTCAATAGTGGGATAGTACTGTCTAAAGGACATTTACACAGCCTAATTCCTTAGAGTAGGTAGATTTCTCCTGGGTACTTGCTCTTTCAAAAAACAAACAAAAACAACTTTTTGCACTTACACTTTCAAAAAGTTTTCAAACAAATATTTCATACACTCTTGAGGACAGATACAAGAGTTACCTAGAAATTTTTCAAACGAAACTTTTTCAAAACCCACATACACTTGAAAAGCAAACAATTTTTGAAAACATAAGAGCAAGTACCTAAGAGCCCGTGGATAACCACGGATAGAAAGGGTGCTAACACCTTCCCTTTCTATAAATCTACCTCCCGAACCGAGAAACATCTCAAAAAAGGAATTTTGATGTGCTTTTGTCCTTTCCATGTTGGAGAACATAAAAGACGGTGGCGACTCTTGCTTACCGCGACATTTCGCGAACCAGCTTAAAAAACAGTCAGTTCTATTTCCACCGATCACAAATGGTTTACAAATTGATCAAGTAACTAGGAGTTGTCTATCCTACTCAAAGATCTTTCCTACACATTTTCATTCCTTTGACATTGTTGTTTTACCATTGTATTTGGTAAACAACCCTATCTTTGGATGTTAAACGGGACGGGCGTGGGTCATCGTATGATCATGATAATAATATTGTCAAGTATCTTTAGCAAGTTTTTGAGGGACTAGATCATTTTTGTTTAGGCAACCAAGATAGCGTCATCGAGGGACTATGATCTTTTTGTTTTGTTTTGTTTTGTTTTGCCAAGATACCTAGCATGCATACCATGGCCATTTTAAGGTAACAAAGTGGATGAAACCCTAAGGGTGTTTGTGTGCAAAATGTGTTGTCATTTTTCATGCATTTTTGTCTTGTGTTTAGTCATGCTATTTGATTTTGGTCTTTGCATACAAAACCTAGTTTTTACTATCATGCATATAAAGCAATAAAACGCGTAAAAGTAAATCTAAGACTATTACAACATTATTATGGGAAGGGGGATACAAGTTTGAATAGGGGGGTATTTGCACAAAATAAAACCCTAAAAAACTATTATTACAACCAAATTGAAATATTGCACTAATAAATAAATAGACAATTATTTAAATATACAATAAGATATAAATATGCAAAAAAAAAATTGTAATTATTTTATGTATGTAAAAATAAGTTAATTTAATTCTTAAAAATAAGAAAATAAAAATGATTATTTTTGGAAAAGGGTGAAAACTCTAATTTTGTTTTAAAAGAAAATATATATATATCCTATTATTATTTATGTACAAGATAATAGATAAAAATATATACAAAGATGTTAAAAAATAAAATATGTGAGAAAATAATATTTTAAGTGTATAATATAATAAAATAAAAATATGTAAGTATTTTAATATTATTTACAAGTTTTAATTAAGAAAATAAAGTAATATTAACCTAATAATTATTTATTATGCAAATAAAAATAAAATAAAAATATGATAAAATGCCAAAAATAAAGAAAATATTTTTTGTGATTTTAAATGTTCAAGAAAAAATAATAAAGTCATAAAATAAAAAAAGAAATGAAAAATATGCAAAAATAAAGAAATGGGCCAAGGGGGTGCAAAAAGCAGAATGGGGGGTGTCAAAAGTCAAGCAAGCCAGGCCTAGCCCAACTCACTTTGTCCCTGTCCTTCAAACCAGAAAAGCGCGCGCTTCATGTACAAACTTGTAACTCCTGCATACGTGCTTAAAAACAAAATCTTGCAACATGAAAGTTATAGCTCATCATCACACGATTCTAATGATATAAAAACTTGATCTAACTCTCAAAGACCAGAGAGAATTTTATCACCCCCAATTTCTGACCTAAAAATTTCAGCATGTTCATCATCTAAATTCTCCTAGCTCAGTTGATATAAATAAGAACTATGCATATGTACAGCTCAAGGACATTAAGGGCTACATTTTTGCTTCACAAACCTAAGCCTAAGGATGTCTAAATAAGGAGATAGAAAGTTGGAAATTACCTTGTTCAATCAAGTTCGAATATGGCAATGTAGGAGTTATGAGTGAGGCCTAAAGTTCTTTTGAGCTTGCTTGAAGTTCCCTTGACCTTTCCCAATGCTCAGCTTGCTTTGAAATGGCTTGAATCTCTCTATAGAACTCAACCTGCAAACTCAGAAATTGAAAATGGTGAAGCTTGAAAATGAAGTTACAGTTGCTTGAGAAGGAGTTGGACAACTTAGGTGTGATGTATGGAATGTATCTGAAGTGGTTCAAGACAAAACGCACGAGTGAAATATATTTTGGCTTGGTGTTTGCAGAAAATGCCATGTTTTGGGAAGAAGTTGGGGTTTTTGTGCTTAAGGGTGTTTTAGAGGCTTGGCAATCGTGTTTCAGGCTTGGTACAATATGTTGAGGTCGTTTGAAATGATACAAAACTTTGTTCTTATCAGATGGAAGAGTTTTGGACCCTTTTGCCCTTTTGAAGATTTGATCAAATTTCTTGAGGAGTTGTGGTCCAAACTTGACCAAATGGTTCATATGAGTCTATAATTTTTATGTGGATTAAAAATTATGAGATTTGACTGTAAATTGGCCATAGTTAACTTTTTCCCCAATACAGCTGATTTTTAGGTCAACTGTCCAATTGACTGGGCAAAAATTTGATTCAAGGCTTGAAACTTGGTATGGGCAATCTTAGAGGTCCAACATGAAGTATGAAAGTCACATGAGGCATTGGAAGTCCAAAAATCCTGGAGCAATCTCAAACCCTAATTTCAGGTCAACAGTGCAAGGAGATGTCTTGAGCTGAGCAAACCCTAATCTGATCTTGAATCCAAAAGAGTCTTGTGAGGAAAATCTTGATAAAATGAGAGCGTAAATTTTGGAGTACAACAAGTGGGATTCCCTGACTCTTGCCTAAGCGACTTGTTTTTCATGTTCCGACTTAGCGGGGCTTTTTGTCTCTTTCTTTTATATTTTTAATCATTCTTTTTTTTAAACACGTCGTGTGACTTTGAGTCGTTTTCAAATTTGTTGGACCTGATTATGACTTCCTGAGTCTTTGGTAGATGAGGGATAACCATTATTGTATCGTCATCTATTGACTTACTGATGTACGTGAGTTACCCATTGGGATATTGTTCTCTTTGATGCACACTGCTGATAGATGAGGGTTGACCATTGTGGTTTTGACTTTCCTCAGCCTTTTGATGGATAACCATTGTTGTATCCTTAGATGTGCACTCCTGATGAGTTTTGAACGCCCAATCGGATTAATTGAAATCTACCCTGCTTGGGTTAAATGTGAGGGTTTTTTTTACAAGAAAAGAAACTCCTACTTCAAGGCTCAAAGGGATTAACGAGGGTCTATCTCTGTTATATCTCCGGTGTTTGGAAATTTGAAGCAAGGCATGTACATTGTCAACATGGTTTTTATTCAAAAGCATACCATTTGAAGTTTTTGGTATATTACTCATCATCCTCCCTCCAGAGGTTTTTGCTTTATTTAAAAAGATTTAGGTATCAAAAAGCAAAGAAAAACATTAATGAGTGAATATGAATGGATTAATTCAAGACAAACATATTCAATGCATTATTATTAATATTCAGGAATAAGCAAGTTTTGCATACAAGAAAGTACTAAACCAAATAAGAAAGATTACAAATGAGAATGCAAATGTAATTTAAAATTACCATGTTGAGGATACTAGTCTCCGTATGGACTTGTTGCCTCAGACAATGATCTGGAAGTCTTGACATTCAATGAGTCAAAGGAGACTTCAAATTTGACAGGACGGCTTGAAATTGATAGCCTTTGCATCAAGCAGGTCTTGCACATTATCTTTGAATGGTTTACAACCTTCAATTGAATGGCCAAGTACCCTAGTATGGTGATCACATCGAATTCCTTCACCATATGTGATGAATACTTTATCAAGCGAACTTGCATAAACTGCATCACAAAGTATCTTCTACCACAGAGAAGAAATACAAACCATCTTCTACTACACAGAAGAGAAATCCAGCCGCTGAATTCCAGAGCGTCTCCTACTACACAAAAGAAGCACCATCTTCTATTACATAGAATAAACATCCAGCAACAGTACCAAAGGATCTTGTACTACACGAAAGAAAGTAAACTTCATCTCCTACTTCACAAGAGAGAAGTTTTAGCAACCGAATTACGAAGAATCTCCTACTTTACAAAAGAATCTTCGTCTTCTACTACACAGAAGCAAACTTCAGAAACTGTAACAAAGAATCTTCTACTACACAGAAGAAACTAAACTCTGAATGTAGAATTTGACCTTTGAGGTATTTTTCTTCTACACACCAATAGATGTCCAAGATCTCGATATCTTATACTTCTTCATTGAAGCAGCATCACCTCACCTTCTACTACATAGAAGAGGCACTCAGGTGAGGAGAAAGAGTCTAGAACGGTTTTCCAAACATGGATTGGACCTTGGAAAAGAAGCCAAACAAGTACCAGAGTTCAATACTTCAACCCCTTCCAGTCTTCAATATCATAACTAGGTGCCCCAGAATGGGAGACACATCTAGCATTTGCATCGAAATCAGGAGAGAAATTTGTGGGAGGATAACCCAAAGCACGAAGCTTAATTAAATGAGCTTCCAACACATGAGGAAGCAAATGGATACAAGGTATAGAGATTGTATCAACCTGCTTCTCAAGCTTTTTCTTCTGTCTTTATTGATAAGCTTTGCCCCATGGCTTCACTTGAAGACTAGAAACTAACTGCTAGCAAGAAAATCCAGGAACACAAAGTTCTGGATGAGACCTACATAGTATCTCTCGATTTGAAAAATGTCCCATAGGTTGGGGATGAATGAAAACTTTGGTTGCAACAACATATCCAGGACCACTTTCCTCTGCTGACACTGTCTTCGGAACTTCCATATCCGACTCAACTGAGTCTCTAACTGGTTATATTTCCCCCTTAAAGATTTTTGACCATGGGTCAAGACCGCATGTCTATGATAAACAAGCCCATTTGATTTTTCTCATCTCATCATCTCATCTAATTCCCCACGAAGTCCTTCCACGGCTTTTTCGGATAACAGAGCGGTGAGAAATTGAAGTTCACAATTCTGAAGAGAAAATATCGGGCCTAAATAAGAATTCCCCATCCTGAGTTCCTATTTTGAATGCATGAAGATGCATGAGGTGAATGAGTGGATGCAATTCCATGTTCAATCATTTTCAAGGAACCTGCATGCCTTTAATTTTGATTTTGATCCATAAAATATAGACAAACACAACATACTGTTCACAAGCACGATTCCTTTAAAATGGAAAGGACATGTATGTTAACTCTTTTCATGCATACATCTTTTTTACACATTTCTTTTGTAAAAGGTAAATATGTTATGACGCAAGTGCAAAACCATAGGTTCAAAAGTTCAACATAGAAATTGTACAATCCTCCGGGTAACTGCTGTATAAATCTGTTGAATAATCTAAATATTACAAGATCAAAGGTTTGGCACCAATTTCATAATACAATGGAACCAATTACCATGAATAATCGTTGCATAATCTCTGGCCAAGTTGAATATATCAGGATCAAAGGTCCATAATGTAACCAAAGAACCATAGTCACCAACAGAACAACACGGTCACCATCAAAACATAGTCACCATTTGTACCTGTAATAATCAAGTCCCTCCCCACTCACGGGTGAAAACTAGGTTAGGGTGAGGTCGGGTAACACAGAATCGAGGGTACCCTGAAAAACTATCGCCATATCACCTACGTGAAAATGATAGCCCCCCCATTTGTACCTCGTCTGAGCAAGGACGACATAGCGGCAATAGTGAAACCTAAGTAAACAATCCCTCCATGTTCCACTCTATTCCTAGGGTCCTATGATTGTCACTTGGCTTGGGTATTGGGCATTTTACTTCTTGTAACACCCATCCAATCATGAAAACAGATCCAACCCAGCAGTATCACCAATATATGGAAAGCGATAAAATGCAATGCAAACATATTCTCAAATAAACGTGTACAAAATGAATAAGATATAAAGCATAAAAATAAACACCCAAGGAAAAGAAAACAAGAGCTAGGATCGACTACGGGATGGACCAGCATTTGGTCGACCTGTCCCCAGGGAATTCGCCAGCTGAAACAACCGGCTGAACAGACATCTGATAATGAAATAAATGAAGTCGTCATCGAATTATTTTTATCCCACAGGAAGGGAAAGGTAAACATCGAGTAAATCTGACAAGAGTGAAATCAAGGTCGAACGACCGAGAGATCGGGTAAGGGATTATGTTACACGAGGGGAAGGTATTAGCACCCCACACGCCCGTAGTACTCTATGGTATCCACTCTTTTGTCTATCCTATGGGTGTGTTTAATCTACGCTTATTGGCTAAAAGAAAATGCAAAGAGGGAATGCATGCAAAAGAAAAGAGAAAACAATGTAGGGAAAATAAAAGTTATGCTCGCTTGGGCCCTACCCCAATGCCCATGTATCCCTTTTAAGGAATCAGAGCAGTCGTAGTTTGGATCACATGTTTCGGTTTGTTTTGTATTTTTTAATTGAACAATTTTAGGTTCGAATCAATCCACCATGGCTCAACCTTTGGAAACTCACGACCTGTAGCGGAAGGGAGCTAACATGTTATTAGAAAAGAAATGTCGATTGGTAAAAAGAAAGGTGTTGGTTTATCTTTTTTACCTTAAGAAAGGAATTGAAAGTTTTAAGTGTTTTATGATTTGCAAAGAAAAAGAAAAGAAAGGTTTTTTTTTATTATGCAAAGGATGCAAAAGAAAAGAAAACATCTAAGGGAGACTAACCTAAATATATCCCTAATGTTATCACACAAACGATTGACCCTAAAGTTGAGTTTTGAAGGGGAAACTTTAACCTATGTTGACATGCCTGGATAACAATCCTAATGTCTATCTCAAATCATCATCTATAGATCAATTAAGAAGTCCTAAAGGAGCATAGCAAGGGTCTATCACCTAAAACTATGTCTATCTCGAATCATCGTCTATAGTTGAAATGAGAGCTCCTAACGGAACATGTCGAGGGTATATCATCTCAAAACATGAATACAAAGACAAAATCAAGCAAGCAAGACAACAAGCTCAAGAGAGCACAAACAATATGTCGTGAGCAGCACATGCTAACTCAAGTCAAATGCCTAACCATGATATAGACGATCAAGGTAGGTATAAAATCAGGTAGGGATGATTTAGCCAAGGGGTCATATCAACCAAGGTAAACAAGCGAGGAGAGGATAGAAGAAATAGCATGGAGCATCAACATCGACCAACGCGAGCTCAAGACAAAATGTGGGGGATTGATTAAAGATCCCTTTTCCACTTGACGATTCGATAACCATGATTTGCACAACTCCGAAGCATCGACGTACAACGTGAGCTAGGATGACATAGACTAGAATGTACGGGGATCGATTGCGGACCCTCCCCGCTTGCCTGCTTTTGAGGACTTATTATTTGTAATATTATGCAAGCACAAATGTAAACACACGTGCGAAATACCTACTTCAAAGGTAGGATTTTAAACAGTCACAATTAGCATACAGGAAGCGGTGCCTGCTACAGGACTTTAAACAGATACTTCGAGTGCACGCTCTTTATTTCCTGCTTCCTACTTCTCATGATCTATAGAAAGCAACAAAGAATTCGATAACGAATGCGGTAAAAAGGTATGAGAGAAATACCAAACGGATAACAATCTGTATCTGTGATACGGTGGCAGAACCGACTGTTTTTACTGGTTTGCGTTTTGCGTTTTTTGTTCGCAAAATGTCACCGTAAGCAAGAGTCACCACCAACTTTTATTTCATCCAATCATGGAAAAGGAAAAAGAACAGAAAAAACCTTCTTTCGAGATGTTTCTGAGTACGGGGGGGTAGATTATAGAAAGGGAAGGTGCTAGCACCCTTTCTATCCATGGTTTTCCATGGGCTGTTAGGTACTTGCTCATCTTTTAAAAAAATATCTTGTGTGTGTGCTTGTTTTGAAAAAAGTTTTACTTCGTAATAACCCTTGTATCAGTCCTCAAGGGTGTGACGAAGTTTGTTTTGAAAATTGTTTTGAAAGGTGTTTGTATGAAATTTTTTGTTGACCAAGTACTTAAGATTCTACCTACTCAAAAAAAGATTGTTCGTTCTCGTCTCCTTTAGACAGCACTATCCTACTATTAAGGAGTAGGTAGCCCCGTCGTTGGAGTTTTTAAGGGACGTTCGAAAGGGACAAGTACAGACACTAAAGCAATGATTAGGAAACCTTAGTAGTAACCCTAAAGTCCTAAGATATTCCGAGGCAACATTCGAATGGGTCATTTTGATCTTTTGGACTGGAGGGCAACCACTAAAATCTGCTATGCTTAATGACTGTTTACCATAGGTGTGATACGGTGGGAGAACTGACTTGAGGTTTTGGTGTTTGTGTTCGCAATTGTGCGGTTTAGCAAGAGTCGCCACCGACTTTTTATTTTATCCTAAGGAAAGGTCAAAAAGCACAGGAAAGACCTTTGAGATGTTTTCTTGGGTTCGGGGAGTAGATTATGAAAAGGGAAGGTGCAAGCACCCTTTTCATCCATGTTTATCCATGGGCTCTTAGTTACTTGTTTAGATCACTTGCTTTTGCTTTTCGATTGTTTGAAATGGTGCTTTGCTATGTTTTTTGAATAATTGCTTTTGTATGCTTGCATTTGCATTTTTTTAATTTTCTCTTTGTGAACCAAGAAGAGCAATCTTCTTGTGATTTGCAAAGAGAAAAATAAAAACATGATGAACAATAGCACTTTGATTCCAGACGGAAAACTTTAATGATGAAGAATTTCCTTTTCTTTTTCTGTTTGGAAATTATATTTAATTAACTGGTTGTACTAATCCCTTTTCCTTTGTGTCTTTTTCATGTGAGTGCAACTTGGGTGATGACAAAGAAGCAGAAGACTTTGAGCATGGGAGCAATGGAGCAATGGCTTAGACTTAGATTTTAGATTTAGATAGATTTTTCATTAATTGTAATAATTTATTTTTCCAAGTACTATAAGTTGTAAAACTTAAAGTATATGAATAACAACTTATTTTTGTAACAACATTTGAAATAAATGAAGAAAGATTTTATGAGATCATCTGATATCCAATAAAATCTTCTATTGTCCAATATCTTTCAATTCTTTCTCTGCATCTTCACTTAACCCTTTAAGATTCTCAGATCAAAATAATTGAAATTGCATTCCAATATTTTTAATACAGATAACTTAAATTCCAAGTAATCCCAAAACTTTGCAATCTCGTAACTTTGCAACAGCATTCAAATCAAAATACGCATTGTATTCCAATAAACCAGCAAGCATTTCATTCCATTAACAAGCAAACGTTTCATTCCATTAACAAGCAGATGTCTTAACAGACGCATATCATCTGGTTAACCTGGATCAGATAAAACCTGAATATTCCAAATGACAGTCTCAGCTCCTATCTCTTATCCCAGATAAACAAACCTTGAGAACAACCAACAATCTTTCAGTAGGCTTAAAAAGTATGAAAACATGTGACAGTTAATTGAATTTCTGAGAATTCAGTTTCTTCTGAGAAACGCGATAGAAACCCTAATTCTTGATTTGCTGTCAAAGAAAAGTCTGTTTGATCGATTCCTGAGCCAATCTTGAAAATCTGAGAAAAAACCCTAGGCTTGTGATTTCTTGTGAAAAAGGGAGGGCAAATTTTGGGGTACAACAGCTGCCCCTGTTCAATCTTCTTGAACCTGAAGAGTTAGATTGGCGAGTTTGTCGTTCGCGACTCGAAGGTAAAAGATGATTGGACACTAGAGTGCCCATAAATTTGCACTCGTCAAAGCATAGTTGGGGGAATGGGCTTAAAGATGTCATTTGGAGATGTGACAGAATCTTGTCGGAGATGGGCTTAAAGATGCCATCCAAGAATGTTTGTTAAACTGTATGTTGTAGGTGAAAGAATGAGTATCAGAAAGGTATCCATGTCTGGAACGTCTCTGAGCTGGGGGTCTGAATAAGCAATAGATTAGCATACGTGTTTGGAGCCTCCGTAAACTATTTTCAAAAGTTGAATCTGAACAAGCGATAGATTAACATCCATGTTTGGAAGCACCCGTAAACTGTTTTCATGATCCTTGGGTTGAACAAGCAATAGATTAACATCCATGTTTGGTGCATCCGTAAACTGTTTTCAAAAGTTGAATCTGAACAAGCGATAAATTAACATCCATGTTTGGAAGCACCCGTAAACTGTTTTCATGATTCTTGAGTTGAAACTTGCTAATCTTATCCTGAAAAGGGTAAAATATTAGCTAAAACACAAAGTTATGTTGCATGAAATGTATGATGCAAAATATATGTTTTGTCAATGCTCATGATTTATGAATGTAATTTATGCGCATGTAAGCTGATAAGTTATCTTGTTGAGGAAAATAAATCTTGAAGAGCTGTAGATAATAAAATCTTTGACTGATGTCGGGGAAAATAAATCCTGGACCATTGTTGAAGAGTATGTATGTCTTCAAGCCTTTTGACAACCTTTGTGGGGAGAAGCTATACTGCTGGGGAAATCAGGAGTTTGGGTTGTATGCCAATCTACTGGGGATTCCTGTTTCGTTGTTTTGAGGAGAACTTCGCTGGGGAATATTTGAAAACTCTGTGGGGAATTGAGAATGAGAATCTTCATTCTGCTAGGGGAATTTGTGCTGAGGAGTCAAGAACGAGAATCTTCGATCTGCAGGGGATTAAAAACTCTGACAAATTTAAGCTGAGAATAAAGAAGGCTCTGGTCAACTTCACTAGAGAATCAATGATGAGAATCTTGACTCTGTTAGGGAGTGAAAACTCTGTGGGGAATAGCTACACTGTTGGGGAGTAGCTATCCTGCTGGAGAGTGAGCTCAGGACTCTGGGAAAAGCTTTTTCCTGTCTGGAAGAAGTTAGGTTGTTTAGGTTATATGCCACTTTGAGAATGAGAATCTTCATTCTGTCGGGAATATCAGGAATTCAGGTTGTATGCCACTTTGAGAATGAGAATCTTCATTCTGTCGGGAATATTAAGAATTCAGGTTGTATGCCACTTTAAGAATGAGAATCTTCATTCTGTCGGGAATATCAAGAATTCAGGTTGTATGCCACTTTGAGAATGAGAATCTTCATTCTGTTGGGTTAGGAGGTTGGGTGTATGCCAATCTTCTGGGGTTTTAAGGATGAGAATCTTCATTCTGTTAAGGGTATCAGAATCTTGGGAGTATGCCAATCTTCTGAGGTTTCAAGAACGAGAATCTTCATTCTGTTAAGGGTATCAGGAGCTTGGGAGTATGCCAATCTTCTGAGGTTTCAAGAATGAGAATCTTCATTCTTTTAAGGGTATCAGGAGCTTTGGAGTATGCCAGTCTTCTGAGGTTTCAAGAACGATAATCTTCATTTTGTTAAGGGTATCAGGAGCTTGGGAGTATGCCAATCTTCTGAGGTTTTAAGGATGAGAATCTTCATTTTGTTAACGGTTAACTGTTATCTGGTCAACGTCCAGGTTTCACAGTAACTTGCTGAGCTATTATCCGGTCGAATCCGGGCTTCACGGCTTGTGTTAAAAATATACCACTATCTGGTCGACTCCAGGCTTCGTGGTAGTCTGATATTGTTATCCGGTCGTAATTCGGGCTTCACAATATGCTGTAGAGATCAAGATACTATCCGGTCGTACCCGGACTTCATAACTTGAATTTTGTGAGAATTTGATTGCATCTTTCCTGAAAGGTAAAGGTTAGAGGCATGACACGTATCAAACAATGATGTTCTCAAAATAAATGAGATTGCGTTGTATGATGTCCTGATGCACGGATGTGTAATGTATTTTTTCAAGACGACCTTTCGCTGGGGAAAATAAATCCCGAACTGGTGATGGAGAAAAGAGTTGGATTCTTCGTCTCTGATAGTGAAAAATATGGAAGTGAATCAGAATGAGTCGTTAAGAGATTTATCTAAAACAGCAAAAATCCGGAATATCTTCCATTGGAATGAGAATCAGGGAGATCTTAGTGTCGATCTGACTGAGCCAGAGAAGGTCTTGAATTAACTTTGACTGGATAAGAATCAGAAAAATCTTAGAATCGATTTAAATGAGCCAAACGAAAGTCTTGGAATATCTTCAACTGGAATAAGAATCAGGGAGATCTTAGTGTCAATCTGACTGAGCCAGAGAAGGTCTTTGAATTAACTTTGACTGGATAAGAATCAGAAAAATATTAGAATCGATTTAACTAAGCCAGACGAAAGTCTTGGATTAACTTTGACTCAACCGGATGATGAAGGAATCTTGGATGATTACTACTCCAAAAGGTAATGATAACCTTTACCTTCCGATCAATCTGCATATGTTATGAATGTTGTTGAAATGTAATTTGTTTTGGAGAATAAACCCTTGACAAGAGTTGGGGAAATAAACCCATGACTGCTGGTCTGTTAGAGAGGTGATGAACTTCTCGAGGATTCTTGAATTTATTTTCAGAAAGATTTTGGAGAGATTCGTCATTGCCCCTAGTATCAAGTGTTTGTGGCACTGCTGGGAAATTTGGACTGTACGTAACCCTTTGATGAGATTGACGTTTAATGCTCCAAGTGATGGAGATGGAGACTTGCCCCAGGCTACTCTGCAATTGAGAGATTTCTTGAAATCTTGACTGGACTGCCCCAGGTTAACTGGACTTTGAGAGATTTCTCGAAATCTTGACTGGACTGCCCCAAGTTAACTGGACTTTGAGAGATTTCTCGAAATCTTGACTGGACTGCCCCAGGTTAACTAGACTTTGAGAGATTTATTGGAATCTTGACTGGACTTCCCCAGGTTTACTGGACAATGCCATGCCAAGTCCCCTTTGTTGATAGGATATTTTTGCAAAGGAAGTGTCATCCCCCTTGAAGTGATTTTGTTCACTGAGAGAGCTTTCGTTCATCGGAACATTCACTGCGTGAACTTCTTCGCTGTCAAACAAATAGCCATATGCAAACAATGATATTCAAATAATGCGAAGTTTATGCTCGTCTTGAAATTTTGAAAAATGCGTTTTTTAGCAAAAAACTTTTATAAGACAAATTCAACATAAGATTTAGAGCAAAGCCTTACAGGAGTCAGGATACCTTTTGTAACAGTATGCTTTCGAACTAACCCATGCTTCAATTAAGAATTTTGAAGGGTTGTAACGTGGCTTGGTTCACGGTTTAAGAAACAAAGGATAAAGGCTCAAAGTATATTTGTACCCACCCGCTCTTCGTGATGTTCTTCAATCCTATACTCAGTTAATTATACGTTGAACTCCAAATGAGTCTTGGAACGATGTTTTGGTGATGGTTCACACGAGTTGAATTTTGTTGGAAGGCAGTCATTTTTTGAAACATTTTTTCACGTTGTTGAGGATTTGTAGTGACCTCTTTCTTTTGATTTATTATCCCTAATTTTTGCCTGACTATTCTTATTTTCGAGATTTACAGTCAGCGGGATGCCCCAGCTTTCGCAAGTTTCCTTTGTAGGTTTTGACTCAGTGGGCTTCTCTTCTTGCGAGATAATGACTGCCTAGGTAATGGGGAACCATCACCGTCTTTTGATTCCAAAGGAAATTTTTGATGTCATTCGTTGTATTACGAAATGAGAGTTTGCGGCTAAATGCACATTTTGAATTAACTGAGAGACTACCCTGCCCCAGGTTTTGATTAAAGGTTTCAATTTGTGTTAAAACAGAAAAATTCTACTTCTTTGGCTCAAAGGGGTTGACTAGGGATTATCTTCCTTATAACTCCAGTGTTTAGGATTTGAAAGAAACGCCTGTACATCATCAGTAAGGTCTGTCCAAAAGCATACTGTATGAGATTATGGCATTGTTTTCGCCATCCTCCCTCTAAAGGCTCGTAACTTTTAGCAAGAGTTAAATGTCACAAAGAAAGTAGAAAGCATAATTCAAATATAGTGAAAACGAATGGATGAATTCAAGACAAACATATGAAATGCATTAATGAAACAGAGTTTGACATCAACAGATAATTGTTTGAACAAAAGAAATTACAACTTGAAAATTCAAATGAAACAAAAGCCTCTTTGTCTGAACTTGTCACTTTAGGTGGAGAACCCTCAGCAGAAGATTTTCATTTGAACATCTTGTGTGAACTCCAGCGTTGTTTCTTTAAACAGATCTCAAATTTTGTTTTTCAATGCCCAACAGCTATCGGTGTCATGCCCAGGACTGTTGGAGTGATACTTACATCTCGCGTTTGGATTGTACCCTGGGGAGGATGTTTTGGGACGCCGAGGAGGGTCCCTTAATTCAATCAGTTGGACTTCCAACAAGCGTTGCAGCACTTGGGATAATGGCATGTTAATCTCATTGGAGTGCCTTTCAGATGTATTTTGCTCACGCCGACTATCCTGTTGATGCTGGTGAGGTTGTTGTTGGGCTTGTGACCCTGAAGCAAATTGGGGAGACTTTCCTTTGACTTCTTGTCTCAAAGGAGGTTGAATGGTGACTTGATCCTCAACCCTAGTTGTTTTCCCCACTTGGTTACATCCATCTTGATGCAGTTTGTTGATGAGGACCTTTAACTCCTCTTGTCCTTGAGCTAGGTTTTGAATGAGAGCCATCTGGCCCACCAGTTGTCCCATCATCTGGATTTTCATTGTCGCCATCTCAATCTGCAACCCTTCCAACTGATCATTCCTGATGCCCCCTGGATTCCCTATGACCATGCCCCTTGTGAGGAGAGCTTTCACTTCTTCCTGCCCCTGGGACAGGTTCAAGAACATATCTTGAAGTTGAGCGTTTTGAGCTTGGATATCTTTGACAGTCCTCTCTAGAGCCATCTCTACTGAAATAAATAGTAGGAAGGTAAGGAGACCTGAAAGGGGAAAACCTATCATGATACAATGCATGATATGTGGATGCATGTTTTCAAGGATCTCGCGGGGTAAACACAAGAAAATGTTAGAGGTTGAACTTCGATCAACATCTTTGATTGGAGAACTTTGTATTGGTGGATGTCTTTCCACGAGAATCAAGCTCACCATGTCAAGTGGGTCATAGCCCTTGACTTAAGTTGTTGTACTTGATCTTTGACGGCGTTTGTTTAGAGGAAAATGAACCCTCTTTCCCTTTGGAAGACATCTGGTTCAACGTGCCCCTGTATCAAAGACCCTCGAGATCCTTGAAATGGCTATTGAAAATGCTATGGTATGATGTTTATGATGTTATGTACAAGTATGCAAAAGTAAGCAAGTGTATATACAGACGGTCATATTCACACAAAGCAGATAAGTCCTTAAGTTCAGGCTTGCATGGAGTTTGTAGGTAAGTATCCTCTTGAAGTTAGTTGGCTCAACCTGTCCTAGAAATAGTAACCGAGTTCAAGTATCTACCAACTTCGGACTGCACCAAAGCCGGTCATCTCACTACCCCTAATAAGGCCAAGATGGTCAAGTAAGGTTCTAAGAGTTCATTAGTGCTTCATGACATCACTCAGCGGCCCCGTATTCTCTTTGATTGACTCAAAGGCTACCGGTACCCACAAATATGTCGCACTAACGTAGCCACTGCTTCAACCATGTCGGTATACCCCACACAGTTCCCTCGTAGTTTATTGCTACTTACCTAAAAGGTGCCCCTAAATCCGGGTGTAGGATTTAAAACAAACCCAAACAAGGAAACAAAAAGTAAAGCAATCAAAGTAAATAAGGTAAGCATGTAAAGGTGATCTAAAACCCTAAGGTAACCCCACTTTTAGATTAATTCCCCAGCAGAGTCGCCAGTTCTGTGATACGGTGGGAGAACTGATTTGAGGTTTTGGTGTTTGTGTTCGCAATTGTGCGATTTAGCAAGAGTCGCCACCGACTTTTTATTTTATCCTAAGGAAAGGTCAAAAAGCACAGGAAAGACCTTTGAGATGTTTTCTTGGGTTCGGGGAGTAGATTATGAAAAGGGAAGGTGCAAGCACCCTTTTCATCCATGGTTATCCATGGGCTCTTAGTTACTTGTTTAGATCACTTGCTTTTGCTTTTCGATTGTTTGAAATGGTGTTTTGCTATGTTTTTTGAATAATTGCTTTTGTATGCTTGCATTTTCATTTTTTTACTTTTCTCTTTGTGAACCAAGAAGAGCAATCTTCTTGTGATTTGCAAAGAGAAAAATAAAAACATGATGAACAATAGCACTCTGATTCTAGACGGCAAACTTTAATGATGAAGAATTTCCTTTTCTTTTTCTGTTTGGAAATTCTATTTAATTAACTGATTGTACTAATCCCTTTTCCTTTGTGTCTTTTTCATGTGAGTGCAACTTAGGTGATGACAAAGCAGCAGAAGACTTTGAGCATGGGAGCAATGGAGCAATGGCTTAGACTTAGATTTTAGATTTAGATAGATTTTTCATTAATTATAATAATTTATTTTTCCAAGTACTATAAGTTGTAAAACTTAAAGTATATGAATAACAAATTATTTTTGTAACAACATTTGAAATAAATGAAGAAAGATTTTATGAGATCATCTGATATCCAATAAAATCTTTTACTGTCCAATATCTTGCAATTCTTTCTCTGCATCTTCACTTAACCCTTTAAGATTCTCAGATCAAAATAATTGAAATTGCATTCCAATATTTTTAATACAGATAACTTAAATTCCAAGTAATCCCAAAACTTTGCAATCTCGTAACTTTGCAACAGCATTCCAATCAAAGTACGCATTGTATTCCAATAAACCAGCAAGCATTTCATTCCATTAACAAGCAAACGTTTCATTCCATTAACAAGCAGATGTCTTAACAGACGCACATCATCTGGTTAACCTGGATCAGATAAAACCTGAATATTCCAAATGACAGTCTCAGCTCCTATCTCTTATCCCAGATAAACAAACCTTGAGAACAACCAATAATCTTTCAGTAGGCTTAAAAAGTATGAAAACATGTGACAGTTAATTGAATTTCCGAGAATTCAGTTTCTTCTGAGAAATGCGAGAGAAACCCTAATTCTTGATCTGCTGCCAAAGAAAAGTCTGTTTGATCGATTCCTGAGCCAATCTTGAAAATCTGAGAAAAACCCTAGGGTTGTGATTTCTTGTGAAAAAGGGAGGGCAAATTTTGGGGTACAACAATAGGCAACTGAAGTGAGGCAAACCCTAGGAGTGAATAATGTGTTTATGTTTCAGTTATTTTAATATTTGCACATTTAGGTGATCTACCGTTTTAATTTTCAAGTAATCTTCCCATACAATCCTATTAGCCATGCATCTAGACAGTTAAAGATTTGCAGGAATTTAAAGTGCGAGAAAATAAAACCTAGCTATTACAAGGCTTCGGGAGGGGATTACATAACCAAAACTGGGAAAAAGCAATAAATAAAACTCTAGTTTAACCATTACAAACCATCAGCTGTTACATAAATAATAATAAAAATAATTAAAATGCGTGTGGCGAATTAAATACGAGGGATGATTAAAAATAGCCTAAAAACCTAATTGAGAAAAAATATTTTTGTGCATTTTTTATTTGAGAAAAGATTAAATTATATACAAATTTAAACCATAATTTCTAATTGGTTTTATTTACAAAAAGAATTAAATTAACCTAGTTTCTAATTAAATTAATTAATTAAAAGAAATAAATATTTTATGAAAAAAATGATTTTTGGTGTTCTTGTGGTTTTTGATTTTATTAATTAAAAAAAGTTAATTTGTAAACATAAATGATTAAACAAATAAAAGAAATAAAAGAAATAAATGAAAGAAATTAAATTGGGCCTGTGTTGAATGAAAAAGGGGGGGTGTCATTCTGAATCTGACTTTGGGCCCAAGTTTGGTGGCCCAGGCTGGCGTGAGATCTGGTGTTGTCATGTTTGGAAAGTTCATCATGGGGCTGCAAATCAAGTGTGTTGGATCTGTATGATGAATGTTCCAATGGCTGGTTCCAAGGGTGCAAGGTACACGCGCGGGATGATGATGCACTGGATCTGCAAAGTGAAAGTAAAACAAAGAAAATTGTTGGGACCTAGGATCGAACCCAGGTCCTCATACTCCCCACCAACGCGCTTCACCACTGGGCCATCATGCTTTATTGTACAAATAATGAAAACAAAATATAATATAAAAAAACAAGTGGATTAGTGGGAAAAAGACAAAACGCGCGCGCTGATTTGAATAGTCCAATGAGGTGGTGACAAATCACCTTCTTCTACCTTTAGTCTGTCGTCTTAGGTAATGCCCTTTTACCTACAGACACCTTTCGTTGCTATAACCCTGTAAATTTTCAAAATGCACAAAACACATGATAAATTACTTCCAACTATATAGATCAATTCGCTTTGATCTCGTGAACATCATGGTTTTCCTCTCTTGACCTAATTTAACCTGTATCAAGAAGCCCCAAAAAGTGGCTTCAAACCCTAGCTATGGCATTCATCAGTATGGGCATCAAAACGTTAATTAAACCAAACCAACATATTGCAAACATGATAACAAACATGTATATGCCATTAAAATATGCTCATAATGTATAAATCATGATAGTCGAATTTGAAAAATATGGTAAACCGTAATGTTCATACAAGTTGTTTCTGAGCGTGAAAGGACTTGTAATTGATTGGAATAACTTCCTGAGATGTCCAGTAATCGATTGGAAATGCTAGGATGGCTTGAGATGACCTGTATGACTGAAACCGATTCACACTTTTCTTTGAAAAATTTGATTTTTTTTCTTCCTCTTTCATGACTGCTAACCCTTTTCTTTTGCCTTGTACTTGTTCATTATATATGCTAGAACGATTTAGGGTTCTAAAAACCATTTGTATCTTTGCAATTATGGAAGATTTGATTTGATTTCCATGCCATATACAAACTTGCTATGTTGAGCCAAATTATCCCTTTCTTGTACCAATCAGCCTTGATTCATTTTGGTCTTGATATCTCAGCATAATTTGATTAAGATCCTGTCCAAAAATCATATCAAAACATATCTTTGATATTATTTACCAATTATTTGATTTTATTCAATTTTTAATTAATAAAAAATCTAAATAAATTGGAAAATGAAGCAAATAACATGTGGATAAGTAATTGGGTCGTGGACCATGTTAAAAGTGAGTTGCAATCATGAAATGCTAATCCCATTTGGTAAAAAATGCACTTTTGAGCATATTTGACTTTTGGCAATTTTGCAAAAAGGGTCAACTTTGACAAGGCATATCTCTTCCAATATTAACCCTAGAGGGGGTTCTCTTGGAGATTTTAGAAAGCTTAGTATGTCCCCTAAGCAACCCTTTTGGTCTCATTTCAATTGGGTCTTCCATGTTCATATAAGAATCTTTGACCCAAAAGGTGTTTTTGTTGACTTTTCAAAAGGACCTATAATGTAGAAATTCATATCTTTTGATGAGTGCATATTTTTAACTTGGGGGATGGAGATGAATTGTAGGGAATTGCATCCTCTTCAAAACTAGCCTTGGATATAAAATTTCTGATAAAGTATGTGGAAGTTATGCTTGGTCAAAGTTTGGTTGACTTTTTCCTAAGAAACCCTAATTTAACAGCTTTTGGGTTTTTATGAATTTGGGGCATTCCTTGAGGAATAATGATCAACCATTAATAAAATGATGGATATCACTTCAAAATGTTTATTTTTACCAAAAATCATGAAGTTTGACTGTATGTTGGCCACAGTTGACTTTTGACCTAATATAGTCGATTCTCAAGCATCTGAGCAGTTGACTGAGCAAACTTCTTGTGCAGTGCTTGAAATTTGACATGGAGGGTCTTGAGAACCTATTAGGACCATTGAGAGAATATGAGGTATTTGGAGTTCACCTATCTTAATGAAAGTGGAAACCCTAATTTGAGACACACTACCTTAGGAGAGAGTTGTTCTGGTCCATCCTTCGGTAACCCTGAGCAAATTGAGGATCTCTAGGAGTATGTATTGAGTAAAATGAGAGGGAAAATTTTTGGGTACAACATCTGCCCATGTTCAATCTTATTAAACCTGGGGATGTAGATTGGCTCGTCTGCCTTTCGTGATCTGAAGATGGAAGATGGAAGATGATTGAACACTAGAGTGCCCAAAAATTTGCACTCGCATGAAGTGATACTTGATTTGTGATATAGGAAATGGGCTTATAGATGCCAATAGGAAGTTTCTAGAGAATTGTCAGAGATGGGCTTAAAGATGCCATCCAAGATGTGACGGAGTACCGTCGGAGATGGGCTTAAAGATGCCATCTAGAGGATGTTGATTTCCTGAGATATTCCTTTGATGAGAGTCCCTGCTTCTGTCGTTGAGGAGGAATCTGCTAAGGAATGTTGGTATCTGTAATGCCCGTAATTTAATTAATTATTTAATTAAATTATTTTTGGAATATTTGAGAAGTTGTGTTATGATTAATTGGATTTATTTTATTAAGTGGAGAAATAATATTAGAATTATAATATTATTGGATGTGGGCTTGATTTTGAAGGAATAGAAGTATTAAGGGGGTGTATTAGTTTTGAGCCCAATTAGGAATAAAGAATAATAGGGGTTATTTTATTGTTGTTAGAAATAAAGAATCAGTAGAAGAATAAGGATTGAGAGGAGAACGTGCAAGCTGTTGGAAAAGTGGAAAAACGGCAAAACGAGAATTCAACCAGAAAATTGTAGAGCGACCTTCAATCTAAGGTAAGGGTGGGGTTCTGATTCTATAATTGGGTTCATGATGATTGGTTTATGGGGTTAGAAGTTATTGTTGTTTTGTTCTTGAATTGAATGAAAATAATGATGTATGATGAAGAATTGATGAATTTTAGATGAATAAGGATGTTCCGATGTTGTTTGATCGATGTAGTATTATAGGATAATTGTAGGTGATGATTTATCATGATTATAATAAGGTTTGTAGGGCTAAAACATGAATCCCGTAGTGAGATGTAGGGAAGAAATTGCATAATTATGCAGGAAGGAGTTAGGATGTGTCGACCTCAAACATGATGCGTCGATACATGAGCGATGTTAGACTCAGTATGAGTCAACACATAGAAGCTTGCGTCGATACATGAAGGTTGAAAGACTCAGGATGAGTCGATCTGTGGGATGCATGGGTCGATACATGTTGTGTATGAGACTCAGGATGAGTCAATCCATGAGGGCATACGTCGACTCATGTTGTACAGTTAGAGCAGTACGCGTCGATCCAAGGGGTTTTGCGTCGACCCATAATGCCTGATTTTTGGCAGATTCAGTTTTAAAGTGCTGTAACTTGAGTTTTAGGATGCCGTTTGAGATGCCGTTCGAAGTTTTGGATAGCTAACGCGATGAACATTATTCTAGAGGATTAAAATGAATAATAGGAAGTGTAATCCTGGTAGCCAATTTAGGATTTAGAGTTAATTTCTGTGTTGATCGTTGCGCTAGTTTTGTACATATGAGATGCTTAGAAGCTGCTGTTTGAATTATAACAGTAGGATTAGTGACAGTAATGATGTAGGAATTACAGAATAACAGTATGAGTTACTGTAGTATCAATGTACAGCTGAGTTGTTGATGAGAAGCTATTAATGATGTTGTGTTGATAATCTATTATAACTAAATGATGTTTGATGAATTATTATGATGATATGAGATGTGATTATGAGACGTTGAGATGTTTTTGAGATGTTGGTAATTTAAGATGCTTTTGAGATGTCGTTAATTTCAGATGTTGTTAATTTGAGATGTTGTTAACTTGGGTGTTGTTATTACATTCATGATTGTGTCGCATACATTGCATTTTTGAGATGGAGCTTATGCTCGTTGAGATGGCCTGTATTGGCGAATTTTGAGATGAAGGCTTATGCCTTGTTGATGCCTCTATTAATTGGCAAAAAATTTATATGGGAGTTCTGCTCCAATGCTACCACATGCATTTGCATAGTATTGAGTCGCATTATGTGATTGCATAAAGAAGTGTATTTTGATGTTGATGAATGTGTATATACGTTGTAATTATTGTTGATTATGAGATGAGAAGTGGTAATGTTATTGATCTAATTTAATATATTAATTATCATGCGCTTTATTATATTGTTAGATATCTCACCCCTTCTGTTGGAATGTTACCCTTATGTTGGTAACATGCAGGTAATCAAGAGTGAGGGCTGTATACCTTCGGTAGTTCGAGTCAGTGTCATTGCTCTGATATGTAACACTTGGGGGGATGAACGCTTGTTGTTTTTATTGTTGATTTTCAGTTGTTGAACTTTAAGTTGATTATTATTAAATATGGGTTGTTTTGAAGTTACTGTATTGTTGTTAAAGATGTTATAAAGAATTCTGCTGCGTAGATGTTGAGTTATTTAATTAAAGATGTTATGATGGTTCATCCGATGTTTTGAAAGTGTTATATATCCACAATGAATGCAATGAATTTTTTATAGAAGAATTTGTGACGTCCCAATTCGCTTGCATGATTGAGTTTTATAACTCTGATTTATTTATATAATTTGCCAGGGTAGAATTGGGGTGTTATAAAGTTGGTATCAGAGTAAAAGGTTGTTCCGACCTTTTCGTCGAGTCGTAGTTGTCTAACAGTCGAGTATTGTTATTTTGAGTTCTAATCGTTGTTTATGTTGTAGTGATAAGTTGAGATGGCTGGAAGGAATGATGTTGTACTTGATGCTTCTTTAGAAGCAATGGCTCATGCGATGGAAAATCAGCCAAATATTGACGAGAATGCTGGATCTCGTATCTTGGTGACCTTCCAGAGAGAGAATCCACCTACATTCAAGGGAAAGTATGATCCTGATGGAGCATTGGAGTGGTTGAAAGAGATTGAGAGAATCTTCCGTGTGATGGACTGCACTCCAGCGCAGAAGGTTCGTTATCGGACTCATATGCTAGCAGTCGAGGCTGATGACTGGTGGCTAGAGACTTGTCAGAAGTTGTAAGCTGCAGGTGAGAATGTCACTTGGGCTGTATTCCGTAGGGAATTCCTGAGGAGGTACTTTCCTGAAGATGTCCGTGGTAAGAAGGATATTGAGTTCCTTGAGCTGAAGCAAGGAAATATGTCAGTTGTTGAGTATGCTGCCAAGTTTGCTGAGTTGGCTAAGTTTTATCCGCATTATGCTGAAGCAAATGCTGAGTTTTCAAAGTGTATCAAATTTGAGAACGGGTTGCGCCCGAAGATTAAGAAGGCGGTTCAATACCAGAAAATTCGTGTCTTTGCTGATTTGGTTGATAGCTATATGATTTATAAAGAGGACAATAATGCTCATTACAAGATTGTCAGTGAGAAGAGGGGTAAGCACCAACATAATCGTGGTAAGCCTTATGACGCCCCAACTGGTAAAGGTAAACAAAAGGTTTCTCAGAGTCAGAGGACTAGTGGGGGAGATGCTCCTGCTGGTGTGGTTTGTTTTAAGTGTGGAAAACCTGGACACAAGAGTAATGTGTGCACTAATGAAGTGAAGAGGTGTTTCCGTTGTGGTAAGAATGGACATGTTGTATCTAAGTGTGAACGTAAGGATGTGATTTGTTTCAACTGTAGAGAAGAAGAGCACATTGGTATCCAGTGTCCGAAACCGAAGAGAGATCGGTCTAGTGGGAAAGTGTTTGCTTTAGTGGAGGATCAGACAGCTGTTGAGGACAGACTTATCAGAGGTACATGTTTCATTAATAGTACTCCTTTAATTACTATTGTTGATACTGGTGCTACGCATTGTTTTATTGCTGTTGATTGTGTTGAAAGATTGGGTCTTATGTTGTCTTCTTTGAATGGAGAAATGGTCGTTGATACTCCAGCCAAGGGCTCGGTGACTACTTCTTTTGTGTGTTTGAAGTGTCCCTTGTCGATCTTCGACAGAGACTTTGTTGTTGATTTGGTTTGTTTACCGTTAAGAGGTTTGGATGTGATTCTGGGTATGAACTGGTTAGAGCATAATTGTGTTCATATTAACTGTTATGACAAGTCGGTGAAGTTTTCTACTCCTGAAGCAGAAGAAGATGGTCTGTTGTCTGCTAGACAGTTGAGGAAGTTGATGCAAGAGGAAGCATAAATGTTTTCATTGATGGCGTCTCTATCTGTAGAGACTCAAGCTATAATTGAGGAATTACAGGTGGTGTGTGAATTTCCTGAAGTTTTCCCTGACGAGATTCCTGATGTACCGCTAGAGAGGGAAGTTGAATTTGCAATTGATCTTGTACCTGGTACCAGACCTGTGTCTATGGCACCATACAGGATGTCTGCATCCGAATTGTCATAGTTAAAGAAGCAATTGGAAGAGTTACTTGAGAAGAAGTTTGTAAGACTAAGTGTATCGTCGTGGGGTGCTTCAGTGTTGTTAGTAAAGAAGAAAGATGGAAGTATGAGGCTTTGTGTTGATTATAGACAGTTGAACAAAGTGATGATTAAGAACAAGTATCCGCTTCCAAGAATAGATGACTTGATGGACCAATTGGTGGATGCTCGTGTGTTTAGTAAGATTGATCTGAGGTCGGGTTACCATCAGATTAAAGTGAAGGATGAAGATATTCAGAAGACGACTTTCAGAACGCGTTATGGACATTACGAGTATTCGGTGATGCCTTTCGGTGTTACTAATGCGTCGGGAGTATTCATGGAATATATGAATCGTATCTTTCATACTTATTTGGATCGGTTAGTGGTGGTGTTCATTGATGATATTTTGATTTACTCTAAGTCAAAAGAAGAGCATGCAGAACACTTGAGGGTAGTATTGCAAGTTTTGAAAGAGAAGAAGTTGTATGCAAAGTTGTCCAAGTGTGAATTTTGGTTAAAAGAGGTTAGTTTTCTTGGCCATGTGATTTCAGGTAGTGGCATTGATGTAGATCCATCGAAGGTTGATGCTACGTTGCAATGGGAAAATCCAAAGTCAGCTACTGAGATAAGAAGCTTCTTGGGATTAGCTGGTTATTATAGAAGGATTATCGAAGGGTTTTCTAAGTTGTCACTTCCATTGACTAAGTTGACTTGTAAATGTAAAGCGTTTGTGTGGGATGTTCAATGCGAAGAAAGTTTTACATAATCGAAGAAGAGGTTGACGTCGGCTCCGATTTTGACGTTGCCTAATCCAGGAGAGCCTTTTGTGGTGTATTGTGATGCTTCTAAGATGGGTTTAGGAGGTGTGCTTATGCAGAATGGTAAGGTAGTTGCTTATGCGTCGAGGCAGTTAAGGACTCATGAGAAGAATTATCCTACACATGATTTAGAGGTTGTTGCTGTTGTCTTTGTGTTAAAGATTTGGAGGAATTATCTTTATGGTTCTAGATTTGAAGTGTTTAGTGACCATAAGAGCTTAAAGTATTTATTTGATCAGAAGGAGTTGAATATGAGGCAACGAAGATGGTTGGAATTGTTAAAGGATTATGATTTCGGTTTGAGTTATCATCCAGGAAAAGCAAATGTGGTAGCTGATGCGTTGAGTCGAAAGACTTTACATATGTCAGCAATGATGATTAAAGAGTTGGAATTGATTGAGCAGTTCAGAGATATGAGCTTAGTTTGTGAGGTTACTCCGCAGAGTGTTATGTTGGATATGTTGAAGATTAATAATGAATTTCTAGACAGTATCAGAGAAGCTCAGAAGTTGGATATGAAACTGGTAGATTTGATGGTTGGGATTGATCAGTCTGAGAATAGTGATTTTAAGCTAGATGTGCAAGGTGTGTTGAGGTTTCGTAACCGGATTTGTATTCCTGATGATGCTGAGATGAAGAAAGTGATACTTGAAGAGAGTCATAGAAGTAAGGTGAGTATTCATCCAGGAGCTACGAAGATGTATCAAGATTTGAAAGGTTTGTTTTGGTGGCCTGGAATGAAGAGTGACGTGGCTCGGTTTGTGTATGCATGTTTGACTTGTCAGAAGTCGAAAGTTGAACACCAGAAGCCTGCAGGGTTGATGTAACTGTTGGAAGTTCCAGAATGGAAATGGGATAGCATTTCAATGGACTTTGTGACGGTGTTGCCTAATACTTTAAGAGGACATGATTCGATTTGGGTGATTGTTGATAGGCTTACGAAGTAAGCTCATTTTATTCCTATTAACATCAGTTTTCCAGTGCCGAAGTTGGCTAAGATTTACGCTAGTGTGATTCTGAAGTTGCATGGTGTTCCTTTGTGCATTATGTCAGATAGAGATCCAAGATTTACTTCTAATTTTTGGAAGAGTTTGCAAGAAGCGTTGGATTCTAAGTTGAGGTTGAGTTCAATGTATCATCCTTAGACAGATGGTCAGACTGAATGGACGATTCAATCGTTGGAAGACTTGTTGAGGGCATGTGTTCTCGAGCAGGGAGGTTCGTGGGATACTTATCTTCCGTTGATAGAGTTCACTTATAATAACAGTTACCATTCTAGTATTGGGATGACACCTTTTGAAGCATTGTATGGTCGAAAATGTAGAACTCCTTTATGTTGGCAGGAATCTGGTGAGAGTGTAGTACTTGGACCTGAACTTGTTCGTGAGACTACTGAGAAGGTGAAGTTGATTCGAGAATAGAAGAAAGCTTCACAAAGTAGACAGAAGAGTTATCATGACAAGCTAAGGAAGGATTTAGAATTCCAAGCTGGTGATCATGTGTTTTTGAGAGTTGCACCTGTGACTGGTGTTGGGCGAGCATTAAGGTCTAAGAAGCTCACTTCTCGTTTTATTGGACCATATCATATTTCGGAGAGAGTGGGGAATGTTGCTTATAGAGTGGCTTTACCGCCTAATCTTTCGAATTTGCATGATGTGTTTCATGTGTCGCAACTTCGGAAGTATATTTCAGATCCATCTCATGTGATTCATATGGACGATGTGCAAGTACGAGATAATCTTACGGTGGAGACGATGCCTGTACGGATCGCGGATCGTGAAATGAAGACTCTAAGGGGAAAGAGATTGCCTTGGTTAAAGTGGTTTGGCTAGGAGCTTCCGGAGAGAGCATGATTTGGGAGTTGGAGAGCAAGATGCGAGACTCCTACGCTGAGTTGTTGATTGAGGTAAATTTTCAAGGACGAAAATATTCTAAGTGGGGGAGAGTTGTAACGCCCATAATTTAATTAATTATTTAATTAAATTATTTTTGGAATATTTGAGAAGTTGTGTTATGATTAATTGGATTTATTTTATTAAGTGAAGAAATAATATTAGAATTATAATATTATTGGATGTGGGCTTAATTTTGAAGGAATAGAAGTATTAAGGGGGTGTATTAGTTTTGAGCCCAATAAGGAATAAAGAATAATAGAGTTATTTTATTTTTGTTAGAAAGAAAGAAGCAGTAGAAGAATAAGGATTGAGAGGAGAACGTGCAAGCTGTTGGAAAAGTGGAAAAAATGGCAGAACGAGAATTCAACCGGAAAATTGTAGAGCGACCTTCAATCCAAGGTAAGGGCGGGGTTCTGATTCT
This sequence comes from Vicia faba, assembly GCA_948472305.1. NCBI lineage: Eukaryota > Viridiplantae > Streptophyta > Magnoliopsida > Fabales > Fabaceae > Vicia > Vicia faba. The sequence goes on along the minus strand of OX451736.1, from coordinate 187,416,500 downwards.
ATAATTGGGTTCATGATGATTGGTATGTGGGGTTAGAAGTGATTGCTGTTTTGTTCTTGAATTGAATGAAAATAATGATGTATGATGAAGAATTGATGAATTTTAGATGAATAAGGATGTTCCGATGTTGTTTGATCGATGTAGTATTATAGGATAATTGTAGGTGATGATTTATCATGATTATAATAAGGTTTGTAGGGCTAAAACATGAATCCCGTAGTGAGATGCAGGGAAGAAATTGCAGAATTATGCAGGAAGGAGTCAGGATGTGTCGACCTCAAACATGATGCGTCGATACATGAGAGATGTTAGACTCAGTATGAGTCGACACGTAGAGGCTTGCGTCGATACATGAAGGTTGAAAGACTCAGGATGAGTCGATCTGTGGGATGCATGTGTCGATACACGCTGTGTATAAGACTTAGGATAAGTCAATCCATGAGGGGATGCATCGACAAATGTTGTACAGTTAGAGCAGTACACGTCGATCCAAGGGGTTTTGCGTCGACCCATAATGCCTGATTTTTGGCAGATTCAGTTTTAAAGTGTTGTAACTTGAGTTTTAGGATGCCGTTTGAGATGCCATTCGAAGTGTTGGATAGCTAACGCGATGAACATTATTCTAGAGGATTAAAATGAATAATAGGAAGTGTAATCCTAGTAGCCAATTTAGAATTTAGAGTTAATTTCCATGTTGATCGTTGTGCTGGTTTTGTACATATGAGATGCTTGGAAGCTGCTGTTTGAATTATAACAGTAGGATTAGTGACAGTAACGATGTAGGAATTACATAATAATTGTATGAATTACTGTAGTATCAATGTAAAACTGAGTTGTTGATGAGAAGTTATTAATGATGTCGTGTTGATAATCTATTATAACTAAATGATGTTTGATGAATTATTATGATAATATGAGATGTGATGATGAGACGTTGAGATGTTTTTGAAATGTTGGTAATTTGAGATGCTTTTGAGATGTCGTTAATTTGCGATGTTGTTAATTTGAGATGTTGTTAACTTGGGTGTTGTTATTACATTCATGATTGTGTCGCATACATTGCATTTTTGAGATGGATCTTATGCTCGTTGAGATGGCCTGTACTGACGAATTTTGAGATGAAGGCTTATGCCTTGTTGATGCCTCTATTAATTGGAAAAATTTTGAGATGGGAGTTCTGCTCCAATGATACCACATGCATTTTAATAGTATTGAATCGTATTATGTGATTGCATAAAGAAGTGTATTTTGATGTTGATGAATGTGTATATACGTTGTAATTATTGTTGATTATGAGATGAGAAGTGGTGATGTCATTGATCTAATTTAATATATTAATTATCATGCACTTTATTATATTGTTAGATATCTCACCCCTTTTGTTTGAATGTTGCCCTTATGTTGGTAACGTGCAGGTAATCGAGAGTGAAGGATGTATACCTTCGGTAGTTCGAGTCGGTGCCATTGCTCTGATATGTAACACTCGGGGGGATGAATGCTTGTTGTTTTTTATTGTTGATTTTCAGTTGTTGAACTTTAAGTTGATTATTATTAAATATGGGTTGTTTTCAAGTTGTTGTATTGTTGTTAAAGATGTTATTAAGAATTCTGCTGCTTAGATGTTGAGTTATTTAATTAAAGATGTTATGATGGTTCATCCGATGTTTTGAAAGTGTTATATATCCACGATGAATGCAATGAATTTTTTACAGAATAATTTGTGACATCCCTATTCGCTTGCATGATTGAGTTTTATAACTCTAATTTATTTATATAATTTGTCGGGGTAGAATTGGGGTGTTACAAAGTTGGTATCAGAGCAAAAGGTTGGTTCGACCTTGTTGTCAAGTCGTAGTTGTCTAACAGTCGAGTATTGTTATTTTGAGTTCTAATCGTTGTTTATGTTGTAGTGATAAGTTGAGATGGCTGGAAGGAATGATGTTGCACTTGATGCTCCTTTAGAAGCAATGGCTCATGCGATGGAAAATCAGCCGAATGTTGACGGGAATGCTAGATCTCGTAGCTTGGCGACCTTCCAGAGAGAGAATCCACCTACGTTCAAGGGAAAGTATGATCCCGACAGAGCATTGGAGTGGTTGAAAGAGATTGAGAGAATCTTTTGTGTGATTGATTGCACTCGAACGCAGAAGGTTCGTTATGGGACTCATATGCTAGCAGTCAAGGTTGATGACTGGTGGCTAGAGACTTGTCAGAAGTTGGAAGCTGCAGGTGAGAATGTCACTTGGGCTGTGTTCCATAGGGAATTCCTGAGGAAGTACTTTCCTGAAGATGTCCGTGGTAAGAAGGAGATTGAGTACCTTGAGCTGAAGCAAAGAAATATGTCAGTTGTTGAGTATGCTGCCAAGTTTGCTGAGTTGGCTAAGTTTTATCCGCATTATGCTGAAGCAAATGCTGAGTTTTCAAAGTGTATCAAATTTGAGAACGGGTTGCGTCCGGAGATTAGGAAGGCGGTTGAATACCAGAAAATCCGTGACTTTGCTGATTTGGTTGATAGCTGCAGGATTTATGAAGAGGACAATAATGCTCATTACAATATTATCAGTGAGAAGAGGGGTAAGGACAAACAGAATCGTGGTAAGCCTTATGATGCCCCAGCTGGTAGAGGTAAACAGAAGGTTGCTCAGAGTCAGAGTACTAGTGGGGGAGATGCTCTTGCTGGTGTGGTTTATTTTAAGTGTGGAAAACCTGGACACGAGAGTAATGTGTGCACTACTGAATTGAAGAGGTGTTTCCGTTGTGGTAAGAACGGACATGTTGTATCTGAGTGTGAACGTAAGGATGTGATATGTTTCAACTGTAGAGAAGAAGGGCACATTGGTAGCCAGTGTCTGAAATCGAAGAGAGCTCAGTCTAGTGGGAAAGTGTTAGCTTTAGTGGAGGATCAGACAGCTGTTGAGGATAGACTTATCAGAGTTACATGTTTCATTAATAGTACTCCTTTAATTGCTATTGTTGATACTGGTGCTACGTATTGTTTTATTGCTGCTGATTGTGTTGAAAGATTGGGTCTTATGTTGTCTTCTTTGAATGGAGAAATGGTCGTCGATACTCCAGCCAAGGGCTTGGTGACTACTTCCTTTGTGTGTTTCAAGTGTCCCTTGTCGATCTTCGATAGAGACTTTGTTGTTGATTTGGTTTGTTTATCGTTAAGAGGTTTAGATGTGATTATGGGTATGAACTAGTTAGAGCATAACTGTGTTCATATTAACTGTTATGAAAAGTCGGTGAAGTTTTCTACTCCTGAAGCAGAAGAAGATGGTTTGTTGTCTGCTAGACAGTTGAGGAAGTTGATGCAAGAGGAAGCACAAATTTTTTTGTTGATGGCGTCGCTATCTGTAGAGACTCAAGCTATAATTGAGGAATTGCAGGTGGTGTGTGAATTTCCTGAAGTTTTCCCTGACGAGATTCCTGATGTACCGCCAGAGAGGGAAGTTGAATTTGCAATTGATCTTGTACCTTGTACCAGACCTGTGTCTATGGTACCATACAGGATGTCTGCATCCGAATTGTCAGAGTTAAAGAAGAAATTGGAAGAGTTACTTGAGAAGAAGTTTGTAAGACCAAGTGTATCATCGTGGGGTGCTCCAGTGTTGTTAGTAAAGAAGAAAGATGGAAGTATAAAGCTTTGTGTTGATTATAGACAGTTGAAAAAAGTGATGATTAAGAACAAGTATCCGCTTCCAAGAATAGATGACTTGATGGACCAATTGGTGGAGGCTCGTGTGTTTAGTAATATTGATATGAGGTCGGGATCTAATTTAATATATTAATTATCATGCGCTTTATTATATTGTTAGATATCTCACCCCTTCTGTTTGAATGTTTCCCTTATGTTGGTAACGTGCAGGTAATCGAGAGTGAAGGTTGTATACCTTCGGTAGTTCGAGTCAGTGTCATTGCTCTGATATGTAACACTCGGAAGGATGAACGCTTGCTGTTTTTGATTGTTGATTTTCAGTTGTTGATTATTATTAAATATGGGCTGTTTTGAAGTTGTTGTATTGTTGTTAAAGATGTTATTAAGAATTCTGATGCGTAGATGTTGAGTTATTTAATTAAATATGTTATGATGGTTCATCCGATGTTTTGAAAGTGTTATATATCCACGATGAATGCAATGAATTTTTGATAGAAGAATTTGTGACGTCCTGATTCGCTTGCATGATTGAGTTTTATAACTCTAATTTATTTATATAATTTGTCGGGGTAGAATTAGAGTGTTACAGTATCGGTCTTGGAAGAAATAGAATTTTAGGAGCTTCAGTTGTCCGTTACTCTACTGGGGAATTAACTCTGAAGGTGAATTGTATATCTAGTCAGTGTACAGACTGCATCGCGACTTACTGGGGAAAGGTGAAATTGACTGAACTTGGTCGAGTCCAGGTTTTACCGTGTTGTAAACTGTCGTCTGAAGGTAAGAGAAAAGAAACCTGGATGTTAAGGTTATGAGAAGGAACCTGGATAGTAGGGTTTCTTCGAAATGAAAGCCTGGATAGTATGGCTATGAGAAGGAACTTGGGTCGTAGGGTTTCTTCGAAAGGAAAGCCTGGATAGTAGGGCTATGGGAAGGAACCTGGATAGTAGGGTTACTTCGAAATGAAAGCCTGGATAGTAGGGCTGTGAGAAGGAACCTGGATAGTAGGGTTACTTCGAAATGAAAGCCTGGATAGTAGGGCTATGAGAAGGAACCTGGGTAGTAGGGTTACTTCGAAATGAAAGCCTGGATAATAGGGCTATGAGAAGGAACCTGGATAGTAGGGTTTCTTCGAAATGAAATCCTGGATAGTAGGGCTGTGAGAAGGAACCTGGATAGTAGGGTTACTTCGATATGAAAGCCTGGATAGTAGGGATGTGAGAAGGAACCTGGATAGAAGGGTTACTTCGATATGAAAGCCTGGATAATAGGGCTGTGAGAAGGAACCTGGATAGTAGGGTTACTTCGAAATGAAAGTTTGGATAGTAGGGCTTTGAGAAGGAACCTGGGTAGTATGGTTACTTCAAAATGAAAGCCTGGATAGTAGGGCTATGAGATGGAACCTGGATAGTAGGGTTACTTCTAAATGAAATCCTGGATAGTAGGGCTGTGAGAAGGAACCTGGATAGTAGGGTTACTTCAATATGAAATCCTGGATAGTAGGGTCGTGAGAAGGAACTTGGGTCGTAGGGTTACTTTGATATGAAATCCTGGATAGTAGGGCTTGGGGGAAGGAACCTGGATAGTAGGGTTACTTCAAAGTGATAGTGTAGATTAGTTGACCGGTTTGGTTTTGGGAACTGATAGTGTAGATGTGACTTGCATAATTGCTAAATTTGTTGAAGCTAATCCTATTTTCCTGGAAAGATATCGGGTTTAGTTATATGCGATGTATGAAATGCAGGGTGAGATGATGTTCTCAAAATAAATGAGATTATGTTGTATATGATATGTATGTGTATGTCATGATGTATGTTCATGAAATGTTATCGGGGTATGCTCGCGTCTGGGAAAATAAATATCTGACGGTTGCTGGAGATTTGTAAATATTCTGTCGGGAAGAGATGCTGCTTGAGAATAAACTCTGCGGGGAACGAACTTAGAAAATGTACTTTTGTAGCTGAAGTGATGAACTCTGTCGGGGATTGAGCCTCTGTATCTGGAGAAATAAACTCTGCTTAGGGGATGAAATTTGCTGACTCGCGCGCGATTATGAACCTCAGCTGGGGTGGTTACGTCCTGTTTTGGGAAAGCTAACATCAATGTCTTTGGATACTTTTACTCTGGGGAGTGTATGTACCAATAATTATGTTCCCAAGCTGGCTCTATCCCGGTACCTGCTAGGCAGAGTAACTGTAGGGTTTGGCACTTCTTGTTTTTGCCCCTGTTTCTGGAATTACGAGTAATTGTCTTTTATTTCTTATGTAAATGTTTATGAGCAGCAGTCATTTTCAAATGCATATATCAGAAATAAGTCATTGGACGTTCTTGCAAAACAAAATAGAAAACAAAAACAAACTCGAAGTGGAAATAATTTTGTATTGATTTTTGAAGTGGGCATGTAATAGGCGTTTTTTGTACAAGGAGGCTGACGCTCTAGTAAGAGAACGCCGCCGAAAAAAATGGAAGCTATACAAATTTATGTAAAAGAAAAAACAGCTATGTGAAACAACCCCATTGGGTTCCAACTCCGTTATTGCCTTTATATCTTCAAGCGTCTCATCACTTTGCTACTTGGTCGAAGGTTGATCAGATTGGTTGGCACCGTCCGAGCTTGATAGTCGATACCGAAGTCTGGTCGCAAGATGATTCAATGAGACATAGTGATACGCTTCATATCCCTAACTTTTGCCTGGACTGCCCTTTCGGGTTTTCAGTCCACTGGGATATGAAGAAGTGAAAAACACAAGAAGGGGGGTTGAATTGTTAAAACTTGAAATACAATGCAATCAACACGATATTTTTATCCTGGTTCGTTTGATCTCAAACTACTCCAGTCCACCCGTCAAGATGATTTCGCCTCTCTCCAACGAGGTCTTAATCCACTATATTCAACTGAATATTACAATCTGCTTTAACAACTGCTAAAGCCTTCTTGATGCAAACCACAAACCGGTTTCTCAAGGAATCACTTTCTTACAAAGAATTGAAATCTAGGTGTGTGAATGTTTTCTACAAAACTGTTTATCACAAATGTGATACTACACAACTTAAGCTTATGGAAACTAGATTGCTAAAATAATTGAGTAAGGAATTTTGGAGCTTTTTAGAAAACTGAGAGTAAGGAAGATGATGATTAGCTTTTAGGCGTGTAAATTGATGTAGAGCATTAGCCAATTCAATCTTCATTGACTTGTTTATATAGCATTGGAATTAGTGAACGTTGGAGCAATAATTCTGATTCAATGCCAATAACAATCTTTCCTTATTAAGCAGATCTTGTCTAGAATGATGCCGTTGGTAATAACTCATCTTGAATGCACAGTACCGTTGCTATTTAAGCGTGTTCTGGCTTTGGCTCATTCTGACGCTGCTTAAGTGTTGATGAACTGTTGTTGTCTTTATCAGAGTTCAGAGTGTTGAGCGCAGATCTGTTCATCAAGCTTCAGCATAAGCGTGAGTTATTCTTCTGATCCTGGTATCTGATATAGCATCTTCTGATGCTGATGTTGATATCCAATTTTCTGATGCTGATGAGGATGTTCTCATGCTGATACCCATCAGAGTTTCTGTAAAACAGAAAGTAATTTTTAGGTAGCAAATAGTTCTTACATGAATCACATAATTAATATATCTTTTCATTTCGTTATCATCAAAACTTAAACTTAGGGTAGTAGATTCAAACTTTGTTCTAACAATCTCCCCCTTTTTGATGATGACAAAAACTAGATATTTTTTAATTGAAAATAGCGTGAAAAGTATCAGAGATAACTAAATGATAAGTTGCATCAGAATTAAATAGGAAGTTATCAAAGATAAGGGATAAGGAGATATCAGAGTTTAGATCAGAGATACTCCCCCTGAATTTATTACTTCCCTTTTTAGTTCCAAGAGTTCTTCAGGATCAGATCTTTATTGAATCTTTGAACATTAGAATGTTGGAGCTTCAGATCAGAATATCAGAGCTTTGACTATCAGAACTTCAGATCAGAATATCAGAGCTTTAGTGTATCAGAGAGAATTCTTGTACCTGTAGACTTATGCAAAAACAGAAAACATTCAAGTATGTCAGAGTGTTAGAATGTTTGAGACTTTTTGTCTCAGTAATCCGTTATTGAAAAATATCATTCTTGTTCTCCCCCTTTTTGTCAGCAATCAAAAAGTGTAAGTGATGTGCTAAAACGATCAGAGCAGAAAAACTTGTTATATTAAAAATTCAGAGCCAGACAAAACAGTACAGAAGATATGCAAAGAAAACATTGAAAATGGCATGAATGAAAAACTAAGGTTAGGGAGGAAAGGGTGTGAACAGAGTCTCCAGCATTGCTTTAATCTGATCAGCAGTTTCAGTCTGCTTGTGCACCATGCTGACTACTGTATCTATCTTGCTGTCTTGCACATCCATCCTTTCCTTCATCTTCTGATCATTTTCATCCATTCTTTGCTACAGACGAATATCATTCAGCTTCAGCTCTTCCAGAGTCTGCCTGTCCAAGGCAGTTTGAGAAACATCAGAAGCAGGAAGCTTCTGAGAGCTTTCTGCAACATCTTCAGCTTGACTGACTTCAGCTTGAGTTGTCTGATCTTCTTCTGGATGTACTTTTGAAGCTGGGCGCTTCTCAGACCATGGCTCACTATCCAGAAAGAGCACTTCGTCCTGTGGCAGCTGACTTTCAACTTCCTTCAGCAGCTTGCTGAAGTTCTATTGTGCCTGCTCATAGTTGATATCTTGCAACTTGAGGGCTTCAGCACGTACCCATATTCTGAAACGTGTCCAGAGCTGGTCTGAGGCAGCAGGACCAATCATTCCAGGACAGATTTGCTTTAGAGAAGCAATCCATTGCTGCAAACCTGTTTCAAAATTCATAATGCCAGAGCCAACATCTGGCTGTTTTGGTTTGGGAATGGCTATTTTGTGTTTGAGATCAGCAAGACGGTCAAGGATTGTTAAATCGATGAAGGTCCTGCTGGGGTCTTCTGTAGTTTGTTTGGGAGATGTTTGTTTGGGAGATGAAGTGGGAGAATCAGAAATAATAATTGGACTGTTTGGAGTTTTTGGAGTATTTGGAGGGGTAGTTTCTGGCGAGGATGGCAGCTGAGCCATGGTTACAGTTGTTCCACATGGCAGCTGAATTTCTAGGGGTTGTGGCTCAGAGGATTGAGGAGAATGAGGTTCAGGTGATGGAGTTTCAGAATGATGAAACTCAGGTTGAGGAGGTGATGGTGGAGGTGATGGTTGAGGAGATGGTGGATGAATTTCTGGTTGAGGAGAGGGAGGAGGAATTGCTGGTTGTGGAGAAGGAGGTGGAATTTCTGGTTGTTGTGGAATTTGTGGTTCTTCTGGTATGGGTGAGAGAGGTTGTTCTGGTTGAGGAGAGTGGGCAATTTCAGGTTCAGTGTTTGGATTATTTGAGAGGTGATCAGAAACACGTTGATCAATGTCAGACAGAACTTTGTCAAGTTCTGATGCTGTTGAAGTTGTGGGTTTTGGATGTTTGGTGCGGGGTCTTCTGAGAGTCAGTGACTCAGAAGGGTCATCTTCTGGTTCGGTTTCATCAATAGTTGGTATGGGGATTGGAATTTCATGTGAAGCTGGAGTTGGAATTGATGTTGGAATAGCAGAAGAATTTAAAACAGAAGCAACAGATAAATTACCTCTTTTCTTAGGAGTCTGCTGGGATGGTCCTTCTGAAGTGGCCTTTCTTTTCTTCGTCTTCTTCAGAGAAACTTCTGGTTGTTGTTGGTGCAGATCTTTGATATTCAGTTTTGGATCTGTACCATCAGCCTTGCAAGCGTCCAAGTATCTGAGAACCACGACTGGCTTTGATTCAATCTCAGAAAATAACGGAAAGTCGTCCAGAGGGACTCTTCTGCTGGTGATGTCAGCAAGAGGAGTAACGTTGGGCTCCTTTCTGATATTCTCTATCAGTTTCATTTTCTTCAGATTCTTGGCGTTCAGAGGCTTGCCAACAGTTGGTTCAATAGAACTTAGTTCTTGAGCTTCTGTGAGGTGCTCTATCAGCCTATTCTCAGTCAGAATATCTGATATTAACCTGCCAAAGGGTATCCAATCCCTCTTTGTTCTTTCTTCTTCCCTTGTCTCCTTGACGCTGGTCCTGAGGTGATTAAACAGAAGATGAGCCAAGTTGATTTTTACCTTCTGATGAATAAAGTAGATCAGAAACTGCTGATCTATATTTATATAATCAGGGGAGCTTGTTGGCTTCCTGTGATTAAAGCACCCCAGAATGATCTTCGCCCATATTCTGTGCTGATCCTTTAAGTCTCTGATTTTGCTGCTGGGCACCCCATGGGTGAAAATCTGCTCTGCAATGACACCAACGTCAGAGCATCTTTCAGCCATATCAATACAGCGGACACCACCGCCACTGTAACCAATCAATCCTGCTATGTGATCCTCAGTGATCGCAATCTTCTTTCCCATTATGTAGGAGGTGACTTGATGCGTTGATGAGGACGCATGAATCCAGAACTCCTTGACCAAAACTGGGAACGTTGGTCCGACCAACCTGTCAAAATATCTCTCCCATCCCTGTGCTCTAACTTCTTCTGTCAATTCAAATCCATTTTCTTTCAGACTGGAGAAGTCAACAATTAGTTCAGATAGCAATTCCAAATTCTTCACTGGTGTAAGGAGTGTTCTGAAGGGAACTTGGTACTGTTCAGATGAAGGCTTCTTCTGAGAACCTGCAGAAACATTGCTGGAGGTTGCCATGTTCACACTTAGGGTTTTTCTGAGAAAACTGAAAAATGGGTTTCTTTTGAGAGAGATGAACACACAAGGAAAATGCAGAGAAAATATTTGTGAGATTGAAAGAAACGGTAAAAGATTAATGTGAGATGTTAATGAGTTTAAATAGATTTAAAAAAATTTGAAAGTGTAAACGGTTTCAAGAAAGAGAAATAAAATCATGATTACGTTTTAAAACATGATTACTTTCATTTAATGCTTGCTGATTTTGGGGGATTTGAGAAAGATACTTGAAACGGTTACCAGACATGTGTCTCAATGCACCCAATCAGCATTTTGCCTTCTCAGAAGCGTGCACGCGTTCTGCTTCAGAGATTTGCTGATGATTGGATGACACTTGTTTGATTTAGTGAGCAACACGTCTATCCTTTAGCTGAAACGCTCAGATCTTTAAGACTAGCATCTGATACAATCTGCATGTTCTATCTTTCTGAAAAGAGATTGATCAGAAGTTCACAGTAAAACAAATACATTCTGAAGGATAATATATAAACTTAAAACATTTTCATTCAGGGCAGAGTTTCACGTTGAGATGTTTCAGAATGAAATTGAACCTATCTTCAGAAAGAGGTTTAGTGAAGATATCATCCCATTGATGGTCTGTATCAATAAATTTTAAATTCAAAATTCATTTCTGAATATAGTCCCTAATGAAATGATGTTTTATTTCTATATGCTTAGCCCTAGAATGTAAAATAGGATTCTTACTTAAGCAAATAGCAGAAGTATTGTCACAGAGTATAGGGATGTTACTCTCAAAAATCTGGAAGTCTTCAAGCTGACTTTTCATCCAGAGCATTTGTGTGCTACATCCTGCTACTGCTATGTACTCAGCTTCTGCTGTTGATAGCGCAATTGTGGATTGCCTTTTGCTGGACCAAGAGATCAGATTTTCTCCCAGAAACTGGCAGCTTCCAGAAGTACTTTTACGCTCTACTCTGTCTCCAGTAAAGTCAGCATCGCAGTAGCCTACTAAGCTGTAATCACTAGATTTTCTATAAAATAAACCCAGATTAGTAGTACCTTTCAGATACTTGAAAATTCGCTTAACAGCTGTTAAGTGAGATTCTCTAGGATCTGATTGGAATCTAGCACAAATACATATGCTGAATAAGATATCAGGCCTTGAAGCTGTCAGATAAAGGAGAGAACCAATCATACCTCTGTAGACCTTCTGTTCTACCTTTTTGCTTACCTCTTCTCTTTCCAGAATGCACGTGGGATGCATTGGAATCTTTGATGGCTTACATTCTGAGAGGTCAAATTTCTTCAGAAGATCTCTGACATATTTGCTTTGATGAATGTAAGTTCCCTCTGGAGTTTGATTGATCTGAATTCCTAGAAAGAATTTCAGTTCCCCCATGAGGCTCATCTCAAATTCTGCCTGCATACACTTAGCAAATTTTCTTCCAAGAGAAGGATTAGTAGATCCAAAAATAATATCATCAACATAAATTTGACAGACTAAGATGTCATTCTTAACTGACTTACAGAATAAGGTAGTGTCCACCTTCCCTCTGGTGAATTCATTTTCTAACAGAAAGTCACTTAGTCTTTCATACCAAGCTCTGGGAGCTTGTTTCAGACCATATAGTGACTTCTTTAGTTTGAAAACATGTTCTGGATGTTTTGTATTTTCAAAGCCAGGGGGTTGGTGCACATAAACCTCTTCTTCTATATAACCATTTAAGAATGCACTCTTGACATCCATCTGATACAGAGTGATGCCTCTATTAACAGCAAATGAAATTAAAAGTCTGATAGATTCTAACTTGGCGACTGGAGCAAAGGTTTCTGTATAGTCTATTCCCTCTTGCTAACTATAACCTTGTGCTACCAGTCGTGCTTTGTTTCTGATGACTTCACCTTGTTCATTAAGCTTGTTTCTGAACACCCATCTTGTTCCAATGACGTTGAATCCTTTTGGTCTGGGAACAAGATCCCATACGTCATTTCTGGTGAATTGATTCATCTCTTCTTGCATTGCTAGAATCCAGTCATTGTCCAGAAGTGCTTCATCAATAGAAGCATGTTCAATCAGAGACACAAGTCCCATGAGGGATTCTTCAGAGTTTCTGAAGCTTGCTCTCGTTCTGATTGGATCTTCCTTTCTTCCTAAGATAGTTTCTTCTGGATGATCCAAGCTGCTTCTGGGTAATATCTTCTGAGGTTGATCAGCAGCTGTTGTAGGATTGCTAGCAGTGCTCCTTTCAGATGTTGAAGGAGTGTCTGTGTTGAGAGCTTCTGATGACTTGTCTTCAGAACCTGTAAATTCAATTTCCATACCTGCAAAAACTTCATTCTGCTTTGAATTTTCAGAGTCAAGCTTATCATCAAAACGAACACTGATTGATTCTTCCACAATCTGTGTTTCTGTATTGTATACTCTGTACCCTCTTGAGCGTTCAGAGTATCCTAACATAATACACTTCTGTGCTTTAGAGTCAAACTTGTTCAAATAATTCTTTGTATTTAGCATAAAACAAGTACATCCAAATGGATGAAAATATGAAATGTTGGGCTTTCTGTTCTTCCACAATTCATATGGAGTCTTTTCCAGAATAGGTCTTATTGAGATTCTATTCTGAATGTAGCACGCTGTGTTTATTGCCTCTGCCCAGAAGATCTTAGCAACGTTTGTCTCATTGATCATGGTTCTGGCCATTTCTTGCAATGTTCTGTTCTTTCATTCTACAACTCCATTTTGTTGGGGAGTTCTAGGACAAGAGAAATCATGCAGAATGCCTCTGTCATTAAAGAATGACTCAAAATCTTTGTTTTCAAATTCTCCACCATGATCACTTCTGACTTTAACGATTCTAAGATCCTTTTCATTCTGAACTTGGTTACAGAAGGTAACAAACACAGAGTGTGACTCGTCCTTGTGTCTTAAGAACTTTACCCATGTCCATCTGCTATAGTCATCTACGATTACTAACCCATACTTCTTCCCACTGACTGAAGCAGTTTTAACTGGTCCAAATAAGCCAATGTGCAGAAGTTCTAATGGCTTAGAGGTAGAAACAACATTTTTAGATTTGAAAGAAGGTTTTGCAAACTTGCCTTTCTGACATGCTTCACACAGAGCATCTGAATTGAACTTCAAATTAGGAAGTCCTCTGACCAGATTGAGTTTGTTAATCTGAGATATTCTTCTCATACTAACATGCCCCAATCTTCTGTGCCAGATCCACTGCTCGTTGTTAACAGACAGAAGACACTTTACATTCTGACTTTTCAGTTCAGAAAGTTTGATTTTATAGATGTTGTTTTTCCTCTTTCCATTAAACAAGATAGTCCCATCTTTCTGACTAACAGCTTTACATGATTTTTGATTAAAGATTATATCATAACCGTTATCACTTAATTGACTTATGGATAACAGATTATGCATTAATCCATCTACTAGCAGAACATTATTTATAGAGGGAAGATTTCCATTACCTACAGTTCCAGAGCCAATTATCTTTCCCCTCTGATTGCCTCCAAAGCCAACGTGGCCTCCAGGGTTAAGTTCCAGGCTTTGGAACATATGCCTTCTTCCCGTCATGTGTCGCGAGCAGCCAGAGTCCAGGTACCATGACTGGTGTTTCTGATTTGCTGCTAAAGATATCTGCAACATGTATTATTTTATCCTTAGGTACCCAGATTTTCTTGGGTCCTGATTTGTTAGATTTACCAAAACTCTGGTTGAATTTTGGTTTCACAGAATACTTACTGCTAGTGTATTTAATATCATGTGTGTGACCATACACAAAATGTGAGTTCAGAGGAGTGTGTTTAATGGTTAAATCCATGACATTCTTTGGTGTAGGAACCTTACCTTGGTATCCTATTCCCTTCCTGCCGTTTCTGCTAACTCCATAGATCATTGAAGCCATTTTGCTTCTATCTATGCTTTTAGCAAGGAACTTCTGGAAACTGTGATCATACTCCTTGATGATCTCATCAGCGCTGCTGGGAGTTTTAGAAATTGGTTCCTTCTGAGAGTTTTGTAAAGTATTTTCTAATTTTGAAATTTTATTTCTCAGCTCAGAATTTTCCAATTTAAGACTCTCAGTCTTATCAGAGTCAGATTCAAGATTCCTTTTCAAGTTTCTGAATTTAACTCTAATCTGTTGGTACCTTTCCAGAATTTCATTAAGGCTTTCAGCAAGTTCAGCCTTAGTAAAATTAATTGCAAAGTCAGGAAATACCTCTTCAGTATCTGATTCTGAGTCTGATTCAGAAGCTTCACTATCCTCTGAAATGTTGGCCATGAGAGCTATGTTTGCTCTCTCATCATCTGATTCTGAGTCAGCTTCAGACGAGTCAGAGTCATCCCATGTAGCCATGAGACTTTTCTTCTTTTCTCTTCCAAACTTCTTTTTGGGCTTTTCCCTCTGAAGCTTTGGGTAGTCACTCTTGTAGTGTCCTTGCTCATTGCACTCATAGCAGATGATGTCCTTGGTGTTTGGCTTTCTGCTTCCTGAGGAGCCTTCAGATCTTCTGTATCCAGAGGAAGAATCTGTCCTTCTGTATCTGGAAGAAGACTCGTTCTGATCAGATCTTCTGGGATTCCTGAACTTCCTTTGCCTCTGCTTCCACAGTTGGTTCACTCTTCTGGAGAGGAGAGAAAGTTCGTCTTCTTCTGATGAGGATCCATTAGATGTTTCTTCAACTGCCTGCAAAACTTTAGACTCAGATTTTTTGTTAGATTTTAATGCTAAAGGCTTACCTTGCTTCTGAGGTTCATCAGCTTCTAGCTCTATCTCATGACTTCTGAGGGAGCTGATAAGTTCCTCCAGAGAAATTTTGTTGAGATCTTTTGCTAGCTTCAGAGTTGTAACCATTGGCCTCCACTGCTTTGGTAAGCTTCTGATGATCTTCTTGACGTGATCAGCAGTAGAGTATCCTTTGTCCAGAACCTTGAGACCAGCCACCAGAATTTGGAATCTTGAGAACATTGTTTCAATGGATTCACTTTCTTCCATTTTGAATGCCTCATACTTCTGAATGAGCGCAAGAGCTTTAGTTTCTTTGACCTGAACGTTGCCTTCATGCGTCATTCTGAGTGAGTCAAACATGTTCTTTGCTGTGTCTCTGTTAGAGATCTTTTCATATTCAGCGTAAGAGATGGCGCTGAGAAGGATGGTTCTGGCCTTGTGGTGATTTTTGAAGTCACGCTTTTGTGGTCAGACATTGCTTTCCTATCAATCTTCTGACCGTTTGCATTCATAGGGTGCGTGTATCCATCTGTCACCATGTCCCACAGATCAGCATCATGTGCCAGAAAGAAGCTTTCAATTCTGTCTTTCCAGTAATCAAAATTTTCTCCATCAAAGACTGGAGGTTTGCCGCTGAATCTGTCTCTGTCTTCATTGTTGTCATTGCTGGTGTGTGAATAAGTTCCTGCCATTGTGTTTTTCTGACGCTGGATCTTGTACTGACACGGTTAAGTGTTTTAGCTCAGAACCAGGCGCTCTGATGCCAATTGAAGAAGTGAAAAACACAAGAAGGGGGGTTGAATTGTTAAAACTTGAAATACAATGCAATCAACACGATATTTTTATCCTGGTTCGTTTGATCTCAAACTACTCCAGTCCACCCGTCAAGATGATTTCGCCTCTCTCCAACGAGGTCTTAATCCACTATATTCAACTGAATATTACAATTTGCTTTAACAACTACTAAAGCCTTCTTGATGCAAACCACAAACCGGTTTCTCAAGGAATCACTTTCTTACAAAGAATTGAAATCTAGGTGTGTGAATGTTTTCTACAAAACTGTTTATCACAAATGTGATACTACACAACTTAAGCTTATGGAAACTAGATTGCTAAAATAATTGAGTAAGGAATTTTGGAGCTTTTTAGCAAACTGAGAGTAAGGAAGATGATGATTAGCTTTTAGGCGTGTAAATTGATGTAGAGCATTAGCCAATTCAATCTTCATTGACTTGTTTATATAGCATTGGAATTAGTGAACGTTGGAGCAATAATTCTGATTCAATGCCAATAACAATCTTTCCTTATTAAGCAGATCTTGTCTGGAATGATGCCGTTGGTAATAACTCATCTTGAATGCACAGTACCGTTGCTACTTAAGCGTGTTCTGGCTTTGGCTCATTCTGACGCTGCTTAAGTGCTGATGAACTGTTGTTGTCTTTATCAGAGTTCAGAGTGTTGAGCAAAGATCTGTTCATCAAGCTTCAGCATAAGCGTGAGTTGTTCTTCTGATCCTGGTATCTGATATAGCATCTTCTGATGCTGATGTTGATATCCAATTTTCTGATGCTGATGAGGATGTTCTCATGCTGATACCCATCAGAGTTTCTGTAAAACAGAAAGTAATTTTTAGGTAGCAAATAGTTCTTACATGAATCACATAATTAATATATCTTTTCATTTTGTTATCATCAAAACTTAAACTTAGGGTAGTAGATTCAAACTTTGTTCTAATAGGATACCCTTTTTTTCCCAAGCCGCCCTTTCAGGTTTTCGAATTGCCGGGTGTACGGATTTTTCATTTTCACCCCTTACTTTTGTCCAGACCCTTTTGGCTCGCTGGGAAACCCTTATTTTTGCCTGAACCCTTTTGGTTCACCGGGAAGCCCTTATTTTTGCCTAGGCCAGTCAACCTAGCAGGTCTTTTAGTTAGGCGTAGTATCTTTTCACTATGTCTGCATTGACAGGGTGAGGAAGGTCGTCACCATCCATGGTGGTTAGAATCATAGCTCCTCCCGATAAAATGTTCTTAACCACAAATGGCCCTTCGTACGTGGGGGTCCATTTGCCCCTGGGATCACCTTGCGGCAGTATGATGCGTTTGATCACTAGATCCCCGACTTGATATTCTTGGCATCTGACTTTCTTGTTAAAAGCTTTGATCATTCGCTTTTGATACGTCTGACCATGGAAGATAGCGGTAAGTCTCTTTTCATCGATTAGATTTAACTGATCAAGTCGGGTTCGGATCCAGTCGTCTTTGTTCAAACCCGCGTCCTTCATAATCCTGAGAGAAGGTATCTGGACCTCGATGGGTAGGACTGCCTCCATGCCATATACCAGAGAATAGGGGGTTTCCCCTGTCGACGTCCGTGCTGAGGTACGGTACCCATGAAGAGCGAATGGTAACATCTCATTCCAGTCCTTGTATGTCACCGTCATCTTCTGTACAATCTTCTTGATGTTCTTGTTAGCTACTTCAACAACGCCATTCATCTTCGGCCGGTAGGGAGAAGAATTATGATGTTGTATCTTGAACTGTTTACAGAGCTCGGTGATCATCATGTTGTTGAGATTCGTACCATTCTCAGTAATAATTCTCTCTGGCACACCATATCGACAGATCAGATTATGTCGGATAAACTGCGCCACAACGTTCTTGGTTACTGTAGCAAAGGAAGCTTCCTCAACCCACTTCGTGAAGTAATCAATGGCTACTAGGATGAAGCGATGTCCATTAGAAGCGGTGGGCCTTATTTCTCCGATCATGTCGATGCCACACGTTGCAAAGGGCCACGGATCTGTCAAGACGTTTAAGGGGACCGGAGGCACATGCACCTTATCAGCATAGATTTGGCACTTATGACAAGTTTTAGAGTGCTGATAACAATCGGCTTCCATAGTGGACCAGTAGTATCCTGCCCGTAGGATCTTCTTAGCCATGGTATTTCCACTGGAATGGGTTCCGAAGGTGCCTTCATGTAGATCTGTCATGATCCTCTTTGCTTCACTCTTGTCTACACACCGTAGTATTGTGGAGTCATGGTTGCGTTTATAGAGGATTCCATTACTGAGGAAGAACTTTGCAGCAAACCTTCTCATAAACTTCTTATCATTGACAGATGCGCCTTCGAGATACTCTTGAGTCTTGAGATACCTTTTGACTTCGTGAAACCAGGGTTTGTCTGCCACTTCTTTGGTATCGATTTCACAGCAGTGTACTGGTTCATCCAACCTCTCAATGGTAATTTGGGGAGCTTCATTGTCCCACCTAACCTTGAACATAGAAGATATGGTACCTAGCGCGTCCGCTAACTGGTTTTCCTCTCGTGGGAAATGTTTAAAGGTTACCTCCTCAAAGTGTGGGAGCAATGTCAGTACATACTCTTTGTAAGAAATAAGGTTCGGGTGTTTCGTATCCCACTCGCCTTTGATATGACTTATCACCAAAGCGGAATCCCTGAATACACTCAAGAACTTGATCCTTAAGTCAATAGCAGCTCGAAGACCCAGAATACATGCTTCATACTCCGCCATGTTGTTGGTGCAGTTGAAACATAATCGGGCAGTGAACGGAGTATGACAGCCCTCGGGAGATATGATTACAGCGCCAATGTCGTTACCCAGTGCATTTGAGGCTCCATGAAAATACATAGACCATCGGGATCCCTCATTAGGTCCTTCATCTGGTCCAGGTTCTTCGTAGTCAGTCACCAACATAATATTCTCATCCGGGAACTCGAAATTCATAGACCGGTAATCATCTACGGCCTGATGAGCCAAATGATCAGCCAATACACTTCCCTTGATTTCTTTTTGGGTTGTATATTGTGGTCGTACTCAGTTAATATCATTTTCCACCTTACTATCCTTCCGGAGAGAGCGGACTTCTCAAAAATGTACTTGATTGGATCCATCTTTGATATCAACAAGGTAGTGTGAGTCATCATATACTGTCTCAGTCAGCGAGCAACCCATGCCAAAGCGCAACAAGTTTTCTCGAGCAATGAGTATCGTGTCTCACAATCGGTAAACTTTTTGCTAAGGTAGTATATTGCGTGCTCTTTTCGACCAGACTCGTTATGCTTCCCCATCACACACCCCATTGAATTATCTAGCACTGTCAAGTATAATATCAAAGGTCTTCCTTCAACTGGAGGCATCATAATTGGTGGTTCTTGAAGGTATTCCTTGATTCTTTCAAAAGAGGTCTGGCATTCATCATTCCACTTTACCACTTGATCTTTTTTCAGAAGCTTGAAGATTGGCTCATAAGTAGCAGTCAGATTTGAAATGAACCTGGCGATATAATTCAGGCGTCCCAAGAAACCTCTAACCTCCTTCTCTGTACGGGGAGTTGGCATTTCTTGTATAGCTTTTACCTTTGCAGGATCTACTTGGATGCCTTTGTCGCTGACAATGAAACCCAAAAGCTTACCAGATCTTACCCCGAAGGTGCACTTGTGCGGATTCAACCTCAGCTTATATATCTTCAACCTGTCGAACAACTTTTGGAGATGATCAATGTGCTCTTCCTCAGTTTGAGACCTGGCTATCATGTCATCAACATAGACTTCGATCTCGTGGTGAATCATATCATGGAACAAAGCGACCATGGTGCACTGATAAGTTGCCCCAGCATTCTTCAACCCAAAAGGCATAACCTTGTAGCAGAAGGTGCCCCACTGTGTGACGAAGGTTGTCTTCTCCATGTCTTCACGAGCCATCTTGATCTGGTTGTAGCCAGAGAAACCATCCATGAAGGAGAAGATCTTGTGTTGCACGGTGTTGTCGACCAAAACGTCAATATGAGGAAGTGAGAAGTCATCCTTGGGGCTTTCCCTATTCAGGTCTCTGTAATCTACAGACATCTGTACCTTACCGTCCTTCTTAGGTACTGGGACGATGTTGGTAACCCACTGCGGATAAGAAGTGACAGCCAAGAATCCTGCATCAAACTGTTTCATGACCTCTGCCTTGATCTTCTCTGACATTTCAGGACGCATACGAAGGACCTTCTGTTTAATCGGAGAACAGTCTTCTTTAGTCGGCAGGCGGTGTACCATGATATCAGTGTCCAAACCAGGCATGTCTTTATAGGACCAGGCAAAGATCTCAACATAGTCGTGCAACATCTGTATCAACCTTTGTTTGAGCTAAGCTCCAGATTTGCACCTATTTTAACCTCTTTTCTGTCTTCCTTAGTACCCAAATTCACCGTCTCAATCGGCTCTTCATGAGGTTGTATAGCCCTTTCTTCCTGCTATAATAGTCTAGCAAGTTCTCCAGGCACCTCACAATCATCCTCACCTTCGTCCTCGGCTTGGTTGATCGGATTTTTGAAGTCATAATTGGCAATAGCAGAGCTGTTATCAATGGGATCCATAGTGGATATGGATATTCATTTTGATACGTGAGTGTGTGTAAGAGAATAGCTGTTTTGATAAAGTGAAAACAGAAAATAAAAATAGAGAGCGCAAAATTTCTATGCAAGAAACGTCCAATGCTTTATTAATGATATATGAATTGACAAATAATAGCCCTCACAAGCAAAACCAATGTGCCTCGGGAAAGGCATAAGGCCGTAAAGTTTTAAATTGTTTATTACAACTCTCAAAACTAGTAAGACAATTACTGCGGAATAAAAGAAACTGGTATAAAGTCCTTAGCGGTCCAGTTACTCGGTCCATCGTTGGTAGTTGGGTAGATCCAGGTGTCAATGTCTGAGTCTTCCTCGCTGTCTTCAATGGCATTAATTCCCCGATTACTGATGCGTAGGGGAGGTTCTCCAGCCCGAGCGCGTCTAACAGCCCTTTGAGCCCCTGTAGTAAAGCCCAAACCAAATTTGTCAGTTTTATGAGTGAAATCAGGGAGCTGACCCCAATTGGCACACCCACCTTCTTCAACCACGACCCTGGCGTCCTTGAGGGAAGCCATCTTCAGAGGAGGTTTGCTGCTAGTATTAGTTTCAGTCGATGCCAAGATCTGAGGGACCTCTTTGAAGTTCTGACAAGGAGTTTCTATGAATTCCCCGTCCATCTCTACATAGCGGAAGGAATTAAGGTGGCTCACCATATACTCCTCTTCACCCCGCACTATGATAATCTTCCCTTTCACCAGATAATTCAGCATTTGGTGGAGTGTGGAAGTAACTTCCCCAGCCTCGTGGATCCAAGGACGACCCAGCAAACAAGAATACGATGGCTTGATGTCCATCACATAGAAGGTGGACCCAAAAGTTTGAGAACCTACTTTGACAGGGATGTTCACCTCCCCGTGCACCATTCTCTTTGACCCGTCAAAAGGCCTTACCGCAATGTTACTAGGCTTTAGAGTCAAACCCTCGCAATCTAACCGCTCCAACGCCTTTTTCGGCAGAACATTCAGCGAAGACCCAGTATCTACCAGCACATGAGCCATAGTGGTGCCCCTGCATTCAATCGAGACATGCAGAGCCTCATTATGCTTTCTTCCCTTCGGTGTTAAGTCTGCATCTGAAAAACCCAGCCCATTATCAGCAGTCAGGTTGGCCACGCAATCTTTGAATTAATCAGCTAAAGTTTCCTGCGGCACATGCGCAGTCTTGAGGAATGCAATCAAAGCCTTCACATGGGCTGAGGAACACAACAGCAGAGACAACATGGATATTTTTGATGGGGTATGCCTCAGATGCTCGACCACGTTGTAGTCGTTCTTCTTAATTATTTTCAAAATTTCCTCTATCTCTTGTTTAGAGGCCTCCACAACAATTTTTCTAGGCGCCTCCGTCTGGGCATGCTCACCTATAACTTCTTTGCCGCGGGTATCAGACGATTCGTCTACAGGGGTAATAACTGGAGTAAGGACCAGAGTAGTAGTTGATGTACTAGCAGGAACAGCAGATGGGATGACAATAGGCTTGTTGACAGTCTTAGGGGAAATCTCGGGAGAGAAGACCCTTCCACTTCGGGTGATTTTACTGGTTCCGACAATGTTACCAATATCAGGATCAACCTTTTCATCTTTCAAATCTTGTTTGATGCCATGATAGTACACATCGGCACCATAATGCCAGGGGATAGCTTTATCCGAGACATACGGGACATGACCAGGAACAGTGATTATCAACGGAGTGATTCTTAGAGCCGATGTAATCCTAACAGGTCTTCTCGAGGAGCCCTTGGAAGGATTGGCGGAAATGGTTATAATGGAAATGTCTTTAGATGGAACAACAGGAACCAAAGTTTTCTCGAAAAAAATTTCTTTATTGTCCATCAGGCATTGAACACCTAACTTCAGCAAACGGCAACTAGAAGGTAGAAACGAACACATGTGGAAACCTTCACCATAACCCAGAAATAAACCGTCCAACAGTAAATTCTTCTTCACAGTCATGAGAGGAGTAGAAACTTCATCCACCAAGGTCACAAACAAGTCAGTATCAACAACATTAATTCCACGACCGTGCTTAGGCATGGGAGCAGTTATGACATTGGGCCTCTCTGGAGCATCGAACTCAATTTCCTTGGCTTCAATCAGATCTTGTACCTTATTTCTTAGAACCCAGCAGTCATTGGTATCGTGGCCAGGACTCTCAGAATGATAGGCACACCGAGCATTTGGATTATATCGGGGAGATGTGGTATTTGGATTCTTGGGAGCCTCTTTCAAGGTTGCCAAGTTGGATCTTAATAGATGAGGTAGAACTTCATCCAATGTAATGTTGATTCGGGTAAACTGCCACTGTGGTCTTTCCACCCTTTGTTGATTGTTGCGTTGTGGAGCAACTGCAGGCCTAGGTATCATTACGGCACTTACTGTGTGACGATGTTCAGCCATGTTTTGGCCGCTCGGGCTATAGATGGAACTCGCTTCCTTCTTACCAGCTGTTGCACCCCAAAATTTACCCTCTCATTTATCAAGAATTTGCTCACAAAATTTCCTTGGGCTCAAGATTGCACTAGGGTTTGGTCAGCTCAAGACATCTCATCTTGCACTGATAACCCAAAATTAGGGTTTGAGTTTGCACAAGGATTTTTTGACCACCAATGCTTCATTTGACTTCCATACATCCTTTTGGACCCCTAAGATTGTTCATGTTAAGTTTCAAGCCTTGAACCACATTATTGATCAGTCAATTGGACAGTTGACCTAAAAATCAGTTGTATTGGGGGAAAAGTCAACCATGGTCAATTTATAGTCAAACTTAATAATTTTTTATCCACGTCAACATTTTAGACTCATATGTACCATTTTATCAAGTTTGGATCACAACTCCTCAAGAAATTTGATCAAATCATCAAAAGGGCAAAATGGTCAAAATTAAGGTTTTAACTGAGAAAGGGCAATTTCTGATTTTTAACCTAGCCAATGACCAATTGAGTTCAAACATGATTTCAAGGGTTCAATGGCATCATCTTGACCTAATTACATGGTTCAAGAGATCTCAAGTTCATTGGATTGACAAATGAATTTTGCAGTCAATTGATCAAAAGTCAACTGTACACTGAAAAGTCAAACTTTGACTTTTTGGTCAAAATCAAGTTCCAAGGGTCATAATTCATCAAGATATGTCAAAATATGAAACTTGTTCACCAAGAAACTCAAAATTGAAAATTAGGGTTTTAATTTGAAAATTTTCATAACTTAGAATTTTTCTAAGTATGAAAATTTTCTTATTTTTTCCCAACTTTCCACCACTTTTTCACCATGATGCAATTTGATTCAAAGAAAACTTACAACATGAAAGTTGTATTACTCCATGAAATCTATAACTTTTCTTCACAAACTTTTCCCAAACGATGCTTGGATCTCAAGTTATGAATTTGTGAATATAGGTCCATGAACTTCTTAACTTAGTGAAATCTTGCCCTAATTTAGGCAGGTTTTGGACCCAACTTCATGGACATTTTTCACCTAGTTCCAAGAGGTATCTCAAATTTAATTTCAAAGATGGATTATGTAGAACATTGCAAGCTTTCCAAAATGTCCAAGAACTCTCCAAGATCATTTTTGAGTAGGGAGAATCAAAGAAGGGAAGTTGGCATTTTCTCACTTTTGAGCAAGCCATTTTTACAAAGCATCAAGTTGCAAATCAGATCTATGATGGTTGTATCTTGCTTTACAGGTCCTAAGCTTGCTTTAAACTCCATAATTAAATGCAAACTCAGTTGACAAAGGCTTTATCTTTTCTTTTGAAGCTTTATACAAGGTGTATTTCCATTTTTGGCATAAAGTTCACAATGCCATTTTCATGAAGGGAAACTTTTGCAACTTTGTCAATCTTGAGCCTTGGACCTGTCCCTTTGGTGCAAACAATTTCTACAGGTCTCAAGCAATGTATACCAACTCTTATCAACCCTCAAGCTAGCCAGTACAAGCATGTGGGATTAGTCACTTCACTTTACTTAAAATGCAAGGAAAGTTGCAAAAAGATCCAAGGCTTGCACAACTAGTGAAGAGCTGACTTTGTTTCACTTCTATACAAATATACAAACTTGTTGCAAGGCATAGCATGATTGGATTGAAGCTAAAACACTCGGAAATTCAAAAACTCCACAAAATTGTCCAAAAACTCAGTTTCTGCAAAACCATAGCCAACACTCATTTGGCTCGTGCGTTTTGTGTTTAAACACTTCAAGCATCTCATAAACATAATACCAAAGCAATCCAAGCCATCACCCTGGTTCTGTAACCCCTGTTTCAGCATCCACCATTTTCACTTTGGAAGCTTGCAGCTTGACTTGTCCAGAGAGTTTCAGCCATCCTCAGAGCAAGCTAAGCATTAGAATAGCTTCAGGGAAGTTCAAGGAAGCTTAAACAATCACCAGGCCTCTATCAAAGTCCCTGCATTGCCCTACACAAATCCAGATGAAGGAGGTAATTTCTTAAACTCTATCTCTCTGAATAGGCAACCTCAAGCCACGATTTGTGAAGGAAAAATGTAGTCCTTAGCATGACAAAGTTGTACATATCATTACTTTTCATTTATGTTACTTATGCTGTGAGAATTTGAAGATTGAAAATGCTGAAAAAGTTAGGTAACGAATTAGGGGTTCAAAAATTCTCCTTGATCTTTTAGAGTTAGGTTACATAATTTATATGGTCGGAATCGTGAGCTCAAATGCCACATGTTTCATGTTATGAGTTTTTGTTTTTATGCAAGCATGAGCAAGTTACAGATTTGAACTATGGCGCGAAGAAGAAGAAGACCAAGGACATGGATGAAGTGGCTTCTGGGCTTTTTGGCGCCCTGGGCCTTTTTGTTTTTGCTATTCACACTCTCTGCCTTGTTATTTGCACCCCTGGCTAATTTGTTATATTTTTGCACTTTTCTTCATATTTTTATATTTAACACTTTCATTTATTTTTCCTGAATAATAAAAGTCCTAAAAATAATTTCTTTATTTTTGCAATTTTATTTTATTTTATTTTATAATTTTTTTTTAAATAAAAATTAGTTTATTTTGATAAATAGATTTTATTTTCTTAAATAATTTGTAAATATAATAAAAAAATACTTAATATTTTTAGTATACTATTTACACTCATAAATACTTATATATATATATATATATATATATATATATATATATATATATATATATATATATAATTTTTAATATTTAAACATAATATTATTTATTATTTCTTATACAAAAAATATACAAATAATAATATAGAACATTTATTTTCTTTTAATTGAAAATTAGGGTTTACCCCTTTCAAAAAGAATTAATTTATTTTTCCTTATAATTTTTAGGTTTAACTTAAATATCTTTTATACAAAAACAAGCACAAAATATTTTTTAACATAAACATTGCATTGCATTTTAAATACTTGCCTTATATTTATTTAATTCGCGCAATATTCGATTTGGTTGTAATAATATATTTAGGTTTATATTTGTGCAAAATCCCCATTCAAAACTTGTATCCCCCCTCCCATAATAATTGTTGTAATAGCTTAGTTTATATTATGCAATTTATTGCTTTCATATGCCATGATTAGTAAATTAGGGTTTGCATGACAAGAACAAAAACAAAGCAAAATAGAAAACCCTAAATGCAAGACAAAAGCATGAAAATGACACACTTTGCACACAAGCACCCTTAGGGTTTCTCCCACTTGGTTGCCTAAATAAAAATGGCCATGTTACGCACGCGAAGTATCTTGGCAAAACAAAACAAATATAAGATCATAGTCCCTCGATGACGCTATCAAAAGGTTGCCTAAACAAAATAATCTTGGTCCCTCAAAAATGCTAAGATACTTGACAACATTTCTATCATGGTCATACGATGACCCACGCCCGTCCCGTTTACATCCAAAGATAGGGTTGTTTACCAAATCAATGGTAAGTCAACAATGTCAAAGGAATAAAAATGCACAAGAAAGACATTTGAGTAGGTAGATAGCTTCTAAGTTACTTGCTCCATTTCAAAACAATCCTTGCTATTTTCAAAAACAAACACACACATTTCAAAACATCTTACAAAACATTGAAAACATTTTCAAAAGACAAACATCTTTGTATACATTCTTACGAATGAGAATCATTACAAAGATTGCCCAAACAAGTGGCCTCTTTTACAAAATACTTTCAAAAATCACACCAAACACCATTTCAAACAAAACAAAGCAAGTGATCTAAAATAAGTAACTAAGAGACCATGGAAAACCATGGATGAAAAGGGTGCTAGCACCTTCCCTTTTCATAATCTACCCCCCGAACTCAAGAAAACATCTCAAAGGTCTTTCCTGTGCTTTTTTTACCTTTCCTTTTGGATAAAATAAAATTCGGTGGCGACTCTTGCTAACCGCGACATTTGCAAACACAAACGCAAAACCTCAAGTCAGTTCTCCCACCGCATCACAGAACTGGCGACTCTACTAGGGATAACTTATAAAAGTGGGGTTACCTTAGGGTTCAGATCACATTTATTTGCTTGCAATTTTTTGACTTGTTTGATTTACAATTATGGTTCTCTGTTTGGGTTTGAATCATCCACCCGGATTTGGGAAACATTATAGGTAAATAGCAATACGTTATGGAAACTGTGCGGGGTATACCGACATGGTCTAAGCAATAGCTATAATAGTGTGACATATTTGTGGGTACCGGTAGCCTTTGAGTCAATCAAAGAGAATACGGGGCCGCTGAGTGATGTCATGAAGCACTAATGAACTTCTAGAACCTTTACTTGACCAACTTGGCCTTTTAGGATGTAGTGAGATGACCAGCTTTGGTGGAGTCCGAAGTTGGTAGATACTCGATACTACACTCATTGGGGGTTGGTTTCTTGGAATATTTCAGTTTCCAGTAAAGAGGCTTGAACTGAAACAATGAACAAGGAAACTATCCAGTGATATTGAGCTCCTTAGAACCCAATTACTATTTCTAGGACAGGTTGAGCCAACTAAACTTCAAGAGGGTACTTACCTATGAAACCCCATGCAAGCCTAAACTAGGAACTTGCTTTATTTTCTTGTACATATATACTTGTGAATAACATCATGGACATCATGAACATCATATGCATTTACTAACCATTTCAAGGATTTTGGAGATTCATCTTTGTTCTTGTTTTGTAGGTTATGGATTCACTTCGCAGGAAAACTATCCAAATCAACCTTGTGAGAATTCCTCCACAACTCAAGGAGCTAGCTTCAAGGATCCCTGAGAACTATCCATTCACCCAGAGACACGGTCGTCTACTCAGCCTGTTCACTTCCAACACAAATGAGGATATGATGAAGGTTCTCTTCCAGTTCTTTGACCCTTTGCATCATTGCTTCACATTTCCTGACTATCAACTTGTGCCCACTTTGGAAGAATTCTCTCAACTTCCGAGGATTCCTATTCTCAATCAACTACCCTTCAACGGTACGAAAAGAGATCCAAAGCCATAAGAGATTGCTCAACCCCTGCACTTGCACTCATCTGACGTCACAACTCATTGGGAAACTAGAAGTGGTGTCAAAGGCTTCTTGTCAAAGTTTCTGTTTGAGAAGGCCTAAAGCTGTTGGAATTCCCTAGACTTGCAAGATTTTGAGGAGATTGTAGCTTTTCTCATCTATGGGATGGTCTTGTTCCCTAATCCTGACCAACTCATAGATGTAAGCGCTGTCAAAATCTTCATGACTCGTAACCCGGTGCCTATATTGCTTGGGGATATCCTACACTCTTTTCACACTCGTACAATAAGGAAAAGAGGTGTTCTTATGTGTTGTACTCCTCTCCTGGCAAGATGGTTTATTTCTCATCTTCCCCAATCAGTCTTGAAGAATGAGCAAGGTTTGAGGTGGTCACAAAGGTTAATGACACTTAACCATTCAGATATTCATTGGTGTTCTCAATCCAAAGAGAATGTCATCATTGTTGACCGTTATGGGGAATCCCCTAATGTCCCTCTACTTGGCATTAGGGGAGGCATCACCTATAACCCTTGCTTATCTCTGAGATAGTTTGGTTATGCCCGAAGGGATGGCCCACATGATATGTTGATTCAAGGATTGGTTTTCGACTACGACAACGACGATCAAGGACTTCGTCAGAGATTCATCCGAGTTTGGAGGATGCCAAAAAAGGTGGATAACAAGACTTTGGGACACAAGAATTCCATCCCTCTTGAGCCTTACCTCAAGTGGGTACAAACCCGCGCTCAAAGTCTTATGATGCCTTATCCCTCCATTCTCCCAGTGATTATAGAGCCTGTTAAGGAAGGAGAAGTTCCATACACTATCCTACATCCTGACATGCCAACATCACTCGAAGACCTACAAAGGGATTGGATACAGCTCAAGGGAGAGCGCGATACTTTCGAAGCCCAATTCTACGCAAGCGAGAAGAAGGTTTTGGAACTCACTCGGCTACTTCATGAAGATCAGACTCTCAATACCTACATTGCACCAAAGAGGATGCGCAACGTCTTTTTACCTTAAAATTTTGTATTATTTTGCCCAAGGGGCATTGATGTACTCAAATTCTATTTTATTAATATGACGTGTGTTTCTTTTTTGTTTAAAACAAATTTGAATTTCTAAATCCTTGAAAGCATTGCATGAATACATATCATTCATCATAAACATAAACAGGTCTTTGCAACAAGTTTCCTCATCTCTCTACTGTTTATTTCAGTACGATGGATCTCGAACAAACGGTCAAAGATCTGCAAGCTCAGAATACACAATTTCAACAGTTACTCATGACCTTAGCCAAGGGGCAGGAGGAGCTGAAGACTTTGCTAGAAAAAGAGAAAGAGAAAAAGAAGAAGAAGCCAACTGGTGTGGTAATCATGGGCAGAAGATTTCAGGGACAAGCCAGAAGGACCTTAGATTTTCCAACAACATCTAATGAAGGGGAAAGAAAAGGAAAAGGAACGGCAGTACCATCAGATTATGAAGAAGAAGAAGAAGAGGAAGAAGAGGACTACTCTGAACAACAATACCCTCCGGCTGATGACAAGTACAAACACCTTGAAGAGCGACTAAGCGCTATGGAAATCCAGAGAGTACCAGGGCTAGATTTTGAGGAGTTAGGGCTGGTGTCAGGAATTGTAATCCCGCCAAAGTTTAAAGTGCCACTATTTGCCAAGTATGATGGGGTGTCTTTCCCTAAAATGCACCTCAGATCATATGTCAGTAAGATTCAACCACATTCTGCCGACAAAGACTTGTGGGTCCACTTTTTCCAAGACAGTTTATCAGGAACGCAACTTGATTGGTTCTACCAGTTGGAAAGGGCTGACGTCCATAATTGGGAAGACCTGGCTGCCGCTTTCTATAAACAGTACCAATACAACGCCGACTTGGCGCCTACCCGTACTCAACTACAGAGTATGGCCATGGTTTCCAATGAGGGCTTTAAAGATTACGCATAAAAGTGGAGGGATTTAGCCGGAAGGGTGCAACCCCCTCTATCTGAGAGGGAGTTGGTAGACATGTTCTTGGGAACTCTATCAGGTCCTTTCTTCAATCATCTGATTGGGAGTTCTTCTGCAGGGTTTACCGAATTGATTTTAACTGGCGAAAGAGTGGAGGCTGGTATAAGAAGTGGGAAAATTCAGAAGGACGCATCTGCCTCAACAGCTGTGAAAAATCCCTTCATTGGAAGAAAGGAAGTATTTGTTGTCTATTCACAGAGGAATCAGGGAAGAACCGAGCGCCAACCAACGGTGGGGGCCGTTATGATTCCAAAGCCTGCATCAGACCAGCCAAGAAATAACCAGCAAAGGGTAGAAAGGCCAATTCGGAAATTTACCAAGATTAACATGACTCCAACTCAAGTTCTACCACATCTTCTGAAGTTAAATCTGGCCACTTTAAAAGAGGCCCCGGAGAATCCCAATACTGCGTCTCCACATTACCATCTGAACGCCAGATGCGCGTACCATTCTGAAAGCCCGGGGCACGACACCAACAATTGTTGGGCTCTAAAGAACAAGATTCAAGATTTGATAGATGCAAAGTGTGATACGGTGGGAGAACTGACTTGAGGTTTGCGTTTGTATTCGCAAATGTTGCGGTTAGCAAGAGTCGCCACCGACTTTTTATTTTATCCTAAGGAAAGGTTAAAAAGCACAGCAAAAACCTTTTGAGATGTTTTCTTGGGTTCGGGGAGTAGATTATAGAAAGGGAAGGTATTAGCACCCTTTCTATCCATGGTTATCCATGGGCTCTTAGTTACTTGCTTAGATCACTTGCCTTTTGTTTTCAATTGTTTTAAATGGTGCTTGAGTGTGTGGGTTTTGAAAATGTTTTTGAAAAGAGGCCAATGTGGTGGCAACCTTTGTAATGATCCATGTGGGGATGTATACAAAGATGTATGTCTTTTGAAAAGGTTTTCATTTGTTTTTGAAAATTGTTTTGAAAGTGTAGTGATGTGTGGTTTTTGAAATTAGGCAAGTGTTTTATTTTGCAAGTTGATTCAAGTAACTAAGAGGTTATCTACTCCTAAATTTCTCAAAAGATTATTGCTATACTTTAACCCTTTTAACAAGTTTGCACCACCATTGTATTTGGTGGGCAACCTTGTGTTAGGATGTGAAAAGGGACAGGCGCGGGTCATCGTTTAGACCATAGTTGTAACGACGTTAAATGTCTTTGGGCAATTTCTCTAAGGGACTTGATCATTTGTTTTGTTTGTTTTGAAAAGTTTTTATCGAGGGACTATGATCATTCAAACTGTTTGCTTTGCCCAAAGATGTTCAACATACAATATGGCCCATTTAGTTGAAGGCAACAAGTGGAATACCCTAGGGGGTGCAAGTGTGATTTGTGTGTCCATTTTCATGCTTGTTTGTCTTGTATTAGGTCAAACTAATTTTTATCGTTTTTTCGCATACAAACCCTAATTCTAGCATGTTATTATTTAGAAAGCAATAAAGTGCGAAATTAAAATTACTAAGCTATTACACAACCAAATATGGGAAGGGGGGTACAAATGTTCAAATGGGGATACTGACAAGTAATTTAAACCTAAAATTATTACATCAATTTTGAATATTTGCATAGTAAATAAATTGCATAATTTAAATGTAAATAAAATAAATATGTGAAATGTAAAAAAAGAAAGTTTTTTTTTTTGTTTATGAGAAAATATTTATGTAAAAGGAAAAAGAAAATAAAAATGTATCTATTTTTTAGTATTTTGAAACTTAGGGTAAGAAACCCTAATTTTTATATAAAAAGTATTATTATCTAATTAAATTCTACTATTTGTTTATTATGTACAAAAATAAAATAAAATAAAATGAAGTATTTTGTGAAAAAAAGTATTTTTGTATCAAATATTAATAAAAATGAAGAAAATCAAGTATTTTATATTTTTATCTTAAATATATTAATAAACATGTATATATACATATATTAAACCCTAAATGAGTATTACACAAAATAAATATTTATTTAATATTTTAATAAAATAAATAAAAGTATTTTTTTGTGTGAAATATTTTCAGAGAGTAAAAATAAAAAATAAAAATGTATCTACATTATTTTCTATTTATTTTAATAATAGTATATATATATATATTTGTATATAAATAAAAGAAACAAACAAACAAATATGCCATAAATACAAAAATGATGGGAAAAAATATTTTAAAAATTTTAATGGCATGAGAAAAAATAAACAAAGTCAACCCAAAAAGAAAAAGTCAAAAATGTTGAAAAATAAACAAATGGGCTCAGGGGGGTGAGAAAATGGAAATATGGTGCAAAAAGAAGAAACCACACAGGCCCAGCCCATGTAGCTTCATCTTCAACCTCAGAACACTTCTTTGTTCAAAAACACGCGTTTTCTAACTCCTCATTCCTTGATCTTTTGCCAAATCTTCCAACATGAAACCTGTAGAGCTTGAAACCACGGTTCTAGACATATAAAGAAGTCAAGCTAACTCTCAGAAATGAGAGAGAATTTCTTCTCTCCCAAATCCTGACCTAATTTTTTAACCATGTTCAGACATAAAATTCTCTAAGCACACGAAATATAAATGAAATCTAAACATATGAGCATGTTCAGGGCTATGATTGTGACATGTTTTCTTCACAAACCTAAAGCTAACAATGCCTAACAAGAGAGATAGAACTCCATGAATATACCTGTTCAGTTGGAATCGAGCTGGGCAATGGAGGATGTTTCAGAATGAAATGAGGACTTGTACAGCTTCCTTGAAGTGTAAGGAAGCTTTTCCAATTCCTACTTTGCCTTGAAACTTCCTGAATCGAGCTAATGAACTCCAACTGCAAAACAGAAAATTAAAAATGGTGAAGTGGCTTGGAGGTGTTACAGGTCAGGTTTCAGATCATGGTCAGCTTGCATAGGTTGTGAGGAAGATAGAGGAACA
Source organism: Vicia faba (assembly GCA_948472305.1). Lineage (NCBI taxonomy): Eukaryota > Viridiplantae > Streptophyta > Magnoliopsida > Fabales > Fabaceae > Vicia > Vicia faba. The sequence continues at coordinate 187,383,538 of OX451736.1, read as the reverse complement.
GGTTTGGGCAAGAATGCTTGAAGGAAATGGGAGTTGGCACTCAAACTGCAGAGCTTGCTCTGTTTGTGCAGTTTTGAGGTGATTTTGAGATGGAGGGTGTTTGAAAGGCAAATAGCTCGTGCAAAAGCTTGGTTGGGTAGTTTGAAATGTGTTTGATCAGTTCTTTCTTGTGTCCCTAAGCTGATATGAGAGATAGCATATGTTATGGACCTTTCTTCACACTTAAGCTACAACAGCAAGTTGGTGGTTTTTTAGGTTAGTAGGGAGCCTCCTAATGTGCTGCATAAGCCTCTCTTGATCAGTGTGTTATGCCCATAATCTTGTGTAAAGCAGATCTTTCATGTACTTGTTGGATTACAAACTTGACATAAAGCTAAACTTTTCAAAAATGGCAATTTCACTTTATCCAAAAATGGATCAATCTTGTGTATAATGCTTGAATTCATGGAACAACACTTAGACACAATGAACAAGCATTAAATTAAGGAGTGTAATGTGGTTTAAGGACCTGCAAAGTAGCACAAACTATGCTGAGTTCAAATTTGCCAAGTTTATGAACATGTTAAGATGAAGAGCAAAAGTGAATTTTTGCCAACTTGTGAAATTCGAATCTCTCAAGTTATGAGGTTGTTTGATGAGTTCTTGGACATTTTGGAAAGCTTGGAATGTGTACTACAATCCATCTTTGAAATGCAATTTGAAATTCCAAGTGGAAGGGTATGAAAAGTGGCCTTGAAGTAGGGTAGAAAACCTTGTCAAAATAGGTCAAATTTCACTAAGTTAAAAGATGGTTTAGTGCCCTTATTCAAAAAATCATAACTTGAGATACAAGCTTCAAATGAGAAAACTTTGTGAATCAAAGTTGTAGATTTTGCAACAAGCTACAACTTTCATGTTTTGACTTTTGTTTGAATCCCAATGGATCATGGTGAAAAGATGGGGCAAAGTTGGGAAAAAATTAGGGTTTTCCATAACTTAGAAAAATTCTAAGTTATGAAAAATTCCATTTTCAAACCCTAATTTGCATTTTGTGATTTCTTGGTGAACAAGTTTCATGATTTGTAATGTTTTGATGAAAAATGAATCTTGACTCTTGATTTTGACCAAAAAGTCAAAGTTTGACTTTTCAGTATACAGTCAAAATTGATCAATTGACTGGGAAATTCAACTGTCAATCTTGTGTACTTGGGATCCTTTGAGCTTGATGAACATGTCAAGATAATTCCATTGAGTCTTTGAGGCCATATGTGAGCTTGGTTTGCCATTGGCTAGGTCAAACAGTCAAAAATTGCCCTTGTGCAGTCAAAACCCTAAAAATGACCATTTTGCCCTTTTGATGATCTGATCAAATTTCTTGTGGAATTGTGATCCAAACTTGATCAAATGGTTCATATGAGTTCATAATGTTGATGTGGATCAAATTTCATGAGGTTTGACTGTCAATTGGCCACAGTTGACTTTTTCCCCAATACAGCTGATTTCTAGGTCAACTGTCCAATTGACTGGGTAAAACTTGGAATCAAGACTTGAGACTTGGTATAGGTAAACTTGGGAGTCCAACATGAAGCATGAAAGTCATCTTAGGCATTTTAGGTCAAAACATCTTTAGGCAAACACAAACCCTAATTTGAGTCCACAGTGCAAGGAGAAGTCTTGAGCAGAGGAAACCCTAATTGGATCTTGATCTTCAAAGGTCTTGTGATGAGAAAATGTTGAGGAAATGGGAGGGCAAATTTTGGGGTACAACAGTTGCCCCTGTTCAATCTCCTTAGACCTGAAGAGTTAGATTGGCAAGTTTGCCTTTCGTGACTCGAGGGTAAAAGGAGATTGGACACTAGAGTGCCCGGAAATTTGCACTCGCATGCTGGAGTCTTAACAATGTGGTGTCGGGAATGGGCTTATAGATGCCATTTGGAGAGATGGTGGATAGGGAGATGGGCTTTGTAGATGCCATCTGGAAAAGTGACAGAACTTTGTCGGGAATGGGCTTACAGATGCCATTTGGAAGTGTTGATCGCATAAGAGGTTCCTTAGCGAGAACTTGTGTGTTTAAGAAAGACAGATGTTTTCCTGGCTTGTTACAGGTGTTTGCTCTTCAGTCTCCTTACGCAGATGTGCCCTGGCTGGATACAGGTATCGAATCTTCAATCGGTTGCTCACAGATGTGCCCTGGCTGGATACAGGAGTCGAATCTGGGAATGGTCGTCGATAGATATGCCCTGGCTGGATACAGGAGTCGAATCTTTGAACTCTGCAGACGTGCCCTGGCTAGATACAGGAATCGAGTCTGGAAATGTGGTCAACAGATATGCCCTGGCTGGATACAGGAATCGAATCTGGAAATGTTGTAGTTGATAGATGTGCCCTGGCTGGATACAGGAGTCGAATCTTTGAACTCTTCAGATGTGCCCTGGCTAGATACAGGTATCGAGTCTGGAAACTGATCACTCTCAGATGTGCCCTGGCTAGATACAGGTATCGAATCTGGAATTGTGACAGTTGAAGGTAGTCGTTTTTGAGATTGTCTTTTTCCTGAAAAGGCAAAGACGTAAGCTGTATGCAATGTCATGATGTATGATATGCCTGATGTTATGATGTTCAACATTTGATATTGTATGTGTCTCATCATGTATGTAAACGAGATGTATGAGAATGTGAAATGTTTATGAGTGTAATTTCATCTTAGGAAAATAAATCCTTGACGAACGGCCAGGAAGCTGCTCTGCGGAAGAGATATTTGGCCGAAGCTCTGATGAGAGGCCTGCTGAGGACTTTAACAATGGATGCCGCTGAGGATGATGATAAACTCCGCTGGAGAACCCCAAAGATAAACTCTGCTTGGGAAAACCAAAGATAGACTTCGCTGGGGACTGAAGGAACTTTTGCCGGGAACGGTCTTCCGTGGCTTTTAGCTGAGGATAACCCAGTTATAAGTCCTTGTGAGGAAATAACTCTAAATAAAACTTGGGCGAGACGTTCGTATTTCGCCGGGGATAAGCTCGCAGAATCTACTGGGGATGAGCTTTTAAGATCTGCCGGGGGATGTTGTGCCTTTTTCAGGATCGATGGGGAATCGACTCCTGTTTGGGGAAAGTGCTGCTGAATTTTGCTTTACTCTGCGGGGAGTTGAGATGATTTGGTCACATTTTTAGTTGAACCTGCCTTGGTGCTTTGGTGGACAAAACAACTAGACCGCATTAGACAACTCCACATTGCCCCTGTCTTTGATGTCACTGGTAATTAATCTCTTTTCATATGCAAACATTTATGAATCAGCAATTTAATGTCAAATGCATATATCAAAAAAACGAACACTGGACGTTCTTCGCAAGACAAAACAACAAAAGAAAAACAAAGGCAATTTGTATGGACAAGCGAATTTTCATTGATTTAAACTTTGCCTGTGAATAGGCGTTTTTTGTACAAGAGACTGACATCCTAGTAAGAGGACATCGCCAAATAACATAGAGTTTACAATTTGAAAAACAAAACAGCTATGTGAACAATCCCACTGGGTTCCAACTCTGCTATTGCCTTTATGTCTCCGAACGTCTCATCGCTTTGCTGCCTGATCGAAGATGAAGCTGATTGGTCGATGCCGTAATCTGAGCCAGATAGTTGATGCCGAACTCCGGATGCGAAGTGATCCAATGAGACATAGTGTTACGCTTTTATCCCTAACTTTTGCCTGGACCCCCCTTTCGGGTTTTCAGTCCACCGGGATACCCTTTTTTGCCCAAGCCGCCCTTTCAGGTTTTCGACTTGCCGGGTGTACAGATTTTTATTTATTTCATCCCTTATTTTTGCCCGAACCCTTTTGGTTCGCCGGGAAGCCCTTATTTTTGCCTAGGTATGTCAACCTAGCGGGTCTTTTATTTATGCGTAGTATTTTTTCACTATGTCTGCATTGGCGGGGTGAGGAAGGTCGTCACCATCCATGGTGGTTAGGATCATGGCTCCTCCTGAGAACACACGTTTAACCACAAATGGCCCTTCATAAGTAGGGGTCCATTTGCCCCGGGGATCACTTTGAGGAAGGATGATGCGTTTGATTACCAGGTCCCCAACTTGATACTCTTGCGGTCTGACTTTCTTGTTAAATGCCCTGATCATCCGTTTCTGATACGTTTGACCGTGACAGATAGCAGTGAGCCTCTTTTCGTCAATCAGATTTAGTTGATCAAGTCGAGTTTGGATCCAATCATCTTCCTTCAAGTCTGCATCCTTCATTATCCGAAGAGAAGGTATCTGGATTTCAATCGGCAAGACTGCCTCCATGCCATAGACTAGGGAGAAGGGAGTTGCCCCGGTTGACGTCCTTGCTGAGGTGCGGTACCCATGAAGAGCGAATGGTAACATCTCGTGCCAATCCTTATAGGTCACTGTCATCTTCTGCACAATTTTCTTGATATTTTTATTGGCTGCCTCTACAGCCCCATTCATCTTCGGCCGATAGGGGGAAGAATTGTGGTGCTGTATCTTGAATTGTTCACAGAGTTCAGTGATCATTTTGTTATTGAGATTGGTACCGTTGTCCGTAATGATTCTTTCCGGGACACCGTACCGACATATCAGATTATGCCGGATGAAACGCGCCACGACGCTCTTGGTTACCGTGGCATATGAAGCTGCCTCGACCCATTTCGTGAAGTAATCGATTGCCACCAAGATGAAGCGGTGCCCATTGGATGCCGTCGGTCGGATCTCACCGATCATATCGATGCCCCACATTGCGAAAGGCCAAGGTGCCGTTAGGACATTCAAAGGAACCGGAGGGATATGCACCTTGTCAGCATAGATCTGGCATTTATGACAAGTCCGGGAGTGTTGGTAACAATCGGCTTCCATCGTGGACCAGAAATATCCTGCCCGAAGGATTTTCTTAGCCATGGTGTGTCCACTGGAATGGGTTCCAAATGTACCTTCATGCAGTTCCATCATGATTTTCTCAGCTTCAGCCTTGTCCACACAACGCAGCAGAGTTGAATCATGATTCCGCTTGTAGAGAACGCCGTTGCTGAGGAAGAATTTTGCAGTAAACCTCCTCATGAACTTCTTATCATTGACAGATGCACCTTCAGGGTATTCCTGGGCTTCCAAGTACCTCTTCACCTCGTGATACCAGGGTTTTTCAGTCACCTTCTCAACCTCGAGCTCGCAGCAGTATGCTGGTTCATCCAACTTCCAGATTAGGATTTGGGGAGCCTCATTGTCCCATTTAACTTTAAACATTGAAGACATCGTGGCTAGTGCGTCCGCTAGCTGATTTTCCTCTCTGGGGAAATGCTCAAAAGTTATCTCTTCAAAGTGAGGGAGCAAGGTCGACACATACTCCTTGTAAGGAATAAGATTCGGGTGTTTCGTATCCCACTCGCCTTTGATCTGATTGATCACGAGAGCGGAATCTCCGAAGACACTTAGAAACTTGATCCTCAAATCGATTGCAGCTTGTAAACCCATGATACATGCCTCATATTCTGCCATGTTGTTGGTGCAGCTGAAACATAATCGGGCGGTGAGTGGAGTATGGGTCCCCTTGGGAGATATGATTACAGCGCCGACGCCGTTACCCAAAGCATTGGAGGCTCCATCAAAATGCATAGACCATCGGGATCCTTCCTCAGGTCCTTCATCCGGTCCAGGTACTTCACAGTCAGTTACCACCATGATGTCTTCGTCCGGAAAATCAAAGCTCAATGATTGATAATCGTCCACGGGTTGGTGTGCCAAATGATCAGCCAGTACACTCCCCTTAATTGCTTTCTGAGTTGTATACTGGATGTCATATTCTGTTAAGATCATTTGCCATCTCGCTATTCTCCCAGACAGAGCGGGCTTTTCAAATATGTACTTGATGGGGTCCATTTTTGAAATCAATAAAGTAGTGTGAGTCAGCATATACTGTCTCAGCCGGCGAGCAGCCCATACAAGAGCGCAGCAAGTTTTCTCAAGCAGTGAGTAACGAGACTCACAGTCGGTAAACTTTTTGCTCAAGTAATAAATAGCGTGCTCTTTTCGGCCAGACTCGTCATGCTGCCCCAGCACACACCCCATTGAATTATCAAGCACTGTCAAGTATAGTATCAGAGGTCTTCCTTCCACTGGTGGCATAAGAATGGGTGGCTCTTGGAGGTATTCCTTTATTCTTTCAAAGGCGGCCTGACATTCATCATTCCAGCGTACCACTTGATCTTTCTTCAGTAATTTGAAGATTGGCTCACAAGTAGCAGTCAGATGTGAGATGAATCGGGCAATGTAATTCAATCGTCCTAGGAAACCTCTGACTTCTTTCTCTGTTTTTGGGGGCGGCATCTCTTGAATAGCTTTAACCTTGGCAGGGTCCACCTGGATACCTTTATCACTTACAATGAAACCTAGCAATTTTCCGGACCTCACCCCGAAGGTGCATTTGTTGGGATTCAATCTCAACTTGTACAACTTGAGTCGGTCAAACAACTTCCTCAGATGATCAAGGTGCTCCTCCTCAGTTTGAGACCTTGCAATCATGTCATCAACGTATACTTCAATCTCATGATGGATCATATCATGAAATAAAGCAACCATGGCACGCTGATAGGTTGCCCCAGCATTTTTTAATCCGAATGGCATGACCTTATAACAGAAGGTCCCCCACTGAGTTACAAATGTAGTCTTCTCCATATCTTCAGGAGCCATCTTGATCTGATTATACCCTGAGAAGCCATCCATGAAGGAGAACACCTTGTGTTGAGCTGTATTGTCAACAAGGACATCAATGTGAGGTAGGGGGAAGTCATCCTTGGGGCTGGCCCTGTTCAGATCCCTGTAGTCAACACACATTCTGACCTTGCCGTCCTTCTTCGGCACTGGCACAACATTGGCAACCCACTGAGGGTAAGAAGTTACTGCAAGGAAACCCGCATCAAACTGTTTCATCACCTCAGCTTTAATCTTCTCAGACATCTCTGGACGCATTCGTCGAACTTTTTGCTTTACTGGAGGGCAATCTTCCTTGGTTGGCAAATGGTGAACTACAATGTCGGCATCCAAACCAGGCATATCTTCATAAGACCAGGCAAAGATCTCCATGTAGTCCTGTAGCATCTGGATCAATCGTTGCTTCACGCTTAGCTCTAGATTGGCACCAATTTTGACCTCTTTCCTATCTGTCTCAGTACCCAGGTTAATTGTCTCCACAGGCTCTTCATGTGGTTGAATAGCCCTCTCTTCCTGTAGTAGCAGTCTTGCGAGTTCACCAGGCACTTCGCAATCACCTTCACCTTCGTCTTCGGCCAAGTTGATCGGATTTTCGAAGTCATAACTGGCGGTAGCAGAGCTGTTGCCAGTGAGATCCAGAGTGGATTGAAACCTGTATAAGTGAGTGTGTGTAAATATAGCTGTTTTGCAATATATATAACACAGAAAGAAAAGGAGCACAAGATTTGAAATGCAACAAACGTCCAATGTTTTGATTGATGATATATGAAAATGTCATACAAAAAGCCCTCACAAATAGAGCTACGATGCCCCGGGCAGGACATCGAGCCAACAGAGTTTTAACATATTGTTTGTTACAAATTTGGAAATCAAAAGAAATCAATTACTGCGTGACAAATGTGATAGGGGTAAAATCCTTTGCTGTCCAGTTGCTTGGTCCGTCGCTGGCAGTCGGGTAGATCCAATTATTAAACTCAGCTTCCTCCACATCCTCCTCGATAGCATTTACCCTGGAGCTGGAAATAAACACCGGAGCCTTTCCAATCTTCTCTTTGCGCACCACCTTCTGAGCCTCTGCAGTAAAGCCTAGCCCAAACTTGTCGTTCTTCTGAGTGAAGTCAGGAAGCTGACCCCAGTGTGCACCATTGCCTTTCTGAACCACAGCCCGGGCGTCCCTTAGGGAAACCATCTTCAAGGAATCATTCTCTTCGGCCATTGTCTCCGCAGCTGCTGAAATTGGATGTACCTCCTCGAAATGTTGGAAGGGAGTTTCAATAAATTCTCCGTCCATCTCGATGTACCTGAAGGAATTCAAATGGCTCACCATATACTCCTCTTCTCCTTGCACAGTGACAATTTTCCCCCTGACGGGATACTTCAGCTTTTGGTGTAAGGTGGAGGTCACTGCCCCAGCTTTGTGGATCCAAGGTCTACCCAACAGACAGGAGTACGATGGACGTATATCCATCACGTAAAAGGTAGAGTCAAACACTTGAGAGCCCACACGAATAGGGATGTTAACCTCTCCATGAACCATCCTCTTGGAACCGTCAAAGGCTCTGACGATGATATTGCTGGGTTTCAACTCCAAGCCCTCATAATCCAGACGATCCAAAGCCTTTTTCGGAAGAACATTCAAGGAAGAACCAGTGTCCACCAATACATGTGCCAGAGTAGTGCCCCTGCATTCAATAGAGACATGCAGGGCATCATTGTGGTTTCTCCCTTTTGCGGTTAGGTCAGCATCTGAAAAGCCCAAGCCGTTGTCCGCCGTCAAATTTGCTATGCAGTCAGTGAACTGAACTGCAGACGTCTCCTGCGGCACATGGGCCGTCTTGAGAAATGAGATCAAGGCTTTTGCATGGGCCTCGGAACATAGTAATAAGGAAAGCAGGGAGATCTTGGAGGGTGTATGCCCTAACTGTTCGACAACATTAAAATCACTTTTCTTTATTATTTTCAGAATCTCCTCCATTTCTTGTCGGGAAGCCTCAGCATTCACGGGTATTGGTGCCTCCATCCGGGCAGGCTCTTCTTCAATCCCTTTGCCCCGAGCATTTGATGACTCGGCAGCAGGGGACACAATTTGATCAGCAACAGGACTTGGTAAACTTGCAGGTTTTATGAGGAGGGGTTTTCGAATAGCGGGAGGCGCAATGTCAGGCGAGAAGAGCCTGCCACTGCGGGTGACTTTAGCTGGACCGGTGATGTCGCAAATACTGGCACTAGCATCAAATTCTTGCTTGATTCCATTTACATATACGTCTGCCCCATAATGCCAGGGGACAGCCTTATCAGACACGTAGGAGAGGGGTCCTGGAACAGTAATGATCACAGGCGCAACTGTCAAGATTTGAATAGGCTTCTTTGGGGGAGCCTTGGTTGGATTTTTGAAGATGGTAATCACGGAAACTTCTTTCATTGGAACCAAATGAACAACAGTCTTTTTGAATAAAATCTCCTTGCTATCCATTAGGCCTTGGATGCCTAACCTTAGCAAGGGACAATCGGATAGGGAAATAGCACAGAATGGGCAACTTTCGCCGCAACCCGGAAATAAACCGGCCCGCAGTAGGTTCTTCTTAACAGTCTTCAAAGGGGTAACAACTTCATCTATCGAAACAGCATACACTTCTTCCTCAATGGCACTTACTCTATGCTGGGGCATAGGAGCCGTTACAACATTCGGTCTTTCCGGCGCTTCAAACTGAATTTCTTTCGCGTCAATTAGATCTTGCACTTTGTTTCTCAAGGCCCAACAATCATCAGTAGTGTGCCCGGGACTATCAGAATGATAAGCACACCGGGCATTCGGGTTGTATTTAGGGGACGCAGTGTTGACGACCTTAGGAGCTTCTTTGAGGGTCACCAGGTTGGTGGATAACAGTTGGGGTAAAATTTGAGATAATGTCATACTCAATCGGGTATACTGCCTCTTGGGCCTTTCACTTCTTTGCTGATTGTACTGCTGAGGAGCAGCAACAGGTTTAGAGATGACCAAAGCATTAACGGCTTGGCGACCTTCGGGCTTGACTTGTCTTCTAGGGCCATAGACGGCGCTTGCTTCTTTCTTAAATGGCCTCTTCTCAGCACTTGTAGAGGCAGCTTTCTGTATCTTGCCTGACCTGATACCAGCCTCAATTCTTTCTCCTGTTAATATCAGATCTGTGAACCCAGCGGAGGAGTTACCAACCAAATGATTAAAAAACGGACCAGATAACGTTCCCAGAAACATATCAACTAGTTCTCGATCAGTTAATGGAGGCTGCACCCTGCCAGCCAAATCTCTCCATTTTTGAGCGTACTCTTTGAATCCTTCACCCGTCCCTAGAGACATACCCTGAAGTTGGGTACGCGTAGGAGCGAGATCAGAATTATATTGGTATTGTCTGTAGAAAGCAGTCGCCAAATCCTCCCAGTGCCGTATGCTAGCTCCGTCTAATTGGTAGAACCATTCAAGCTGAGACCCCGAGAGGCTGTCCTGGAAGAAGTGAATCCAGAGGTTCTTATCTGCCGTGTAAGGTTGGATTTTCCTTACATACGACCTCAGGTGCAGCTTTGGGCAGGAGACCCCATCATACTTGGCGAAGGCAGGCGCCTTAAACTTGTGTGGAATTACTACTCCAGAAGATAATCCCAAATCCCCGAAATCCAGTCCCGGCACGTTCTGAATTTCCATAGCGCTCAAACGGTCCTCCAATTGTTTGTATCTGTCAGCAGCAGGCGGGTATTGTTCCTCGTTATAGTCCGTCTCGTTGTCGGAGACTGCGGGACTAGGTGCTTCTCCCCCTTGGGGACTGTTTTTCTCAGCAGAAGAAGTGGTTGGATCAGCTTCATTGTGGAGTGTGTTCCCAAATCTGCGTCCGGTGTTGAACATTGCCGTCCTCTTTTTCTTCTTCTTCTTCAGGAGTAGAGTCTTCAACTCTTGCTGTCCCTGGGCTAGGCTTAGGACCATCTCTTGAAACTGTGCACTTTGGGCCTGAAGGGCCTTGATTGCTTGCTCACTGGATGACTCCGCATTCATGATGACTGTTCACATAAACAGCGAAGAAAATTAAGCAACCTGTGAAATAGGGTACCTGCTATGCATATGGTGTAATGGAATGCGTATGTTTTATGTTTTCAAAGACAAATAAGATTCAACTTTGTAGACAAAAAGGGAAACACACTTCATTAGATTAAAATTTTTCAATTGTTCAACAATTTGCCCTTAGGCATTACAGGAATGAAAAATACGGAAAAGGAAATAAAACTACAAAAGGGAATAATCAAAGTTCATCAATGCTCCCATGGCCTCCTCCTCTCAGTGCTGATGTAGTTGTTCAGGACACGTTCTTCCTCCAATTGCTTAGTCAGCCTTTGGACCTTCCTTTCCTGCTCGTTGAACATCTCCCGATAGAAATCCCGTTCTTCCTTTAGCTGTGCCCAAGATCTTTTCATGGTGTCAAAATCAGTAGGTATCTGAGGAGGGAGGACAGTTGGAGGAACCCCATCTTCATCGGGAGATTCAAGGATGATTGGTCTGACAGCTTCGTATGGCATACCTAGCCTCTGAGCACGGATGCGGACCCATTTGCAATAGGGCTCCAATGGTAAAGAAGTTTTTGGTCCTAGCTCATGTGGGTCAGCTTTGTGGATTCTGTCCCAAGCTCTAATGAATCCCTGTCGTAGTTTGTCACTGCCTGCCTGAAACTCAAAATGGAAGTGAGGAACCAGCATTTCATGGGGCCCATCTCCTCTGGCTCTTCCGAACTGACGGAGAGCTAAACATGGATTGTAAGAGATTCCTCCTTGGATACCAATCAACGGGACATTAGGGTATTCTCCGCAGCGGTCGATAACAGCTACCTCATCCAAGCCTCTGAGAGTCCAAATGATATCCTTATCTGTGAGAGACATTAACCTCCGAGCCCAACCTTTTCCTTCTTCATTCTTCAGCACGGACTTAGGAAGGTGCGAAATAAACCACCTTACCAGCAAAGGAGCACAACACCACGGAGTTCCCCGTTTTCGAGCAGTACGAGCATGGAGTTGTTGTAGAATGTCACCCAAGAGAGTGGGTACCGGATTTCGAGTCATGAAGATTCTTATGACATGGATACTGATGAAGGTATCAGGGTTGGGAAACAATACCAGACCATAGATCAAAAGAGCCAGAACATCTTCATATGCTTTGAAGTCCAAGTCATTCCAGAGATCATTAGCCTTGCCAACCAGAAATTTGACCAAAAAACCCTTGATCCCATTTCTAGTTTCCCAGTTGGACAATACCTCTTCTTTGGTCAAGGGGAGAATTGCAGCAATTTCTTCAGGCCTAGGAGTCTTTTCCAAACCAGTGAAAGGAGTTTGTTCCAAGACAGGAATCCCAAGTAAGTAAGAGAACTCTTCCAGGGTAGGAACCAGCTGGAAGTCTTGAAAGGTGAAACAATGATGCAGAGGGTCATAAAACTGGGTCAGAACACTTATCAGTTGTTGGTCCCATTTTGCAGTGATCAAGCCAAGGAGGGAACCATGTTTGTTGATGAAGGAGGTAGTGTTTGGAATTCTGTCAACCAACTCTTTAAGTAAATCAAGTGGGTGAACAAAATTGAGCCGGATAGTGTTCCTTCGCACAGGCATCATGATGTCCTACAAAACAGAGCAAAGATGAAACCTTTTTGTCTTTGAAATGGGTTAGCCTTGCATGCAATGGTATGATGGCATGATGCTATGATGAAGCATATCACAAGTATTCACATAGGCAGATAAAGCACACAAGTCACACAAAACAACCTTAGGTTTCAGGCCAGCATGAGTTTCAGGTATTACCCTCTTTTGGTTTTGTGGGTTAAAACTTGTCCTATCAAAAGTAACCGGGTTCTAGAGGATCTCAAATCATTGGCTACCCTCAATCGGTCATAACTCCAGCATCGCAATCTTTTCTCGCGGCCAGAACCATCTCGAGAGTTTAGCCTCAATGAGTGTAGCATACTGCTACTGTCCTAATAGCCAAGTTGGTCAATTTAGGGTTCTAAGGTTGGTTGGTGTTTAATGACCCCTTAGAAGACCTATATTCTCCCCGTTACAACACAAGGGATATAGGTACAGACTAAGATGCCACACCAACGTAGCCACTGCTTCACCCATGTCGGTCTACGCCGGACAGGTCCCTCACAGATTATGCTACCTAAAAAGGGTATTTCCCAGATCCGGGTTAGGATCTATGAAACTCCAATGCAAAGCCCACAAATATAAAAGCAGACAAAGCAAACAATTGAAAACACAGGTGATCTAAAACCCTAAGGTTACTCCACTTTTAAGTATTCCCCAGCAGAGTCGCCAGTTCTGTGATACGGTGGGAGAACTGACTTGAGGTTTGCGTTTGTATTCGCAAATGTTGCGGTTAGCAAGAGTCGCCACCGACTTTTTATTTTATCCTAAGGAAAGGTTAAAAAGCACAGCAAAAACCTTTTGAGATGTTTTCTTGGGTTCGGGGAGTAGATTATAGAAAGGGAAGGTATTAGCACCCTTTCTATCCATGGTTATCCATGGGCTCTTAGTTACTTGCTTAGATCACTTGCCTTTTGTTTTCAATTGTTTTAAATGGTGCTTGAGTGTGTGGGTTTTGAAAATGTTTTTGAAAAGAGGCCAATGTGGTGGCAACCTTTGTAATGATCCATGTGGGGATGTATACAAAGATGTATGTCTTTTGAAAAGGTTTTCATTTGTTTTTGAAAATTGTTTTGAAAGTGTAGTGATGTGTGGTTTTTGAAATTAGGCAAGTGTTTTATTTTGCAAGTTGATTCAAGTAACTAAGAGGTTATCTACTCCTAAATTTCTCAAAAGATTATTGCTATACTTTAACCCTTTTAACAAGTTTGCACCACCATTGTATTTGGTGGGCAACCTTGTGTTAGGATGTGAAAAGGGACAGGCGCGGGTCATCGTTTAGACCATAGTTGTAACGACGTTAAATGTCTTTGGGCAATTTCTCTAAGGGACTTGATCATTTGTTTTGTTTGTTTTGAAAAGTTTTTATCGAGGGACTATGATCATTCAAACTGTTTGCTTTGCCCAAAGATGTTCAACATACAATATGGCCCATTTAGTTGAAGGCAACAAGTGGAATACCCTAGGGGGTGCAAGTGTGATTTGTGTGTCCATTTTCATGCTTGTTTGTCTTGTATTAGGTCAAACTAATTTTTATCGTTTTTTCGCATACAAACCCTAATTCTAGCATGTTATTATTTAGAAAGCAATAAAGTGCGAAATTAAAATTACTAAGCTATTACACAACCAAATATGGGAAGGGGGGTACAAATGTTCAAATGGGGATACTGACAAGTAATTTAAACCTAAAATTATTACATCAATTTTGAATATTTGCATAGTAAATAAATTGCATAATTTAAATGTAAATAAAATAAATATGTGAAATGTAAAAAAAGAAAGTTTTTTTTTTTGTTTATGAGAAAATATTTATGTAAAAGGAAAAAGAAAATAAAAATGTATCTATTTTTTAGTATTTTGAAACTTAGGGTAAGAAACCCTAATTTTTATATAAAAAGTATTATTATCTAATTAAATTCTACTATTTGTTTATTATGTACAAAAATAAAATAAAATAAAATGAAGTATTTTGTGAAAAAAAGTATTTTTGTATCAAATATTAATAAAAATGAAGAAAATCAAGTATTTTATATTTTTATCTTAAATATATTAATAAACATGTATATATACATATATTAAACCCTAAATGAGTATTACACAAAATAAATATTTATTTAATATTTTAATAAAATAAATAAAAGTATTTTTTTGTGTGAAATATTTTCAGAGAGTAAAAATAAAAAATAAAAATGTATCTACATTATTTTCTATTTATTTTAATAATAGTATATATATATATATTTGTATATAAATAAAAGAAACAAACAAACAAATATGCCATAAATACAAAAATGATGGGAAAAAATATTTTAAAAATTTTAATGGCATGAGAAAAAATAAACAAAGTCAACCCAAAAAGAAAAAGTCAAAAATGTTGAAAAATAAACAAATGGGCTCAGGGGGGTGAGAAAATGGAAATATGGTGCAAAAAGAAGAAACCACACAGGCCCAGCCCATGTAGCTTCATCTTCAACCTCAGAACACTTCTTTGTTCAAAAACACGCGTTTTCTAACTCCTCATTCCTTGATCTTTTGCCAAATCTTCCAACATGAAACCTGTAGAGCTTGAAACCACGGTTCTAGACATATAAAGAAGTCAAGCTAACTCTCAGAAATGAGAGAGAATTTCTTCTCTCCCAAATCCTGACCTAATTTTTTAACCATGTTCAGACATAAAATTCTCTAAGCACACGAAATATAAATGAAATCTAAACATATGAGCATGTTCAGGGCTATGATTGTGACATGTTTTCTTCACAAACCTAAAGCTAACAATGCCTAACAAGAGAGATAGAACTCCATGAATATACCTGTTCAGTTGGAATCGAGCTGGGCAATGGAGGATGTTTCAGAATGAAATGAGGACTTGTACAGCTTCCTTGAAGTGTAAGGAAGCTTTTCCAATTCCTACTTTGCCTTGAAACTTCCTGAATCGAGCTAATGAACTCCAACTGCAAAACAGAAAATTAAAAATGGTGAAGTGGCTTGGAGGTGTTACAGGTCAGGTTTCAGATCATGGTCAGCTTGCATAGGTTGTGAGGAAGATAGAGGAACAGGTTTGGGCAAGAATGCTTGAAGGAAATGGGAGTTGGCACTCAAACTGCAGAGCTTGCTCTGTTTGTGCAGTTTTGAGGTGATTTTGAGATGGAGGGTGTTTGAAAGGCAAATAGCTCGTGCAAAAGCTTGGTTGGGTAGTTTGAAATGTGTTTGATCAGTTCTTTCTTGTGTCCCTAAGCTGATATGAGAGATAGCATATGTTATGGACCTTTCTTCACACTTAAGCTACAACAGCAAGTTGGTGGTTTTTTAGGTTAGTAGGGAGCCTCCTAATGTGCTGCATAAGCCTCTCTTGATCAGTGTGTTATGCCCATAATCTTGTGTAAAGCAGATCTTTCATGTACTTGTTGGATTACAAACTTGACATAAAGCTAAACTTTTCAAAAATGGCAATTTCACTTTATCCAAAAATGGATCAATCTTGTGTATAATGCTTGAATTCATGGAACAACACTTAGACACAATGAACAAGCATTAAATTAAGGAGTGTAATGTGGTTTAAGGACCTGCAAAGTAGCACAAACTATGCTGAGTTCAAATTTGCCAAGTTTATGAACATGTTAAGATGAAGAGCAAAAGTGAATTTTTGCCAACTTGTGAAATTCGAATCTCTCAAGTTATGAGGTTGTTTGATGAGTTCTTGGACATTTTGGAAAGCTTGGAATGTGTACTACAATCCATCTTTGAAATGCAATTTGAAATTCCAAGTGGAAGGGTATGAAAAGTGGCCTTGAAGTAGGGTAGAAAACCTTGTCAAAATAGGTCAAATTTCACTAAGTTAAAAGATGGTTTAGTGCCCTTATTCAAAAAATCATAACTTGAGATACAAGCTTCAAATGAGAAAACTTTGTGAATCAAAGTTGTAGATTTTGCAACAAGCTACAACTTTCATGTTTTGACTTTTGTTTGAATCCCAATGGATCATGGTGAAAAGATGGGGCAAAGTTGGGAAAAAATTAGGGTTTTCCATAACTTAGAAAAATTCTAAGTTATGAAAAATTCCATTTTCAAACCCTAATTTGCATTTTGTGATTTCTTGGTGAACAAGTTTCATGATTTGTAATGTTTTGATGAAAAATGAATCTTGACTCTTGATTTTGACCAAAAAGTCAAAGTTTGACTTTTCAGTATACAGTCAAAATTGATCAATTGACTGGGAAATTCAACTGTCAATCTTGTGTACTTGGGATCCTTTGAGCTTGATGAACATGTCAAGATAATTCCATTGAGTCTTTGAGGCCATATGTGAGCTTGGTTTGCCATTGGCTAGGTCAAACAGTCAAAAATTGCCCTTGTGCAGTCAAAACCCTAAAAATGACCATTTTGCCCTTTTGATGATCTGATCAAATTTCTTGTGGAATTGTGATCCAAACTTGATCAAATGGTTCATATGAGTTCATAATGTTGATGTGGATCAAATTTCATGAGGTTTGACTGTCAATTGGCCACAGTTGACTTTTTCCCCAATACAGCTGATTTCTAGGTCAACTGTCCAATTGACTGGGTAAAACTTGGAATCAAGACTTGAGACTTGGTATAGGTAAACTTGGGAGTCCAACATGAAGCATGAAAGTCATCTTAGGCATTTTAGGTCAAAACATCTTTAGGCAAACACAAACCCTAATTTGAGTCCACAGTGCAAGGAGAAGTCTTGAGCAGAGGAAACCCTAATTGGATCTTGATCTTCAAAGGTCTTGTGATGAGAAAATGTTGAGGAAATGGGAGGGCAAATTTTGGGGTACAACACAAAGGAAGTTGAGTTTGAAGCGCCTGAGAAACCAAATGTTATTTCCGCTCCAATTCCTAGGCATGGTCACAATGCCAACGCTATTGAAGAAGATTTGTTTGTTGCTACCGTGGATAAACTGTTGACCGCTCCCGATTATTAAGTTGAATTTGTTGAAAGCTAGTATTTTCCCAGGTTGTGACCAAGACTGCCATGTTTTCCTATCCTCATCATTTGACTTCCCTCTGTTGAAGAAAGGTATCCAACGACTGATGGATAACCAAGAAATTTTGTTTGAGCATGCTCCTGTTTCACCCATTCCAGTTAAAGAATTTTCTATTATAACCATCTACGCCGATCCTTCTAGGGCCCCTAAAAGACCCGTTAGGATTACACCTGCTCCGAAGACTACTCCGCTTAAGATTACAATGCCCGGGCCGGCCCCATACAAATCAGATAAAACAGTACCATGGAACTACGGTGGAGAAATCTACTACCATGGTATTAAATAGGATGAACTGACTGCCGAAGAAGAAAGCTCCGAAGAGGACAATTCCTACATTAGCAATATTGTTGGAACTAGCAAGATCACCCGCAGTGGTAGGATCTTCTCTCCAGAGATTGCTCCTACAACAGCAGTCTTTGGACCCGTGGCCATTCCGAAGATTACCTCCGCACCAGTGATTGTACCTACAAGCGTACCTACCGACAAAGAAAATACAATTCCTATCCCTACTTCCACTGCTGAGAATAAAGGAAAGAACGTTCAAGAGGAGCCTGTCCAAACGAAGGCTCAATCACTAGCTATTCCTGAAACATCCAAGAAGGAGATGGAAGAAATCCTGAGGATAATTAAGAAGAGTGATTATGATGTGGTTGAACAGTTGGGGCAAACCCCTTCCAAGATCTCTATGCTAGCCCTGCTGCTGTGCTCTGAAGCACACGCCAAAGCTCTGGTAAAATTTCTAAAGACAGCTCATGTGCCGCAAGAGACGTCTGCTGACCAGTTCCAGGACTGTGTGGCCAATTTGACAGCTGATAATGGCCTGGGTTTCTCTAATGCTGACTTGACACCCAGAGGGAGAAAACACAACGAGGCATTACATGTCTCAGTGGAGTGTAGAGGAACAACCCTAACCCATGTCTTGGTTGATACAGGATCATCTATGAACGTCTTGCCGAAAAAAGCCCTTGATAGATTGGATTGCAAGGGGCTGACTTTAAAACCCAACAACATAGTGGTGAGAGCTTTTGATGGTTCGAAGAGGATGGTCCACGGGGAGGTGGACATCCCAATCAAGGTGGGAACCCAAGTTTTCAACTCGACCTTCTACGTGATGGACATTTGTCCTTCTTATTCTTGTCTGTTGGGACGCCCCGGATCCACAACGCCGGTGCTGTCACCTCCACCTTGCATCAGATGCTAAAATACCCCGTCCAAGAAAAGATCATAACTGTCCATGGGGAGGAGGAGTACATGATTAGTCATCTGAATTCTTTCCGATATGTGGAGTTGGATGGCGAATTCATTGAAACCCCTTTCCAACATTTTGAAGAAGTCTCTCCAGAAGTAGCGACGACCAAGGCGGTATCCTCGATTCCTAAGATAACAAGACCTCCACTTCGGATGTCATCTCTAAAGGATGCTAAGGCAGTAGTGGAAGAAGGGGGATGCACCATCTAGGGGCAGCTTCCAGACATTCCCTACAAATCAGACAAGTTTGGCTTGAGTTTTACTTCGACTGCTCAGAAGGCCGTGCGCCGTGCCCGTGCTGGGGGGCCACCTATAAAGATCAGCAACCAAAGCATCAATGCAGTAGAAGACAATAAAGAGGATGGCAACTTGGAAGATTGGATATTTCCTACTGTCAGCGAAGGATTTCGCAACTGGAAAGCCAGAGACTTTGTTCTGATAACTTTCATACCTCAGTAATTCATCATTTTACATTTCTGTTGGACTTGTAATAATTCACGAACAATTCGCACTTTAAAAACCTTGTGTCTTACCCGAGGCACAATGGTCCATTTCTAAGGGTTTTTATTTCATCTACATATGACATTCAATGAATCATGGACGCTTTTTCACATATAAACCTTTTATGCTCATTGCCTTTCTTTTACATTTTATTGTTTTAATATGGCTATACCCTTACACACACCCACACTCACAAATGCAGGTACCCTTCCATTCCGGATCTCATGGGTAACGATACTGCTATAGCTTTCAGTGACTCTGAAGATCTGATCTACCAAGCCGAATACGAAGGTGAGGAAGATTGTGAGGTGCCAGGGGAATTGGCCAGACTATTACAGCAAGAGGAAATAGCAATTCAGCCTCATGAGGAGTTGTTGGATACAATCAACTTGGGTACCGAGGAGGATAAAAAGGAAATCAAAGTGGGTGCCAATCTAGAGCCGAGTGTCAAGGAGCGCCTAATTCAGCTATTGCATGATTATGTTGAGATCTTTGCCTGGTCATACGAAGACATGCCGGGACTCAATACAGACATTGTGGTACATCGTCTACCCACAAGAGAAGACTGTCCACCAGTGAAACAAAAAGTCTATCGCATGAGACCAGACATGTCAGAGAAGATCAAAGTAGAAGTTATGAAACAGTTCAATGTTGGATTTCTGGATGTTACTTCTTATCCTCAATGGGTGGCCAACATTGTTCCCGTGCCTAAAAAGGACGGCAAAGTAAGAATGTGCGTGGATTATAGAGATTTAAACAGGTCCATCCCTAAAGATGATTTTCCACTTCCATACATCGACATCCTGGTTGACAATACAGCCCAGCACAAAGTATTTTCTTTCATGGACGGATTCTAAGGCTATAACCAGATCAAAATGGCACCTGAGGACATGGAGAAAACTACATTTGTCACACATTGGGGTACATTCTGCTACAAAGTGATGCCATCCGGACTGAAGAATGTCGGGGAAACCTATCAACGCGTCATGGTAGCTTTGTTTCATGATATGATACATCATGAGATAGAGGTCTACGTAGATGACATGATAGCCCAATCACAAACTGAAGAAGAACACCTTGATCACTTGCAAAAGCTGTTTGTCAGATTGAAGGAGTACAAGTTAAGATTGAACCCAAAGAAGTGCACATTCGGAGTCCGGTCTGGTAAACTCTTAGGTTTCATTGTCAGCAACAAAGGCATGATCCTGCCAAGGTTAAAGCGATACAAGAAATGCCTGCTCCTCGCACTGAGAAGGAAGTCAGAGGTTTTTTGGGATGCCTAAACTATATTGCCAGGTTCATTTCTCACCTAACGTCTACTTGTGAACCAATCTTCAAGTTGTTGAAGAAAGATCAAGTAGTCAGATGGAATGATGAATGTTAGATTGCTTTCGATAAAATCAAGGAGTATTTACTAGAGCCTTTTGTTTTGATGCCACCACTCGAGGGAAGACCGCTAATCATGTATCTGACCGTCTTAGAGAATTCAATGGGGTGCGTATTGGGGAAGCATGACGAGTCTGTCCGAAAAGAGCACGCCATTTATTACCTGAGCAAAAAGTTTACCGACTGTGAAACCAGATATTCACTGCTCGAGAAAACTTGTTGCGCTCTGGTATGGGTTGCTCGCCGGCTAAGACAGTATATGTTGACTCATACCACTTTGATGATATCTAAGATGGATCCGATAAAGTACATCTTCGAAAAGCCTGCTCTGTCTGGAAGAATAGCTAGATGGCAGATGATCCTAACGGAATATGACATACAGTACACTACCCAAAAAGCTATAAAGGGCAGTGTGCTAGCAGATCATCTTGCTCATCAAGTTGTAGAAGATTATCAGTCCATGAAGTTTGACTTCCCCGACGAAAACATCATGACAGTAGACAACTGCGAAGAGATCAGACCATATGACGGACCTGAACAAGGATCCCGATGGACCCTGTACTTTGATGGGGCATCCAATGCACTTGGTAACGGTATCAGTGTTGTGCTCATATCTCCGGAAGGATGCCATACTCCTTTCACTTCCAGACTTTGCTTCAACTGTACGAACAACATGGTAGAGTACGAAGCATGCATCTTTGGTCTCAAGGCTGCCATAGACTTGGGAATCAAATCTTTAGATGTGTTTGGGGATTCAGCTTTGTTCATCAGTCATATCAAAGGAGAATGGGACACTAAGCATCCAAACCTCATCCCTTACAAAGAACATGTTTTGACATTGTTACCACATTTCGAGCAGATTACCTTTGAGCATTTCCCGCGAGAAGAAAATCAGCTAGCAGATGCTCTACCTACAATGTCATCTATGTTTAAACTTAATTGGGATAACGAGAATCCCCATATCACCATTGAACGGATGGACGAACCATCACACTGTCACGAGATTAATACCGAAGAAGTAGTGGACCAACCGTGGTTTCATGAAGTCAAAAGGTATCTCGAGGCTCAAGAATATCCAGAAGGAGCTTCAGTCAATGACAAAAAGTTCTTAAGGAGATTCTCAACTAAGTTCTTCCTAAGTAATGGCATCCTGTACAAGCGTAATCATGATTCTATTGTGCTCCGTTGTGTGGACAAGATTGAAGATGAAAGGATTATGGCTGAATTGCATGAAGGTACCTTTGGCACTCACTCTAGTGGGCATACGATGGCGAAGAAGATTCTACGGGCAGGCTATTATTGGTCTACCATGGAAGCAGACTGCTATCAACACTACTGAGCCTGTCATAAGTGTCAAATCTATGCAAATAAGGTGCACGTGCCTCCGGTTCCTCTAAATGTCTTAACGGCTCCTTGGCCCTTCACTATGTGGGGAATCGACATGATTGGGGAGATCAAGCCTACAGCCTCCAATGGACACCGTTTCATTCTAGTGGCCATTGACTATTTCACCAAGTGGGTCGAAGCAGCTTCCTTCGCATCCGTTACTAAGAATGTTGTTGCCCGCTTCATCAAGTAGAATCTTATTTGCCGGTACGGTATCCCCGAAAGGATCATCACTGATAACGGTACAAACCTTAACAATACTATGATCACCGCTTTGTGTAAGCAGTTCAAGATTCAACATCACAATTCATCCCCCTATCGGCCAAAGATAAATGGTGCAGTCGAAGCTGCTAATAAAAACATTAAAAAGATCATACAGAAGATGACAGTCACCTACAAAGATTGGCATGAAATGCTACCGTTTGCTCTTCACGGGTACCGTACCACGGCTCGCACGTCAACTGAGGTAACACCTTATTCCTTAGTTTATGGCATGGAGGTTGTTTTGCCTATTGAGGTTCAGATCCCCTCTTTGAGAATCATGAAAGATGCAGGTTTGAGTGAAGACGATTGGATCCAGACCCTACTTGATCAATTGAACTTAATTGATGAAAAGAGACTTACTGTTGTTTGCCACGGTCAGACGTATCAAAAACGGATGATCAAGGCCTGCAACAAGAAAGTCAGAAGCCAAGTATATCAAGTTGGAGATCTAGTGATCAAGCGCATCATCTTGCCACAATGTGATCCCAGGGGCAAATAGACTCCTACCTATGAAGGACCATTTATAATCAAGAACATCTTTTCTGGTGAGGCAATGATCTTAACCACCATGGAAGGCGACGACCTGCCACACCCTGCGAATGCATACATAGTCAAAAGATACTATGCATAAGAGACCCGCTAGGTTGACACACCTAGGCAAAACAAGGGCATCCCGGTGAACCAAAAAGGTTCAGGCAAAAATTAGGGATAAAATAAAAAAATCTGTACACCCGGCAAGTTGAAAACCCTAAAGGGCGACTTGGGCAAAAAAGGGTTTCCCAGTGGACTGAAAACCCAAAAGGGCGGTCCAGGAAAAAGTTAGGGAATTAAAGCGTATGACTATGTCTCGTCGGATTACTTTAAGGACAATCTCTTCACTGACAAACCCGGAGCTTCTGATCAATTCAATAATCTTCGAACGAAGCAACGAATGGACAAGATATTCGGAGACACGAAGGCTATAGCAGAATGGGAACCCCATGGGATTATTACACATAGCTATCTTTCTTTGTATAAATTTTTCTTATTTATGACACCGTCCTCTTACTAGGATGTCTGTCTCCTTTGTACAAAATACTTATTCAAAGTAAATACAAAGATATCTCTTTCAAAATACAGAAAACTATTTGCCTTTTTCTTTACACTTGTGTTTTTATTTTCAAAAACGTCCAATGATTCATTAATGAACATATGCATTTGAACATAATTACTGTTTACAAATAAACAAAATGGAAAAGAACAATTACTGACAGGTTGAAAGAATAGGAAAACGTCTTTAGGCTATTCCAGGAGAAATCCCTACAGTACATCATTAAGATCCCCAGTGGAGCTGAAACTTCCGACTACCAATCCCCAGCGGAGCCAAAGTTTCAAACTATCAATCCCCAGCGGAAACCATTCAGTTTCTCCAAATTCCCCAGCAAGTTGTCTCGAAGCCTGAAAAGCAACCGGATAACAGTTAACTTTTGTCTCTCCCCAACCTAGGATAATTCCCCAGTAGAGTGGCAGACGACCAAAACTCCTGAACTTTTTCCAAACAGGAATAAGTTTTCTTCCCCACAGAGTTTTCTTTATTCCCCAGCAGAACAAGGATTCCCATTGTGTAATCCCCAGTAGAAGTCATCAAAATTCTCTGGATTCCCCAAGCAGATTACTCAAGCAGTGTATGGCATTGCTCGCAACAGATTTTTTTTGCCAATACTCCAATTTCAAGACATGAAGAACCAACATATCCTCAGCAACAGTCAAGGATTTATTTTCCTCAGCAATACAACAAATCAGCTTACATGCACATACATTACATCCATATATCATAAACATTGATAAAACACATATATTGCATCATACATTTCATGCAACATAACTTTGTGTTTCAGCTAACATTTTACCCTTTTCGGGATAAGATTAACAACTACTGTTTAAAAAATATGCAATCATGATACAGTTCCGATACGCTCCAGACACGGATGCCATCCTGATACTCATTCAGATTTCAAGTTCAGATACACTCTAGACACGGATGCCATTCTGGCCCTTATTCAAATTCAGCTTTCAGATACAGTACATATACACTCCAGACACGGAAGTCATCCTGATACTCATTCAGATTTCAAGTTCAGATACACTCCAGACACGGATGCCATTCTGGCCCTTATTCAGATTCAGCTTTCAGATACAGTACAGATACACTCCAGACATGGAAGTCATTCTGATACTCATTCAGTTCTCAAATTCAGATACAGTTCAGATACACTTCAGACACGGAAGTCATTCTGCTACTCATTCAGATTTCAAGTTCAGATACGCTCCAGACACGGATGCCATTCTGGCCCTTATTCAGATTCGAGTTCAGATACAGTTTAGATACGCTTCAGACACGGATGTTATTTTATTACTCATTCAGACCTCAACTTTCAGATACAGTTCAGATACACTCCAGATACGGATGCCATTCTGATACTTATTCAAATTCAAATTTCACACTCTTGATACAGTACGGATACGCTCTAGACACGGATGTTATTCTGTTTCTCATTCAGATTTCAAGTCTCCAGATACAGCTCAGACACGTTCCAGACGCGGACACCATTCTGATACTTATTCTTCTGACTTACAACTTACAATTCAACAAACATTCTTGGATGGCATCTACAAGCCCATCTCCAACAAGATTCTATCACCTCTCTAAATGGCATCTTTAAGCCCATTCCCTCTACCATCACATCACCGAGTGCAAATTTTTGGGCACTCTAGTGTCCAATCATCTTCCACCTTCGAGTCACGAATGGCAAAATTCTCCAATCTAAATCTTCAGGCTTAAGAAGATTGAACAGGGGAAGCTGTTGCACCCCAAAATTTGCCCTCTCATTTATCAAGAATTTGATCACAAAATTTCCTTAGGCTCAAGATTGCACTAGGGTTTGGTCAGCTCAAGACATCTCATCTTGCACTAATAACCCAAAATTAGGGTTTGAGTTTGCACAAGGATTTTTTGACCACCAATGCTTCATGTGACTTCCATACATCCTTTTGGACCCCTAAGATTGTTCATGTTAAGTTTCAAGCCTTGAACCACATTTTTGATCAGTCAATTGGACAGTTGACCTAAAAATCAATTATATTGGGGAAAAAGTCAACCATGGTAAATTTAAAGTCAAACACCATAATTTTTGATCCACATCAACATTTTAGACTCATATGTACCATTTGATCAAGTTTGGATCACAACTCCTCAAGAAATTTGATCAAATCATCAAAAGGGCAAAATGGTCAAAATTAGGGTTTTGACTGAGAAAGGGAAATTTCTGATTTTTAACCTAGCCAATGACCAATTGAGTTAAAACATGATTTCAAGGGTTAAATGGCATCATCTTTACCTAATTACGTGGTTCAAGAGATCTCAAGTTCATTGGATTGACAGATGAATTTTGCAGTCAACTGATCAAAAGTCAACTGCATACTGAAAAGTCAAACTTTGACTTTTGGTCAAAATCAAGTGCCAAGGGTCATAATTCATCAAGATATGTAAAAATATGAAACTTGTTCACCAAGAAACTCAAAATTGAAAATTAGGGTTTTAATTTGAAAATTTTCATAACTTAGAATTTTTCTAAGTATGAAAATTTTCTTATTTTTTCCCAACTTTCCACCACTTTTTCACCATGATGCAATTTGATTCAAAGAAAACTTACAACATGAAAGTTGTATTACTCCATGAAATCTATAACTTTTCTTCACAAACTTTTCCCAAACGATGCTTGGATCTCAAGTTATGAATTTGTGAATATAGGTCCATGAACTTCTTAACTTAGTGAAATTTTGCCCTAATTTAGGCAGGTTTTGGACCCAACTTCATGGACATTTTTCACCTAGTTCCAAGAGGTATCTCAAATTTAATTTCAAATATGGATTATGTAGAACATTGCAAGCTTTCCAAAATGTCCAAGAACTCTCCAAGATCATTTTTGAGTAGGGAGAATCAAAGAAGGGAAGTTGGCATTTTCTCACTTTTGATCAAGCCATTTTTACAAAGCATCAAGTTGCAAATCAGATCTATGATGGTTGTATCTTGCTTTACAGGTCCTAAGCTTGCTTTAAACTCCATAATTAAATGCAAACTAAGTTGACAAAGGCTTTATCTTTGCTTTTGAAGCTTTGTACAAGGTGTATTTCCATTTTTGGCATAAAGTTCACAATGCCATTTTCATAAAGGGCAACTTTTGAAACTTTGTCAATCTTGAGCCTTGGACCTGTCCCTTTGGTGCAAGCAATTTCTACAGGTCTCAAGCAATGTATACCAACTCTTATCAGCCCTTAAGCTAGCCAGTACAAGCATGTGGGATTAGTCACTTCACTTTACTTAAAATGCAAGGAAAGTTACAAAAAGGTCCAAGGCTTGCACAGCTAGTGAAGAGCTGACTTTGTTTCACTTCTATACAAATATACAAACTTGTTGTAAGGCATAGCACGATTGGATTGAAGCTAAAACACTCTGAAATTCAAAAACTCCACAAAAATGTCCAAAAACTCAGTTTCTGCAAAACCATAGCCAACACTCATTTGGCTCGTGCGTTTTGTGTTTAAACACTTCAAGAATCTCATAAACATCATATCAAAGCAATCCAAGCCATCACCCTGGTTCTGTAACCCCTGTTTCAGCATCCAGCATTTTCACTTTGGAAGCTTGCAGCTTGACTTGTCCAGAGAGTTTCAGCCATCCTCAGAGCAAGCTAAGCATTGGAATAGCTTCAGGGAAGTTCAAGGAAGCTTAAACAATCACCAGGCCTCCATCAAAGTCCCTGCACTGCCCTACACAAATCCAGCTGAAGGAGGTAATTTCTTAAACTATATCTCTCTGAATAGGCAACCTCAAGCCACGATTTGTGAAGGAAAAATGTAGTCCTTATCATGACAAAGCTGTACATATCATTACTTTTCATTTATGTTACTTATGCTGTGAGAATTTGAAGATTGAAAATGCTGAAAAAGTTAGGTCACGAATTAGGGGTTCAAAAATTCTCCTTGATCTTTTAGAGTTAGGTTACATAATTTATATGGTTGGAATCGTGAGCTCAAATGCCACATGTTTCATGTTATGAGTTTTTGTTTTTATGCAAGCATGAGCAAGTTACAGATTTGAACTATGGCGCGAAGAAGAAGAAGAAGACCAAGGACATGGATGAACTGGCTTCTGGGCTTTTTGGCGCCCTGGGCCTTTTTGTTTTTGCTATTCACACCCCATGACTTGTTATTTGCACCCCCTAGCTAATTTGTTATATTTTTGTATTTTTCTTCATATTTTTATATTTAACACTTTCATTTATTTTTTCTGAATAATAAAAATCCTAAAAATAATTTCTTTATTTTTGCAATTTTATTTTATTTTATTTTATATTTTTTTTTACATAATAATTAGTTTATTTTGATAAATAGATTTTATTTTCTTAAATAATTTGTGAATATAATAAAAAAATACTTAATATTTTTATTATTCTATTTACACTCATAAATACTTATTTTGTATATATATATATATATATATATATATATATATATATATATATATATATATATATATATATATATATATATATATATATATATATAATTTTTAATATTTAAACATAATATTATTTATTATTTCTTATACAAAAGATATACAAATAATAATATAGAAATTTTATTTTCTTTTAATTGAAAACTAGGGTTTACCCCTTTCAAAAAGAATTAATTTATTTTTCCGTATAATTTTTAGGTTTAAATTAAATATCTTTTATACAAAAACAAGCACAAAAAATTTTTTAACATAAACATTGCATTGCATTTTAAATACTTGCCTTATATTTATTTAATTCGCGCAATATTCGATTTGGTTGTAATAATATATTTAGGTTTATATTTGTGCAAAATTCCCATTCAAAACTTGTATCCCCCCTCCCATAATAATTGTTGTAATAGCTTAGTTTACATTATGAAATTTATTGCTTTCATATGCCATGATTAGTAAATTAGGGTTTGCATGACAAGAAAAAAAACAAAGCAAAATAGAAAACCCTAAATGCAAGACAAAAGCATGAAAATGACACACTTTGCACACAAGAACCCTTAGGGTTTCTCCCACTTGATTGCCTAAATAAAAATGGACATGTTACGCACGCGAAGTATCTTGGAAAAACAAAAAAATATAAGATCATAGTCCCTCGATGACTCTATCAAAAGGTTGCCTAAACAAAATGATCTTGGTCCCTTAAAAATGCTAAGATACTTGGCAACATTGTTATCATGGTCATACGATGACCCACGCCCGTCCCGTTTACATCCAAAGATAGGGTTGTTTACCAAATAAATGGTAAGTAAATAATGTCAAAGGAATAAAAATGCACAAGAAAGTCATTTTAGTAGGTAGATAGCTTCTAAGTTATTTGCTCCATTTTAAAACAATCCTTGCTATTTTCAAAAACAAACACACACACATTTCAAAACATCTTACAAAACATTGAAAACATTTTCAAAAGACAAACATCTTTGTATACATTCTTACGAACGAGAATCATTACAAAGATTGCCCAAACGAGTGGCCTCTTTTATAAAATACTTTCAAAAATCACACCAAACACCATTTCAAACAAAACAAAGCAAGTGATCTAAAACTTGTAACTAAGAGCCCATGGAAAACCATGGATGAAAAGGGTGCTAGCACCTTCCCTTTTCATAATCTACCCCCCGAACTCAAGAAAACATCTCAAAGGTCTTTCCTGTGCTTTTTTTACCTTTCCTTTTGGATAAAAGAAAAGTCGGTGGCGACTCTTGCTAACCGCGATATTTGCAAACACAAATGCAAAACCTCAAGTCAGTTCTTCCACCGCATCACACCAGCAAAAGACTTCTTTACGGAGCTCAAAGAGGTATCCTTATGTATCTTGTCGCTCCGAATCCCAGCTTCTAATCTTTCTCTAGTTAGAATCAGCTCGGTGAAACCAGCTGACGAGTTGCTGATCAAATGATTGAAAAATGGACCAGATAGTGTCCTCATAAACATATCAACCAACTCCCTATCAGACAACGGGGGTTGAACTCTTCCAGCCAAGTCTCTCCATTTATGTGCATAGTCTTTAAAGCCTTCACTTGCACCCATGGACATACTCCGGAGTTGAGTACGAGTAGGAGCAAGGTCGGCGTTATATTGATACTTCTTGTAGAAAGCAGCAGCCAGATCTTCTTAATTTCGGACATTGGCTCCCTCCAGCTGGTAGAACCATTCAAGCTGAGTCCCTTACAGACTATCTTGAAAGAAATGAACCCACAGATTTCTATCAGCAGTGTGGGGCTGGATCTTTGTGACATAAGAATGGAGATGGAGTTTTGGGCAGGACACCCCATCATACTTAGCAAAAACTGGAGCTTTGAACTTCTGCGGGATGACTACTCCTGTCACCAATCCCAATTATTTAAAATCCAGTCCAGGTATCCTCTGAACTTCCATGGAACTCAAAGGATCTTCCAACTGCTTGTATCTATCCTCAGCAGGAGGATATTGCTCATCATTGTAGTCGGTATCATTGTCAGAAACTGCAGGACTAGGGTCCTTCTCCCCTATCTCTTCTTCTTGATTCTCCCCTTCCTTAGATGAAGAGGTCAGATCGACTTGTCGCTTCAAACGCTCTCCAAACCTTCTGCCCATATTCAGAATATCGGCAGCCTTCTTCTTTTTCTTTTTCTCTTTCAGGATGAGGGCTTTCAGATCCTCCTGCCCTTTTTCCAGACTTATGAACATTTGTTAGAACTGGGCGTTTTGTGCCTGAAGGTCCTTGATGCTTTGTTTGGAAGACATTTCTGCTGAAATAAACAGCGAAGAAGATGAGAAACCTGTAACGGTACTTGTACATGCAATGCCATGAATGGGATGCGCATGCAATGATTTCAAAGACTTTGGGAAATTTAAATTTGCAAACCAAAATAAACAAATATTTTATTAGCTGAATTTGAAGTTCAAATGCCTTTTAGGCGTTACAATTAAAAATAAATCTAAAACTAGAAAAGAAATCAAAATTCCCATGGATGCTTCCTCTTTGTGCCGAGATAGTCATTGAATCCTCTTTCCTCATGGAGCTGCTTTGTGAGCTCTAAAACCTTCCTCTCCTGAGCATGGAACTGATCCCTGTAAGTATCCCGCTCTTATTTCAACTGAATCCAAGACCTCTATAACTCTCCAAGATCAATGGGCATATAAGGATAGAGAACCGTGTAAGGAATACCCCCTTCAGTAGTGGGTTCCACAATCACTGGTAAAACGGCCACATAGGGCATCATAAGCTTCTGGGTGCGAGCTCGTACCCATTGGAGGTAAGGTTCCATAAGAATGGAAGCCTTTGGCCCCAAAGCCTTGGTCCAGATCTGTTTACCATGCCCCAAGCTCGTATGAACCTCCGGCGATACTCTTGAACATCATCCTCATAGTTGAATACAATGCCCTCGATAAGTAACTCATAGGGACCATCCCTTTGAGCGTAACCAAATTGTCGCAGAGCTAAACAAGGATTGTAGGTTATACCCCTTCTGATGCCTAGTAACGGGACATTAGGGTATTCCCTGCAGCGGTCAATAATAGCAGTGTTTTTCATAGCTCGGGAACACCAGAGAATATCCATGTGGGCGAGTGACATTATCCTTTGTGACCAACCCAAACCTTCTTCATTCTTCAGTACAGACTTAGGGAGGTGAGAAATAAACCACCTCGACAGCAATGACATGTAACACATAAGGACCCCTCTTCTCTTCATGGTACGAGTATGGAGAACGTGCAAAATATCTCCAAGCAAGGTAGGCACAGGGTTACGGGAGAGGAAGATCTTGATAGCATTCACATCTATGAATAAGTACGGATTAGGGAATAGGACTAACCCATAGATTAGAAGAGCCAAAACCTCCTCAAAAGCCTGAAAATCCATATTATCCCAAAACAGTTGGGCCTTGTCTATCAGAAACATAGCTAGAAAACCCTTGACTCCGCTTCTTGTTTCCCAATTGGATACCACGTCGACTCTTTTCAGATGCAAAGATAAGGCAATGACTTTTGGCTTAGGAACTTCCTCTAGACCTGCGAAGGGCAAGTGTTCAAGAATGGGTATATCTAACAACTGAGAGAATTCTTCCAAGGTAGGCACCAACTGATAGTCTGGAAAGGTGAAGCAGTGGTGCTTGGGATCAAAGAACTGAAAGAGTACACTCATCATCTTTTCATTAAAGTTTGAAGTAACCAGGTTGAGAATTTGACCATGTCTCTTAGTGAACGCATAATTTTCAGAAACCCTTGATATTATCTCTTTGAGTTGGGAAGGTATCTTCACGAAGCTGATTCAGATAGTGTTTCTACGAATGGAAGCCATGATCTGCAAAACAGAACAAAGATAAATTCCCTTGGTCTTTGAAATGGTTAGTGCAATAAGAATGGATGCTATGTTATGATGCATGATGTCATGATAAACCACGTGTATAGCAACACAGACAAATCACACAAAGTCCTTAGGTTTAAGGCCTGCATGAGGTTAGAGGTCATACCCTCTTGAAGTTTAGTTGGTTTCAAACCTATCTTAAAAAGTAACCAGGTTCTAAGGGATCTCAATATCATTGACCATCCTTTATCGGGAATTGTCTCAGCTCAAGCAATCTTCTCTTGCGGCTGAAATATCCCGAAAGTCTGATCTCAATGAGTGTAGCATCGAGTATCAACCAATCCTCAGCTCTACACTGAGGCCGGCTATCTCACTACTTTCTAATGGCCAAGTTTGTTCAACTAAGGTT
Organism: Vicia faba; assembly: GCA_948472305.1. Taxonomy (NCBI): domain Eukaryota; kingdom Viridiplantae; phylum Streptophyta; class Magnoliopsida; order Fabales; family Fabaceae; genus Vicia; species Vicia faba. The sequence goes on along the minus strand of OX451736.1, from coordinate 187,351,598 downwards.
CTAAGGTCTATTAGTGCTTCACGACACCACGCGGCGTCCCCGTATTCTCCTTGTTTCCCCACGAAGGATACCAGTACCAACCAAAGTTCCACACCAACACAGCCATCACTTAAACCATAGCGGTCTACACCGTACAGTCTCCACGATCTATTGTTGTTTACCTAAAAAAATACCCCCAGATCCGGGTGTAGGATCTATAATAACCCAAGCAAAACCCTTTAAGAATAAAGAAAACAAACAAGAAAGCAATTTTGAGATGACCTAGATCCTAAGGTAAACCCCACTTTACTTCCCCAGCAGAGTCGCCAGTTCTGTGATACGGTGGCAGAACCGACTGTTTTTACTGGTTTGCATTTTTTGTTTTTTGTTCGCAAAATTTCGTGGTAAGAAAGAGTCACCACCGACTTTTATTTCATCTAATCATGGAAAAGGAAAAAGAACAGAAAAAACCTTCTTTCGAGATGTTTCTGAGTACGGGGGGTAGATTATAGAAAGGGAAGGTACTAGCACCCTTTCTATCCATGGTTTTCTATGGGCTCTTAGGTACTTGCTCATCTTTTAAAAAATTTGCTTGTGTGTGCTTATTTTAAAAAAAAAATTACTTCGTGATAACCCTTGTATCAGTCCTCAAGGGTGTGACGAAGTTTGTTTTGAAAATTGTTTTGAAAGGTGTTTGTATGAAAAGTTTTGTTGAGCAAGTACTTAAGATTCTACCTACTCGAAAAAAGATTGTTCGTTCTCGTTTCCTTTAGACAGTGATATCCTACTATTAAGGAGTAGGTAGCCCCGTCGTTGGAGTTTTTAAGGGACGTTTGAAAGGGACAAGTACGGTCACTAAAGCAACGATTAGGAAACCTTAGTAGTAACCCTAAATTCCTAAAGATCTTTCGAGGCAACATTCGAATGGGTCATTTTGATCTTTTAGACTGGAGGGCAACCACTAAAATCTCCTATGCTTAATGACTGTTTACCGTAGGCAACCGAAGTGAGGCAAACCCTAGGAGTGAATATGTGCATGTGTTTATGTTTCAGTTATTTTAATCTTTTCACATTTAGGTGATCTACCGTTTTAATTTTCAAGTAATCTTCCCATACAATCCTATTAGCCATGCATCTAGACAGTTAAAGATTTGCAGGAATTTAAAGTGCGAAAAAATAAAACCTAGCTATTACAAGGCTTCGGGGAGAGGATTACATAACCAAAACTGGGAAAAAGCAATAAATAAAACCCTAGTTTAACTATTATAAACCATCAGCAGTTACATAAATAATAAAAAAGAATTAAAATGCGCGCGGCAAATTAAATACGAGGGATGATTAAAAATAGCCTAAAAACCTAATTGAGAAAAAAATATTTTTGTGCATTTTTTATTTGAGAAAAGATTAAATTATATACAAATTTAAACCCTAATTTCTAATTGGTTTTATTTACAAAAAGAATTAAATTAACCTCGTTTCTAATTTAATTAATTAATTAAAGGAAATAAATATTTTATGAAAAAAATGATTTTTGGTGTTTTTGTGGTTTTTGATTTTATTAATTAAAAAAAGTTAATTTGTAAACATAAATGATTAAAAAAATAAAATAAATAAAATAAATAAATGAAAGAAATTAAATTGGGCATGTGTTGAATGAATAATGGGGGGTGTCATTTTGAATCTGACTTTGGGCCCAAGTTTGGTGGCCCAGGCTGGCGTGAGATCTGGTGTTGTCATGTTTGGAAAGTTCATCATGGGGCTGCAAATCAAGTGTGTTGGATCTGTATGATGAACGATCAAATGGCTGGATCCAAGGGTGTAAGGTACACGCGCGGGATGATGATGTACTGGATCTGCAAAGTGAAAGTAAAACAAAGAAAATTGTTGGGACCTGGGATCAAACCCAGGTCCTCATACTCCCCACCAATGCGCTTCACCACTGGGCCATCATGCTTTGTTGTACAAATAATGAAAACAAAATATAATATAAAAAAAACAAGTGGATTAGTGGGAAAAAGACAAAACGCACGCGCTAATTTGAATAGTCCAATGAGGTGGTGACAAATCACCTTCTTCTACCTTCAGTCCGTCGTCTTAGGTAACTCTCTTTTACCTACAGACACCTTCCGTTGCTATAATCCTGTAAATTTCCAAAATGCGCAAAACACATGATAAATTACTTCCAACTATATAGATCAATTCGCTTTGATCTCGTGAACATCATGGTGTCCCTCTCTTGGCCTAATTTAACCTGTATCAAGAAGCCCCAAAACGTGGCTTCAAACCCTAGCTATGGCATTCATCAGTACGGGCATCAAAATGTTAATTAAACCAAACTAACATATTGCAAACATGATAACAAAAACGTATATGCCATTAAAACATGCTCATAATGTATAAATCATGATAGTTGAATTTTAAAAATATGGCAAACCGTAATGTTCCTACAAGTTGTTTCTGAGCGTGAAAGGACTTGTAATTGATTGGAATAGCTTCCCGAGGCGTCCAGCAATCGATTGGCAATGCTAGGATGGCTTGAGATGGCCTGTATGACTGAAACCGATTCACACTTTTCTTTGAAAATTTGGAGTTTTTTTCTTCCTCTTTCACGACTGCTAACCCTTTTCTTTTGCCTTGTACTTGTTCATTATATATGCTAGAATGATTTAGGGTTCTAAAAACCATATGTATCTTTGCAATTATGGAAGATTTGATTTGATTTCCATGCCATATGCAAACTTTCTATGTTGAGCCAAATTATCCCTTTCTTGTACCAATCAGCCTTGATCCATTTTGGTCTTGATATCTCAGCATAATTTGATTGAGATCCTGTCCAAAAATCATATCAAAACATATCTTTGATATTATTTACCAATTATTTGATTCTATTCAATTTTTAATTAATAAAAAATCAAAATAAATTAGAAAATGAAGCAAATAACATGTGGATAAGTAATTGGGTCGTGGACCATGTTACAAGTGAGGTGCAATCATGAAATGCTAAGCCCATTTGGTAAAAAATTCACTTTTGAGCATATTTGATTTTTGGCCATTTTGCAAAAAGGGTCAACTTTGATAAGGCATATCTCTTTCAATCTTAACCCTATAGGGGTGTTAATGGACTTTTTAGAAAGCTTAGTATGTCCCCTAATCAACCCTTTTAGTCTCCATTCAATTGGGTCTTCCATGTTCATATAAGAAGCTTTGACCCAAAAGGTGTTTTTGTTTACTTTTCAAAAGAACCTATAATGTAGAAATTCATATCTTTTGATGAGTGCATATTTTGAACTTGTGGGATGAAGATGAATTGTAGGAAATTTCATCCACTTCAAAATGAGACTTGGATAGAAAATTTCTGATAAAGTATGTGGAAGTTATGCTTGACCAAAGTTTGGTTGACTTTTTCCTAAGAAACCCTAATTTAGCAACTTTTGGGTTTTGATGAATTTGGGGCATTCCTTGAGGAATCATGATCAACCCTTGATAAAATGATGGATATAACTTCAAAATGTTGATGTTGACCAAAAATCTTGAAGTTTGACTGTATGTTGGCCATAGTTGACTTTTGACCTAATACAGTCGATTCTCAAGCATCTGAGCAGTTGACTGAGCAAACTTCTTGTGCAGTGCTTGAAATTTGACATGGAGGGTCTTGAGAACCTATTAGGACCATGGAGAGCATATGAGGTCTTTGGAGTTCACCTATCTTAATGAAAGTGGAAACCCTAATTTGAGACACACTGCCTTAGGAGAGAGTTTGTCTGGTCCATCCTTGGGCAACCCTGAGCAAATTGAGGATCTCTAGGAGTATGTATTGAGTAAAATGAGAGAGCAAATTTTGGGGTACAATAGTATCAAGCAAGAAAAAAATAAGAAACCCAGAAAACTTAGAGCAAGCTGGCATCAACAAAGAAATTCAATGAGAATATGCGTCGAAGCATCAATAAGCAAGATCAGAATGTGTAGCAGACACATCAGTATCACAAAGTGCCTGCACAAAATGCAATTAGGCAAACCAAGAACGGGATGTGTATCAACACATCCGTATTCCCGAGAACCTGCACAAAATATAACTATACAAGATACGGGGCACAAGACAATGACATGTGTGTCGAACGCAAAGATTGGACCACAAATCAAAAGTCCAAACAAGTTTTTCGATCAAATAATCGAGTAATAATTACATGATCGGAAACCATCCAAATGTACCTTGCACAATCAACACACATGTTAAAAATAACAAGCAAAATTAAAGTGTAAAAGAGTAGGAAGAAATTTGGAGCATACAATAGCCAAAGCAAAGTCAAAGAAGCAAAAAAAAACAATTTAGAAAAGATGTGTCGACCGCAACAGGCTATGCGCCGACTCATGCCCAATATTTTCCTCATTCTGCGTCGACCGCTGGGTCGGCACAACACTTCCCGCAGGTGACCAGAATGTTTGCATCGACTCAAAAAGGCTATGCGTCGACTCATGCCCAGGATTTTCTCAGTTTGCATCGACAATTGAGTCGGCGTAACACTTCCCGCAGGTGACCAAAACTGTTTGCATTGACTCAAAAAGGCTATGCATCTACTCAACTGCAGTCTTGTTCAATTGAAACTTTGAAGCAACATAACTTTTGCATCGAGTGTTCATTTTGCCCATGGTTTGAATTGTTGAAAAACTTGAAAATCATAGAATATCCACGTCGTGAAACAGAAAGCAAAACAACAAAAATTATACGACAAATTCCACGATCTTAGCACGATCGACATGTGAATTCATGATCTGATTTCATGAGTTTCGACGCAATTTTCATCGGATCAAAAACCAAATTCACATCAATTATGCTATGACCATAGCACAAGGAAATTTGTATGCAACCAAAAATCAATTGAATCACGCGGTAAGATCAAGGCACAACGGCTCAAGCATTTTGTCAAACACATAATCTCTGAAATTCAACTCATGATCTTTGCACAACTAGAGATCCAAATAATACCACACATAATCAATCAAGAATCATCAATTAAGCTTGAAACAACTTTAACATTTTGTTTTATCAAATAAGCACTTTCATGAAAATCAATTATTTGAATAAGCACTTATTTAATCATCCAATTCCGGATTTGCACATCATAATTCAAGATCAATTTACATTTTCATAATCAAAATCACTTCCACAATTCAAATTAGATCAAAGTTCAATTTATTGATCCACAAAAGTGCTTATTTAAGAATCACTTATTTGAAAAGTGCTTAAATTAAGAAAACTTACCGTAGAATTGAAGAGGAAGCTTAGGTATAGAGATCACAACAATCGGATTCGAAATCGGAGAAGAATTGAGCTTCTTTGACTTTTGGATCTTGAAAAAGTTGTTGGTGTTCTTGGTGAAAATGAGAGAAAGTTGCTCTTTGATCCTTGAGCAAGATGAGAGAAAGTTTTTGAGTGTTTTTGAGAATTGATCAATTATGAGTGTCCCTTTTAAAATTGGAGGTAATAAGAATATGTAGTGTGCCCTTTTTTGAATGAATGAGCCTCCAATAAACACAAGCAAATGTGCAAATTTTCAGTTCATCAGAGTCTTAAGATCAAATTCGCAGGTCTCTCGGCGCGACATTATAAGTAGAAATGTGAAACTAAAATGTATCCAAAGTCGAGAAAAACATCGTGTCCGAAGATGGGCTCAATGGGATAAACGGTGATTTAGTTATGATTTTTTGAAGTTTTATCTCAGATGAAAATATTTCTCGGTTCAGGATTTTCAAATGCGTTGCGCGCGTTTTGGACCGAAAACAATGGCCTTCGGGATACTGTTCGAATTGGAAAGCTGAAAGAAATATTTAGCCAACTGAATTTATGAACCAATGCCACCAGAAGCAGCTCAATACGATAAGAATCGATCGAGTTATGATTTTCTGAAGATGAAGTAAGTGAACATTTGTCACAATTTTCTTGTACGAACAAATTTGACAAATTCATATATTCGAAGACTCTCTGAGTAGAACTGGCTTCCGACCATGAGATACAAAATGTAGATGACATCAAGACAGAATTTTGGTCATCAGAACAGGCTCAAAACGATGAACGGTCTTCGAGTTATGAATTTTCTAGTGTGCCAAAACTGCACTTTCAGCACCTTTTTCTTTGTATTTTTCACCATATAACTTCCAAAAGAACCGCGTATTCAGAGATTTTCCTTTGAGAATTAGCTTTTGGTCCAAACACGAAAATTGAAGAGAACATCGAGACAGTTTCAAAACCTCAAGAATAAACCCAAAACACCATTCCAAGCTGGAGATGCGAATTTTCAAACTCAGATCAGTCAAAACACTGTTTCCAATTCGCACTATTTTAAATTCACCGAAAACACTCAAATCTTCCACAACTCAAATATGCGTTGAAAAATTATGAGAGTTTTGTCGTGTTGATCAAATACCTTGACCCCATGAACACGGAACCAATGATATGCATGCATGTGTATATGTAAACAGAGTATAAGCCAATCAAAGTTAAAGCAAAGAGGATAAATTTTGGAGTGCAACACTTACTTATCGTTATTATCAAGAGTGAAGGAAAAAGGATTTTAACTTAAAGGGGGATATTTTTAAAAGAATAAGTTTTGTTTTAAAAAAATCCAATTCAAACCCCCATTTCTTGTGTTTTTCACACCTTTAACAATGATGCATATTGTAATACCTTATCAGATGATTTCAAAGTAACTAGTGGCTATGTATTTCATAGCTAGAGGAGTTGTATCTTGGAAATCAAAGAAACGGACTATCATGGCTCAGTCCACGATGAAGTTTGAGATGCTAGCATTAATGTCTGCTAGTGAAGAAGCAAGTTGGTTAAGATACTTGCTAATTGAGATTCCCTTATGGGAAAAGCATGTGTCAGTTGTGTTTATCCACTATGATAGTACCGAGGCTATTGCAAAAAAATTGAGAACCATTATTATAATGGTAAAAGACGTCAAATTAGAAGAAAGCACAACACTGTTAGAGAATGTATCTCTATAGGAACTGTAAGAGTGGATCATGTACGCACTGATGAAAATTTAACCAATCCTTTGACGAAATGATTAGCTAGAGAGAAAGTTTATAATACATCATATAAGATGAGACTAATGCTTATAGGAATATGAGTTGCTCACTATGGTAACCCAACCTAAAGGACTGGAGATTCCAAAGAAATAGGTTCAATGGGTAATAACAAGTTATGAGTAATATGAGATGATCATGCAAGTAAAGCATGAATCCTGAAGTAATAAGAGGATGAGATAATAAAAACTCTTAATGAGATCTATACTATGGATGAGAAAGTACCTGGGATACAGGAGAACTCTTGATAGACTCACCTATGTGATTGTTAAACTTAGGCCGGTTCCTATGGAATTTCGAGGTAAAATTCCTAGAGTCTTCACTAAACTGGGATACACGTGCAGGACCATTAAAGCATGGGCTATTAGAACACACCTTAAGAAAAGATTGTGTGCGGGTTTGATGTTTGAGATAGAGTTCAAGATATTTGTGTCACTTTGTTGAATCGGAATCCTACTTATTATGCAAAGGTTCAAGTCGTAGACACCTTTGTTTATGCACAATCTTAGAAACATTTGACGTTACTTCTAAAATCACTTTTTTAAATTCAAGTGGGGAATTGTTGGAACATGTCCATGTTCCAATATGTTGAATTTAAAATTCTCTCAAGTCCCACATTGTTAGAATATTTTGTGGTTGAAAAAACTCCTTAGTCTCACATTACTTAATTTGGAAATCTTGGCTAGTTTACTTCATTATATAAAGAAATCACTTGTTTCATTCTAAAACACACCAAAAACTATTTTATTAGTTTTTCCTTCCTCATTCTCATAACTCTGCGTCTTTCGAATCGTCGAAGCACCGACTTCTTCCTCTTTCTTTCTACTTGTTGAATTTTTCTAGTACTTTCTTAAATTCTCTTTTGAGAATAATGGTAATTTCTCCTCGTTTGAGTTGAGAAATTATCAAGTATAATTTTTTTTTAATTCTCTTTAGAGAATTATTCGAGTTTCTCTTTGTTTGAGAAATCATTTTGATTTGTCAAATGACCATTAATGAATTCTCTTAGGAGAATTATTGAAATTTATCTTGGTTTGAGAAATTATTACAACTGGTTGTGATACTAGATACTACGGTGGTGTTTATACCATATTGGAATGATCTTAGTACCATTAGAAGATGTATTTTTAGATTGATTATCTACCGTGCAAGTAGTAATCGTACAGTATAGAACTGTGTTGTTTTATTCTGGAGGCGGTGCAATAGTTCGACTGTTTTGCATACTTTTGGACAGTATCATGAAATGTCTTAAAGAGAACGAATCAATCCGCGATTCAATCCGATAATTTCTTTGGTGGCTAAATTTTTAAAAGTGTGAAACAACAATAATAAATATAAATAAATAATTTATGTGAATATTATATGGTTTGTTGCTGAAGTTGCACCATTATAGGCAGCAGAAAGATAACACAAAAACAAACATGAACACACTTTTTTTATATTAACTAAGAAGTTAGCTTATGCTGGAGACTGATTTCAGGTTACCCAAGCATTAAAGCCAAACAAACAATGTGATTTCACACATAACAATGCATCTTTTCCTTGCTGTATCTGAATTTATCATATATTTAAGTAACTCGTTATTCACTATGATGTTTTTACAGCTTTCAGAAAGCAATATCATTTGTCAAAATCCAAAAAGACAAGAAAACATGTTCACACATGAAGTCCATATAGACTCACACCTGTTCCTTCTTTTCTCTCCTGTTCAAAACAATCCATTCTTCAATGCCATGGCTACCAACCAAGGTGTCCTTTCATCTCTTGACAATGCCAAAACACAAAGCTACCATTACATGGCAATAGTGATAGCAGGAATGGGGTTCTTCACTGATGCATATGATCTCTTCTGCATCACGGCCGTTACAAAGCTTATCGGTCGATTGTACTACTCCGATCCAACCGGTCAGGGTCCCGGAAAGCTTCCAACAAACGTAAACAACGCGATAACCGGTGTCGCGTTGTGCGGTACCCTCGCAGGGCAACTCTTCTTTGGCTGGCTTGGAGACAAACTCGGTAGAAAAAAAGTTTACGGCATAACGCTAACCACAATGGTTGGTTTTGCTTTAGCTTCAGGTCTATCATTTGGCTCCACGTCGAAAACTGTGGTTACTAGTCTTTGTTTCTTTAGATTCTGGCTAGGATTCGGCATTGGTGGAGACTATCCTCTCTCAGCTGTGATCATGTCGGAATATGCTAATAAGAAAACAAGAGGAAGTTTCATTGCTGCTGTTTTTGCTATGCAAGGTGTTGGAATATTGGTAGCAGGAGGCGTAGCTATGTTCGTCTCAAAACTATTCTTATCTGCTTTTCCAGCTCCTGATTTTGAAACTGATCCTGTTTTGTCTACTCAACCAGAAGGAGATTTTGTATGGAGAATTGTGTTAATGTTTGGTGCTGTTCCTGCAGCATTAACTTATTATTGGAGAATCAAAATGCCTGAAACCGCCAGATATACTGCTTTGGTAGAAGGAGATCACAAAAAAGCCGCCGAGGATATGGCCAAAGTTCTTGATAAAACAATACTTTTACAAGAATCTAATACGAGCAGGATTGCTATCGGAGAACCACTCGGTTCACGCTCGTATGGACTCTTCTCTTCGGAGTTTCTTAATCGACACGGCCTTCATCTTTTAGGAACAACTAGCACATGGTTTTTATTGGACATTGCTTTCTATAGTCTTCAACTGATACAAAAAGATATTTATCCAGCAAGTGGACTTGTATACAAGGCCTCCAAAATGAATGCAATAGAGGAAGTGTTTCAGCTCTCTCGAGCGATGTTCGTGATTGCCTTGCTCGCCACGGTACCTGGATACTGGTGCACGGTTTTCCTAATCGACAAGATCGGACGGTACAGAATCCAACTAGTTGGATTTCTTGTGATGTTTGTTTGTATGTGGTTTCTAGGACACAGTTATAAATCATACAGGGGAGAAGAATCTGCATGCAAGAAAGAATCAAAATATGAATTTTGCAATGGAAACCTAATCATGTTTGCTATACTTTTTGGACTTACACTTTTTTTTGCTAACTTTGGACCTAATAGTACTACATTTATAGTGCCGGCAGAGCTGTTCCCTGCGAGGCTCCGTTCGACGTGTCATGGAATATCGGCTGCAGCTGGAAAATCGGGAGCTATCATCGGTGCTTTTGTTGTGCAAAGCCATATAGATAATGCACATGATAAAACAAAAGGAATCAAGCAGGCGATTATGGCGCTTTCGTTTGTAAACTTGCTTGGATTCCTTTGCACTTTCTTGGTGCCTGAAACGCAAGGTCGATCGCTCGAAGAAATCTCGGGAGAGGAGAAAGAAATGCAGGAAAATAATGCTGCAGAAGAGGCAATAAATGATGAAAAAGAGGGAATAAGAAACACTGGTGTTGATAAATCTCCAGGAACTTCAATAGTTTAGTTCCTAGGCCATCCAATTGTAATACTCCAGAAGCATCAATATGAGGACAAATATGAATAATGTTTGTTTCAGTGACTTTTATCATAAGTTTATGTAACTACCAGAATAAATGCTTCTTGGTTAAGTGTGTTTTCCTTTGTTCTTCTTCATTAGTCTAGCATGAGATGAAGAACTAAAAATAAGAGTGCATGTTATTTGTAGCCACTATTGTAAGTGCTTCTGTTTTATGTGTATCAATGTATGTAATAAATTTGTTACTTTTGTTTGTATCTCTAGATTCTCTAGAGAAGCCCTTTACGATACAATTATGAGGTATGTTACATTAATTTTATGATCAATTTTTATCTACTCAACTTGAAAAACTAGGTAAGATTATCTTCGGTATAAAATGTTTTAGAATATTGTGAAAAATAAAAAATAAAAGAAGATTTCTTTAGCCATTTTTATTTCTTCTTAGAGATTTTTTAGCGAAATTTTCATTTTACTCCTTAATTTCAGATATGTATATCCGAATTCATCATCTTACATATTTAAAAGAGTAGATTCGGATATGCTTGTCTGAATCAACTTTTTTTATATAAGAGGATTTTCAGATATGCATATCTGAATTAACCCTAAAATATAATTACAGGTGTGTTCGGATATGCATATCAGAATCGTTTTAATATATACCAATTTTCGAAATATAATCTATTCCAACTCTCTAAATTTTCACTCTTTATTCCAACTCAACTCTCTCATTTGAAATTGAGCAAACTTTTCGACTCATTTGAAGAACAAGGCACATTTTCAAGAAGCAAAGCACATTCTCAACTCATTTCAACAACACTTTAAAGCTCTGAATTTGGGTAAGTTTCTCTTAATCCATTATTCTACTTTGCATGTGTATAATAGGTTATTTAGAATCAATTAAGTTCAGTGGGTTGAAGTATAACTTGTAAAATGTGGTTGTTTGGGTGTGTGTTGTACCCCAAAATTTGTCTTCCCATTTTCTTCAAGGCATTCTTCTAAGATTCTCAAATACTCAAGGATTCTCAAGTGTTGATTAGACAAACTCACCTCCTAAGCAATGGATCCACAACTAGGGTTTCATCTTGTACGAGGAAGAATGAGTTGCAAGGGTCTCAAATGACTTTCATGGTTCATCATAGGTCCTCAATAATGCTTATGTCAAGTTTCAAGTCTTGCATCACATGTTTGCTCAGTCAATGACTCAGATGATTGAAAATCAACTATATTGGGTAAAAAGTCAATTGTGGTCAACATGCAATCAAACTTCAAGATTTTTTGTCAACATCAACATTTTGATTTGATATGCATGATTTGATCAAGGGTTGACCACGATTCCTCAAGGAAATCCCTCAAATCATCAAAGGTAAAAAATTGCCAAAATTAGGGTTTTTGACTAAAGATGACTGATCATTGACTTTTTTACTAGTGCGTGACCTAATGGCTTAAAGCATAATCTAAAGGACTAAAATACAACATTTTAACCTAATTACATGACTCAAGACATTTCCAAATATGCAAGTGATTGATAATTGAAGAAACTGAATCAATTGATGAAAAGTGAACAGTCACACAAAAGTCAAACTTTGACTTTTTTGGTCAACATTGGAATTCAAAAAACAGGAATAATCAAAACATTCAAAACTATCAAACTTGATCATCAAGAATCAAAAAATCAACAAAAGTCAAAAGTTGGAAAATTTTCCAACACAGAAAATTTTTAAGTGTTTTGTTCTTAACAAAATCACTACTTCATGGCCATTTTTCACTAAGATCCAAGTTGATTCAAAAAAAAACTTTCAACATAAAAGTTATAGGGATTGATGAATTCTACAACTTTTTAATATGGGATGATCCTCAAAAAGTGTTTGGATTAAGAGATATGAGCACATGAAGTTATGACATTTTTATCTAACACTTAGAAAAAATTTCAACAAGTTTTAGTCAGTTTTTTATCTCAACTTCTTGGAAAAAATTTACCAAATTCCCAATTGATTTAGACAAAATGGTCAACATGAAAGTTGAAGATCATGTTTCAAGCTTTCTAAAATATCCAAGAGCATAAAAGGATCATGCTTGATCTAGGAGATTCGAAGACATGAAGTTGAACATTCATTCTTGAAATTTCAAGTCATTTTGTGAAGAACTCAAGAGCAAATCTCATAATCTTATCATGCAATCTCACTTTTCAGGCCATGTTGCTTCTAAATCTCCACATAATCAGAGATTTACACGAAATTATGGTGCATTACACGAGGATTTAAAGCTTTATCCACATGATCATACCATTTTTGGATGAAATTGCAAAAAGCTCCATATCCATTTATATAAAGATCACTTTATTCACAAAGTCCACTCCTTGAGCCTCTAACTTGTTTATTCTGATCACACTCAACATGAATGCTCAGAAGCAACATCTCTAAGCCTATCAACCACCCTACATTTCCTTGGAACCGTGACTTTGCAAGTTACTTTAAAATCAAGTTTCAAAACTATAACTTGTTATCTCAAGATTCTGGTTACTTCAAGATGTCAAACCTCTTGCCTATAAACATAGGGTCCATTTGTAAGCCAAGAGACGATTTCACAAGCCCTCAAACACTCTCAAACTCAAAATCACTTAGAAAATTCCATTGTTGCACATTTTAAGCTTCCAACACCCAACTTCAAATCTACTCATGCGTTTGTCTTTTTTTATCATTCATACACCTTACATATATTACATATAACACATTCAAACACCTGTTACACTTCTGTAACACCATCTTCATCATCCTCTAAACTCCATATCCAAAGCTTGCACATTGACTTGGTTGGAGAGATTCAAACACTTTCAGTACAAAGTAAGGATTAGAATAGCTTCAGGGAGGTCTAAGGAAGTTTAATCAATCATTTAGTTGCACCTAGAAGCCTCCATACGCGCTCTGAGTTTTCACTTCAAGAGGTAAGTTTCTCCAACTTTGAAATCCTTATACACGTATCATTTGGTTTCAATTTTAAAAGATAAAATGTAGATATGATTGCCATGAAACTAACTATGTCCTTAGTTTTCATTTATGTTGACTATGTGATGAGAATTTTGGAATTGAAGTTTCTGAAATATTAGGTTTCAGTTTGGTACCAAGCAAAATTTGTTTCAGCCTTTAACTTACAGCTTTCAAAAGTTATATGGTTGAATTCGTGCTAAAAAATCAAGCAAGTTTGATGTTTATTTTTTTCAATTTGGTTGAGAAATGAAGCTTTTACAGATTCAATAATCGTGTTGTTGTTGGATTGTTCGCGCGAGGAAGAAGATGAAGTTCATTTTTTGAAAACTTGTTTATTTTATATTTAATGATTGTTGTTTTACAACAGGATGTAACAGCCACCCCAGTGGCAGCGCACGCGTGCTTAAGTCATACATATGCCCGGTCCTGGATTCGATCCAGACGTAGGACATTTTATTTTATAACATCTCCACTGCAGATCCAGTGTGAACCAAATATACACGCTCATCATGTACCCCTCATCAACACCATCAGATCTCATAACCCCAAGATCCAGCACTTCAGAAAACCAAGCCCATGGTCCATCCCATTGAGTTGTCCATACTGAATCACACAGGCGTCTGGGCTTAAGGTGTTTGGGCCTGGACATTTTTGCTTCTTCTCACCCCCTTTTTACTTATTACACCCAAGTCCATTTTATTTTCTTTATTTTATTTTAATTAATTATTTCTTTTTAATCTTTTTTATTTAATCAGAAAAAATAATAAAATCACAAAAATTTAGATTTAGGTTTTTTAATTAATTAATTTAATTTTTTATAAATAAAAATTAATTTAATCACCTTGTTTTATTTTAAATAATTAGTTTGTAAATTAACTAAGATTTAGGTTTTATTTTTATTAACCACTTTCAATATTTTTCTAAATAAAACACCAAAAATATTTTCTAAATACTTAGAATTCTTTAGATTTTAATTAGTTAATTTAATTTTTTATAATAAAGATTAATTAATTTAATCACGCCTTATTTTATTTTAAATAATTAAATTGTAAATTAAATTAGAATTAGGTCTAACTCTTTATTTCACATTTTAAATATTTTCTAAACAAATAAACAACAAAATATTTTCTTAAAATAATTAGATTTTTTTAGGGTTTTTACATCTTTTCCCTTTCTATCTCTGCATGTTTGTTTATTTTTCGCATTAATACAATTATGTAACTGTCAAAAGTTTGTAATAGATAATTGGGGTTTATTGCTTTCCTCCCTCATTCATAAACATGTACCCCCATCCCCGAAGCGTTGTAATAGCGTAGGACATTTAATTTCTGTAATTTACTGCTTTTCTTATTACTGTCAGTAATTAGGGTTTGTATGGCAAGATTAAAATCAATCATTAGAAAACCTAATCTCAAAGATAAATACTTGAAATCAAAACACTTCGCACACACGTACCACAAGGGTTATCCTCACTTGTTGCCTCGGATTTAAGCAGTCATGTCCCTCGAACGTGGGATGCTTTAGCAAAGACCCTCGGTTAAAAGATCGTAGTCCCTCGATGATCCTTCGATGTTGCCTTCAGTAAACGATCTTAGTCCCTTACGATAATTGCTAAAGCGTCCTATAAGTTTCCTTCTATGACTGTACAATGACCTGTGCCTGTTCCTCACATCCAATAATAGAGCTTCCTACTAACCAATGGTGGGATTGCACTATCTAAAGGAGGAGGAAAAGGAAAAAGACTTTTTGAGTAGGTAGATCGCTCGTAATCTCTTGCTCACAAACTAAAATAAATTTTACACCTCACACTTTCAAAAACGCTTTATAAACACTCTTGAGGACTAACACAAGGGTTATTATAAAGCAATTTGCCTTTGGCATTTTTCACAAAACAAATACTTTATTTCACAAATATTTTCAAAACAAAAATTTTATATACATTCTTAACGATACGAGAATCATTACAAAATTGTCGTACTTAGGCATTTTCAAAATATTTTCAAACATACACAAACACAAAGCATTTCAAAAGTGAGCTAGTGATTAAGAGCCCATAGATAACTACGGATGAAAAGGGTGCTAACACCTTCCCTTTTCATAACCTACCCCCCGAACACAGAAAATTCTCAAAGGTATTTACTGTTCTTTTCACTCTTTCCTTTATTGGATAAAACAAAAGTCGGTGGCGACTCTTTCTATCCGCAACATTTGTGATAAAACTCAAACCCAAAAGTCAGTTCTCCCACTGTATTACAGTGTGAAAATGATTTTTTTGGGTGATTTAGGTTGAAGGTCTGAAAATGTCGTCGTAGGTGTTTTCGGATGTGCATATCTGAAATCCCCTCTAAGTGGTTTCAAATATGCACATCCAAAATTATGCATGGGTTCATTTTTTTTACATTAAATTTTCTTCAAACTTGTTCCTTACTTGGGTAACTGTTATTTTTCTAGGAAAATGGCTGAGAACTAAAACGCCGGATTGAGACTTGGTAGACCAAGTCAAACTGCCTCCACTCGGCGTGAGAGAGGTGAGCAGGCGCCTAGGAATTGAGGAAGGGATTGGGTATCACGAGAGAAAGTGGCGGGAGGATCCACTTCAGATCCGAGGAGTCACTTGTCTCATGCATCATTGTCTTGGGATAATGAGCAGGAACCCGAGGAGGAGGATGTTTGGGCACAAGAACCCGAGGAGGAGGATGATACACCAACTGCATGGTTTTGTGCAGTAATGGAACAACCAAATATGGGGTATCCAGGAGAACCCTCTGACACAACTATCATTTCGCTCGATATGTTTGAGATGGAGAGGTATATTTTTATTACACTTTTTAATTTAAATGATTTATGCACAAATATGTTAACAACTAACGTTGAGATTAATATCTATTATTATAGGAACTGTGGCCCGTGAAGTCCGTGAACCACGCACGAAAAATATTTGAGCTATATCATCCTAATAAGGCTTGGTTCAGGGATGTTATTTTTGGATCCGGACTTTATGGACTTTATTACTCCGGTTACGTTACTATTAGCTACGACATGCAGGGGGCATTTGTCGAGAGATAGCGCAAGGAGACGTCATCTTTCCACTTTCCTGTCGGGGAGATGACGATTACACTTGATTACGTCGCATGCTTGCTACACCTTCCTATCAGATGGGGGTTACTTAACCATTCTCGCGTCACTCGTGTTGAAGCTATTGAATGGATGGTTGAATATTTGGGAGTTGATCCGGAAAAGGCACGTGAACAGTGTGTCTCAACTAATGGGGCTCATTGCCAATTTTCCTTTCTTGAGCGACCTATATGGAGAGCACGTAGGTGCGACAACATCTTCCGAGATCTAAGGTAATGAGTTATTTGTTCAGTATCACCGCGAGTAAGCTTTGAGGTGTTACTTCTTGTTCATGGTTGACACGTTCATTTTTGTGGACAAAAGTGCTAACCACGTTGATATGGTATTCCTCAAGTACTTCATTGATTTGGACGCAGTTAGTTAGTGGAACTGGGGGACTGGTTGTTTGGTATACCTATACCCAAAGCTGAATGAAGCTTCTAATTGGATGATAAGGCGGCTGACAAGCTCTTGTACACTGTTCACGGTACATTTCATTCCAACTATTAAATTTTATTTAGTAGCTAATAATTTTTTCTTACATAGTTCTAATTTGTTCTTCAGGGTTGGATAATTTATCACTTCCACTGCATCCATGCTTTCGATTGTGCTCTGTATTATAGTGAGGACATGTCGAGGGCTGTCAGGTATATCCTCCATAAAGGGAATATGTTGTGCCACGGTTTCGGGTGTATCTTGATCGGACTCTTCTTCGGGGAGAGTCATTATACTCAGAGAGGCTTGCATGTGGAACCAACATTATGGTCAGGTATCTTCCAGAGCGATGCATCTGACAGTTTGGCTATGTGCAGACCATACCTAGACCTCCCTTTTAGGCTACTCCTGACACCATTGTCCGCCGGGAGCTCAATGGCATCTTTCAGGATTGGGAGAATCATATGGTGTCAGAGGAAGCGTGGATGATGCAGGCATCCAACAGTTGGCATTATGTAGAGGGATATGTCACATGGTTCTACACATTGTCACACCTTATTATGACACTGGATGCTCTTGGACGTCCACCTAGGTCAACTCGTGAGGAGATCTTGGAGAATCAGCAGGCCCAGAATAACCATACCATTGATGTCTTGGCGATCTGTCAGTGGATACAATTGATTGGGTAGGAGGCTTTGGACTTAGAGATCATTGAGAGAGACGGTACTGAGGCGGTGGCCATCGTGGAGAGGATGGTTAGGGAGGCATCTCTTGCGGGTTACAGGAGGCAGAGGAGGGGTCAGGGGTTAGGATTAGGCATACCCAGTAGTCCATGTCTTTCTTTTATTTATCGATGTATTTATTTTACATTTTGTACTTTCTAAATAATTTATGTAATAATCTCCGGTATTTATGAATAATTTATGTTCGTATCATTTTTTGTTTTTGGTATTACGTATCAAATATTTGAGATTTATTAGGTACCACATTGATGCTTTTAAAAATAAAAATAAAAACTATGATGTAAGAGCATTCTGCCCAAGGTTTCGGAGATGGATATCTAAACGAACCCTTAAATCAATTTTGAAGGTGTTTTAAAAATATATATTTGAAAGTGTCACTGAATGTTATTCAAATTATAATAATATATAAACATAGAGCTTTCGAATATGCATTTTCAAAACATCTTAAAAATTATTTTAAGTATTCGTTGGAATATACATATTTGAAGAGTATTTTAAAATTTTTAATATGAATTTTTCACCCATATAATAATAATGGCCAAAGAAACTCGCAAAATTAAATTGACAATTATTTGCATCCATTGTTGTATTGTTTTGAATGCACACCATTTGATTCTTCTAAGCACCCTACTAAGAAACCAGTATGAGTTGTAAGGTCCACCATATCCGATTCAAGTGTAAGGCAAACTAACCTTCGCCTTGAACTTTAAAAAAATTAAAATTTACGATTTAGGTTTTTAAATATCAAAACTTTAATACTAGTTAGATATAAATATATTATAAATTAATTGTCAACTTAATTCAGTTGGTAAAGGTATGAAAAAATACAAGTAAGTTTTAGGCTCAAAACCAGTTGATATACATATTGAACTTTTATTTTAATTTTTTTCCTATATTATACTATATTGAGCTTTTACTTTATTTTTTTACTATATTATACTGAATATTTTTCTCCATATTATACTATATTGAGCTTTTATTTTATTTTCTCTATATAATTGATGTATTAAGCTTTTATTTTACATTTTTTTCTATTAGAGCTAATGATTTGTTTATTCTTTTATTTTTAAAAAACATTGCTCTTTTGTAAAATAAATTAATATTATATTTAAGTTATAGTTTAACATAAATAGACTATTCATCATTATAAATTTCATTATCAAAACAATCATTTAATTTTGTAAAAATTAATTTTTCTTGTGTTACTTTTCTTATAGAAAGGATTTTTTTAAAAATTAACAAATAAAAGATTTTATTTTAACCAAGAATGAGAGTTTTCAATGTGACTCGCCATAAAAATAAGACTCTTTATTTATAATTCAACTTTGATAAAAATACATATAAACAAATAAAAGATTTTATTTGCTATTAGATTTTAAAATTAGTTTAATAGCAAATAATAAAAAGTATAGTTGTAAAGATGATTTTAAAACGTTCCTAAAATTAAATATTTTAATTATGGTGAATGAACAAAAGCCTCATTTTAATATTTATTTTAGATCTTACATTGTGTTAGATGGATTTTGTGCCACATTGTTTTAAAAAGTGAAAGTTGAATAATTTATATATGAAAGAATTTATATATAATTAATATTTTATGGGTCATTTCATTTATAAAACATTCAACCTTTAATTTTTCAAAAAATGTAAAACTTACCACTCACATTTATTTTAAAGAAAGTAGAAACATTATCATCCAATATAAAGGTTGTATATATTTTTCCACTTTTCCAAACAATGAATAATAATAAAACCATTATAAAAATGTAGAACTTACCACTCACATTTATTTTAAAGAAAGTAGAAACATTATCATCCAATATAAAGGTTGTATATATTTTTCCACTTTTCCAAACAATGAATAATAATAAAACCATTATACTTTTAACTTTATAATGCTATTACATTCTCCCACATAGTTCATGAGATTTAGTTATCGGTCAAAGTGAGTTGTCGAATATCATCCTTAACAAATAAATACACAAATCACATGGGTGATTCCTCTAAAAGCAAATGTCATCATCTATGTATTATGATGTCATTAGTTTTTCACGTATATATTAAATATGTATTATGTAATACGGTAGGAGAACTGGTTTGATATTTTGCGTTTTATCGTAAATGTTACAGATAGTAAGAGTCGCCACCGACTTCTCTTTTATCTAATAAAGAAAAGGGTGAAAAGAACAGGAAAGACCTTTTGAGAGTTTTTCTTGAATTCAGGGGGTAGATTATGAAAAGGAAATGTGTTAGCACCCTTTTCATCTGTAGTTATCTACAGGCTCTTAATTGCTAGCTCACTTTGAAAATGATTTGTGAAATGTGTTTGTGTTTGTTTGAAAGTATTTTTGAAAAGTGTCTTTGTTTAGGCAAACTTTGTAATGATTCTCGTCTCTATAAGAATGTATACAAAGTGTTTACTTTTAAAAATATTTGATGAAAGTGTTGGTGTGTTTGAAAGATGTTTTGTTTTGAAATGTTTGTGAGCAAACAACTACGAACGTTCTACCTACTCAAAAGAAAGTCTTTGTTCTTTTCCTCCACCATTAGATAGTGTTTTTCTACCATTAGTTAGTAGGAAGTCCTATCATTGGATGTGAAGGGACAGACGTGGATCGTCGTACAGTCATAGTAGGCAACATTGAAGGATACCTTAGCAATTTGTCGTAAGTGTTTAAGATCATTTACCGAATGCAACATCGAAGGATCATCGAGGGACTACGATCTTGTAATCGAGGGTCTTTGCTAAAGTATCCCATGTTCGAGGGACATGACTGTTTTTAATCTAAGGCAACAAGTGTGGGTTAACCCTAGAGGTGTATGTGTGCAAAGTGTATTGCTTTCATTAATTTGTCTTGAATTAAGGTTGTCTATTGTTTGATTTTAAGTCTTTCCATACAAACCCTAATTACTAGCAATAATATGGAAATCGATAAATTGTGGAATTTAAAGTCCTACGCTATTAGAATTTTTTTTATTAATAACCATGTATTAAAATAATATTTCGCAAATAACCGGGTTTCGGAAAAAATCACGCAAATAACCATGTTTCAGATGACTCCCCAAAGGAGGAGCCATCTCACTTGGCGCCTCCACCTAGGGTTTTGCCCTAGGCGCCATCTCACTTGGCGCCTCCCTTGGCTTTTAGCCAAGTGAGATGGCGCATGCTCCTTAAAAGTGAGAGGAGGCGCCATCTCACTTGGCTCCTAGGGCAAAACTAGGGCAAAATGTTGTATTATAAATAATTCGTCCGTTTCTCTGAAATTTCTCACACTTTCTCGCACTGTATTTTTATTTTGTACTCCGTTATTTGCGTCATGACGTCGCCTATGATTTTTAGCAGAGATGGTTACGTTATATTCTCCGCCACGAAACCTGCGATGAAAATGAAATTCTGGCACATTCACTCCTTGGAGCGTCTGAAACGGGAGTTGATGCGGTGGCTAGATGGAGACATTGCGGAGGGGGAAAAATTCGAAGGATCCAGCGAAAACAAACAACAACCTCACATGCGACAGGAAGACCTAATGTGTGGTTGGAGGAAGTCAAAACAGACAGTAATGTAATGCTGATGATGCATGGGTCAGATGAAATTGTGTTAACAGTTGTAATTTCCTAGATGAATATCGTTACTTATTGTTGTACGCGTTTTATTAATTGTAGCAAAATCTGTTAACAGAAAACCCAAATGTTTACAACACAATTATGAAAAGATTTTATGTATTACAATATTTATGTGGTCGAGCCAGACACCTGATTCAGACAGTTTTTGCGATTGTGTCCGACCTGACGGCATAAACCACACTTTCTTTCCAACCTGTCAAGATCGTCCATTTCTGTTGTGATGCGCCTACTTTTGGGACGACCCTTCTTGTTCCTTCGCATTTGGTCATTGTGTCAAACTATATCGCCGTTGTATTCAGGCCAATAATCTGGTTTTGCCACCAAAGGAAAGTTGTTGTTGTAAACAGTGAGCAACGTTTCAGATTTGTAAACGTTTGACAGCAGTTGAAGCGCGTCTTGATGGGTATGAGCACAAGCGGCAATGACATGAGAGCAAGGCATGCGAAATGCTTGAAACCTGCCACAATCGCACCATTGAGAAGGTAAAATGACCCTGTATTCTTGTCTTGGCAGGCCTTCATTGTGGTCGATTGTCTCTTTCACAATGAAGTTGTGGCTATGTCGGTCAAACCGTATAACCATGTGAGTGTTGGCTTTAGCACTTTCAGCCTTAATGTATTTCATGCAGCTTTCACTCCATAGTTGTCCAGATTGCAACACCGCATTCCATATTTCACCTCTTTTTGCAAATAACGCAGCCATCCTAAAATACGTAGATTTTACCAAGGCAGTGGTTGGGAGGTTTCGTATGCCCTTGAATACCCCATTCATTGATTCAATAATATTCGTTGTCATATGCCCCCATCTTTGGCCATTATCGTATGACCTAGTCCATTTTTCCACCGGAGTATTGTCGATCCACCTACCGGCTTCCGGATTAGACAAACGGATCTCGTTGCGGTAATATTTGAATGTGGGTTGTGTCAATGCATATCCCGCATTCATAACCGCTTTCCTCAATGTTTTGTCCTTGACCTCCCTCGAGAAATTCTGGACGATACGCCTAACGCAATAGACATGCGTAGAAGGAGGGTCATGCTAACCATTTGCTGGATTATTGTAGGCACTTTCAATGGAGGCATGTCTGTCCAAGATCAAACAGAGATCTGGTTGAGGAACCATGTGTGTCCGAAGATTTTTCAGGAAAAAGCTCCAAGCACCACCGGTCTCCCCCTCGACAAGGGCAAACGCAACGGGGAAAATGTTGTTGTTGCCATCTTGTGCAACTGCCATCAATAGCGTGCCTTTGTACTTCCCATACAACCAAGTCCCATCAATTTGTAAAATTGGTTTGCATGATGCAAACCCTGTGATGCATGGTTGAAATGCCCAAAACACGCGACTGAATATTCCGTTGCCATGCAGTAGACTACCATCTTGGGCGTACGTTGGCAATGTTTCCAAAACATAAACACTACCTAGAGAATACGTCTTGAGTGCATTCAGGTAGCGGGGAAGTTCTCGGTATGACTCCTCCCAGTTTCCGTACACCCTTTCAATCGCCTTAGTCTTTGCTAACCACGCCTTACGGTAAGACGGAGTGTAGTTAAAACCGTGGTGATGTGGGAGATGATTGTTTTCACCTTCAAAGATGGGTCGTTACTGACCAGGGGTAGGATTTCTTGACAGATTAGATCATAGTTGAGTTTTCGGTGGTCCTGTGATTGAGTGGAACTTACACAAGTGTGGGTAGTCATGGAACCTATGACCCAGCAGTCACCCCTTAATATGTATGATGCGGTCAGCTTGAACATACAGTCAGGGTGGACACACTTGATCTTGTACCTTTCCGGGTTGACACGATCCACCTTAAAATCAACCGAGTTGAGCATGTGAAATTTTTTAATGGCCCTGATGCATTCCTCTCTGTTACGAAACTTGTCCTTCTCTTTTAAATTTTCATCCGACTACATATACGGTTTGAAAAATAAGTCAGTAGAAGGTTCATCTCCGCCCATGTTGAAGTTTGTCATGTGCGGAGGTGGTGTGTAGATTTTGTCTGTAGGAATACTAGGGATGCCATCATCGTCAGAATCATCGTTCACCATTTCATCAAACTCTAACTCATTATCTTCTTCTTCATCATCAACTGCATCTACCTCATCTTGTTCATTCTCCAAAGGATCAAACTCCTGTGTCACCTAAGGCTCTTGAAGCAAAACGTACAACTCAATAGAGTCGTATCCAGAATACACATGGCTGGAAATCATATTCTGGAGATCCTCGTCATCTTGAACTTCAACCTTATGAAAAATTACTTGGTTGTTTCCAAAGAAAACTGGATTCTGATAAAATATCTGGGACACCGGGCCTCGTTCAAGTTTGGCCTCCAATCTTTTTTTGAAGTACGAGAAATTGGCTTTCCCGTTTAAGAGAAATCGAATGTTGTCTGTGTCTCTAAACAAAAACCCAGCTGTGGGACAAATGTATGTCTCACCGTTGAAATGTGCTTTGACGACAAATTATGGTGAAGAGGCCATTGCGTAGAATTGTTTTAAGGTTTGAAGGTTAGAATGTTTGAGGTTTATTGATTGTATGAAGGTATGAATGTTGTAATGTTTGAAGGTTGGAATGTATGAATTTGATGACTGATTCGAAGGTTGGAATGTTTGATTGTTTGCAGGATGACAAGTAAAATAAACTCTAATTACTATTACAAGATTTTTGACAATTACATAAATCATAATGCAAAATAATAGAATGTACAAAAATGTAAAGAGAAGAGAATTTGTTTTTATGACTTTTGTTTTATGAAAAGATTTTAAAGTTAACCTAATTAAACTAATTAATTAAAAAAGAGTTAATTAAATCGTAAAGTCTAAGTTAATTTAATTAAAAGTGAAAATTAGAGTAAAAACCTAAGTCTAAATTAGTTTACTTAAGAAAAGAAATTAAATAGTTTTAAGAAAATATTTTTTAATATTTTTGCCTAATAAAATAAAAATGGGAAAATATAATTATTTAAGAAAAATATATTTTTGAGATTTTGATTAAAAATAAATAATAAAAGAAAAGAAAGAAAATAAAATAAAAAAGTATAAAAAAACTGGGTCAGGGAGTTTGAAAAGAAACCAGGTCGGTTTGAGAGAAGAAATATTTTGGTTTAGGCCCAATGTTTATTTTTGTTTATATTAGAAAAAACAAAATAAATGAAATGTTGGGCCAGTGTTGTTGAGCAAACAGGGGAGGATAATGAGTAAAAGAGCTAGGCTCAACAATGGATGGCCTAGGCGCGTTGAAAATGAGAAGAGAAAACAAGGAAAATATTGGGAAAAAAACAAAAGGTGCCGCTGGGGCTCGAACCCAGGACCCTTAACAATAATGTCTTACGTGCACGCTCTCTATCACTGGGGTGGCTATACATTTGGTATTTAGAATACAAACCAATAAATATATTATAAACCTTGTCCTATACATGTCATCTTCTTCTTCTTCACGCCAGGATGTTCTTTAACATTTTCAAAATATGTAACTTCCTCATTTCTCAACCAAAATGGAAAATGTAAATATGAAAGTTGCTTGAAATTTAACCACGATTTAAACCATGTAAATAACTAAAACTATGGATCAAAGATGTACACGAATTTCTGTTGGTACCAAATTTAACCTAACTTTTTCAGGAAGTTCAAACTCAAAATTCTCCATGCTCGGGCAATATAAATGAAATCTAAAAGTATGGTTAGTTTCAGGGTAATGATGTCTACATTTTATCTTTTAAAATGAAAGTCAAATGATGCTTGTATGAAGAGATAGAAGTTCAGAAAAATTACTTTGCAGATAGAGATCGTGTTTTAAGTTTGAGCACACTTCAAGGTGTTGCAATGATCTGGTTAGCTTCACTGAACCTCCAGGAAGCTATTTCAATAGTTACTTTGAGCTGAGAGTGGCTGAACCGTGCTAGAGAAGTCAATGTGTAGGTTACTGATTTTGGTTATGGAGGATAATGAAGGAGGTGTTACATTTCCAAAACAGGGATGGGCATGAGTTATATTTGATGTAAGGTATCTTTAGGATTTATTTGGATAAGAAATGCACGAGTGGATTATGAGATGGATTGGGAAGAAAATGATAAGTTATAGAAGTTTGAATGCAATTATGGTTTGATGGCGTTTGAGGGAGTTTTTATGCTTGCAAATTCGTTTCTCAGCTTGCAAATAATATCTCAATTTATAGGCAAGAGGTTTGAAGGCTTGGAGGGATCAGAATCAAGAGTTCACATGTTATGGCCATTTGACTTGTTTTTGAAGCAAGCTTGACAAGCATTATTCCAAGGCAAAGTACAAGGTTATCTAAAGTGGTTATGCACTTTAAACATACTTATCTGATTTTGTAGAGGAAGTTTGTGCAGAAAGAACAAGTGCAAATCTCAAGACAAGTTGACTTTGTGATTAAATCAACTTTACTAGAATGGCAATGTTACTTTGTGCCAAAAATGGATGAATCTCTTGGGCAATGGCTTAAATGCTTAGATCAAAGCTCTAACCATTGTGTAATCAATTAATTATGGAGTGAAACACAATTTAGAAACCTGCAAAGTGAGATTATACATCATGGCTATGAGATTTGGCTAAGGTTTCATCATCAAAATGACTTGTAATTCAAGAATGGATGCACAACTTCTTGCATTCGATTCTCTTAGCTCAAGCATGATCTCTTTAAGTTCTTGGACATTTTGGAAATCTTGAAACATTATCTACAAATTTTGATGACTTAGAAAAATTTCTAAGAATTGAAAAGTTTGACTTTTTGATGACTTTTTTACTTTCTTGATTCTTGATGATCAAGCTTCATATTTTTGAATGTCTTGATGAATCTTGATCTTTGAAACTTAACATTGACTAAAAAGTCAAAGTTTGACTTTTGGTGTATCAGTTGACTTTTTCATCAGTTGACCAAATTTTAACTATCAACTGTTTGATCTTGAGAAATGAGTTGAGTCATGCAATTAGGTCAAAATGATGTGTTTGAGTCCTTAAGATTATGCTTCAAGTCATTAGATCATGTATTAGGGCAAAAGTCAAAAATCAATCATTCTCAGTCAAAAACCTAATTTTGACCATTTTGCCCCTTTGACGATTTGAACACTTTTCTTAAGGAATTGTGATTCAAAATTGATAAATTGATGAATATGACTTAAAATGTTGATATTGGCCAAAAATATTGGAGTTTGACTGTGGGTTGACTACAGTTGACATTTTACCTAATACAGCTGATTTTCAGTCATCTAATCAATTGACTGGGCAAAATTGTGATCCAAGACTTGAAACTTGGCATGGGTATTCTTGGAGGTCTATAATTAACCATGAGAGTCGTTTGAGACATTATAACTCCAATTGTCCTTGTGAAAATTAAAATCCTAATTTGGGGTCCCAATGGTCAAGAGGTTATTTGACCTAGTCAACACTTGTGCAAACTTTAGCTATTGAAGATCTTTGTGAGAAATGTCTTGAGAAAATAGAGGGAAAATTTTGGGGTATAACACACTACTATAAAAAGTATCTTTTGTAACGTCATCGAATTTTATTTTACCAATGTCAAAAGATTCATCGTAGTGGAATCTATTCAATTAGGTGTTTTTCTTTTATTTTCATTTATAAACCCACTTTTCACCACAGTTGAAACTTCCAACCATGGTGAAAAGTGGTGCATGGTCATAAGTTTGAATCTTGTTGTTATTGTTCTACTGCTTCGTTTTTCATATTTTATTAAAATACTCCCTAAGTCTCATGTTATAAGAGAAAATCACTTTTTAGATTCATTAAATAGTTAATGTATCTGGTCTATATATAGATCAGATACATTAATTATTCAATGAATCTAAAAAGTGATATTATCTTGTAATATGAGACGGAGAGAGTACATACAAAAACAATTGTTTAATACAACCATTGTTGTATGTAGCACATGGTCACGAGTTCGAATCTTGTCATTGTGGTTGTTTAAATAGTTCAAATGGAGTCTTATTTAGAATTGATCTAATAGAAGTCATGTTCTGAATATAGCACATTGTGCTAACTACTTCAGCCCAAAAGTGTTTTTCCATGTTAGTCTCATTGATCAAGGTTCTGGAAATTTCTTGCAAAGTCATATTCCTCATCTCTACAACTCCAATTTTCTGTTGAGTTCTAGAGCAGAAGAAATCATAGGAAGTCTCATTTTCAAATAACAGATTTTCAAAAAGCTTATTTTCAAATCACCACCATGATCACT
Organism: Vicia faba; assembly: GCA_948472305.1. Classification (NCBI taxonomy): domain Eukaryota; kingdom Viridiplantae; phylum Streptophyta; class Magnoliopsida; order Fabales; family Fabaceae; genus Vicia; species Vicia faba. The sequence continues at coordinate 187,323,995 of OX451736.1, read as the reverse complement.
TCTGAATTTAACAAGATTTTTTCCCATGATGCCACACTTTTGAAACAATAATACCAAAATGTCACATATTAAAATTATTTTTCAACTATGCCACTTTTTTCTTTAGGTAAGTCCACTGGTTGGACGAACGCCTGATGAAAATTATTTCCTTTGTAGACTCGTCCATTGGTTAGACGAACGCCTGAAGGGGCCATATTTTTCTTGTTTTTTATTATTTAAATATTTTAAATAATATATTACCAAATAAGTACACAATGTTATTTATGGCAATTTAATAAAAGTATAATATTTTATAATAACATTATTATATTCTTTAATTTGTGTACAAAAATCTTAAACGATTCATTTTAATTTTGATTATGATTTGGAAATATCGGATGTAATATTTAAGAGTGATGTGAATACCAAATAAGCACGCGATGTTATTTATAGAAAATTAATAAAAACCATTAAAATTATAAAGAAATTAGGAAAAAATGAAAAAAGAAACACTTTTCATGGGGTCCTCCATGCATTGGGCAAACTCTTAAAGAAAAAAAGATCTTCATGGGATTGTCCATTGCATGGACAAACGCTTAATAAAACCATGGAATTCTAGGGAAAAAATTTCAATATGTGGTATTTTGGTATTATTGTTTCAAAAGTGTGGCATCCTCAAAAAAAATCATTTAACAATTTTAAAATTCATCTCGTTTTGCACTTGTGAGAAGAAGGTAAATAACACAAAATGTGACTCATCCTTGTGTCTGATAAAATTAATCCATGTCCGTCTGATGTAGTCATCAACAATGACCAATCCATATTTCTTACAATTGACAAAAGATGTTTTCACTGGTCCAAAGAGACCGATATGTAAGAGTTCCAAAGGTCTATGGGTAGACACAACATTCTTAGTATGATACGGTGGGAGAACTGACTTTATGTTGTTTTGCGTTTGTGTTAGCAAATGTTGCGGTTTAGCAAGAGTCACCACCGAATTTTCTTTTATCCAAAAGGAAAGGTGAAAAAGCACAGGAAAGACCTTTAGAGATGTTTTCGTGAGTTCGGGGGGTAGATTATGAAAAGGGAAGGTGCTAGCACCCTTTTCATCCATGGTTATCCATGGGCTCTTAGTTACTTGTTTTAGATCACTTGCCTTTGCTTTTCATTTGTTCAAAATGGTGCTTTGTGTGTGTGGTTTTGAAAATGTTTTGAAAAAGATGCCTTGTCTAGGAAACCTTTGTAATGATTCTTGTTTGAATATATACAAAGGTGTGTGTCTTTTTGAAAATATAATTTAATGTTTTGAAAGTTGTTTTTGAAGTTGTGTTGTGGAGTGTGTTTGAAAAATGGCAAGGATGTTTTGCAAGATTTTTGATCAAGTAACTAAGAGTTGTCTACCCTATTTTACTCAAAGGTTTTTCTTTTGTTTTTAACCCTTTTAACAGTGTTGCTTAACCATTGTGTTTGATGAAAACCTTGCGTTAGGATGTTGGACGGGACGGGCGCGGGTCATCGTATGCAATCATTGAAGGCAACTTGTGAGACGCTCTAGCAATTTCGTAAAGGACGAGATTGTTTTATCGAAGGCAACATCGAGGGTCATCGAGGGACTACGATCTTTGTTTATCAAAGGGACAATTTCTAGAGTGTCTCATACTCGAGGGACATGATTGCATTTTCCGAGGCAACAAGTGGAATTACCCTAAGGGTGCATGTGTGAAAAGTGTGTTTTATTGCATGCATTTGTCTTTGATTTTTAGGTTTTCTACTTGTTGATTTTATCTTGCCATACACGCCTAATTACTAGCATTTGTACAAAGTAAATAAAATGCAAAAAGATAAAATGCTACGCTATTACAACCATATCAAAAGGCATAAAAAATATGAAGGAAAAAATAAGATAAAAGTAATAAAAATGAGTGTCTTTCGACCCAGGCAGTAGCACCCTTCGACTTGCATTTTTGTGGCCTCCTTTGATTGGGAGTTCGCACCAGTGAGGTCATGGCCTTCGATTGGGCTTTGGCACCAGTGAGGTCATGGCCTTCGATTGGGCTTTGGCACCAGTCAGGTCATGTACTTCGATTGGAGGCTGGCACCAGCATGGGAGTGCCTTTCGCCTGAGCCTGGACTTAGTGCAAGTGTGCCTCTGGCTGGGCCTTTCTGCCTTGTTGCCTTCTTCGATTGGGCCAGTGAAATCAGTGTGAGCGTGTCTCTGGCTGGGCCTGGAAGTCAGTGTGGAAACCAAAGGCTTCGTTTCATACTCATGTCTCCTGTTTCTTTCGTTCGACCTGGAGAAAGAGGATAAAAGCCAGAAGCTTCGTTTCCTATTTCCTATTTCCTGTTTCTTTCATTTAAAGCATTAAATGGCAACATGGCCTGAGGCCATGCTAGTATTTGTTTGGTAAACAGTTTAACAGTTAAAGCAAGTTCAGGTAAACAGAAAGCAAAAACGAAAGGGTTAGCTCTGAAAAATATGTTAAAAGGGTGGAAACGAAAGGAACAATGGTATGTACATGTTTCAAACGAAAGGGAAAATTATTATGCCATGAAACGAAAAGTTCAAAGGTAAGAATAACTTACCTTGCTTCAGGCCTAGAATGGATATGGGATTCGAACTTGAACTGCTACCTGGACGTTTCTAGAATTCGAAGAGTAGTCACAGAGGGTTTGCTTTTGGTTCGAAGAGTTGTCACAGAAGGTTGTCTTTGAGTTTGAACAAACTTCTATGTATGAGGTGTTCTTCAGAATCGAAAGAGGTGAGTGTTTGGGATTCTGGGTTTTGATTTCTCAAGTGTTGATGAACTTGAGAAGTTTTGTTGTGTTTGAGAAAATTTGGGAGATTCATTCCTCTGGTCCAAAGATCCTCCTCTAAACATGTGTTGGAGCCTCTTATTTATAGGCAAAGTTGGCTGAAGCTTTTGGAGGGAAAACAAAATAATTTGAACAATTTGAGTAAACTACTCTTTGTAGCTTTCGAGGGATAGTGGTTGTATGCTATTTCGGTGCAAGAATGGGGCAGTGTTTCAGGACTGCTGTGCAGCAGTTTTGGCCGGTGTACCATGCCTGAACTTGGCAGCAAGCATCTTTGAATATTTCATCCTTTCATTTTGACCCTCCTTCGACCAGATTCTTCTTCCAAACATATTGTTCGACTTTCCTCCAACAAGTGTCCTTCGAACAAATCACCTTTGTGCATCATTTGAAGGGGCCATCAACCATGTGCTGAAGTTTATCAAGGATGGAAATGCAGCACACTAAAGAGAAATGTTGTCCAGTCGAAGCTAGTACAAGCGTAGTCAATGTTTTGTCGAAGCCTTGTGGTCTAAACAAGCTAATGCCCAGTCGAAGATTGTATCGAAGAAAACATATTGCCAAATCGAAAGCTCGTGCTCGAAGGAAGCATATTGCCCAATCAAAGCTTGGGTCGAAACAAACATAAAGGGAGTCATTGCCTTTTAGTGTGAGGGAAGTTCCTGGCTTCTGAATCGAAGGGTGTTTCTAAACTTGCACTCGAAGGAGGCTTTAAGTTCAACATGAAGGACATATCCAAGTTGCATTCGAAGGATGTTTCCAATCCAAATGAAGGATGTACCTAAACTTGCACTCAAAGGAGGCTTTAAGTTCAAAATGAAGGACATGCCCAAGTTGCATTCGAAGGAGGCTCTTTCTCAAAACGAAGGATGTAATCCAAGTTGCATTCGAAGGAGGCTCTTGCTCAAAACGAAGGATGTAATCCACGTTGCATTCGAAGGAGGCCAAGAGTCAATCGAAGTGTGCTGAATCGAAGGAGACCTGTTTTCCTCCAAATTTGTCAAAATATTATTTTTATCTGTTTTCTCCCTTTTTGACAGTTTCCTTTTAATTTTGTACTGGAAAATTCCAAAGTACTTGTGCAAGCTTGAACCTTGATAATCCTTGGGAGAAAGGCCTTGAAGAATGAGAGGGCAAATTTTGGGGTACAACAGTTGCCCCTATTCAATCTTCTTGAACCTGAAGAGTTAGATTGGTAAGTTTGCCTTTCGCGACTCAAAGGTAAAAGAGGATTGGACACTAGAGTGCCCGTAAATTTGCACTCGTCAAAATATAGCTCAGGATATGGGCTTAAAGATGCCATTTAGAGATGTGACATAAACTTGTCGGGGATGGGCTTAAAGATGCCATCCAAGAATGTTTGTTGTAAGTGCAATGTTGTAGGTCATAAGAATGAGCATAAAAATGGTATCCATGTCTGGAATGCATTTGAACTGTATCTGGAGACTGAGTCTATATGAGCCAAAGAATGGCGTCCGTGTCTGGAGCGTATCTGACATGTATTTGAATGAGTGACAGAATGACATTCGAATCTGGATCGTATCTGGACTGTATTTTGAATGAGTGACAGAATGACATTCGAATCTGGATCGTATCTGGACTGTATTTTGAATGAGTGACAGAATGACATCCGAATCTGGATCGTATATGGACTGTATTTTGAATGAGTGACAGAATGACATCCGAATCTGGATCGTATCTGGACTGTATTTTGAATGAGTGACAGAATGACATCCAAATCTGGACTGTATTTTGAATGAGTGACAGAATGACATCCGAATCTGGATCGTATCTAGACTGTATTTTGAATGAGTGACAGAATGAAATCCGAATATGGATCGTATCTGGACTGTATTTTGAATGAGTGACAGAATGACATCCGAATCTGGATCGTATCTGGACTATATTTTGAATGAGTGACAGAATGACATCCGAATCTGGATCGTATCTAGACTGTATTTTGAATGAGTGACATAATGACATTTGAATCTGGATCGTATCTGGACTGTATTTTGAATGAGTGACAGAATGACATCTGAATCTGGATCGTATCTGGACTGTATTTTGAATGAGTGACAGAATGACATCTGAATCTGGATCGTATTTGGACTGTATTTTGAATGAGTGACAGAATGACATCCGAATCTGGATCGTATCTGGACTGTATTTTGAATGAGTGACAGAATAACATCCGAATCTGGATCGTATCTGGACTGTATTTTGAATGAATCTGGAATAAGTATCAGAATGTCAGCCATATCTGGATCACATCTGAACTGTCTCTAGAAGGAAATTAGAATAAGTATCAGAATGTCGGCCATATCTGGATCGCATCTGAACTGTCTCTAGAAGGAATTTAGAATAAGTATCAGAATGTCATCCATATCTAGATCGCATCTGAACTGTCTCTAGAAGGAATCTGGAATAAGTATCAGAATGTCAGCCATATCTGGATCGCATCTGAACTGTCTCTAGAAGGGATCTCAGAAGATGATGATCTTTGCCTGTTGATTGATCTTTCCTGAAAAGGTAAAGATTTAGTTGTATGCAATGTCATGATGTATGCATTGTGTAATGATGTTCTCAAAATAAAATGAGATTTGTGTCATATGTATTTTGTATGCATATGTTATGAATGTTGTTGAAGTGTAATTTTGTCTTGGACTTTGCTCAAAATGTTTCCACCGGGGATCCCTGCTTTGTTGTTTGAGGAGAACTCTGATGGGTTATATTGAAAACTCTGTGGGGAGTATGTTTATTTTTGCTTGGGAAAAGAGTTTAGGAGTCTTAGTCGTCCGTTGCTCTACTGGGGAGTCGAAGTTGAACTGATATCTGGTCGGGTCCAGGTTTTGCAGTAACTTGCTGGGGATTGTAGAGTAGTCTACTGGGGAAGAGGAGTTGTGGTCCTTTGATTTGTAGTAGTCAGAGAGGCAAACTCAAGCTGGGGAATCCTGGTGTTGTTGGGGAAATAAACCCTGTCGTCAGTCCGCTAGAGAGGTGACATCTTTGTTGGGGGAAGTCCTCGAGGATTCTTGAGGTTGATTCATCTGGGAAAAGGGGGTCAGAGATTATACTCTTGCTGGGGAATCATCCTATGAGAAGGACTTTGGGGAGACTTGTCATTGCCCCTAGTAGCAAATGTTCGTGGAATTGCCAAAAATGTCTAGTTGTACGTAACTCTTTGCTGAGATTTGACGTTTAATGCCCCAAGTGATGGAGATGGAGGCCTGCCCCTGGTTATTCTGCAATTCTTGAGAGATTTCTTGGAATCTTGACTGGACTGCCCCAGGTGTGCTGGATAGTGACATGTCAAGTCCCCCTGTTGATAGGAGATTCGTCAATGGAAGTGTCATCCTTCTTGAATTGATTTTGTTCACTGAGAGAGCTTTTGTTCACTGGATATTCATTGTGTGAATTTCTCCGCTGTTAAACAAATAGCCATATGCAAACAATGATATTCAAATAATGCAAAGTTTATGTTTGTCTTGAAGTTTTTAAAAAATGCGTTTTAGCGAGTAAAGAAATTTTTCTAAGAAAATTCAAACTCAGGATTTAGAGCAAAGCCTTACAGGAGTCAGGATACCTTTTGTAACAGTATGCTTTCGAACTAACACATGCTTCAATTAGGACTTTTGAAGGGTTGTAACGTGGTTTGGTTCACGGTTTAAGAAACAAAGGATAAAGGCTCAAAGTGTATTTGTACCCACCCGTTCTTCGTGATGTTCTTCAATCCTAAGCTCAGTTAATTGTGCGTTTGAACTCCAATTGAGTCTGGAATGACGTTTTGGTGATGGTTCAGACAAGTTAAGTTTATCAGAAGGAAGTCATCATTTTTTTCAACAACATTTTCCATGTTGTTGAGGATTTGTAGTGACCTCGTTCTTTTGATTTGTTATCCCTAACTTTTGCCTGACTGTTCCTGTTTTCGAGATTACAATCAGCGGGATGCCCCAGTTTTCTCCTTTGTAGGTTTTGACTTAATGGGCTTTTCTATTTTGAGAGATTGACTGCCTATGAGATAAGGAACCACCACTGTCTTTTGATTCCAAAGGAATGCTTTTGATGTCGTTCGTTGTATTATGAACTGAGAGTTTGCAACTTAAAGTGCATTTGAATTAACTGAGAGACTACCCTGCCCCAGGTTTTGATTAAAGGTTTCAATTTGTGTTAAAATAGAAAACTTCTACTTCTTTGGCTCGAAGAGGTTGACTAGGGGTTATCTTCCTTATAACTCCAGTGTTTAGGATTTGAAAGAAATGCCTGTACATCGTCAGCAAGGTCTGTCCAAAAGCATACTGTATGAGATTATGGCATTGTTTCGTCATCCTCCCTCTAAAGGCTTGTAACTTTTAGCAAGAGTTGAATGTCATAAAGAGAGTAAAAAGCATAGTTTAAATGTAATGAAAATGAGAGGATCAAATCAAGACAAACATATGCAATGCATTAATGAAACAAAGTTTGACATTAATAGATAATTTTTTGAATAACAAAGAGATTACAACTTGAAAATTTAAATGAACAAAAGCTTCCAATGATTCGTCATAGGAGCAGTGATTATGTTTGGAGTCTCCAGAGGGTCAAACTCGATCTCCTTGGCATCAATCATGTCTTGGAACTTGTTCTTCAGAGCCCAACAGTTGTTTATGTCATGCCCTGGGCTACCAAAATGATAAGCACATCTTGCATCCGGGTTGTAGTTAGGAGAAGAAGTCTTAGGGTTCAGATGAGGAGCCTTTAATGTAATCAGCTCTTCCTTCAACATGTGTTGTAGCGCTTGAGCTAGTGACATGTTGATCTTAGTATATTGTCTTTTAGGCGCGACCTCTTTACGTTGATGCCCCTGTTGACGTTGGTGAGGTTGTTGTTGGGCTTGTGACCCTGAAGCAAGTTGAGGAGCTTTTCCCTTGTCTTCTTGGTTCGAAGGAGGTTGAATGATGTCTTAATCTCCAACCCTAGTTGTTTGCCCCGTTTGGTTACATCCATCCCGACGAAGCTTGTTGATGAGGACCCTCAGCTCTTCTTGTCCTTGAGCCTGATTTTGGATAAGAGCCATCTGGCTCACCAGTTGCCCCATCATTTGGACCTTCATTATGGCTATCTCAGTTTGTAGCCACTCCAACTGGTCATCTCTGTCGACCCCAAGATTTCCCACGATCATGCCCCTGGTGAGGAGCGCCTTGACCTCTTCTTGTCCCTTGGATAGGTTCAAGAACATCTCTTGAAGTTGAGCATTTTGAGGCTGGATGTCCTTGATAGTCTGCTCTAGAGCCATCTCTACTGAAATAAACAGTAGGAGAATAAGGAAACCTGAAAAGGAAAACCTGTTATGATACAATGCATGATATGTGGATGCATGTTTTCAAGAATCTCTTGGGGTAAACACAAGAAAATGTTAGAGGTTGAACTTCGATCAACATCTTTGATTGGATAACTTTGTATCGGTGGATGTCTTTCCACGAGAATTAAGATCACCATGTCAAGTGGGTCATAGCCCCCGATTCAAGTTGTTGCACTTGATCTTTGACGACATTTATTTAGAGAGGAACCCTCCTGCCCCTTGGTAGATGTCTGGTTCAACGTGACCCTGCATCAAAAGACCCTCGAGATCCTTGAAATGTTTATTGAAAATGCTATGGTATGATGTTATGATGTTATGTGCATGTATGCAAAAGTAAGCAAGTATATATACAGGCAATCATATTCACACAGAGCAAACAAGTCCTTAGGTTTAGGCTTGCATGGGGTTTATGGGTAAGTACCCTCTTGAAGTTAGTTGGCTCAACTTGTCCTAAAATAGAAACCGGGTTCTAAGGAGCTCAATATCACTAGATTATTTTCTATGTTTATTGTTTCAGTTTAGCCACTTTACTGGCGACCGAAATATTCCAAGAAAACAATCCTCAATGAGTGTAGTATCGAGTATCTACCAACTTCGGACTGCACCAAAGTCGGTCATCTCACTACCCCTAAAAAGGCCAAGATGGTCAACTAAGGTTCTAAGAGTTCGTTAGTGCTTCATGACATCACTCAGCGGCCCCGTATTCTCCTTGACTACTCAAGGGCTACCGGTACCCACATATATGTCACACTAACGTAGCTACTGCTTCAACCATGTCGGTATACCTCGCACAGTTCCCTCACAGTTTATTGCTACTTACCTAAAAGGTGTCCCTAAATCCGGGAGTAGGATTTAAAACAAACCCAAGCGAGGAACCCAAAAAGTAAAGAAAACAAAGCAATCAAGTAAGCAAGTAAAGGTGATCTAAAACCCTAAGGTAACCCCACTTTTAGAAGATATCCCCAGCAGAGTCGCCAGTTCTGTGATACGGTGGAAGAACTGACTTTATGTTGTTTTGCGTTTGTGTTCGCCAATGTTGCAGTTTAGCAAGAGTCGCCACCGACTTTTCTTTTATCCAAAAGGAAAGGTGAAAAAGCACAGGAAAGACCTTTAGAGATGTTTTTGTGGGTTCAGGGTGTAGATTATGAAAAGGGAAGGTGCTAGCACCCTTTTCATCCATGGTTATCCATGGGCTCTTAGTTACTTGTTTTAGATCACTTGCCTTTGCTTTTCATTTGTTTGAAATGGTGCTTTGTGTGTGTGGTTTTGAAAATGTTTTGAAAAAGATGCCTTGTCTAGGCAACCTTTGTAATGATTCTTGTTTGAATATATACAAAGGTGTGTGTCTTTTTGAAAAGATAATTCAATGTTTTGAAAGTTGTTTTTGAAGTTGTGTTGTGGAGTGTGTTTGAAAAATGGCAAGGATGTTTTGCAAGATTTTTTATCAAGTAACTAAGAGTTGTCTACCCTATTTTACTCAAAGGTCTTTCTTATGTTTTTAACCCTTTTAACAGTGTTGCTTCACCATTGTGTTTGATGAACAACCTTGCGTTAGGATGTTGGACAGGACGGGCGCGGGTCATCGTATGCAATCATTGAAGGCAACTTGTGAGACGCTCTAGCAATTTCATAAGGGACGAGATCATTTTATCGAAGGCAACATCGAGGGTCATCGAGGGACTACTATCTTTGTTTATCAAAGGGACAATTGCTAGAGTGTCTCATACTCGAGGGACATGATTGCATTTTCCGAGGCAACAAGTGGAATTACCCTAAGGGTGCATGTGTGAAAAGTGTGTTTTATTGCATGCATTTGTCTTTGATTTTTGGGTTTGTCTACTTGTTGATTTTATCTTGCCATACACGCCTAATTACTAGCATTTGTACAAAGTAAATAAAATGCAAAAAGGTAAAAATCCTACGCTATTACAACCATATCGAAAGGCATAAAAAATATGAAGGAAAAAATAAGATAAAAGTAAGAAAAATGAGTGTCTTTCGACCCAGGCAGTAACACCCTTCGACTTGCATTTTGTTGGCCTCCTTCGATTGGGAGTTCGCACCAGTGAGGTCATGGCCTTCGATTGGGCTTTGGCACCAGTCAGGTCATGTACTTCGATTGGAGGCTGGCACCAGCATGGGAGTGCCTTTCGTCTGAGCCTGGACTTAGTGCAAGTGTGCCTCTGGATGGGCCTTTCTGCCTTGTTGCCTTCTTCGATTGGGCCAGTGAAATCAGTGTGAGCGTGTCTCTGGCTGGGCCTGGAAGTCAGTGTGGAAACCAAAGGCTTCGTTTCATACTCCTGTCTCTTGTTTCTTTAGTTCGACCTGGAGAAAGAGGATAGAAGCCAGAAGCTTCGTTTCCTATTTCCTGTTTCCTGTTTCTTTCATTTAAAGCATTAAATGGCAACATGGCCTGAGGCCATGCTAGTATTTGTTTGGTAAACAGTTTAACAGTTAAAGCAAGTTCAGGTAAACAGAAAGCAAAAATGAAAGGGTTGGCTCTGAAAAATATGTTAAAAGGGTGGAAACGAAAGGAACAATGGTATGTACATGTTTCAAACGAAAGGGAAAATTATTATGCCATGAAACGAAAAGTTCAAAGGTAAGAATAACTTACCTGGCTTCAGGCCTTGAATGGATGTGGGATTCGAACTTGAACTGCTACCTGGACGTTTCTAGAATTCTAAGAGTAGTCACAGGGGGTTTGCTTTTGGTTCGAAGAGTTGTCACAGAAGGTTGTCTTTGAGTTTGAACAAAATTCTATGTGTGGGGTGTTCTTCAGAATCGAAAGAGGTGAGTGTTTGGGATTCTGGGTTTTGATTTCTCAAGTGTTGATGAACTTGAGAAGTTTTGTTGTGTTTGAGAAAATTTAGGAGATTCGTTCCTCTGGTCCAAAGATCCTCCTCTAAACATGTGTTGGAGCCTCTTATTTATAGGCAAAGTTGGCTGAAGCTTTTGGAGGGAAAACAAAATAATTTGAACAATTTGAGTAAACTGCTCTTTGTAGCCTTCGAGGGACAGTGGTTGTATGCTATTTCGGTGCAAGAATGGGGCAGTGTTTCAGGACTGCTGTGCAGCAGTTTTGGCCAGTGTACCATGCCTGAACTTGGAAGCAAGCATCTTTGAATATTTCATCCTTTCATTTTGACCCTCCTTCGACCAGATTCTTCTTCCAAACATATTGTTCGACTTTCCTCCAACAAGTGTCCTTCGAACAAATCACCTTTGTGCATCATTTGAAGGGGCCATCAACCATGTGCTGAAGTTTGTCAAGGATGGAAATGCAGCACACTAAAGAGAAATGTTGTCCAGTCGAAGCTAGTACAAGCATAGTCAATGTTTTGTCGAAGCCTTGTGGTTGAAACAAGATAATGCCCAGTCGAAGCTTGTATCGAAGAAAACATATTGCGAAATCGAAAGCTCATGCTCGAAGGAAGCATATTGCCCAATCGAAGCTTGGGTCGAAACAAACATAAAGGGAGTCATTGCCTTTTAGTGTGAGGGAAGTTCCTGGCTTCTGAATCGAAGGGTGTTTCTAAACTTGCACTCGAAGGAGGCTTTAAGTTCAACATGAAGGACATATCCAATTTGCATTCGAAGGATGTTTCCAATCCAAACGAAGGATGTACCTAAACTTGCACTCAAAGGAGGCTTTAAGTTCAAAATGAAGGACATGCCCAAGTTGCATTCGAAGGAGGCTCTTGCTCAAAACGAAGGATGTAATCCAAGTTGCATTCGAAGGAGGCTCTTGCTCAAAATGAAGGATGTAATCCAAGTTGAATTCGAAGGAGGCCAAGAGTCAATCGAAGGGTGCTGAATCGAAGGAGACCTGTTTTCCTCCAAATTTGTCAAAATATTATTTTTATCTGTTTTCTCCCTTTTTGACAGTTTCCTTTTAATTTTGTACTGGAAAATTCCAAAGTACTTGTGCAAGCTTGAACCTTGAGAATCCTTGTGAGAAAGGCCTTGAAGAATGAGAGGGAAAATTTTGGGGTACAACACTTAGGTTTGAAAGAAGTTTTAGAAAAATTGTCTTTCTGACATGCACTACTTTAACACACGGATACAACAACACCCAAGTCACCACGGTTCTTCCAAACCCCTTGGTGACATCTCAAAACTTATGCGCTAATTTTTTTTAATTTTTTAATACAAAATTATTAGTATATAATACATTTGATGCCCTAACTGTGGTGATACAATCAAGCTTTCCTGGGTTCGAACCTTAGTGCCCTCAAATATATTATTCATTTAACATTAAGGCGTATATTTTCTATTTTATTTATTTTTAAATATAAAATAAAGGGTTATGACTTCGACTGTTTTGTTCAACTGTTGTGACACATTTATATATATATCACCACGATTGGTAATGTAAACTATTGTGAAAATATTTATATATAAGTGAATTAACTCCCGCTCTTTGATAGTAACGTCGTATCTTTCACAGTAAAATCCTAGAACCCATTTTTTCTCTTCTTCTTCGTCATTAGAATTCTTATTCCACAGTATAGTCATCTTGCTTGTTCTTCTTACATAAAGGTATTCTTCTTTTTCCTTACTCTCTTGTTTTCGTGTATGTTATTGTTATGTTTCACATTATTTTCCTATTATTTTCTTCTTGTTAGATAGCTTATGGTTCTTTTATTATTGTATGTTATTCTATGATGTTGTTGCATGTTATGTTGTTGATAAATAAGTTAGCGGCTTTACAAGTTATAATTTTCATGGTGTTTGTAGGACTCAAGAAAATTGAATGAAGAAACAACAACATCATCAAACTTAATCTATTTTGAGATAATATGAGAATAAATATAAGAAGTATGAAGCTATTGTGTAAACTTTATCCACCTTATATTTCTTTTTCGTGGCTTCACTGACTCGATGAACCTCGTAATTGATTCCAGTTCCACGATACAATTTCAATAAAAGGTGCGTCCTGGAAATATTTTATAATATATGGTGATGATGATGGTGGTAGCAAGTGTATAGTATGACTTGATAAGGTACATATGGTTTGTGTGGCAATGGAAAAAATACAAGAAGTATGAAGTCATTTTGTAAATTTATATTTTTTATTGTCTTGCATGTATTTGTTGTGTTGTTGTATGATGCTTTTTGTTGACAATATTCTCAAAACAAGAATAAAAAATTGATAAGTCATAAGAAAAAGGCCTTTTGTGACTTAGTAATGTTTTTGTTTCGTAAATTGTTATATAGGTTGATAGTAGATGAAGTTTAGTTTATTATATACTGTGTATATTGTTTGTTTTACTAACCTTTTAATGAAAATGCAACCATTTAAATTGACATAGAAACTTATATTTTGAAAATTAAGGTGTATTTGATAACCAACCTATATCAATCAATGTTCTTTAACATATACTATATGGTTCAATGTTCTTTAACCTATATGTTTTTTAAAAATCTTTTTGATTATGACAAAAAGGGGGAGAAAGATAGTGATGATTTTGATATATCTAATTCTCTAAATCGTATTGCTTACATTCTAACAAAATTCAAAAGCAAAAATGTATAAAGAATGTTGTTTTAGGAACACGCTGATAAGCAAATGAATATATTATTTAGAAGGTTCTAATAAAGAACTTCTAATGTATCATGGGATATAACAAATTAAGATCAGATATAGACCTTCTATCATTTAAGAAGATTCTGAGAAATCAAGCTCTATAGAAAACAATTTCTGATTAAGTCAAGCTCGAATAAGCATTAAAAAGAACCTTATGCTTTAATCAGGCAATAAGAAAGATAATAATGCTCAAATATGATAACAATGCTCTGATATCTCTTTTCTCTTCTAAAGATTATTAAGTCTTTAACTCAAGGGGGGGGGGGGGGGGGAGCTTGCTTATCTCAGAATTTTTTTTTCTAAACTTAATCAGATATATGTTTGTGATATTACCTTGTAAAAATATTTCATCAAAATTCATGGTTTTGTCATCATCAAAAAGGGGGAGATTGTTAGAATAAGATTTGGTTCTGTGTATAATCTCTGAGTTTTGATGATAATAATACATATATTTTATATGTAACTATTTTGGACTCTAGTAGTTCTTTAAGTGTGAAGATAAAACATTCTAATTGATTTATTATTGTTATCTGAAGAATCATCATAACTTTGTTTAGCACGCCTCAGAAAGACTATTGTATCCGGTTCTGAATAAACATCAGTAGTTCTGATGAATGTTGAATGCTCGCCAAAAACAGAATCAACGTGTACTTCTTCGAATAAGTTGTTGCTTCAGAAGTCATAAGTATGTCTAAGAAAAGGATCTACTGTGAAGATAAGATATCAAGCTTTTGCTTCAATGATCAAATATCAAGATAAGGTGCTTCTTAGATAAGTTTATTGTTCCAACTCATATATCTATAAACTGTTTTTCAGATAAGCTACTGCTATAAGTCTGAAGACTAGGTTCTGATTCTGAAAACTCTGACACCTATATGAACATTACAATGTAACATCTTCTAGATATATTGTCATATGTACTCTATCATAAGATTAAAGAACAAACATGTGATCTCTTCTACATACTCTTCACTACTTCAGATCAGAAGTATCTCATAAGAAGAAAAGATCAGAATCTCGCACAAGAAGATTATAGTACAACAGTACAAGATGTAACACCCCTTCTAAATAATCCACGAATATAATAATTAAATCAGAGTAACATGGAAAACAGGGATGTCACAATCCAAGATAAATATAAAAAACCTCAAATCTACAGTTATCATGCTTTACTGAAGGAATTATTAAGATAAATATTCAAATCAATATCATGTTCTACACAGCGGAAATGTCTCAAAACCGGAATAACTTCACTTCATAAGTATTCCCAACATAAATTAAACAATAGAGTATAAAATAAAACTCATCATTCAAACGTTTCCCCCAGTGTTGCAACCTATCAGAGCACGACACTGACACGCGGACTTAAAGTAACATAGCTCTAGAGCCATCCTCACCAACTCCTGAGCTGCTAACTTTAATCTGAAATTGTTAAAGTAAGGGTGAGATTTCTCATAATTAACATGCATTATAAGCTTCTCAATCAACATTATATCACAAGCATATTATTTCACCCATTTTAGCATAAATTCAGATTCAACACGCAGTTCCAATCATACAAGTCATTATGCACAAATTAATAATCAACCAAAGAATTGTAACACTAGAAGACATCCTAACATGTTACAATTCCATGCAAACACAAATGCAGACACAATGCATGTGGTACCAACACGTGACCAAGTTACCCAACACTGATCCATCATCAACCAGATACAGCAACCATCGATTCGTCCATAAACACCCGGACACGAATCCAGCCTAACCACCCATCATCACCTGGGTATCGGTTAACGGCAATACAAGTCAAATTCTACACAATGGGAATTAACTTCACCAAAACAATGCATATGCACGCACATCACCAGCATGCAACATCAAATCAGTCTATGAAATACATCAACTTATCATAACTGAACCAAAACCAAAAAAAAACATGATATTATTATTTATCATACACACATCAAACAGCATAAACATGCACTTCATCCACCAAGACTTGATACAATCAATTATCATGGATACACCATTGCATATACACCAAATATGCACATAATAACAAACCACATAATTGGAAAGTCAACACATTTTCAAAATAAAATCAATTTACAGTTATTTTCTTCATTTTATAAAATAGAGTATTTAATTTAAGAAACAACGTCCAAAACGGCGACTAAAATGGAATTACGGTTTGAAAGTTACGGATTTTTAAAGTTTAATATTTTTCAAAAAGTTACACGGAACCCGGTTCCTACATATGCAGGAACCGGTTCCTGCGAAGTTCAAAAATCACCCTTCTGGAAAATGTATGGGAACCCGGTTCCTACCTATACAGGAACCAGTTCCTACATGCAATTTTGCCAGTTTTTATAACTTCACCCAGTGGAACCCGGTTCCTCCCCACTGGGAACCGGTTCCCACGACCTGCAGAGCCCAAAATTACTATTTTTGACAGCATTATGCATCTCAATCCATTCCTTTTCATTCCCATACAAATGACCACATCAATTAACACCAGAATCACCCAAGTAACATCAACATAATGTCAAATAACACAATTCAACAATTCCTAACAATCCTATATCATGCAATTGGTTCAATTCCACATAATTTGACAACATTATGGACAAATTCTACAAACCTAGAAAATCCTAAATTGAGATTCCTAACATGCTTAATCAATTCTATTGATCCCAAAATCTATAAGGCATAGTAATTAATCGAAATCACCCCTTACCTCGCGATGATCCTTCGAATTCACGGCGTTTGGCTTTTTCCTCTCTTCTCTTCTCTTCTCCAATTTCAAGTATAATGACTTTTTCCAAATAACCTTCTTTTTCTTTTCCTTTTTAACCTTCTTTTTATATTCCTTTTATTATTTTCCAAATAATAGTAATAAATTAGTTATTATTTAGTAGAGCTTTTTACTTCACACACCTCTAATTCAACCTTACACCCCCCGGTCTTCCTTTTTAATTTCATAATTAATTCATCCATTTAATCCAAAATATTATTAATTAAGCCTTTAATTAATTTAATAATTAAATTCCTAATTATTTAACACTTGAATTAATTTGGGGTGTCACAACTCTCCCCAACTAAAAGAGTTTTCGTCCTCGAAAACATACCTTAGACGAACAGTTCGGGATACGAGTCCTTCATCTGACTCTCTAGCTCCCAAGTGACATTTCCATCTGCTGGTCCTCCCCAAGCCACTCTTACCAACGCGATCTCCTTGCCTCGCAACTGTTTCAACTTTTGATCCTCAATTCTCGCAGGTACCGCTTCCACAGTCAAATTCTCTCGTACCTGTATATCGTCTACCCGAATCTCATGAGACGGATCAGCAATGTACTTCCTTAGTTGAGATACATGAAAAACATCATGCAAATTTTCAAGTGACGGCGGCAAAGCAATCTGATAAGCAACTTTCCCAACTCTCTTGGTAATCTAAAACGGACCAATAAAACGTGGAGTCAACTTCTTTGACTTCAAAGCTCGACCAATACCAGTCATCGGAGTAACTCGCATAAAAACATGTTCTCCTTTGCTAAACTCAAGATCTTTCCTCCTCTTATCGTGATAACTTTTCTGACGACTCTGAGAAGTCCTCATCTTCTCCTGAATCATCTTAATCTTTTCCGAAGTCTATTGGACAATTTCCGGTCCAATCACAGCACTCTCTCCAGATTCATACCAACACAACGGTGTCCGACACCTCCTACCATACAATGCCTCAAACGGAGCCATACCAATGCTCGAATGAAAACTATTGTTGTAGGTACACTCAATCAATGGTAGATAACTATCCCAAGCTCCACCTTTCTCCAACACACAAGCTCTTAAAAAATCTTCCAACGACTGAATCGTTCTCTCCGTCTGACCATCTGTCTGTGGATGATAACGGAACTCAAACGCAACTTAGTACCCAAACTTCTTGCAATCCCGTCCAGAATTTAGATGTAAACCTCAGATCTCGATCTGACACAATACTAGAAGGAATACCGTGCAAACTCACAATCTTCTCAACATACAATTCTGCCAACCTTTCCATCAGATAATCCATTCTTATCGGAATAAAGTGAGCAGATTTTGTCAACTGATCAACAATAACCTAGATAGAATCATAATTCTTCGATGTCCTTGGCAATCCAGACACAAAATCCATAGAGATTCCATCCCATTTCCATTCCGGAACAAACAACGGTTCCATCAATCCTGACGGTTTCTGATGCTCAATCTTCGACTTCTGACAAACCAAACAAGCATACACAAACTCAGCAATTTCCTTTTTCATTCCCGGCCACCAAAACAACTTCCTCAAATCATGGTACATTTTAGTAGCACCAGGATGAATACTCAATCCACTACGATGTCCTTCTTCCAAAATACTCTTCCTAATCTCTGCAACATCCGGAAGACACACCCTATTACCAAATCTCATAACACCATTCTCATCAATCCGGAACTCGCCTCCTTGACCTTGGTTGATCAATGTCAATTTATCAACTAACCCAGCATCGGACTTCTGTCCATTCCGAATTTCTTCCAGAATACCACTAGTCAGTTTCAACATACCCAATTTCACACTATTCGGAGTAGTTTCACATACCAAACTTAAATCTCTGAACTGCTCAACCAAATCTAACTCACGGACCATTAACATCGACATATGCAAGGACTTCCTACTCAAGGCATCCGCAACAACGTTTGCCTTACCAGGATGGTAATTCAAACCGAAATCATAATCCTTTAGAAATTCTAACCATCTCCTCTGCCTCATATTCAACTCTTTCTGATCCAAGAGATACCTCAGACTTTTGTGATCACTGAACACCTCAAACCGAGAACCATATAAATAATGCCTCCACAACTTCAAAACAAACACAACAGCTGCCAACTCTAAATCATGAGTCGGATAATTCCTTTCATGTACTTTCAATTGTCTCGAAGCATAAGCCACCACCTGCTTATCTTGCATCAACACACCACCTAATCCCATTAATGATGCGTCACAATACACAACAAAAGACTTAGTCGGATTTGGCAAAATCAAGATCGGAGCACTTGTCAACCTCCTCTTCAGCTCTTGAAATCCTTTCTCACATTCAACATCCCAAACAAACATCTGACCCTTCCTGGTCAACTTAGTCAACGGTAACGCTAATTTGGAAAATCCTTCTATAAACTTCCTGTAATAACCTACAAGACCCAGAAAACTACGGATCTCAGAAGCATTCTTCGGCGCTTCCCACTGAGATACTGCTTCTACCTTCGTAGGATCCACAGCAATTCCATTCTTGGAAATTACATGGCCAAGAAAACTTACTTCACTTAACCAGAATTCACACTTGGACAACTTCGCATAAAGCTTCTTCTCTTTCAACAATTCCAACACAACTCTGAGATGTTCTGCATGCTCTTCATCGCTCTTCGAATAAATTAGAATATCATCAATGAACACCACCACAAACTTATCAAGATACGGATGAAATATCTTGTTCATATACTCCATGAAAACACCAGGTGCATTAGTAACTCCAAACGGCATAACAGAATACTCATAATGTCCATACCTCGTTCTAAATGCAGTTTTCTGAATATCTTCCGACTTCACACGAATCTGATGATATCCAGATCTCAGATTAATCTTACTAAATACACAAGCTCCAACTAGTTGATCCATCAAATCATCGATTCTCGGCAAAGGATACCGATTCTTAATTGTAACTTTATTCAGCTGTCTGTAATCAACACATAATCTCATTGAACCTTCTTTCTTCTTAACCAACAACACCGGAGCACCCCACGGCGAAACACTCGGACGAATAAACTTATTCTCAAGTAACTCCTCCAATTGTTTCTTTAACTCCACTAATTCAGATGCCGACATACGGTAAGGCGCCATCGACACCGGACTAGTTCCAGGAATCAAATCTATAGTAAATTCTACCTCCCTCTCAGGTGGCAATTCACTAACGTCTTCCGGAAACAACTCTGGAAATTCATTCACCACTGGCAATCCATCACTCTTTGCTTTTCCCTCCGCTTCTATTGCAGAATATAACATAAATACCACAACACTATCTTTCACAGCTAGGTTCATTTGTTTAACCGACATAGTCACATCTTCGACACCAACCTCTTCAGGAAAAATAACTGTCTTTGCAAAACAATTGATATGAACCTGGTTGAATTCCAACCAGTTCATTCCAAGGATGATATCAAGTTGTTATAACGGTAGGTAGACCAAATCCATACCGAAACCCCTACCAAAAATCACAATAGGACAATTCCTACAAACATACGAAGTAGTCACTGAACCCGACGCAAGAGTATCAATAACCATACTTCCATCCATATTAGAAATTTCCAAATTCAATCTTTTAGCACAATCCAAAGCAATAAAAGAATGCGTAGCTCCAGTATCAATAATCGCAATCAAAGGTATGTCATTAATAAAACATGTACCTTTAATCAGCCGATCATCTGGCTTAGTCTCTGACCCAGACAATGCAAACACTTTACCACCAGCTTGCTCCTTCTTGGGTTTTGTACACTGAGGACGAGTATGACCTTCTTCACCACAGTTGTAACAAGTCACCACTCTTACTCTGCAATCATTGGCCACATGGCCGAGTTTCCCACACTTGAAACACTTCTTATCATTACTTTTGAAATCCACCATACGATGTCCTGTCTCACCACACTTGTAGCACTTAATGGAAGAACTAGAATCTCCTCCACCAAACTTCTTCCAACCACCGGGTCTCTGATTACTTCTATCATAAGGCTTACCATGATCCATCTGTTGCTTACCCTTCCTATCAACATACCCTCGAGCATTCGACTTAGTGCTAGCAAGATCCTCCTCTAAAATCCTACTACAGTCAACCAGATTAGGAAATATTCAGATACGCTGATACCGAATACCCTGCTTAATCTCATCACGAAGACCATTCTCAAACATGATACATTTGGAAAATTCTCCATCTGCATCATTAGTATAATGAGCATAATACTTCACTAACTCAGTAAACTTCGAAGCATACTCACTGACAGTCTTGTTACCCTGCTTGAGTTCCAGAAACTCAATCTCCTTCTTGCCTCTGATGTCCTCAGGAAAGTACCTCCTCAAAAAAGCCCTCCTGAACACAGCCCAAGTCAACGCAATACCATCTTCTTCCATTTCAGTTCTGGTAGCAACCCACCAGTCATCAGCTTTCTCTGCTAACATGTGAGTTCCGTACCTCACCTTCAGCCCTTCAGCACAGTCAATTACTCTGAAGATCCTCTCGATCTCCTTTAACCACTTCTGAGCACCTTCGGGATCATGTGCACCCTTGAACAACGGAGGATTATTCCTCTGAAAATTCCCCAATTATCGGTCAGCACCAATCATAGCTTCCTGCTGGTTCCCTCCGAGTACTCCAGCCAACATTCCCAATGCTTCAGCAATAGCATCGTCGTTTCTTCCGTTACCTCTTCCGGCCATTGTTCTTGTAACATTACAAAACAACCTCATCAACACACAAGTATCGACAGTGTCATCTTACACTAGTCGCATACAAAAGGGATAACGACACAAGACAAGACCGACTATGCTCTGATACCACTATTGTAACACCCCTTCTAAATAACCCGCGAATATAATAATTAAATCAGAGTAACATGGAAAATAGGGATGTCACAATCCAAGATAAATATAAAAAACCTCAAATCTACAGTTATCATGCTTTACTGAAGGAATTATTAAGATAAATATTCAAATCAATATCATGTTCTACACATCGGAAATGTCTCAAAACCGGAATAACTTCACTTCATAAGTATTCCCAACATAAATTAAACAATAGAGTATAAAATAAAACTCATCATTCAAACGTTTCCCCCAGTGTTACAACCTATCAGAGCACGACACTGACACGCGGACTTAAAGTAACATAGCTCTAGAGCCATCCTCACCAACTCCTGAGCTGCTAACTTTAATCTGAAATTGTTAAAGTAAGGGTGAGATTTCTCATAATTAACATGCATTATAAGCTTCTCAATCAACATTATATCACAAGCATATTATTTCACCCATTTTAGCATAAATTCAGATTCAACACGCAGTTCCAATCATACAAGTCATTATGCACAAATCAATAATCAACAAAAGAATTGTAACATTGGAAGACATTCTAACATGTTACAATTCCATGCAAACACAAATGCAGACACAACGCATATGGTACCAACACGTGACCAAGTCACCCAACACTGATCCATCATCAACCGGATACAGCAACCATCGATTCATCCATAAACACCTGGACACGAATCCAGCCTAACCACCCATCATCACCCGGGTATCGGTTAACAGCAATACAAGTCAAATTCCATACAATGGGAATTAACTTCACCAAAACAATGCATATGCACGCACATCACCAGCATGCAACATCAAATCAGTCTGTGAAATACATCAACTTATCATAACTGAACCAAAACCAAAAAAAACATGATATCATTATTTATCATACACACATCAAACAGCATAAACATGCACTTCATCCACCAAGACCGGATACAATCAATTATCATGGATACACCATTGCATATACACCAAATATGCACATAATAACAAACCGCATAATCGGAAAGTCAACACATTTTCAAAATAAAATCAAGTTACAGTTATTTTCTTCATTTTATAAAATAGAGTATTTAATTTAAGAAACAACGTCCAAAACGGCGATTAAAATGGAATTACGGTTTGAAAGTTACGGATTTTTAAAGTTTAATATTTTTCAAAAAGTTACAGCAGAACCCGGTTCCTACATATGCAGGAACCGGTTCCTGCGAAGTTCAAAAATCACCCTTCTGGAAAATGTATGGGAACCCGGTTCCTACCTATACAGGAACCAGTTCCTACATGCAATTTTGCCAGTTTTTATAACTTCGCCCAGTGGAACCCGGTTCCTCCCCACTGGGAACCGGTTCCCACGACCTGCAGAGCCCAAAATTACTATTTTTGACAGCATTATGCATCTCAATCCATTCCTTTTCATTCCCATACGAATGACCACATCAATTAACACCAGAATCACCCAAGTAACATCAACATAATGTCAAATAACACAATTCAACAATTCCTAACAATCCTATATCATGCAATTGGTTCAATTCCACATAATTTGACAACATTATGGACAAATTCTACAAACCTAGAAAATCCTAAATTGAGATTCCTAACATGCTTAATCAATTCTATTGATCCCAAAATCTATAAGGCATAGTAATTAATCGAAATCACCCCTTACCTCGCGATGATCCTTCGAATTCACGGCGTTTGGCTTTTTCCTCTCTTCTCTTCTCTTCTCCAATTTCAAGTATAATGACTTTTTCCAAATAACCTTCTTTTTCTTTTCCTTTTTAACCTTCTTTTTATATTCCTTTTATTATTTTCCAAATAATAGTAATAAATTAGTTATTATTTAGTAGAGCTTTTTACTTCACACACCTCTAATTCAACCTTACACCCCCCGGTCTTCCTTTTTAATTTCATAATTAATTCATCCATTTAATCCAAAATATTATTAATTAAGCCTTTAATTAATTTAATAATTAAATTCCTAATTATTTAACACTTGAATTAATTTGGGGTGTCACAACTCTCCCCAACTAAAAGAGTTTTCGTCCTCGAAAACATACCTTAGACGAACAGTTCGGGATACGAGTCCTTCATCTGACTCTCTAGCTCCCAAGTGACATTTCCATCTGCTGGTCCTCCCCAAGCCACTCTTACCAACGCGATCTCCTTGCCTCGCAACTGTTTCAACTTTTGATCCTCAATTCTCGCAGGTACCGCTTCCACAGTCAAATTCTCTCGTACCTGTATATCGTCTACCCGAATCTCATGAGACGGATCAGCAATGTACTTCCTTAGTTGAGATACATGAAAAACATCATGCAAATTTTCAAGTGACGGCGGCAAAGCAATCTGATAAGCAACTTTCCCAACTCTCTTGGTAATCTAAAACGGACCAATAAAACGTGGAGTCAACTTCTTTGACTTCAAAGCTCGACCAATACCAGTCATCGGAGTAACTCGCATAAAAACATGTTCTCCTTTGCTAAACTCAAGATCTTTCCTCCTCTTATCGTGATAACTTTTCTGACGACTCTGAGAAGTCCTCATCTTCTCCTGAATCATCTTAATCTTTTCCGAAGTCTATTGGACAATTTCCGGTCCAATCACAACACTCTCTCCAGATTCATACCAACACAACGGTGTCCGACACCTCCTACCATACAATGCCTCAAACGGAGCCATACCAATGCTCGAATGAAAACTATTGTTGTAGGTACACTCAATCAATGGTAGATAACTATCCCAAGCTCCACCTTTCTCCAACACACAAGCTCTTAAAAAATCTTCCAACGACTGAATCGTTCTCTCCGTCTGACCATCTGTCTGTGGATGATAACGGAACTCAAACGCAACTTAGTACCCAAACTTCTTGCAATCCCGTCCAGAATTTAGATGTAAACCTCAGATCTCGATCTGACACAATACTAGAAGGAATACCGTGCAAACTCACAATCTTCTCAACATACAATTCTGCCAACCTTTCCATCAGATAATCCATTCTTATCGGAATAAAGTGAGCAGATTTTGTCAACTGATCAACAATAACCTAGATAGAATCATAATTCTTCGATGTCCTTGGCAATCCAGACACAAAATCCATAGAGATTCCATCCCATTTCCATTCCGGAACAAACAACGGTTCCATCAATCCTGACGGTTTCTGATGCTCAATCTTCGACTTCTGACAAACCAAACAAGCATACACAAACTCAGCAATTTCCTTTTTCATTCCCGGCCACCAAAACAACTTCCTCAAATCATGGTACATTTTAGTAGCACCAGGATGAATACTCAATCCACTACGATGTCCTTCTTCCAAAATACTCTTCCTAATCTCTGCAACATCCGGAAGACACACCCTATTACCAAATCTCATAACACCATTCTCATCAATCCGGAACTCGCCTCCTTGACCTTGGTTGATCAATGTCAATTTATCAACTAACCCAGCATCGGACTTCTGTCCATTCCGAATTTCTTCCAGAATACCACTAGTCAGTTTCAACATACCCAATTTCACACTATTCGGAGTAGTTTCACATACCAAACTTAAATCTCTGAACTGCTCAACCAAATCTAACTCACGGACCATTAACATCGACATATGCAAGGACTTCCTACTCAAGGCATCCGCAACAACGTTTGCCTTACCAGGATGGTAATTCAAACCGAAATCATAATCCTTTAGAAATTCTAACCATCTCCTCTGCCTCATATTCAACTCTTTCTGATCCAAGAGATACCTCAGACTTTTGTGATCACTGAACACCTCAAACCGAGAACCATATAAATAATGCCTCCACAACTTCAAAACAAACACAACAGCTGCCAACTCTAAATCATGAGTCGGATAATTCCTTTCATGTACTTTCAATTGTCTCGAAGCATAAGCCACCACCTGCTTATCTTGCATCAACACACCACCTAATCCCATTAATGATGCGTCACAATACACAACAAAAGACTTAGTCGGATTTGGCAAAATCAAGATCGGAGCACTTGTCAACCTCCTCTTCAGCTCTTGAAATCCTTTCTCACATTCAACATCCCAAACAAACATCTGACCCTTCCTGGTCAACTTAGTCAACGGTAACGCTAATTTGGAAAATCCTTCTATAAACTTCCTGTAATAACCTACAAGACCCAGAAAACTACGGATCTCAGAAGCATTCTTCGGCGCTTCCCACTGAGATACTGCTTCTACCTTCGTAGGATCCACAGCAATTCCATTCTTGGAAATTACATGGCCAAGAAAACTTACTTCACTTAACCAGAATTCACACTTGGACAACTTCGCATAAAGCTTCTTCTCTTTCAACAATTCCAACACAACTCTGAGATGTTCTGCATGCTCTTCATCGCTCTTCGAATAAATTAGAATATCATCAATGAACACCACCACAAACTTATCAAGATACGGATGAAATATCTTGTTCATATACTCCATGAAAACACCAGGTGCATTAGTAACTCCAAACGGCATAACAGAATACTCATAATGTCCATACCTCGTTCTAAATGCAATTTTCTGAATATCTTCCGACTTCACACGAATCTGATGATATCCAGATCTCAGATTAATCTTACTAAATACACAAGCTCCAACTAGTTGATCCATCAAATCATCGATTCTCGGCAAAGGATACCGATTCTTAATTGTAACTTTATTCAGCTGTCTGTAATCAACACATAATCTCATTGAACCTTCTTTCTTCTTAACCAACAACACCGGAGCACCCCACGGCGAAACACTCGGACGAATAAACTTATTCTCAAGTAACTCCTCCAATTGTTTCTTTAACTCCACTAATTCAGATGCCGACATACGGTAAGGCGCCATCGACACCGGACTAGTTCCAGGAATCAAATCTATAGTAAATTCTACCTCCCTCTCAGGTGGCAATTCACTAACGTCTTCCGGAAACAACTCTGGAAATTCATTCACCACTGGCAATCCATCACTCTTTGCTTTTCCCTCCGCTTCTATTGCAGAATATAACATAAATACCACAACACTATCTTTCACAGCTAGGTTCATTTGTTTAACCGACATAGTCACATCTTCGACACCAACCTCTTCAGGAAAAATAACTGTCTTTGCAAAACAATTGATATGAACCTGGTTGAATTCCAACCAGTTCATTCCAAGGATGATATCAAGTTGTTATAACGGTAGGTAGACCAAATCCATACCGAAACCCCTACCAAAAATCACAATAGGACAATTCCTACAAACATACGAAGTAGTCACTGAACCCGACGCAAGAGTATCAATAACCATACTTCCATCCATATTAGAAATTTCCAAATTCAATCTTTTAGCACAATCCAAAGCAATAAAAGAATGCGTAGCTCCAGTATCAATAATCGCAATCAAAGGTATGTCATTAATAAAACATGTACCTTTAATCAGCCGATCATCTGGCTTAGTCTCTGACCCAGACAATGCAAACACTTTACCACCAGCTTGCTCCTTCTTGGGTTTTGTACACTGAGGACGAGTATGACCTTCTTCACCACAGTTGTAACAAGTCACCACTCTTACTCTGCAATCATTGGCCACATGGCCGAGTTTCCCACACTTGAAACACTTCTTATCATTACTTTTGAAATCCACCATACGATGTCCTGTCTCACCACACTTGTAGCACTTAATGGAAGAACTAGAATCTCCTCCACCAAACTTCTTCCAACCACCGGGTCTCTGATTACTTCTATCATAAGGCTTACCATGATCCATCTGTTGCTTACCCTTCCTATCAACATACCCTCGAGCATTCGACTTAGTGCTAGCAAGATCCTCCTCTAAAATCCTACTACAGTCAACCAGATTAGGAAATATTCAGATACGCTGATACCGAATACCCTGCTTAATCTCATCACGAAGACCATTCTCAAACATGATACATTTGGAAAATTCTCCATCTGCATCATTAGTATAATGAGCATAATACTTCACTAACTCAGTAAACTTCGAAGCATACTCACTGACAGTCTTGTTACCCTGCTTGAGTTCCAGAAACTCAATCTCCTTCTTGCCTCTGATGTCCTCAGGAAAGTACCTCCTCAAAAAAGCCCTCCTGAACACAGCCCAAGTCAACGCAATACCATCTTCTTCCATTTCAGTTCTGGTAGCAACCCACCAGTCATCAGCTTTCTCTGCTAACATGTGAGTTCCGTACCTCACCTTCAGCCCTTCAGCACAGTCAATTACTCTGAAGATCCTCTCGATCTCCTTTAACCACTTCTGAGCACCTTCGGGATCATGTGCACCCTTGAACAACGGAGGATTATTCCTCTGAAAATTCCCCAATTATCGGTCAGCACCAATCATAGCTTCCTGCTGGTTCCCTCCGAGTACTCCAGCCAACATTCCCAATGCTTCAGCAATAGCATCGTCGTTTCTTCCGTTACCTCTTCCGGCCATTGTTCTTGTAACATTACAAAACAACCTCATCAACACACAAGTATCGACAGTGTCATCTTACACTAGTCGCATACAAAAGGGATAACGACACAAGACAAGACCGACTATGCTCTGATACCACTATTGTAACACCCCTTCTAAATAACCCGCGAATATAATAATTAAATCAGAGTAACATGGAAAATAGGGATGTCACAATCCAAGATAAATATAAAAAACCTCAAATCTACAGTTATCATGCTTTACTGAAGGAATTATTAAGATAAATATTCAAATCAATATCATGTTCTACACATCGGAAATGTCTCAAAACCGGAATAACTTCACTTCATAAGTATTCCCAACATAAATTAAACAATAGAGTATAAAATAAAACTCATCATTCAAACGTTTCCCCCAGTGTTACAACCTATCAGAGCACGACACTGACACGCGGACTTAAAGTAACATAGCTCTAGAGCCATCCTCACCAACTCCTGAGCTGCTAACTTTAATCTGAAATTGTTAAAGTAAGGGTGAGATTTCTCATAATTAACATGCATTATAAGCTTCTCAATCAACATTATATCACAAGCATATTATTTCACCCATTTTAGCATAAATTCAGATTCAACACGCAGTTCCAATCATACAAGTCATTATGCACAAATCAATAATCAACAAAAGAATTGTAACACTGGAAGACATTCTAACATGTTACAATTCCATGCAAACACAAATGCAGACACAACGCATATGGTACCAACACGTGACCAAGTCACCCAACACTGATCCATCATCAACCGGATACAGCAACCATCGATTCATCCATAAACACCTGGACACGAATCCAGCCTAACCACCCATCATCACCCGGGTATCGGTTAACAGCAATACAAGTCAAATTCCATACAATGGGAATTAACTTCACCAAAACAATGCATATGCACGCACATCACCAGCATGCAACATCAAATCAGTCTGTGAAATACATCAACTTATCATAACTGAACCAAAACCAAAAAAAACATGATATCATTATTTATCATACACACATCAAACAGCATAAACATGCACTTCATCCACCAAGACCTGATACAATCAATTATCATGGATACACCATTGCATATACACCAAATATGCACATAATAACAAACCGCATAATCGGAAAGTCAACACATTTTCAAAATAAAATCAAGTTACAGTTATTTTCTTCATTTTATAAAATAGAGTATTTAATTTAAGAAACAACGTCCAAAACGGCGATTAAAATGGAATTACGGTTTGAAAGTTACGGATTTTTAAAGTTTAATATTTTTCAAAAAGTTACAGCAGAACCCGGTTCCTACATATGCAGGAACCGGTTCCTGCGAAGTTCAAAAATCACCCTTCTGGAAAATGTATGGGAACCCGGTTCCTACCTATACAGGAACCAGTTCCTACATGCAATTTTGCCAGTTTTTATAACTTCGCCCAGTGGAACCCGGTTCCTCCCCACTGGGAACCGGTTCCCACGACCTGCAGAGCCCAAAATTGTTATTTTTGACAGCATTATGTATCTCAATCCATTCCTTTTCATTCCCATACGAATGACCACATCAATTAACACCAGAATCACCCAAGTAACATCAACATAATGTCAAATAACACAATTCAACCATTCCTAATAATCCTATATCATGCAATTGGTTCAATTCCACACAATTTGACAACATTATGGACAAATTCTACAAACCTAGAAAATCCTAAATTGAGATTCCTAACATGCTTAATCAATTCTATTGATCCCAAAATCTATAAGGCATAGTAATTAATCGAAATCACCCCTTACCTCGCGATGATCCTTCGAATTCACGTCGTTTGGCTTTTTCCTCTCTTCTCTTCTCTTCTCCAATTTCAAGTATAATGACTTTTTCCAAATAACCTTCTTTTTCTTTTCCTTTTTATCCTTCTTTTTATATTCCTTTTATTATTTTCCAAATAATAGTAATAAATTAGTTATTATTTAGTAGAGCTTTTTACTTCACACACCTCTAATTCAACCTTACACCCCCCGGTCTTCCTTTTTAATTTCATAATTAATTCATCCATTTAATCCAAAATATTATTAATTAAGCCTTTAATTAATTTAATAATTAAATTCCTAATTATTTAACACTTGAATTAATTTGGGGTGTCACACAAGACCTACTCCACTATGGTGAAGGAAAATATCTACGGTTGAAGATTTGGTGCGCTCTTGTCTCACACGTTCACACGCTATTGTTGTAGCAGCTGGAAGATGAAAATGATGTTTTGTACTATCCAACAGTCTCTTTTCTCAACCTATATAAAGGGGTGACTACTTTATTGGAAACTAACTATTCTATTCAAATAATTGAAGTATCAAAGAAATATTGTGCAAAGAAAACGAAGAGAGAAAATATTCAAAAGAAATCAAAACACACAGAGTTATTCCTCAGTTTTGTGTTAAATTTCATTCTATATAATACAAGAGTTGTTGTTCATTATTGTGTTACTTATCATTTTTGTATACACAAGAGTTGTTGCTCATATTTATGTGTAAACATTTGTTCTTCATTGAAGTGTTGTATCTGCTTTTTAGGCACTCTTGTAAGCACTGTCTGATTGTAAATCATTCTAGATTTGTTTCCTCAATTGACTAAGTTGTAGTCAAAATTTCTTGAGAGGGCTAAGGTGTTTTTCTAAACTCTTAGACTTTGTTGTAATCTTTCTAGATTATTGGATTAAGTCCTTTTCTAAGGAAAAATCACCTTGGCGGATGGACAAGAGTAGCCTTTTCTAAGGTGAACTTGTATAAACTAATCATGCCACTTTTTCTTTCTACCTTATCTATCATTGTTAGTTTGTGAGAAGCATTTCTAAAAGATTTTTTTTTTTGAAAACCCAATTCACCCCCCTCCCCCTCATCTTGTGTTTTTCTCAACCTTCAATTGGTATCAGAGTTCCGGCTCTGTTGTTGATTTTGAAATCAAACACTTAACCGTGTAGAGAGATCCAGTGTGAGAAAAACTTCTATGGATGTTGCTCATGCAAGTTAAAGAGATGGTTATAGTACTAAGCCTGATATTTTTTATGGAGAGAAATTTTACTATTGGAAAGATAGAGTAGAAATCTTCTTTCTAGGCTATGATGTTGATCTTTGGGATCTTGTCATATTTGGTTATGAAGAACCTGTATCTGCGATTGGTAATCCCATTCTCAGAAACAGAATGAATGATGACCAAAACTGTGTGCTCAAGAATCATCATAAAGCTAGAATTAAACTTCTCAATGTTATATCCTACAATGAATATCACAAAATCACTAATAGAGAAACAACGAAAGATATATTTGATTCGTTTACAATGACACGTGAAGGTAACACTTAAGTCAAGGAGACTAAGGCTCTAGCCTTAATCCAGAAAAAATAAGCCTTTAATATGGAAGATGATGAAACCATTGAAATCATGTTTTCAAGGTTCCAAACTTTAGTCGCAGGACTTAAAGTTTTGGATAAAAGCTATTCTACAGTTGATCGTGTAAAAAAGATCATTACAAGCCTTTCTAAGAAATGGAGACCTACGGTCACTACTTTGAAGCTGTCTAAGGATTTAAACAACCTATCTCTTAAAGAGTTGGTTAGCTTTCTTAGAAGTCATGAAATAGAGCTGGAGGAAGATAAGCCTCAGAAAAGACGCAAACTTATTGCTCTAAGATCAAGGGAAGAAAGACCCAAGTTAGAAAAATTCAAATCCCTCCAAGCTGAAGAAGCAGGAGATCCTGATAATGAAGTTTCTGATGACGAAGATAAATTGTCCCTCTTGTTCAGAAGAGTCGAGCAACTCTAGAATAAAATACAAAATAACTTTAGAAGATATAGAAGCAGAGTGTATGTTGCAGATATCTCTTGCAGTGAAATTAAGGCACCTGGTCTATGGTTTCTTGCGACACATGATGGAAAGAAGGCTTATATTCCAAAGCCAGTAACTTAAGCCAGTTGGACTTGATCAACTCTAGAGAAGATCAAAAAAGCAAGACCATGGGTTCTGGAATCACATGCTCCAAAGAAGATACAAGGAAACACTACAAATAAAATGTTGAAAATAAAAAAGGTGAAGAGAATATTACAGCAAAAACTACTGAATGCTCTTAAGTCCAGAAAAGGTAATGACTAAGACAAATTATATTTAAGCTAAAGCCAATTGTCAGAACAAGATTCACTTTCAATCTATCTAAATAAATGCTTCTAGTTAAATGGATCTCCAGAAGAAAAGTGAGTAAGAAAGATAATGTCTTCAAAAATAAAGCATGTCAGGTTAGAATCTCTTGTCCTCTAATCTTAACTTCTTTTATATATAGAGTCTCTCCTTGATACTTCTACAAGTTAGAAGATAACTTGATCAGAAACTCTTTTAGTCATAAAACCTTTGGTATTTGTGGCTTTATTTTATATCAACTCTTGTCCCTTCAAACGTATGGTTATGATTCACTTTAGACACTTGTTAATTCTAAATCATAAATGCACCATTTGAGTGACACCTCAAGGAATTGGCTTCTTGAGATTAGGTTAAAATCATCATTACTTTTCCCTCATTTACGTCTTTTTTGTTTAAGTAATTATTTCAAAAATTGATTTATAAACACTCACTTAGTTCATTTTCACACACCTCGCTACATCTATTCCCATATTTTCAAATTATTTTAAAACCCTAAAACCCATTTCTATCATCATCTCCATCCATGAATGCTCAACAACAACTTTTTGATTACGCTTAAGAAGTGTTTCGTCAAGAAAAATCTTCGCAAAAAATATAGCAAAGTAATTCTCCGGATCAATTGGCTTCAAGTTCCACGCCTTATGAATATTCAACCTTGAAACAATCTCTGGCTACATTTCAAAAACATCAAGAAATTCATATTCATAATTGTCCGTTGCATGTTCATTTGTCCACTCCTGCTAATTAATTAGATGTTCTTCCTGAACTTCTCATGGATTTTGAGAATCTCAAAGAAAATGACTTGGATTTAACCGAGGAACTAAAATTCCAAGGCTAGGACGACTATTTCAATCGCCTCTATGGCCCTATCTACACAAAATTGGTAAAAGAGTTCTGGAGATTTGCTGAGGTTGTTGATAAATACATTATTTCCCATGTTCTGGGTGTTAAAGTCGTCATCGCAGAAAGATCCATAGCTACCCTACTTGGAATGGAAAACACGGGAGGAAAAGTAGTTTATCAGGAAAAATCAAAATTAAAATATCTGGAAAATGTAATAACTCCTGCCATCTATATAGGATCCAAGGCAGTGCTTCATGAAGGAAAACCACCTACTAAGGTTTTGGAACTTTCCAAAAATCTTCGTGTTTGGTTTAGGATCATTTTGGAATGTATACATCCAACACCATCTAACACCTCATATGATTACATCAACGCGTATCAAAAATTCATTTTGTTTTATCTTATGAAAGGAACTAAGATACATCTTTCATCTATTCTCTTTAAATATCTGAGAGATATTGTTAAAGAGATGAAGAAGCGATGAAACCGTAAAGCCTAAAAAGACCTACATTCCTCTGGGAAGATTGATTTGAGACATTCTAATTGAAAATGGTCTTGTAGATCATCTAACCAACTTGAAACTCATTAAAGATATATTACAACAACTGGAAAACCTTTCAATGGAAACAATCTTAAGAGCGTGAACATAGTTGATAAATCTTGAGTTGTAATCAAACCAAAAGTTCCCGTTGATCTGTAACGTGTAAATATTCAAAGGGTACCAGTTGATGGTTATCCTCTCTTCACTAAACTTGATCCACCTGAGGTTCTGGAAAATTATATCAATCATCTGGAAGCTAAATAAGTTGATGCATATGCAATTGAGTATGATTCACTTCTAGAGAAACTCCATTCCCCACACAAAAGGAAGTCTGATTCATCTATAAAGAAGAAGAAAAATACTCAAGAGAGGAAACTAAGAATTTTGGGGCCAAGAGAATCTAGAAATTCTGCTCAGAATGTTGTTACTACTGCTTCATCTGGTAAATATTCTAATCTTGTTGTTTTTGGTCCTACTGTCAGAATAATTATTTCATCAATCCCTTTGCCACCTCCACAAACTAGTATCATGGTTACTACTTAATCCATTCCACCTTCATCTATCTCTGGTTATGCTCCTCTTGAAAAATCCAAAATCTCACCCTCTCCACAAATCACTTCAACCTCCACCTCAAAAACATCTTTTCCATCTTTTTCTTTCAAACCTCAAACATTTATCCATCAAACCTCTACACCTCCCTTAACTGAATCACTTCTTTCATTTGCTTGCTCATCCGCCGCCAACATAACACAAACTTCCACTTTTGCATCTCAATAAATAACCACCAGTCTCTCAGCATCTCCTCTTACATCTATCTCATCCCTACCAATATCTGACTTTGTTGTTGTAGAAGCCACCCTCACTGCTAATAATTAATCTTCAGATGTTTCTACTTCAGAACCTATCACCATTTCAAACAACCCACCATCATTCTCTACTTCCACAACCAACACCACTCAAGCTCCTCTGAACATTACCAACACCTCTGCTCTATCTGATCCTGAATCCTCTCACCCTAACAATGATGTCACTATCTCCTTTAAATCTGATGATTCTGATGAAACCTTTTTTAATGAAAATGGTCCTGATAAAGAAACCAATTATGTTCATCATCCTTATGTCGCTCAACCTCCCATCCTTAGCCTTGATAAAGCAATCTCTAATTTTAAGGACAATGCATAAAGGATAGTGAAGAAGCTCCATGAGGATTCTATCTTCAACAATGATTTCTCTTTTGTGAATTATAGCTGGAAGATGTTTAAAAGATGGATGTCTTTTGAGGTTATCAGAATCAGAAATCTTGTTGTTCAGAGTAAAGTTGAATATGTACAAAAAGCTAAATAAAGGTATCTGGCTTAAGAAGCCTAGAAAGTTGTTGAATGAGAAGCTGCAAAGAAAGAGGTCATTGAGAAAGCTGCAGTTGAGAAAAGGGCTTAGAAGCTGCTAGGATTACAACTGAGAAAAATTTGGAAGAAACTTCCAAGGGTTCAGATAAAGCTGAGAGCTTTTCTACTCTAATGAATACTTTTGAGAATATGCAAAAAGAACAGCATGTGGTTAAAGAAAGGCTTGACAAGCAGGATGCAGTCAACAATAACATTCAGAACATGTTCGTTCAACTCCTGGCTCAAAAGAACCCTTCCTCTTCTAACCCTTAGGCACTATAGGCTGCCCTCTTTAATGTTTTTTTGTTATGTTTTCTTTTTTATTGTACTATTCTTTTTGTTATATAATCTTTCCTTTACCTTAACTTATTTCTTATTCTATTTCCTGGTCTTTGGTATTTAGAAAAGCGTGCTAATTTTTTTCACAACTAATGATTTTAACTTCTTTTTTAAAAATATTTTTGATTATGACAAAAAGGGGGAGAAAGATAGTGATGATTTTGATATATCTAATTTTCTAAATCTCATTGCTTACATTCTAACAAAATTCAAAAGCAATAATGTTTTAAGAATGTTGTTTCAGGAACGCACTGATAAGAAAATGAATCTATTATTTAGAAGGTTTTCATAAAGAACTTATAATGTCTCATGGGATCTAACAAATTAAGATCAGATATAGACCTTATATCGTTTAATAAGATTCTTAGAAATCAAGCTCTATTGAAAATAATTTCTTATTAAGTCAAGCTCAGATAAGCATTAAAAAGAATCTTATGCTTTAATCAGGCAATAATAAAGATAATGATGCTCTGATATTCCTTTTATCTTCTAAAGATTGTTAAGTCTTTAACTCAGGGGGGGAGCTTGCTTATCTCAGGGGGAGTTTTTTCTAAACTTACTCTTATATATGTTTATGATATTACCTTGTAAAATTGTTTCATCAAAATACAAGGTTTTGTTATCATCAAAAAGGGGGAGATTGTTAGAACAAGATTTGGTTCTGCATATAATCTGAGTTTTGATGATAAAAATACATATATTTTATATGTAACAATTTTGGACTCTAATAGTTCTTTAAGTGTGCAGATAAAACATTCTAATTGATTCATGATTATTGTCTGAAGGATCATCAGAATTATGTTTAGCACGCCTCAGAAATACTATTGCATCTGGTTCTGAATAAACATCAGTAGTTCTGATGAATGATAATTGTTCGCAAGAAACTGGAACCACGTGTACTTCTTCAGATAAGTTTTTGCTTCAGAAGTCATGAGTGGGTATAAGAAAAAGATCTACTGTAAAGATCAGATATCAAGTTTTTGCTTCAATGGTCAGATATCAAGATAAGGTGCTTCTCGTATAAGTTTATGCTTCTAGCTCAGATATCTAGAAATAGTTTGTCAAATAAGTTGTTGCTATAAGTCCGAAGACTACTTTCTGATTCTGAAGACTCTTATACCTTTATGAACATTAAAATGGAACATCTTATAGATATATTATCATCAATACTCCATCATAAGATTAAAGAACAAACATGTGATATCTTCTACATACTCTTCACTACTTTAGATCAGAAGTATCTCATAAGAATAAAATATCAGAATCTTGAACAAAATGATTATAGTACAACAGTACAAGACCTACTCCACTATAGTGAAGGAAAATCTGTACGATTAAATATTTGGTGGGATCTTGTCTCCCACGTTCATACGCTATCATTATAGCAGCTGGCAGATGAAAACGATGTTTTGTACTATGCAACAGTCTCTTTTCTCAACCTATATAAAAGGGTGACTACTTCATTGGAAACTAACGATTATATTCAAACAACTGAAGTATCAAAGAAATATTGTGCAAAGAAAATAGAGAGAGAAAATATTCAAAAGAAATCAAAACACAAAGAGTTGTTGCTCAGTTTTGTGTTAACTTTCATTCTCTATAACACAAGAGTTGTTTCTCATTATTGTGTTATTTATCATTGTTGTATACACAAGAGTTGTTGCTCATATTGTGTGTAAACATTTGTTCTTTATTGAAGTATTGTATCTGCTTTTTAGAAGCATTCTTGTAAACACTGTTTGATTATAAATCTTTCTAGATTTGTTTCTTCAAGTGACTAAGTTGTAGTCATAATTACTTGAGAGGGCTAAGTTGTTTTTCTAAACTCTTAGACATTGTTGTAATCTTTCTAGATTATTGTATTAAGTCATTTTCTAAGGAAAAATCACCTTGGCGGGTGGACAAGAGTTGCCTTTTCTATGGTGAACTTGTATAAACTAATTGTGACACTTTTATTTCTAGGTTATCTATCATTGTTCGTTTGTGAGAAGCATTTCTAAAAGAAAAAAAATTTTGAAAACCCAATTCAAACCTCTCGTTTCTTGTGTTTTTCTCAACCTTCAATAATTACAATTCATAATGACTAACTACAACTCGTAATGACTAATTTCCTATTCTATGAAAGTAAATTATTCACTATAAATGCAAATATTATTTCCTGATTAACAGATTTAGTGTTCCTTAGGGGAGTTAGTCCTATATCAGTTATGCAACCATCAAGTTCTTGTATTATGAGCACATTTGTTGAAGCAATTCCATTTGCAATTCCATAGCTTCCTTTTCCAAGTACTGAAGCTTTCAACAAGCCTTCAAGGTCAAAAGTATAATAACAACCTTCAAAGAAGAATAATTTGTTCCTTTCAGCCTCCAATACTTCACTTCCAAAACTCTTTAGAATTGAATCATCAGTCTTTAGCTTTCCTTTCCATGTATCATTTCTTCTTCTACTTTTTCTCCTTAAAAAATGCACAAAGATCACAAAAATTATGAGAGATAGAAAGGGACATCCTTCAATTGCTAAAGCAAGTATAGAAGCTACACCAAATAATTTATTTGAAGTTGTAGCCTTTTGATTTTGAGTACACTACTAGAAATACTTTGTTTTCCTACGGATTTACATGCAGATTTTAGCTAAAAATCTGCAGGAAGCAGGTTTCCTGCGGTTTTTCATGCGGTTTAGGGTTCCCATCTAAAACCTTCTTGGGTAATTGAATTCCGCAGGTAAATCCACAGGAATAAAAATCTGCAGGAATCATATTCCGCATGTAAATCTGCAGTAAACATAATCCACAGGTAAATTCGCAGGTAATATATTTCAAAATTTAAAAAAAAAACTAAATTTAATAAATTTAGAGTGTAGTTTTTATAAAAAAACAAATAAAAAATGGAACTAAAAATGAAGTGCTTGGGGTTCTTGACTGCCACAACACAACACCTTGATGAATAAAAACCACTCAGTTTTGACAAGGTGAGAAAAGTGGATAATTTTGTGTCTAATTTAACAAAAATGTAGAAGAGAATAGGAGTGTTCTTGTAAAATTAGATTTATGAAATATTTCAGTCAGTTTATACAAAGTTTTACTAACCTTTTCTCTTTTTAGATTTTTTGGTAGTAACTGTTTCCTTTTGATTAGAGACCTACAAAATACCAAATATTAGAAGATTAAATTTGAGACCTTATATTTTAAGTGAAAATCATCTTCAACACAAATCATAAACAAGGTTGAGGATAACTCATGATTCTCTCATTTTTACTGCAGAATAACTACGAGCACATACGACCTAGCCTTGCAAATAAGATATTAGATCTCTTTGAAGTTAAGACTGCATTTTTTAAGGTGGTCTCGTGTGTCTACAACATTAACAAAAACCAAGTTTATTTAGAAGCAAATTGTTGTTAGATGCAGAACTATCAACAAAGCTTAGCAATGACATATATTTTTATTAAAGAGATGTTTTATTTAAAGAAATAATCCATCATAAATTTTTAAGGTATCGCCACAATTCATAATATGATATTGTGCTTGTACTATCTTATTGTTGATGCTGGTTTTTAATCTACAACAGTGTGATACGGTGGGAGAACTGACTTGGGATTTTGCGTTTGTGTTTGCAAATGTTTCGGTTTAGCAAGATTCGCCACCGACTTTTTATTTTATCCAAAGGAAAGGTCAAAAAGCACAGGAAAGACCTTTGAGATGTTTTCTTGGGTTCGGGGGGTAGATTATGAAAAGGGAAGGTGCTAGCACCCTTTACATCCATGGTTTTCCATGGGCTCTTAGTTACTTGTTTAGATCACTTGCTTTTGCTTTTCAATGGTTTGAAATGGTGCTTTGTGTGTGCGGTTTTGAAAATGCTTTGAAAAAGAGGCCATCGTTGTGGAAACCTTTGTAATGATTCTTGTTTGAATATATACAAAGGTGTTTGTCTTTTGAAAAGATATTTCAATGTTTTGTTTTGGGAAATGTTTTGAAATTGTGTTGTGAGGTGTGTTTGAAAATAGCAAGGATGATTTGCAAGTTTTGATCAAGTAACTAAAAGTTGTCTACCCTATTTTACTCAAAGATCTTTCATACACATTTTTAACCCTTTTGACAGTGTTGTTTTACCATTGTATTTGGCAAACAACCTTGTGTTTGGATGTTAAACGGGACAGGCGCGGGTCATCGTTTTGACCATGATAGCAATATTGCCAAGTATCTTTAGCAATTCTTGAGGGACTAGATCATTTTGTTTAGGAAACCAAGATAGCGTCATCGAGGAACTATGATCTTTTGTTTTGTTTTTGTTTTGCCAAGATACTCAACGTGCATAACATGGCCATTTTAAAGGCAACAAGTGGATGAAACCCTAGGGGTGAAAGTGTGCATTGTCTTGTCAATTTACATGCATTTAGGTCTTATATTAGGTCATCTAGCGATTGATTTTGGATTTTCGCATACACGCCTAATTACTACACAGTATATTGAAAGCAATAAATTGCGGAAATTGAAAGTCTAAGCTATTACAAAAGTATTCGGGGATGGGGGTACAATTATTACAAATGGGGATGAGTCTCACAAGAATAATAATGTCCAAATATCAAGTATTACAACCAAATCGAATCGTCGCAATTCAATACAAAATTATAACAAATGAAGAAATCAATAATATCATGAAATGCATGTATTTACTTAAAAATAGACAAATAAAAAGCTATTCTAAAAAAGAAAGATTAAATATTACATTATTATTATTCTTTTTGTATTTTATTAATCATGTAAATAAAAAGTTTAAAGGAAGAAAATTAATTAAATAAAATCTTTATTATTTTTGTATTCTTATTAATCAATAAAAGAGTTAAATAAAAGCAAAATTAATTAAATTAAATTAAACATTTTTTTTTGTATTTTCATATTAAATGTATGAAAAAATAATAAAAAGAATAATGATTAAAACTAATTAAGAAAAAAATCAAAATTTTAAACATTATTAGTGTTATTATTAACAAAAAGAAAAGAAAACAAATTAATTAATTTTAAAAAAACAATAGTATTTGTTTAAACAAAAGAAAAGAAAAGAAAATAAAAAAAGATTAAAAAGTGGGCTTAAAGGTGATATGGAGGTTAGGCCATAAAAAAATAAAAGAAAAGGTGAGAGTCAGAATGGAAGGGAGGGGGGTGCAAGCCAGCAACGTTATGGGCTTAAGATTTTGGTGGCCAGATAGACCCAAATCACAAGTTGTTTCGTTTAGGGTTTGTGGAACAAATTAGGGTTTGCCTTTTGCTTCATAGCGGCGTCGTTACTTCGTTCTCTCTTCATCTTTCCCAGCCTCACACGCCCGTTCTGATCTTTCTCTAAGCCTAAGCCACCGGAGCGCTATCCCTCACTCTCTATCCTCTTCCTAACGTTCAATGGCCTTGGTTGCAAAACGGTATGGTTCGTCTCTTTGATTTGAGTTTTATAGTTCGTTGTTTATGTTTGTTTGATTTTACAGTTTGGCTAATCTATTATATTGCATGGCTTATTGAGGTGCAGAAAAGGGTTTGAGAAGAAACATACCTTGGGGTTTTTTCTGAAAAAATGGAGAGGAAAGAGGAGATGGAGCTGGTGGCGTTCCTTGGTGGCTAGAGGCGGAGGGGAGGAAATGATGATTTACGCGCTTCTAGTGATTTCTTTCCTTTGAACTATGACGATGCTTGCTGCTTCTGACTCTTTGTTATGATTTGTTGGTTGCTTCTATTAATGATGATAACTATTCTGAGACTTTTGATTGTTGTTTTGCTGAACTTGAATGTTGAATAATGGTTTATGATGATGCTTGTTCTGAAACTTTTTCCTCTCTCTTGAATGTTGAATGTTGATGATGATTAAATGTTTCTAAAACCTTGTTTTCTCTCTTGAATGTTGATGATGATTAAATGTTTCTGAAACCTTGTTTTCTCTCTTGAATGTTGAATGTTGATGATGATTATTTCTGAAACATTGCTTGGCTGTTGATGATGATTGTTAGGCTTGTTAGCTTTTATTGTTTGGACTGAGTTGGGAAGGTTTGAAACTGTTATGCAGATTTTGGTTTATTTTCTGAGATTTGTTGGAATGTTCTGAGTTATTTGAAGGTTGGGAGTTTTGAAACTGTTAAACAGTTTCTTAGGATTTTCTGTTTGATTGTGCAGGTTTTAGATTATGGTAGTTTGGTTGTGCTAATAGGCTTTGTGGTTTGTTGTGAAAATGTTACAGTTAGGCAAGCTTTTGCAGGTTTTTTGGTCTTGCAAGCTTGATGCAGTTTTTGTGCTATGTAGGTTGGCAAGCTTTTGCAGGTTTGGTTGTTCACAGGGTTTTGTGATTTTTGTTAGCAGGCTTGTGTTTGAACTGCTTATACAGTTTTGTTGTTGTTATGCTATTTGACAGCTTGGTTAAGCTTTACAATTTGGCAAACTTTTGCAGCTTTGGTGCTATCCAGGTTGTGTAGTTGTTGTGAAACTGTTTGTACAGGTTTTTGTGTTGGGAGAGTTGTGGTTTCTGCTTGTTTTGCAGTTTGAGTTGTTATGCTGTTTGGCAAGCTTGTGCAGGTTTAGTGGTATTTGGCCCTGTTTTTGGCTATGCAGTTTGACCTACTCACTGGCTGTTTGTGTGAAACTGTTTGGCAGGCTTGGAGATTTTGTGAGTTTTCAGGCTTGGATCTTTGTTACAATTGCAACTTGGTTTGATATAGGTTTGAACTTCTGAGTTTTCAGGCTTGGCTAAATGTTCTCTCCCTTTACTTTGTGCTATTTGATGTAGTTATATTCTTGCCTGTGTTTTGTAATCTTGTGACAGCCTTTTTCCAAACTGTACACTCTTACAAAAAAGGTGATATCTTTTCTCTCTTTCTCT
The DNA here is from genome assembly GCA_948472305.1 of Vicia faba. Taxonomy (NCBI): domain Eukaryota; kingdom Viridiplantae; phylum Streptophyta; class Magnoliopsida; order Fabales; family Fabaceae; genus Vicia; species Vicia faba. The sequence continues at coordinate 187,282,049 of OX451736.1, read as the reverse complement.
CTCAATGACAAAGCACTTTTGCTTTTTATGAAAAGTTTTGCCTATTTTCTGGAAAGTGATGAAAAAGCTATGACAAGCTTTTTGCTTGTCATTTGGTTTATCTTATGCATTTTTCCTGCTGCATCTGCACTTGTACTTGTTGCATCCAGTTTGCTTTGTTCAGTTTGCTTTAATGTTTCAGTTGCTTAGTACATTTTGCCTTTCTTTGTAATGTTGTTATGTTTGGTTTGTTGACTGTTTGGTAAGCTTTGTACAGTTTGGTTTAGTTTCTATGCTTAGTTTGCATTTGAAACTTGCCTTGTACAGTTTTGCATCCAATTTGGCCTGCTGTTTTGTAATGCTTTGCCATGCTGTTTTGCATTTGAAACTTGCTTTGTACTCTTCTTTTGCATTTTTTTATTTTTCTCTTTGTGAACCAAGAAGAGCAATCTTCTTGTGATTTGCAAAAAGGAAAATAAAAACATGATGAAAAATAGCATTCTGATTCCAGACGGAAAACTTTAATGATGAAAAATTTTCTTTTCTTTTTTTGTTTGAAAATTCTATTTAACGGACTGTACTAATCCTCTTTTCTTTGTTTTTCTTTCATGTGAGCACAACTTGGGTGATGACAAAGCAGAGGAAGCAGAAGACTTTGAGCATGGGAGCAATGGAGCTTATGCTTAGACTTTTTCCTTAGATAGATTTTCCATTTATTGTAATAATTTATTTTTCCAAGTACTATAAGTTGTAAAACCTACAGTATTCAAATTATAAATTATTTTTGTATCAACATCTGAAAAATCTTTGTGAGGCAATCTGACATCCAATAAAATCTTCTTCTGTCCAATATCTTGAAATTCTTCCTTCAAGTCTTCACTTAATCCTTTAAGATTCTCAGATCAAAATAATTGAAATTGCATTCCAACAATTCTAATACAGATAACTTAAACTTTAAGTAATCCAATAACTTTGTAGTCTCGTAACCTTGCAACAGCATTCCAATCAAAATACGCACTGGGTATTCCAATAAACAAGCAAACATTTCATTCCATTAACAAGCAAAAGTCTTAACAGACGCACATCATCTGGTTAACCTGGATCAGACAAGATCTGAATATTCCAAATGACCATCTCAGCTCCTACTTCTCGTCTCAGATAAACAAGCCTTGAGAACAACCAATAACCTTTCAGCAAACTTAAAAAGCATGAAAACATGTGATAGTTAATTGAATTTCTGAGAATTCAGTTTCTTCTGAGAAATGCGAGAGAAGCCCTCATTCTTGATTTACTGCCATAGAAAAGTTTGTCTGATTGATTCTTGAGCCAATCTTGAAAATCTGAGAAAACCCTAGGATTGTGATTTCTTGAAAAATGGGAGGGCAAATTTTGGGGTACAATAGCTGCCCCTGTTCAATCTTCTTGAACCTGAAGAGTTAGATCGGCGGGTTTTCCGTTCGCGACTCGAAGGTAAAAGATGATTAGACACTAGAGTGCCCATAAATTTGCACTCGTCAAAGCATAGTTTGAAGGAATGGGCTTAAAGATGCCATTTGGAGATGCGACATAATCTTGTCGGAGATGGGATTAAAGATGCCATCCAAGAATGTTTATTGAATTGTATGTTGTAGGTAAAAAAATGAGTATCAGAACGGTATCCATGTCTGGAACGTCTCTGAGCTGGGGGTCTGAATAAGCAATAGATTAACATCCGTGTTTGGAGCATCCGTAAACTGTTTTCATGAGGCTGAATCTGAACAAGCGATAGATTAATATCCATGTTTGGAGGCATCCGTAAACTGTTTTCATGATCCTTGAGTTTGAATAAGCAATAGATTAGCATCCGTGTTTGGAAGCATTCGTAAACTGTTTTCATGAGCTGAATCTGAACAAGCGATAGATTAACATCCATGTTTGGAGCATCCGTAAACTATTTTCATGATCCTTGAATTTGAATAAGCAATTGATTAGCATCCATGTTTGGAGCATCCGTAAACTGTTTTCAATGAGTTGAATCTAAACAAGCGATAGATTAACATCCATGTTTGGAAGCACCCGTAAACTGTTTTCATGATCCTTGGGTTTGAACAAGCAATAGATTAACATCCATGTTTGGTGCATCCGTAAACTATTTTCAAAGAGCTGAATCTGAACAAGCGATAGATTAACATCCGTGTTTGGAAGCATCCGTAAACTGTTTTCATGATCCTTGAAGTTGAATAGCTGGTTAATCTTATCCTGAAAAGGGTAAAGTATTATCCGAAACACAAAATTATGTTGCATGAAATGTATGATGCAATATATGTGTTTTATCAATTTTCATGATATATGAATGTAATGTATGCGCATGTAAGCTGATGAGCTATCTTGTTGAGGAAAATAAATCCTTGACTGCTTGGAGATAATAAAATCTTTGACTGTTGTCGGGGAAAATAAATCCTGGACCGCTGTTGAAGAGTATGTGTGTCTTCAAGCTTTGCTTAGAATACTTCTACCGGGGATTCATGTTTTGTTGTTTGAGGAGAACTCCGCTGGGGAATATTTGAAAACTATGTGGGGAATTGAGAATGAGAATCTTCATTCTGCTAGGGGAATTTATGCTGAGGAGTCAAGAACGAGAATCTTCGATCTGCAGGGGATTAAAAACTCTGACAAACTTATGCTGAGAGTAAAGAAGGCTCTGGTAACTTCGCTGGAGAATCAAAGATGAGAATCTTCAATCTGTTGGGGAGTAAAAAACTCTGCGGGGAATAGCTTATTCCTGTTTGGAAGAAGTTAGGTTGTATGCCACTTTGAGAATGAGAATCTTCATTCTGTCGGGAATATCAGGAGCTCGGGTGTCTGCCAATCTACTGGGGAAGCAAGAATGAGAATCTTCATTCAGGCGTTTGGGTCAGGAGGTTGGGTGTATGCCAATCTACTGGGGTTTCAAGAATGAAAATCTTTATTCTGTTAATGGTATCAGGAGCTCGGGAGTATGCCAATCTACTGGGGAAGCAAGAATGAGAATCTTCATTCAAGCGTTTGGGTCAGGAGGTTGGGTGTATGCCAATCTATTAGGGTTTCAAGAATGAGAATCTTTATTCTGTTAACGGTATCAGTAGCTTGGGAGTATGCCAATCTTCTGAGGTTTTAAGGATGAGAATCTTCATTCTGTTAATGGTATCAGGAGCTTGGGAGTATGCCAATCTTCTGAAGTTTTAAGGATGAGAATCTTCATTCTGTTAACGATATCAAGAGCTTGGGAGTATGCCAATCTTCTGAAGTTTTAAGGATGAGAATCTTCATTCTGTTAACGGTATCAGGAGCTTGGGAGTATGCCAATCTACTGGGGTTTCAAGAATGAGAATCTTCATTCTGTTAACGGTATAACTGTTATCTGGTCAACGTCCAGGCTTCACAGTCTTGTATTGCTATCTGGTCAACGTCCAGGTTTCACAATACCTTTCTTCCTATCTGGTCAACATCCAGTCTTCAGAAGAAAATCAAATGGTTATCCGGTCAACATCCGGGTTTCCCTTTTGATCTTGGGGCCTACTAATATCCAGTTGAATCCGGGCTTCAAAGTAATTGGCCGAGTAAACTGCTATTTGGTCAACATCCAAGTTTCACAGTATACCTTACTGTTATCTGGTCAACATCCAGGTTTCATAGTGTTGTATTGCTATCTGGTCAACATCCAGGTTTCACAATACCTTGCTTCCTATCTGGTCAACGTCCAGTCTTCAGAAGGAAATCAAATGGTTATCCGGTCAACATCCGGGTTTCCCTTTTGATTTTGAGGCCTACTAATATCCGGTAGAATCCGGGCTTCAAAGTAATTGGCCGAGTAAACTGCTATTTGGTCAACATCCAAGTTTCACAGTATACCTTACTATTATCTGGTCAACATCCAGGTTTCACAGTCTTGTATTGTTATTTGGTCAACGTCCAGGCTTCACGATATGAATTTTGTGAGAAATTGATTGCATCTTTCCTGAAAGGTAAAGGTTAGTGGCATGACATATATCAAACAATGACGTTCTCAAAATAAATGAGATTGCGTTGTATGATGTCCTGATGTACGAATGTGTAATGTTTTTTCAAGACAACCTCTCGCTGGGGAAAATAAATCCCGAACTGGTGATGGAGAAAAGAGTTAGATTCTTCGTCTCCGATAGTGAAAGAATCTGGAAGTGAATCAGAGTAAACCGTTGAGAGATTTATCTGAAACAGCAAAACCCAGAATATTTTCCATTGGAATAAGAATCAGGGAGATCTTAGTGTCGATCTGACTGAACCAGAGAAGGTCTTGGATTAACTTTGACTCAACCAGATGATGAAGGAATCTTTGACGACTGCTACTCCAAAAGGTAATGAAGGAATCTTTGACGACTGCAACTCCAAAAGGTGATGAAGGAATCCTTGACGACTGTTACTCCAAAAGGTGATGAAGGAATCTTGGACGATTACTACTGCAAAAGGTGATGAAGGAATCTTGGACGATTACTACTCCAAAAGTTGATGAAGGAATCTTGGATGATTACTACTCCAAAAGGTGATGAAGGAATCTTGGACGATTACTACTCCAAAAGGTAATGAAGGAATCTTTGACGACTGCTACTCCAAAAGGTGATGAAGGAATCTTTGACGATTACTTCTCCAAAAGGTGATGAAGGAATCTTTTATGACTGCTACTCCAAAAGGTGATGAAGGAATCTTGGACGATTACTACTCCAAAAGGTGATGAAGGAATCTTGGACGATTACTACTCCAAAAGGTGATGAAGGAATCTTGGACGATTACTACTCCAAAAGGTGATGAAGGAATCTTTGACGACTGCTACTCCAAAAGGTGATGATAACCTTTACCTGCCGATCAATCTGCATATGTTATGAATGTTGTTGAAATGTAATTTTGTTTTGGAGAATAAATCCTTGACAAGTGTTGGGGAAATAAACCCATGACCGCTGGCCTTCTAGAGAGTTGATGAACTTATCGAGGATTCTTGAATTTCTTTTCAGAAGGATTTTGGAGAGATTCATCATTGCCCCTAGTATCAAATGTTTGTGACACTGCCAGGAAATTTGGACCGTACGTAACCCTTTGATGAGATTGACGTTTAATGCCCCAAATGATGGAGATGGAGACTTGCCCCAGGTTACTCTGCAATTGAGAGATTTCTTGAAATCTTGACTGGACTGCCCCAGGTTTACCGGACTATGCCATGCCAAGTCCCCTTTTGTTGATAGGAGATTTTTGCAAAGGAAGTGTCATCCCACTTGAAGTGATTTTGTTCACTGAGAGAGCTCTCGTTCATCGGAACATTCATTGTATGAATTTCTTTGTTGTCAAACAAATAGCCATATGCAAACGATGATATTCAAATAATGCAAAGTTTATGCTTGTCTCGAAGTTTTGAAAAATGCGTTTTTTGGCAGAAAACTTTTTTATGAGAACAATTCAACTCAAGATTTAGAGCAAAGCCTTACAGGAGTCAAGATACCTTTTGTAACAGTATGCTTTCGAACTAACCCATTCTTCAATTAGGACTTTTGAAGGGTTGTAATGTGGCTTGGTTCACGGTTTTAAGAAACAAAGGATAAACGCTCAAAGTATATTTGTACCCACCCACTCTTCGTGATGTTCTTCAATCCCTAACTCAGTTAATTGTGCGTTTGAACTCCAAATGAGTCTGGGACGACGTTTTTGGTGATGGTTCACACAAGTTGAATTTGTTGGAAGGCAGTCATTTTTTTTGCAACATTTTTCATGTTGTTGAGGATTTGTAGTGACCTCTTTCTTTTTTTTCGTTATCCCTAATTTTTGCTTGACTGTTCCTATTTTCGAGATTACAGTCAGCGGGATGCCCCAGCTTTCTTAAGCCTCCTTTGTAGGTTTTGACTCAGTGGGATTTTCTTTTTTGAGAGATAATGACTGCCTATGAGATAAGGAACCATCATTGTCTTTTGATTCCACATGAATGTTTTTGATGTCATTCGTTGTATTACGAGATGAGAGTTTGTGACTAAACGCGCATTTGAATTAACTGAGAGACTACCCTACCCCAGGTTCAATTAAAGGTTTCAATTTGTTTTTAAAGCATAAAACTTCTATTTCTTTGGCTCGAAGGGGTTGACTAGGGATTATCTTCCTTATAACTCTAGTGTTTAGGATTTGAAAGAAACGCCTGTACATCGTCAGCAAGGTCTGTCCAAAAGCATACTGTATGAGATTATGGCATTGTTTTCGTCATCCTCCCTCTAAAGGTTTGTAACTTTAGCAAGAGTTAAATGTCATAAAGAAGAAAGTATAATTATAGTGAAAACGAATGGATGAATTCAAGACAAACATATGCAATGCATTAATGAGACAGAGTTTGACATTAACAGATAATTGTTTGAATAACAAAAGAAATTACAACTTGAAAATTCAAATGAAACAAAGACATTCTCAATGATTTGGCATAGGAGCACTGATCACATTTGGGGTCTCCGGAGGGTCAAACTTGATCTCCTTGGCACCAATCAAGTCTTGAATCTTGTTCTTCAAAGTCCAACAACTGTTGGTGTCATGTCCAGGACTATCAGAATGGTAGGCACATCTCACACTCGGGTTATACTTAGAAGAGGAAGTATCAGGATTTTGAGGAGGATCCTTTAGCGTGATTAGCTTCAACTTCAACAAATGTTGTAATGCTTGAGACAAAGGCATGTTGATGTTAGTATACTGCCTTTCTTGATATCTTACCCTACTCCTATTGCTCTGTCTTTGTTGAACAGGCATGGGATCAGAGATCAGGATTGCCCCTACATGTTGATCATGACGACTCTTTTGACCAGTCACTGCATTGGACTCTTTCTTCCCATTAAAGGGCTTTTTCTGATCATCAGAAGGTGTTTCTTCTTGAATCTTCCCACTTCTGATGCCATCTTCAACCCTTCTGCCGGTCAGTATTAGCTCGATGAATCCGGCTGAAGAGCTTCCGATCAAGTGTTTGAAGAAAGGCCCTGTCAAAGTTCCCATGAAGATGTCAATCAGCTCCCTGTCAGTTAAAGGAGGTTGTACCCTACCAGCCAGATCTCTCCGCTTTTGAGCGTATCCTTTGAAGTTTTCGTTGGAACCCATGGTCATGTTTTGCAATTGCACACGAGTTGGTGCAAGATCAGCATTGTACTGATACTGTTTGTAAAAAGCAGCAGCTAAATCCTCCCAGGTGTGGATGTGAGAACTCTCCAATTGATAAAACCACTCGAGTTGAGTCCCTACCAGACTTTCTTGGAAGAAATGGATCCAAAGCTTTGGATCAGTTGTGTATGGTTGAATCTTGCGGACATAAGACTCCATCGTACAGGGCAAAGGTAGGGACTTTGAACTTTGGCGGGATGACCAATCCAGAAACTAAACCCATGCCTCCTAAATCCAAGCCAGGTATTTGTTGAATCTCCATAGCACTGAGGCGATCCTCCAACTGTTTATATTTGTCATCAGTGGGAGGATATTGTTCCTCGGAGTAGTCAACTTCAACTTCATCAATCTCCAAATTGTGATCTTCTCCAAGAATATCCCTCATGTTGGATGGAGTTGAAAGATCTAGGGTTTTAGGTCTTCTTCTCAAGTTCAGGACGCCTACTGTCTTCTTGGACTTCTTCTTCTTGTCTTTGAGAAGGAGAGCTTTCAGATCCTCTTGCCCTTTACCCGTAGCCAGAAGCATTTGTTGGAATTGAGTGTTTTGAGCTTGGAGATCTTTCACCGTTTGTTCCATATCCACGTTACTGAAATAAACATTAGGAAGATAAGGAGACTTGTATGGGAAAAACCTGTCATGATACAATGCGTGATATGTGGATGCATATTTTCAAAGATCTCGCGGGGTAAACATAAGAAAATGTTAGAGGTTGAACTTCGATCAACATCTTTGATTGGAGAACTTTGTATTGGTGGATGTCTTTCCACGAGAATCAAGCTCACCATGTCAAGCGGGTCATAGCCCTTGACTCAATTTGTTGTACTTGATCTTTGACAGAATTTGTTTAGAGGAAAATGAATCCTCTTGCCCTTTGGTGGACGCCTGGTTCAACGTGACCCTGCATCAAAGACCCTCGAGATCCTGGAAATGGTTATTGAAAATGCTATGGTATGATGTTATGATGTTATGTACAAGTATGCAAAAGTAAGCAAGTGTATATACAGATAATCACATTCACACAAAGCAGACAAGCCCTTAGGTTTAGGCTTGCATGGGGTTCATAGGTAAGTACCCTTTTGAAGTTAGTTGGCTCAACCTGTCCTAGAAATAGTAACCGGGTTCTAAAGAGCTCAATATCACCGAATTATTTTCTGTGTTCATTGTGTCAGTTTAGCCACTTTACTGGCGACCGAAATATTCTAAGAAAACAACCCTCAATGAGTGTAGTATAGAGTATCTACCAACTTCGGACTGCACCAAAGTCGGTCATCTCACTACATCCTAAAAGGCCAAGTTGGTCAAGTAAGGTTCTAAAGTCAATTGATACTTCATGACACCACATGGTGGCCCCGTACTCTCCTTGACTCAACTCAAGGGTTACCGGTACCAACTAAAGTGCCACATCAACGTAGCTACTGTTTCAACCATGTCGGTATACCCCACACAGTTCCCTCACAGTTTATTGCTACATACTTAAGAGGTGTCCCCAAATCCGGGTGTAGGATTTAAAACAAACCCAAACAAGGACCCAAAAAGTAAAGCATACAAGTCAAATAAGATAAGCATGTAAAGGTGATCTAAAACCCTAAGGTAACCCCACTTTAAAATGAATTCCCCAGCAGAGTCGCCAATTCTGTGATACAGTGGGAGAACTGACTTGGGATTTTGCGTTTGTGTTTGCAAATGTTTCGGTTTAGCAAGAGTCGCCACCGACTTTTTACTTTATCCAAAGTAAAGGTCAAAAAGCACATGAAAGACCTTTGAGATGTTTTCTTGGGTTCGGGGGGTAGATTATGAAAAGGGAAGGTGCTAGCACCCTTTTCATCCATGGTTTTCCATGGGCTCTTAGTTACTTGTTTAGATCACTTGCTTTTGCTTTTCAATTGTTTGAAATGGTGCTTTGTGTGTGCGGTTTTGAAAATGCTTTGAAAAAGAGGCCATTGTTGTGGCAACCTTTGTAATGATTCTTGTTTGAATATATATACAAAGGTGTTTGTCTTTTGAAAAGATATTTCAATGTTTTGTTTTGGGAAATGTTTTGAAATTGTGTTGTGAGGTGTGTTTGAAAATAGCAAGGATGATTTGCAAGTTTTGATCAAGTAACTAAGAGTTGTCTACCCTATTTTACTCAAAGATCTTTCATACACATTTTTAACCCTTTTGACAGTGTTGTTTTACCATTGCATTTGGCAAACAACCTTGTGTTTGGATGTTAAACGGGACAGGCACAGGTCATCGTTTTGACCATGATAGCAATATTGCCAAGTATCTATAGCAATTCTTGAGGGACTAGCACAATTGCTATCATGGTCCATACGATGACCCGCGCCTGTCCCGTCTAACATCCAAACACAAGGTTGTTTACCAAATGCAATGGTAAAACAACACTGTCAAAAGGGTTAAAAATGTGTAGGAAAGATCTTTGAGTAAAATAGGGTAGACAACTCTTAGTTACTTGATCAAAACTTGCAAAAACATCCTTGCTAATTTCAAAACACACAATTTCAAAGCATTTCCCAAATATCAAACTTTCAAACATTGAAACATCTTTTCAAAAGACAAACACCTTTGTATATATTCAAACAAGAATCATTACAAAGGTTGCCACAACGATGGCCTCTTTTCAAAACATTTTTCAAAACCACACATAAAGCACCATTTCAAACAATTGAAAAGCAAAAGCAAGTGATCTAAACAAGTAACTAAGAGCCCATGGAAAACCATGGATGAAAAGGGTGCTAGCACCTTCCCTTTTCATAATCTACCCCCCGAACCCAAGAAAACATCTCAAAGGTATTTCCTGTGCTTTTTGACCTTTCCTTTGGATAAAATAAAAATTCGATGGCGACTCTTGCTAAACCGAAACATTTGCAAACACAAACGCAAAACCTCAAGTAAGTTCTCCCACCGTATCACAGAATTGGCGACTCTGCTGGGGAATTCATTTTAAAGTGGGGTTACCTTAGGGTTTTAGATCACCTTTACATGCTTATCTTATTTGACTTGTATGCTTTACTTTTTGGGTCCTTGTTTGGGGTTTGTTTTAAATCCTACACCCAGATTTGGGGACACCTTTTAGGTAAGTAGCAATAAATTGTGAGGGAACTGTGCAGGGTATACCGACATGGTTGAAGCAATAGCTATGTTGATGTGGCTCTTTGGTTGGTACTGGTAACCCTTGAGTTGAATCAAGGAGAGTACGGGACCGCCGCATGGTGTCATGAAGCATCAACTGACTTTAGAACCTTACTTGACCAACTTGGCCTTTTAGGATGTAGTGAGATGATCGACTTTGGTGCAGTCTGAAGTTGGTAGATACTCGATACTACACTCATTGAGGGTTGTTTTCTTGGAATATTTCGGTCTCCAGTAAAGTGGCTAAACCGAAACAATGAACACAGAAAATAATCCAGTGATATTGAGCTCCTTAGAACCCGGTTACTATTTCGAGGACAGGTTGAGCCAACTAGACTTCAAGAGGGTACTTACCTACGAACTCCATGCAAGCCTAAACCTAAGGACTTGTCTGCTTTGTGTGAATGTGATTATTTGTATATACACTTGCTTACTTTGCATACTTGTACATAACATCATAACATCATACCATAGCATTTTCAATAACCATTTCAAGGATCTTGAGGGTCTTTGATGCAGGGTCGCATTGAACCAGACGTCTACCAAAGGGAAAGAGGATTCATTTTCCTCTAAACAAACTCCGTCAAAATCAAGTACAACAACTCGAGTCAAGGGCTATGACCCACTTGACATGGTGAGCTTGATTCTCGTGGAAAGACATCCACCGATACGAAGTTCTCCAATCAAAGATGTGGATAAAAGTTCAACCTCTAACATTTTCTTGTGTTTACCCCGCGAGATCCTTGAAAACATGCATCCACATATCATGCATCGTATCATGACAGGTTTCCCCCTTTCAGGTCTCCTTATTTTCCTACTGTTTATTTAAGTAGAGATGGCTCTAGAGAGGACTCTCAAAGCTATCCAGGCTCAAAACGCTCAACTTCAAGAAATATTCTTGAACCTGTCCAAGGGGCAGGAAGAAGTGAAAGCTCTCCTCACAAGGGGCATGGTCCCAGGGAATCCAGGCGGCATCGGGAATGATCAGTTGGAAGGACTACAGATTGAGATGGCAACAATGAAAATCCAGATGATGGGACAACTGGTGGGCCAGATGGCTCTCATCTAAAACCTGGCTCAAGGACAAGAGGAGCTAAAGGTCCTCATCAACAAACTGCATCAAGATGGATGTAACCAAATGGGGCAAACAACTAGGGTTGAGGATCAAATCACCTTTCAGCCTCCTTTGAGACAAGAAGCCAAGGGAAAGTCTCCCCAGTTTTCTTCAGGGTCACAAGCCCAATAATATCCTCACCAGCATCAACAGGGTAATCAGCGTAAGAAAAAACATCTGGAAGGCACTTCACTAAGATTAACATGCCATTATCACAAGTACTGCAACGCTTGTTGGAGGTCAAGCTGACTGTATTAAGGGATCCTCTTCAGAATCTCAATACCTCTGCTCCTAGCTATCATCCCAATGCATTATGTGCATACCACTCCAATAGTCCTGGGCATGATACAAACGACTGTTGGGCTTTGAAAAACAAGACCCAATACTTGATTGACAGGGGAGTGCTGGAATTCACACAGGATGGCCAGATGAAAATCTTCTGCTAAGGGTTCTCCACCTGAAATGACAAGTTCGAACTAAGAGGCTTTTGTTTCATTTGAATTTTCAAGTTGTAATTTCTTTTGTTATTCAAACAATTATCTGTTAATGTCAAACTCTGTTTCATTAATGCATTGCATATGTTTGTCTTGAATTCATCCATTCGTTTTCACTATACTCGAACTATGCTTTCTACTTTCTTTTGACATTTAACTCTTGCTGAAAGTTACAAGCCTTTAGAGGGAGGATGACGAAAACAATGCCATACAGTATGCTTTTGGACAGACCTTGCTGACGATGTACAGGCGTTTCTTTCAAATCCTAAACACTGGAGTTATAAGGAAGATAATCCCTAGTCAACCCCTTCGAGCCAAAGAAGTAGAAGTTTTCCGTTTTAACACAAATTGAAACCTTTAATCAAACCTGGGGCAGAGTAGTCTCTCAGTGAATTCAAAATGCGCGTTTAGCCGCAAACTCTCATTTTGTAATACAACAAATAACATCAAAAATTTCCTTTAGAACCAAAAGATGGTGATGGTTCCCCATTACCTAGGCAGTCATTATCTCGCGAAAAGAAAAGCCCACTAAGCCAAAACCTACAAAGGAGGATTAAGAAAGCTGGGGCATCCCGCTGACTGTAAATCTCAAAAACAGGAACAGTCAGGCAAAAACTAGGGATAATAAAAAAAAAGAACGAGGTCACTACAAATCCTCAACAACATGAAAAATGTTGCAAAAATGACTGCCTTCCAACAAATTCAACTTGTGTGAACCATCACCAAAATTTCATTTCAAAACTCGATTAGAGTTTAACGCACAATTAACTAAGTTTAGGATTGAAGAACATCACGAAGAGCGGGCGGGTAAAAATATACTTTGAGCCTTTATCCTTTGTTTATTAAAACCGTGAACCAAGCCACCTTACAACCCTTCAAAAGTCCTAATTTAAGCATGGGTTAGTTCGAAAGCATATTGTTACAAAAGGTATCCTGACTCCTGTAAGGCTTTGCTCTAAATCTTGTGTTGAATTTTTCTTATAAAAGTTTTCTGCTAAAAAACGCATTTTTCAAAAATTCAAGACAAGCATAAACTTTGCACTATTTGAATATCGTTGTTTGCATATGGCTATTTGTTTGACAGCGAAGAAATTCACACAGTGAATGTTCCGATGAACGAAAGCTCTCTCAGTGAACAAAATCACTTCAAGTGGGATGACACTTCCGTTGTAAAAATCTCCTATCAACAAAGGGGACATAATATGGCATTGTCCAATAAACCTGGGGCGGTCCAGTCAATATTTCATGAAATCTCTCAAAGTCCAGTTAACCTGGGGATGTCCAGTCAAGATTTCAAGAAATCTCTCAAAATGTAGGTTAGCCATGGGAAAATCTCCATCACCATCACTTGGGTAATTGAACGTCAATCCCAACAAAGGGTTACATACAGTCAAACATTTCTTGGCGAAACCATAAACACTCGCTACTTGGGGCAGTGAAAAATCTCTCCAAAATCCTTCTCATAAGTTGGCTCTCAGCCGGAGTTTCGATCTTTAATAACCTCTTCCCAGCTAAGTCGACCGCAAGAATTTCTGAAAATTTTTCCCATTGAAGTCGCCAGATTTTTCACTATCGGAAACGAAGAATCCAACTTTTTTCCCATCACCAGTTCGGGATTTATTTCCCTCAGCGAGAGCTCGTCTTGAAAAACATTACACATCCGTACATCAGGACATCATACAACACAATCTCATTTATTTTGAGAACGTCATTGTTTGATATATGTCATGCCACTAACCTTTACCTTTCAGGAAAGATGCAATCAAATTCTCACAAAGTTCAGACTGTGAAGCCTGGACGTTGACCAGATAACAATAAGGTATACTGTGAAACTTGGATGTTGACCAAATAACAGTTTACTCGGCCAATTACTTTGAAGCCCGGATTCAATCGGATATTAGTAGGCCCCAAAATCAAAGGGAAAACCGGAGGCGACCGGATAACCATTTGATTTCCTTCTGAAGACTGGACGTTGACCAGATAGGAAGTAAGGTATTGTGAAACCTGGATGTTGACCAGATAGCAATACAACATTGTGAAACCTGGATGTCGACCAGATAACAGTAAGGTATACTGTGAAACTTGGATGTTGACCAAATAATAGTTTACTCGGCCAATTACTTTAAAGCCCGGATTCAACCGAATATTAGTAGGCCCCAAAATCAAAGGGAAAACTGGAGGCGACCGGATAACCATTTGATTTCCTTCTGAAGACTGGACATTGACTAGATAGGAAGTAAGGTATTGTGAAACCTGGATGTTGACCAGATAGCAATACAACACTGTGAAACCTGGACGTTGACCAGATAACAGTAAGGTATACTGTGAAACTTGGATGTTGACCAAATAACAGTTTACTCGGCCAATTACTTTGAAGCCCGGATTTAACCGGATATTAGTAGGTCCCAAAATCAAAGGGAAACCCGGAGGAGACCGGATAACCATTTGATGTTCTTCTGAAGACTGGATGTTGACCAGATAGGAAGTAAGGTATTGTGAAACCTGGATGTTGACCAGATAGCAATACAACACTGTGAAACCTGGACATTGACCAGATAACAGTAAGGTATACTGTGAAACTTGGACGTTGACCAAATAACAGTTTACTCGGCCAATTACTTTGAAGCCCGGATTCAACTGGATATTAGTAGGCCCCAAAATCAAAGGGAAACCCGGAGGCGACCGAATAACCATTTGATTTTCTTCTGAAGACTAGACGTTGACCAGATAGGAAGTAAAGTATCATGAAGCCTGGACGTTGACCAGATAATGGTACAAGACACTGTGAAACCCGGATGTTGACCAGATAACAGTATAAGACACTGTAAAGCCTGGAGATCAACCAGATAACAGTTAACCCTTAACAGAATAAAGATTCTCATCCTTGAAACCTCAGAAGATTGGCATACTCCCAAGCTCCTGATACCTTTAACAGAATGAAGATTCTCATTCTTGAAACCCCAAAAGATTGGCATACTCCCAAGCTCCCGATACCTTTAACAAAATGAAGATTCTCATTCTTGAAACTCCAGAAGATTGGCATACTCCCAAGCTCTTGATACCCTTAACAGAATGAAGATTTTCATCCTTGAAACCTCAGAAGATTGGCATACTCCCAATCTCCTGATACCCTTAACAGAATGAAGATTTTCATCCTTGAAACCTCGAAAGATTGGCATACTCCCAAACTCCTGATACCCTTAACAGAATGAATATTCTCATCCTTGAAACCTCAGAAGATTGGCATACACCCAACCTCCTGACCCAAACGCCTGAATGAAGATTCTCATTCTTGAAACCCCAGAAGATTGGAATACTCCCAAGCTTCTGATACCCTTAACAGAATGAAGATTTTCATCCTTGAAACCTCAGAAGATTGGCATACACCCAACCTCCTAACCCAAACGCCTGAATGAAGATTCTCATTCTTGCTTCCCCGGAAGATTGGCATATAACCTGAGTTCCTGATATCCCCGACAGAATGAAGATTCTCATTCTTAAAGTGGCATATAACCCGAGTTCCTGATATTCCCGACAGAATGAAGATTCTCATTCTCAAAGTGGCATACAACCTAAACTCCTGAACTTCTTCCAAACAGGAATAAGCTTTTCCCCAGAGTCCTGAGCTCACTCTCCAGCAGGATAGCTACTCCCCAACATTATAGCTATTCCCCATATGATTTTTACTCCCCAACAAAATGAAGATTCTCATCCTTGATTCTCCAGCGAAGTTGCCAGAGCCTTCTTTACTCTCAGCATAATTTTGTCAGAATTTTTAATCCCCTGCAGATCGAAGATTCTCGTTCTTGACTCCTCAGCACAAATTCCCCTAGCAGAATGAAGATTCTCATTCTCAAATCCCCAGCGGAGTTCTCCTCAAACAATAAAACAGGAATCCCCGGTAGAAGTATTCTAAGCAAAGCTTGAAGACACACATACTCTTCAACAGCAGTCCAGGATCTAGCGACCCCCTGACATTTGTCAAGGATTTATTTTCCCAGAGGAAAATACGCTTTAATAAACATGTCACATTTCATACATCCTGTTACATATATGATAAGTGCACACGACACAATCTCATTTATTTTGAGAACGTCATAAAATCACGCATTTCATACATCATGACATTGCATACAACTAACGTTTTACCTTTTTCAGGAAAAGGTCAATCAACAGATGGTTACCAGCAACCTTTTCAAGTTCCAGATTAATACCTGAAACCAGCCAGGAAAACTATCTGTGGATGACTGATTGAAGATTAATACCTGAAAAAAGCCAGGAAAACCATCTTTCTTTCTCAGGTCAGAGATTAATACCTGAAACCAGACATGACAAGTATCTACTCGACCAGCTCAAATAACCCAACAATCTAAAAACAGTTTACGGATGCTCCAAGCACGGATGCTAATCTATCGCTTGTTCAGATTCAGTTTCAGAAAACAGCCTAGAAATGCTCCAGACACGGATGTTGTTCTATTGCTTATTCAGATCCCCAGTTCAGAGATTCTCCAGACGCGGATACCATTCTGACGCTCACCTATAACTTACAGGTCAACAAACATTCTTGGATGGCATCTTTAAGCCCATCTCCGACAAGATTCTGTCACATCTCCAAATGGCATCTTTAAGCCCATTCCCTCAATCATACTTTGACGAGTGCAAATTTATGGGCACTCTAGTGTCCAATCATCTTTTACCTTCGAGTCTCGAACGGAAAACTCGCAGATCTAATTCTTCAGGTTCAAGAAGATTAAACAGGGGCAGTTGTTGTACCCCAAAATTTGCCCTCCCATTTTTCACAAGAAATCACAACCCTAGTGTTTTTCTCAAATTTTCAAGATTGGCTCAGGAATCGATCAGACATTTTTTTTCTTTGGCAGTAGATCAAGAATTAGGGTTTCTCTCGCATTTCTCAGAAGAAACTGAATTCTAAGAAATTCAATTAACTGTCACATGTTTTCACGCTTTTTTAAGCTTACTGAAAGGTTACTGGTTGTTCTCAAGGTCTGCTCATCTGGGACAAGAAATGGGAGCTGAGACTGTCATTTGGAATATTCAGTTTTTGTCTGATCCAGGTTAACCAGATAATGTGCGTCTGTTAAGACATTTGCTTTGTTAATGGAATGAAGTGTTTGCTTGTTTATTAGAATACACAATGCGTATTTTGATTGGAATATTGTTGCAAGGTTATAAGATTACAGAGTTTTTTTGGATTACTTGGAGTTTAATTTATCTGGATTGGAATTATTAGAATGCAGTTTCAAGTATTTTTGATCAGGGAATCTTAAAGGATTAAGTGGAGATGCAAAGAAGGAATTACAAGTTACTGACGATAATGGATTATTTTGGATATCAGATTATCTCATAAAGGCTTTTTTCATTTATTTCAAATGTCGTTAAAAAAAATAATTTATTATTCATATGCTTTAAGTTTTACAACTTATAGTACTTGAAAAAAAAATTACTACAATTAATGGAAAATCTCTCTAAGTTACAAATCTAAGCCTAAGCTTCCATTGCTCCCACGCTCGCTACAAAGTCTCATGCTTCCTCTGCTTTGTCATCACCCAATTTGTGCTCACGTGAAAGAAAGACAAAAAAGGATTAGCATAGTTGATTGAGCATTAAGCAAGAATTTTCAAACAAAAAGAAAGAAAATTTTTCATCATTAAAGTTTTCCGTTTGGAATCAGAGGGCTATTTTTCATCACGTTTTTATTTTTCTCTTTGCAAATCACAAGAAGAATGCTCTTCTTGGTTCACAAAGAGAAAAATAAAAATGCAAACAAAGCAAATTTATTCAAATGCAAACAAGGCGCGCAAATGCAAACAAAGCAAATTTGTTCAAATGCAAACATAGGCCAAGCAAGACAGTAACAATGCAGTAACAGCATGGCATGTAACTCAGCATTGCAAGCAAAACAAATTTGTTCAAATACAAATAAGGCCAAACTGGATGCAAACTGAACCAAGGCAAACTGAAACATGTTGTCCAAACAGCACAAGCAAGGCGCCAAACTGTACATTACAAAGTAACCAAACTGCATTACAAAACAAGGCCAAACTGTCAAGCAAACTAAACATTTCAACAAGGCCAAACTGTCAAGCAAACTAAACAATGCAGCAGGACAAGTACAATGCAGCAGGCAACTAAGCAAAATAGCAGGCCAAAGGTACAAAGCATGGTGAACCAAATCACAAGCAAAGGGCCTGTGTCATAGCTTATCATCACTTTCCAAGAAATAAGGCAAACTTTTCAGAAAAAAGCAGAGAAAAGCAAATTGCTTTATCATGGAGAGAGGAGAGAGAGGAGAGATATCACCTTTTTGTTGAGATTGTACAGTTTGGCTAAAATCGGTCACAAGTTATAATACCATCAAACAGCAAGAAGAAAAGAAAGAGAACATTTTTTTCAAAACTGCAACAAATATCAAAACTTGTTGGCAGTTCAAACACACAGCCAAAACTGCACAACTCACCAAAAACACTGCCTAACAAATCCCAAACCTGTTAGCAGTTCAAATACACAGCCCAACCTGCATAACAAAAAACCCTGTAGCTCACAAAAGGCCAACCAACTGCAAGAACATCACCAAAACTTGCTATCAAACCAGAAAAACAGGCCTAAAGCTGCAAGATTCCAAACCTCAAAAACCTGTTATCAAACTCAAACATCACAGAAAACCTGTACAAAAAAAGCCAATCACAAAAACTCTGCCTAACAGCTTCAGCCAAACCTGCAGAACTAAACTGTAAGAAATACCAAAACTGTATAGCAGTTCAAACAGCCACAACTGTAACCCTGTGAACCAACCCACAAATCAAAACAATCAAAGCCTGCATATTCAAACTGCAACAAATACACAATCTCCCAACTCAGTTAAAACAACAAAAGCCAATAAGCCTGCCAACTCAGAACTTTCAACAAAACAAAGTCTCAGGATAATTATCATCATTATCCATCATTAACTAACAATTCAGAAGGAAAACATCACCATCATCATTCAAGTTCAAGAGAGAGGAAAGAGTTTCAGAAGCATTTAGCATCATCATCATTCAAGTTCAAAGAGAGAAGAGAAGCGATAATCATCACAAGTTTCAGAAGCGATCTTCATCATCAACCAACAATAATCACAAGTTTCAGAAACATTATCGTCATCATCTATTCCCCTGCCTTCGGCCACCAAGTGAACGCCACCAGCTCAAATCTCTTTCCTCTCCATTTTTCAGAAAAGCTCCCAAGGTACGTTTCTCCTCAAACCCTCTTCTGCACCTCAATAAGAAATAAAATAGATTAATAACGAA
Organism: Vicia faba; assembly: GCA_948472305.1. NCBI lineage: Eukaryota > Viridiplantae > Streptophyta > Magnoliopsida > Fabales > Fabaceae > Vicia > Vicia faba. The sequence continues at coordinate 187,262,855 of OX451736.1, read as the reverse complement.
ACATGAACAAAACTGTAAAATCAAACAAGCTTGAAAACTGATTAAATCCAAAACAAAAAAGACGAATCATACCGTTTAAACAAGGCCATTGATTGTTAGGAGGAGGTTAGAGAGTGAGGGATAGCGTTCCAGCAACCGCGGGGAAGGGAAGATCAGAGCGATTGAGTGAGAGAGAGATGAAGAGGGAAAACGAAGGGTTCACAAACCCTAATCAGAAAACCCTAACCAAATGTTACAAATTTGAGCATTGGGCCTATCTGGCCCCCCAAATCCCTAAGCCCATACAAATCGCTAGCGCACCCCCCCCCCCCCCCCCCCCTCTATTCTGACCTCACTTTGTTTTATCACTTCATTTGGGCCCAACAATAAACCCTAAAGCCCATTCTTACTTCTTTTTTTAATTTACTTCTTTTGTTAACATTTTCATAAAAAAATCAATACTTTTTTAAACTAAATTAATCTTGAAATTGATTTTCTTTTTTAATTTATCTTTGCTAATTTGTTACATTTAAGAAAATACCAAAAGAATTAGTTTAGTTAATTTTCTTTTTTTTTCTTCTTTTAATTTATCTTTTGTTAAAAATATACTAGTAATATATTAAAGCTTCATTTTGTAAAATAAATTGGATTTTTTTAATTAGTTTTCTTTTTATTATTATACATAATGAAAACACCAAAAACAAAACTTTTAAATTAATTTAATTAGTTTGCTTCCTTTAAACTTTTTTTATTATTTAATAAAAATACATAGAATAATAATAATAATAATAATAAAATATTTCATCTTTCTTTTTAGAATATATTTTATTTATTTATTTTCAAGTAAATACATGCATTTTGTACTTTATTGATTTCTTCATTTGTTACAGCTTTATATTGAATCGCGACAATTCGATTTGGTTGTAATACTTGATATTTGGACATTGTTATTTTTGTGAGACTCATCCCCATTTGTAATAATTGTACCCCCATTCCCGGATACTTTTGTAATAGCTTAGACTTTTAATTTCCGCAATTTATTGCTTTCGATATATTGTGTAGTAACTAGGCATATATGGCAAGATTCAAAAATCAATTGCTAGATGACCTAATCCAAGAACAAATAACTTGAAATTGACAACACCATGCACACATGCACCCTTAGGGTTTCATCCACTTGTTGCCTTTAAAATGGCCATGTTATGCATGTTGAGTATCTTGGCAAAACAAAAACAAAACAAAAGATCATAGTCCCTCGATGACGCTATCTTGGTTGCCTATACAAAATGATCTAGTCCCTAAAAAATTTGCTAAAGATACTTAGCACAATTGCTATCATTATCCATACGATGACCCGCGCCTGTCCCGTTTAATATCCAAACACAAGGTTGTTTACCAAATGCAATGGTAAAACAACACTGTCAAAAGGGTTAAAAATGTGTAGGAAAGATCTTTGAGTAAAATAGGGTAGACAACTCTTAGTTACTTGATCAAAACTTGCAAAAACATCCTTGCTAATTTCAAAACACACAATTTCAAAGTATTTCCCAAATATCAAACTTTCAAACATTGAAACATCTTTTCAACAGACAAACACCTTTGTATATATTCAAACAAGAATCATTACAAAGGTTGCCACAACGATGGCCTCTTTTCAAAACATTTTTCAAAACCACACACAAAGCACCATTTCAAACAATTGAAAAGCAAAAGCAAGTGATCTAAACAAGTAACTAAGAGCCCATGGAAAACCATGGATGAAAAGGGTGCCAGCACCTTCCCTTTTCATAATCTACCCCCCGAACCCAAGAAAACATCTCAAAGGTCTTTCCTGTGCTTTTTGACCTTTCCTTTGGATAAAATAAAAAGTCGGTGGCAACTCTTGCTAAACGAAAACATTTGCGAACACAAACGCAAAACCTCAAGTCAGTTCTTCCACCGTATCATAGTGGCCATGGGTGGTCCACGTACTCTAGGTCAAAAGACCAAGCCTTGGCCACTTTGGAAGCATGGCAGTCGCCATGGCCTGTGGCAGTCGCGATAGGTTAAAAATCCTAAACGGTTACAAGCACGTCTGGCTTGTTCCTCAAGTGTAAAAAATCACTCCAAAGTTTATGCCCATGTTTCCTGGTAGTTACGGGAATTAGGTTTTTCCTGTTTTCCTATAAATAGGCCCCTATTTGTTTCATTTGTGGCATTCAAGCTTAGTGCAACACTTAAGCCATATATTGTCTTATCTTGTGAGATTTAACTCTTCACACCAAAGGGTTATTGGATAGTTCGATTGAGTTTGTACTTAGTTTGGAGTAACTCTGTATAAGTATTATTTTCGCACTTTATTGCTTAGAAGGTTATCAACTTTTGTTTGAAGTATTCCTCTACACCAAACAAAAGTCTCTTCGGAGCAGGTTTTTATTATATTTCATTATTTACATTCATTGCTTTATTTAATTTACATTTTTTATCTACTTCTTTTACTTTCACACTTTTAATTATGCTTGTTGTGATACGGTGGCAGAACCGACTGTTTTGAAATGCTCGTTTGCGTTTTGCGCTTTTTGTTTGCAAAATGTCGCGGTAAGCAAGAGTCGCCACCAACTTTTATTTCATCCAACCAGAAAGGAAAAAAGTACAGAAAAAATCCTTTTTTGAGATATTCTGAGTACGGGGGGTAGATTATATAAAGGGAAGGTGTTAGCACCCTTTCTATCCATGGTTCTCCATGGACTCTTAGGTACTTGCTCATCTTTTTTAAAATTACTTGTGTATGTGCTTTGTTTTTGAAAAGTTTGACTTTGTGATAACCTTTGTATCAGTCCTCAAAGGTGTGACAAAAATGTTTTGAAAATTTGTTTGAAAAGTGTGAGTGTGAAAAGTTTTGATTTGAGAAAGTACCTACTAGCATCTACCTACTCGAAAAAGATCGTTTCTATTCTTGTTTCCTTTAGACAGCGCTATCCTACTATTGAGAAATAGGTAGCACAATCGTTGGAGTTGTAAGGGTCAATTCAAAAGGGACGTACAATTACTACAACAATGTTAGGATGACTTAGTAACAATCCTAAAGTCTTAAGATCATATTCGAGGCAACATTTCCGAGGCAACATTTTTGAGGCAGCATTCGAATGAGACATTTGATCTTTGTTAGCCAGAAGGGTAACCACTAAGACACCCTATACTTTAATGATCGTTTACCGAAGGCAACTGAAGTGTGAGTATACCCTAAGAGTGATATGTGTGAGTGATCTGTTTTCAATTATTTAATATTTGCACATTAGGGTTTTCTAACTGGATTAATTTGTCATGCATTCTTATCATACAATCCTTTTAGCATACATCTAAACAGTCAAATATTTGCGAGAATTAAAATGCGAGAAAGTAAATCTACACTATTACAAGGCTTCGGGGAGGGGGATTAATTACATAGCCAAAAAACCGGAAAAAGCGATAAATAAACAGCCCTAGATTAAACTATTACAAACCATGAGCATTTACATGTATAAATAATAATACGCGCACGATGAATCAAATGCGGAGCAACTAGGGTTTTGACCCTTGCCTAAACCTAATTGCGATTAGTTAAAAAAAATGTTTTAGTCTGGTTTTGTTATTCGAGAAAATAGAGAAATTATCACATTTTTTTAAAAAAAGGAAGGCCTAATTCTAATTAATTTTAATCTAAGAAAAATAAATAAATTTTATTCTAAACCTATTTTTTTGTATTGGTTATTTATTGATAGAAAGAGAAAAATAAAATTAAAAGTTAACCTAATTTCTATTTTGATTTTTATTTATGAAAATAAATTACAACTTCTCTAAGTTAAACCTAAATTAAATCAATTTTGATAATAATAAAAAAAAAGACTAATCCTAATTTTGGTGAGTTGTTGATTTTATGTTTTTTTGTTTTTTTGAAAAAAATAAATTAATTTGTAAATTAAATAAATAAAGGAAATTAAAAGAATAAAAAAATGATAAAGAAAAAGAAATATAAAAAAGGATTAGTAATGGGCCTGGTGCTGCTCAGCAATTGAGGGGGGTTGGAATATAAATTCTTGGGCCCAAATGGCCAGAGGCCTGTTTGACTTTTCCCTAATCCAGTGTGCACGCTTGACTGAGGCGCATGGTGGTTCTCCCATGGTGGTATGTTGATCTGGGGGCATTGATGAATTGGAGGGCCAGATCCTGATGGTACACGGTGAGAATCTTGACTTGCAAAGCGTTGGATTACTTGTTAAAAAATATTAGGAATGAAGGTTGGGACCTGGGAATCGAACCCAGGTCCTTTACACTTTTCCCCTGCACGCTTACCAACTGAGCCAATTGGTTTGTTTGAATATATAATGGAAATCAATTATGATATAATAAAAACAAAACGCTGTAATTCAAAACGCGCCAAATTCAAATCACCCAACCAGGGGATGACACGCAATGTCGTCTTCCTCCCAAACCGTTGTTTTAGGTGGCAAGCTTTTACCTACAAACACTTACTGTAGGTATATCCTTGTGTATTTCAAAAATCGTGTGTGCTCAAGATAAATGGCCATGGCTCATACCAATCAACTCGTTTCATCCTCACGAGTCTCATGGTACCAGAATCAACGCCCAATTTTGCTTATCCTGCAAATTCCTAATCAAGAACATAAAACCCTAGCTATGGCAACATCCTGTATAGGAGTTAGAAATGCAATTAAATGGTACCAATCATTTTCAAACTTAATGATAAACACGATATACAAATAAAATATGCATAGGATGAGTAAATCAATGAAACTGAATTCGAATTTGGAAACAAGTCGTGATACCTATATCTTATAATTCCAGGTGTGAGAGAGCTTGCAAATGGTTGGAATTCCTTCTGGAGATGTCCAAGAACCTGTTGGTGTCGTGAGAATGGTGTGAATTGGCCTCTAACGTGGAAATTGAATCACCACTTTTCTTGAAAATTTTTTTAGTTTTTTTTCACCTCTGCACAACTACTTCTAACCTCCTTATGCCTTGGTCTCCTTCTGTATATGTAATACAAACTATTAGGTCAACAAAAATGACCTCAATCTTGCTCATCATAGAGATTGGATTTGATCTTTCATAGTATATGATTCCTTTCCAATTTTGCTCAAATCCAATCTTTTTCAACCAAATTTACCTTGCACGAGTTGATCTTCAATTGACAGCATATAATATCTTCTTTCAATGCAAAAGATCATCCCTAAAATGCAATATATGATTTATTAGGATTTATTTGATTTTATTTGAATTTTAAATGAATAAAAATCAAAATAAATTAAATAAATGAATAAATAAAGAATGGAGGGTCCCATAGGTCGTGGGCTATGCTAGGAGTGAGATGCAAGCATACAAATTTGGGCCCATTTAGAAAAAGATACAAATTTGAGCATTTTTTACTTTTGGCAATTTTGCAAAAAAAGGTTAACTTGGCCAATGCATAACTCTCTCAATTTTGACCCTAGAGAAGTGTTCTTGGACTTTTTAGAAAGCTTAAGATGTCCTATAAGCAAACCTTTTGGTCTCATCTCAATTGGATCTTCCATGCTCATGTATGAAGCTTTGACCCAAAAGGTGTTTTTGTTGACTTTTCAAAATGACCTATAATGTCCAAATTCATATCTTTTTGTGAGTGCATATTTAAAACTTGGTACCTGAAGATTAATTGTAGGGAATTTCATCCTATTCAAAATGAGCTTTGGATGGGTCATTTTTGATGAAGTATGAGAAAGTTATGCTTGGTCAAAGTTGAGTTGACTTTTCCTACAAAACCCTAATTTAGCAACTTTTGGGTTTTGATGAATTGTGAGTAATCCTTGAGGAATCATGATCAACTCTTGATCAAATGATAAATTATACTTAAAAATGAGGATGTTGACCAAAAAATTTTAAGTTTGACTGTATGTGGGCCACAATTGACTTTTGACCTAACATAGTCGATTTTCAGGCCTTTGAGCAATTGACTGAGCAAACTTCCTCTACAAGGCTTGTGTGATACGGTGGGAGAACTGACTAGGGTTTTGCGTTTGTTTTTGCAAATGTTTCGGTTGAGCAAGAGTCGCCACTGACTTTTTATTTTATCCTAAGGAAAGGTTTAAAAAGCACAGCAAAAACCTTTGAGATTTTTTCTTGGGTTCGGGGAGTAGATTATAGAAGGGGAAGGTATTAGCACCCCTTCTATCCATGGTTATCCATGGGCTCTTAGGTACTTGCTTAGATCAACTTGCCTTGGTTTTCAATTGTTTGAAATGGTGCTTTGTGTGTGGCTTTGAAAAGGTTTTGAAAAAGATGCCTTGCATAGGCTACCCTCGTAACAATTCTTTACTCGAATGTTTTACAAAGGTGTTTGTCTTTTTGAAAAGATGTTTCAAGGGTTTGAAAAGTTTTGATTTTGAAAGTGTTTGTGAAGTGGGTTTTTGAAATAAGGCAAGTTTTTTTTCTTGGAAGGTTGACAAGTACCTAAGAGTTCATCTACCCTAAAGTCTGCTCAAAGATTTTTGTCATGTTTTAAGCCTTTTGACAATTTTGTTCCACCATTGCATTTGGTGGACAATCTTGTCTTAGGAGATGAAAGGGACGGGCGCGGGGTCATCGTTTAGACCATAGTTGCAATAGTGTTAAATGTCTTTGGGAAATTTTCTTTAAAAGGGACTTGATCATTTTATTTAGGCAACATTTTGAGGGACTATGATCATTTGATTGTTTGTTTTACCCAAAGAAATTCAACATGCAATATGGCCCATTTTTGAAAGGCAACAAAGTGGAATACCCTAGGGGGTGCAAGTGTGAGATGTGTTATTTATTTTCATGCTCATTTATCTTGTATTAGGTCCAACTATTTTTGTTCATTTTTATTCGCATACAAAACCCTAATTCTAGCATAGTATGTTTAGAAAGCATTTAAAAGTGCGAAATTTAAACTAGGCTATTACATCACAATAATATGGGGAGGGGGGTACAATGTTTCAAATGGAGTTTATTTGGGCAAGAATTTAAATCTAAGCTATTAAT